>OZ018328.1:22508040-23105540 GCA_963969495.1 Ceratothoa steindachneri | reverse complement strand
TTGTTTTACGGAGCCGAAGCAGAAGCCGAGTGTAAATAGTTGAAGGTGGACTACATGCACAACCCTGGTCTCCGTTTGGCGACTGGTGGCTTCCGCATTTCCACTGTAGAGACCCACCGTGTCGACGATGTGGAGATGCCGCTCGCTTACGGTCTACATAGTGCATTAAGCAATTGTAAGCGCGAAACCAGAATCTTCCTCCGTCGCCGATGGATCTCATTTCATCCTCGGCCGATCTCGACGGTGCATATGGCGCCGTCAGACGCCACTCATACCCTAGCCTTTTGAGGCTAGGGCAAGGAAACTACTTCGAGAGCTAATTGTACCTCTCGGGCAGGCGGCGCCTTCTGGTTCTGCCCATAACAACACTCCGGAAGGTTTCATATCTACCTTTCGGGCTGCATGGCGCTGAGAAGATAATAGACGGCCAACGGGAAAGTTGTGCACCACAACTGTCAAATCGACCTACTCCCTAATGCTTCGACGGCTTCAGGTAGTTCCTGCCGCCTTCGAATCTGACACACTCTCAGGATGAACAGCGATTTGATGTGTCTTGAACCATATAAGGACGAATGCTTGGTCCTCCCAGAGTGTCCTGTACATTTTTGTCGAATATCTAGTCTGGGTGATTGTGAGGGAATTCCTACGTGGAAGATCTTTAGCAGAAAAGAACTCCCATGGGCAGCAGAAGGCCTGGCTAGGCCTAAAGTGGTAAGCCTACCCCCCCCCCCTCCCCCTTCCACAAGCGGTAGCCTCGAATCGAGTCCCGCACGATTCACCATTATGCGGGTTAAAATATCTCTGCAAGAAGATTCGAGGCACTTCGAGAGTAGAGCTGTTTCCCGCTAACCCCCAACTCCTGGGAGAGCCTCGGACATAAATAACACTCGACTCCCCGAAAGAGACACAGAGTTAAGAAGTCTCGCCAGAATAAAAAAGATTTTTCCATGGTTTCAAGTCAAGTGCTAGCAACAAAGCAAAGTGACAGCTGGACTATTTTGTGTATTCGGAATTAGCCCCAGCCAGGAGGTAATTCCACTGAACGATCGCCCCGAGTGATTTTCCCGACTTCTTTCATCAACTCCTGACGAAGCCCTCCTTATTTCGGATAGCCGAAATACTCTCCCCTGGACCGGAATTTACCCCCCCCCCCCCGTGCTTTTGGAGAACCGTCATCAATCCAACCTCACGCTCTGAAGTCCGAGCGGTCTCACCTCACGAACAGAAGACATCCGTAAGCCAACCCCCCTCCCTCCTTCAGTAACCTGATTGAGTTAATCCTTCCCCCTTCGTTTATTGATGTGATTTTTGCCCGTTAATTCTCTGAGGTAATTTTACCCATCAATTATCTCATTATTTTTGTGTAAATAAAATTATATTTTTATATATGCCTCTTTAAATAACCTTGAGCTTTGCCATTGTCCATAATTTACCTGACCTCGTTGCACTCTCTCGTTACTCAGCCCGTCTGAACGCGTGGTTTTCCGTCCCTTTTGTCGGTTCGCTTTCAAGTTATTTTTTTTTCTCTCCCATAGATATAATATGGTATTGATATAATGTAATGTCATACCACGACAGTGATCTTCGCGGGTGTTAACTGTCCTGGTACCAGTTCAGGCAGTTTCGCTACCGCTTATCCCTTGTGCCAGAGGCGGGATAGTGTGCACTGGATCATGACATTATGGAGTTTTGGAGGAGTCGGACCGTCCTCCTCGACTATATATAGTTTTTTCAAGAAATATTTTTTGTCTATTTTTTTTTTTTTTGTGTGTATTAAATTAAACTAAATATGGGCTGTGTTATGTAGTTTCGGCTACCATGCCCTTGTTGGCGGTCGCCAGAGGAGACTACTTCTTGAATTAAAATAAATACACCTTTACTGTTTCCCAATTATTTATAAAAAAAAATTACTCCTCTCTTAATTCACCGTAATAAACCATGATTCATTATTTGCTGCTCCTTGCTCCTAATCGTCGCATTACTACTCCACTGGTAAAGGAGGCAAGCTTAATGGAACATAATATTACCAGCGTCTCCAAAATAAAGAAGATGAGGAGTTGTAACTGAAGATTCCTTAAAAGGAAGCGAAAGCTCACGATAATATTCATTATTAGTTTTTTTTTCATTAAATCTAAATAAAATGGAAAATAATGCGAAGTATATCAAACACACAAATATAAATTATATATATATATATGTGTGTGTGTGTGTGTGAACGGGAAATCACAATGTGATTTACTGGTCAAAATGAAGATGAATACACTATATGTGCTTCTGTGTACTGCCAAAACTGAACAGCATGTCCCCACCTGGGCCTAGTTGGCAATGGGGCTACTACGGAAACTAGTGCCATGCGGAGACGTAGCACGCATCAGGTGACATGTGAATAAGAAATAAGCAAAACCACGATAAATGATGTGTGCGTATTTATGGAAGCGTGTGTATGTGTGTATCTGTATATGTAGTTAGAAAATATATATTGAAAGATGAGAATTAGAAGACTTTTCTTGAAATAAAAATTACAGTTAACTTAAAAAATAAAGTAAGGAGAGGCGAAGGAGGATCGTCTTAATTTCAAATGGGAATATTTTGTTTAGGAGGGGCAATTTGGGGGCTGAATGGTGAAACGGTAACTTGTCTTAAGATAATGAGGATTCAACTAGCAAGGATAAAAGGGAAAGAGAAAAGAAAATGACGAATGAATAGAGACATAAGAAGGGTTTTTAAAAAAATGTTGACGTTAGTTTTTTTTCCTTCGAATTTAAAGCGCAATAACACCGAGGCCGTATTGCTCATAAAGTTAATACAGGGAGATTTTTAAAGAGAAGGGTGAAGATAGACGAATGAAAAAATAGTGAAAGAAATATAAAGGCAGTGGGAGGGGGTGCACAACTGTGCTATTGAGGCCTGTAGGGAGTGGCGCTCCTCCACGTTCCCGTTGTAGCAGTAGCGTCGCCTTTGCCATACCATTTACCTCCTTGGGGGCGGGGTGGAAGTTAAGAGAACCGAAAATATGTGGACTGTATAGAGCCCTGTAACAGGCATTGACCTGTAGAAACAAACAACCGGTGCCAACACGGCGGGGAACCATCGCCGTATCGATTTAAACCCCTTGATATGACTCGTGGAGACAGAAAAAAAAGAAGAATTTTCGAATAAAGAAATGACTCTCAAATAAATAAGAATCGCAATAAAGACTTCGACAACAAAGGCAAGTCGGGGACGGGAAGGTCCCGTTAGCAAAATAGCGAGATTAAAAGATGTTCCGGCGCCTTAAAAACTGGGCGACGAAATTCCCATAATTATTAATTCATTTCGGGAGAATTTCATTAGACCCGTTTTTAATTGCGACCCAGACCTTCCGAGGCATTTGGGAGACGGTGACGCCACGTCCGTGCCACGGGCTTGGAGATATTGGGGAGGATTGAGAACCGGTTTTTGCGAAGGGGAGCCTGATGGTGAGCACTTTTGTGAAATTTATTTAGGAAGGGGTGTATTTCGGTGTATTCAAAGAGGGTTTGCTGCAATCTAGGTGTTAATTCATCGCTGATTCGAGGGTTGGAGGGATATTTAATAATAATAATAGAGGTTTTATATGGCGCCCTTCAAGATGTTGAGCTTTCGTAGGGTGCCCTTACATCGACTCGGAAGAAAAGGCCTGGCATAAGAGAGGTTTTCGGAGCCCGCTTGAAAGCGCCATGCGAGAAGGGAGAGTATTCCAGGAGGCAGAGTATTCCACAGATTAGAGGCAACTGCATAGAAGGCACGATTGTCAATGAAGAAGAGATGAGTGGGAGGAATCGAAAGCAGGAGGGCACTTTCCGAGGGAAGAGTTCTTTGTTCTTTGGCCACAGCCAGTGTGGAGGACAGGTAAGGGAAAGTTTCGGTGTTTAGAATTTTAAATGTGAGGGGAAGGACTTGTAAAAGTAATTTTAAAAGTCATTTTGATAAATTCAATTCGGATTTGACCAAAATTCCGGTAAATTAAAGAGCGAATTAAGCGACTGGCAAATTTGCACTTCCACTTTTTCTGTTTCTCATTTTTTCCTAATCCTTTTTACTTCAAACACCAACCACTATAGCCACGTGTAAGGGTCAAGATCCCCGAAGATTGGTGCAAAGGCCGATACATAACTGTATATCTGAACCCTTCTTCGCACTATAATATAAATCACCTCACTCAAAAATCACATTTTCTTACATATATGTATAATAATCATGTTTGCCATCTTCATTTATCTTTCTGCTCGTTACCATTCACTTTGTTTATTTTGTTCCTTTGCATAATTCTTATCCTATATATCAGTGATTCTCAATCTTCACTCCCCCCCCCCCCCTCGCTCGAAGAATCACTCAAGAGGTACATCAAAAATAATAACGACACTAATAAATAGAATAGAATATGATACATATAAAAAAATGACAATTATTTTGAATTAAATCTACAATATTCATTAAGGTGACTTGCTCTGTAGACTATATCCTATCTGTAGAAATGCATTTGTAGAAAGATTAATATTCCAGAGGTTTGGTTATGCTAATCTTTGGACTCAATTCCCCCTCCCCCATGATACCCTTAAACTCCTCCATGTGGGATATTTTTCCCGGTTAAGAACCCCTTCCCAAACCCGGACGTGTCCCGGTTTTGTTTTCCTTAGGTGGGTGCCAAAAAACAGATTTCCTGCGCCTGATCTCGAGAAAGGATCAAAGGGAGGTGCGCAGGAACGAAGCGGTGAAAGGATATGTTTAGAATTACTGAAACTGATATCTCCCCCCCCCCCTCCCTTCTACAAGGGGATCCTATCTAGTCAAGCTGAAAAATAATATGGTTTAAGAGGGAAACGGAAATTAGACGAATCTGCCCCGTCGTCTATTCGCTTGTATAAGGAATTATTTATTGATTTGGAGGAATTGACAAGTAAGTGATGTATACATGTGTGTACATGCATATGTACATGAGCGTAAAGAACGAAGCGAACTGGGGGTGCGGGCTCACCGAGCCCCTAAAGTCCCAAGGAGTCTAATCTTTTTCCTCGTTGGTCTCTCTTACACACATCTTCACTTCCATTAACCTCATCCCTTTTTACACAACTTTAGGGAAAAAAAACTATGGGGTAGACCTGCCATCGCTAGTTTTTGTTTAGGGAAATTAAAACTTTCCCATTATTCTATAATAACTGCATCCTCTATTTCTTTATCAAAGTAATTGGCCTCATACCCATTTTTGACCGATGTGTATTCTTGCCCCCAGCCCGCCATCGCGTGCCCCGCCCCCCGCCCTCCCGTCTGTCATGCAGCCATCTGGGCTTATTACCTTTGGCTCAATCCCGCGTAAATAGATCCCCCACCGCCGCCGCCAAACTACTTTGCAACATACATATCCAGATTCTGATGGAGCTCTTACATCCACCCAACCATGTATCTACTGGGAAAATTTACAGGCACATCCACACAACCCCAAACAGGAACATCCGCACAACCCCAAACAGGCACATCCGCACAATCCCACACAGGCACAGCCCCAAACAAGTACATCTACACAACCCAAAACAAGCACATCCACACAACCCCAAACAGGCACATCTGCACAATCCCACACAGGCACAGTCCCAAACAAGCACATCCACACAACACCAAACAAGCACATCCACACCACACGAAACAGGCACATCCACACAATTTTACACAGACAGAGCCATAAACAAGCACATACACACAATTCTACACAGTCACAACCCCAAAAAAGCACATCCACGCAACCTAAAACAGGCACATCCACACAAACCCAAAGGGCATATCCATGTGGGAGTATGAAACTCAATACGCCGTTATCACACAGAATTTCTCTGATCCCCGTCTTCTCCCCTGTATGATAACGCTGTCCTTCTCTCAGGTGGCAGCTGTGTCAATCTTGCCCATCTTGGGGTAGAAAGGAATCTCTCTTATTTCCCGTTCGCCTCGTCGATGCCCGAAATTATCAAGGTCCATGTTTGCTTAAGCCGCGTTCGATATCCCCTTGGGGCGCCCTCGCACCGCCTAGCCCTATGTCAACCATGGTTGTGGCTCCTATTTAAGGTGATGTCTGCAACTCCTCAGAGATAGATAGAACCCCAGCTTCTTGCCGTCCAGACCCTAGTATCTGTCTCCCGTGAAGTGGTCCCCTCGCCCTTGTGATTTCGTCAGCAGATCGTCTTCGCGTAATCCGCCCTAATCAGAAGAAGATTATGGAAACCCGTTTACGCCCTGGAAGATTGTCCTGGGTTTCTCTCGTCTCACTACATTGGTTGAGACTTCCTGCGGTCCCGCATACGAATCTCGATTTGTGTTACTTCTCCCTGGAGCCGAGGTAATCTCAACCCCCTTAAGAGTCTCTCTGGAAACCTCCGCATCGAGACCTCATCGACGAAGACCTGGCCATTGGTCTTCCCCCTCCCCAGCTCATCCTCCAGGGGGACCCAGGAGTCCTTTCCTCGTAAGTCCCACCTCTTCATTCCCAGGCCTAAAAAGAATTCCCCATTTGATGTAAAGCCTATAGACTTGCTAAATCTTTCATTCAATCCAACTTATTGGATCACATATATTTTCTCGAGCCTAGTTAATTTTTGCCTGTCATAATATTCTTTTGTCGTACTTATTATTATTTAGATTTCCATATTTATCTGTGCCCTTGTTCTTATTAATTGTATTAAAGTTTATTTTTATAGAGGTGTTTATCTTTCGAATAGCCCTTGAGACGAACCCGGCAAACGTATTCCCATTTAAAAAGCCAAGCTAATAATATCGCACTCTAAGTAGAAGGTCCTTACCTTTCCCCAACTCAATTGTACCCGAGCGCAGGCACATCCGCACAATCCCACAAAAGCACAGCGCCAAAGAAGAACATCTACACAACCCAAAAGAGGCGCATCCACACAACCTAAAACAGGCACATCCACACAACCTAAAACAGGCACATCCACACAACCCCAACAGGCACATCCGCACAATCCCACACAGGCACAACCCCAAACAAGCACATCCACACAACCCAAAACAGGCACATCAGCACAATCACACACAGGCAGAGCCCCAATACACATCCACACAACCCAAAACAGGCATATCCACACAACCCCGCACAGGCACATCCGCACAATCTTACACAGACACAACCCCAAACAAGCACAAACCCAAAACAGCCTTATCCACACAACCCCACCTTCCGAAGCGAAAGGATTCTGAACAATGGAAGGAACGATAAAAGGGGAATCTGATGCACAAAACGAAATGAGCACATAACGCATTTTTATGCAACAAATGGATGAAAATATGCGTGTTTGCATTGATAGCCTTCCCTCCCCCTCATTTGCATTCCATTTAACGCCTATCACTCTCACTCGGATTGATAGATCCCTATTCTCCCACCTCATACTTCACCACTTACTCAACATCAGTGTGGTGCATTTGTAATTATTTTGCTCTCCCATGGTAAAGCAGATTTCATGGGCTCTTTTTCGGTAAACTACAGAGCACTCAAAGAACGCATAACCTCCACCAATGCTATTTTCATTTAAACCTTTTCTGTAACGGCGGAATAAACCCAGTAACACCATATCATTCCTTCACCTATTTACAACCACCCTAAAAAACATACCCGTCGCTTTAGGAATCACTAGTTTGTGAATGATCAAAAAGAGTTAATTTATCCATAAATGTCAGATGTGTATTTCGTATTCATTCAGGTTCTACGTAACTTTTAACTTTTAACAGATAGACAAAATATGTTTGAAGCGTCCTATTTATACACTATCTCAAGTCTGAATTGGTGGAAGTCTGATGTTTCTGTCACTCTCCTCTACTGTAATGTTACTCTGTAAAGATTGACCTCCCCTCCCCCTAAATATGTTTTGATCTCACAGATCAAGATCTAGATCCGGATCAAATTGCGTAAGTTGGTAGAACGTCATAAGGTGTTCATCTTTGGGTATTTTCAATTTAGTTAACCCGTTGTTTTTTTATGATATTGGCAAATAAGTCAGAAAATGCCCCTTCTCGCAAAGTTAAAGAAAGGGAATTAGTGATCCAGACTCTTCGTCCGGATCTGTAACTGGAACCGCCTCAAAACCTAATCGATCTTTCCATGAACCACCCTCCCCATAATTTCAACGAAATGCGTCAATAGCTTTTCTGAGATATCTTGCACACAAACAGACAAGCATACACGAGTGATCGCACAACCTCTGCCAAACTTTGTTGGTGGAGGTAGTGAGAATACTTGTCTGAAATGGATTCATCCTAAAAAATATAAAAAGGATATAATCAGGCAAGGTTAAAATTAAAAATGGGCGTTCATGCGCTTTCAATCTTTTAAATTGTAAACAAGACGCTTCTTAATTCATGTATTCATAAATGGTCCGTTGCTTCATACCTGATGCATAGATGTGTCAGGGGGGGGCAAAGTCCGGCTCTCCAGCAGAATTCAGGTTTGTAAACCATTTTTCGGGCCTCCCGAAATAATAATTAATTCTGCTAGAAATAATTGGAATAACTGTAAATAAATTTATAAATGTATATTATTTAGCATACGACTTATATAAAAATATAATGTATAAAAAAGTAATATTTCTTTAGAACTAAAAGAAGCGTAGATGTGACTGAAACAGACTGGAAATGTCCGAAGTGGCTCATCTGACGTCTAAACTCGCCCCACCCCCCACCCGCCCCTCCCTCTACAAAATGAGTAGGTAAAAGCTAAACATTCCCGCCCCTCTCTTTTACCCAGACGATCTTCCATCGATGAAGGAGTTGGGGGGAAAAGTAGTTCTAGGATGACCTTTAATGGGGTATCTTTAGCTACAACATTTCCCTACCCACCTCTACCCACCAAGGACACTCGAGGGTATATAAATAACGAAGGTGTATCGTTTTATGCCACCCCCTTGACAGGGTGATGACAAAGTGCCTATAAACAGAGGGATTTATTCTCCCTGAGTGGTGGCGAGGGTAAGGAAAAGGGAGGAAACGTATGAAAGACAAGCACACTGAATATATATATATATATATATATATATATATATATATATATATATATATATATATATATATATATATATATATATATATATATATTCCGAATAGTTGAAACTACAGGGGCCTGTAATTAGCATTGAACCACTACAAGCGAGAGGTTACTACCTGGGAAGTGTGTGACGGGATTCATAATTTCGCAAAGGTAGGATGGTGCAGTGCCTGCCTCGTACAGTGTGTGTGCAAAATGGGTTGCAAATCAGATGTTAGTGAGTGGCAAAAGGGAGTGGTTGCATTTGGGCGCGCCAAAGGTCATCTTGTGAAGGATGTAGTGGAATTTGAAGGTATCTACGCGTACAGTCTTAGGGGTCTACTTGCAATAGCAGAAATCCCGGTCTGCAGGAAATTCCCGCCAGAATTGTGGCCGAAAGACGATACTGACGGACGGGAAGGGCTGGAGTGTGTCGAAGTATTCGTGAGCGGAAACCTTCGCTCCAGAGAATGCAGTCTACTTACGTTGCGGGCGGCCAGATAGATAGACCAGCTGAACAGGGCTAATAAGAGGTGAGTGCGTGAGGAGATTAATGGTTGGCCAAAGGGGAAGATTTAAATACCAGGTTTCATTCAAGGTTATTGAAAGAATAAAAACCAAAATAAACTTTAATTACAATAATAATGTTAATTATGGAAATGTCTATAAAGGCAAATGAATGGGAGAATAATGTCGCTCCTAATGAAATAATAAATCAAATACTAATCAGTTTAAAGAGGATCAAAATATGGGACTTGGTCAGACAGGAAAAATGTTGGTAAACATTGGGGAGTCCAATTAAATGATCGGGAGGAGGATATCAGGTGGCGAGGACAAAAGGGGGGATTATCCTCGAAAAGGGGTAAAAGGCTTTTACCTTGACGGCTTGACTGTTGGTGAGAAGAGTGATTCTTACGAGGCGAGCTAGTTTTGCGGCTCGAGGGGCGTTGTACTCTCGACGGAGGGGTCGGAATTACCTGGGGCATTATTAAGCTAATTTCCGGGCTAGATGAGTAATCTCAGACGATGGGGCGAGATTTCCTTGACGGCATGAGAGGAGTGGTTCGCGCAATTCTACAAAGAAAAAATAGTTTCACGAATTTGCCGATTGAATGTGGCCAAACTCACGACAATCTCTCTAGCTGACGAGACCTAACATCGAGGTTCGACTCGAGACGAGGGGCTGTATCTTCACGAAAGAGCAGGCGGTACTCTCTGACGAGTAATGGTTGACTTAGGTTAAATACCCTGCTGGCTTCCTCGCTAGAAAGCATCCAGGTATGGCAGTCTCTTGGGAATAACCATTGGCGCCAGTCTTTTAGGCCCAGACGAGATAAGACGGCCGAGGAAACTTCTTCTCGGGTCGACCCTGGTCTCCAGGCAGGGAAAGGTCGGAAAAATGCGTCTCGGCCGGGGATAGGGCGATTAATTAAACACAGGTGTTACCAGCCGCTTTGAAGTTTTCCCACGCGAGAATAGTCCCCTTTCCTTGCGTTTAGAGATTTAGCTTAGGTCCACGTGGTCTCGGGGGTGGGGGGTCAAGATGGACCTTAGGGTTCGTTCCCTCACAGAATGTTTATAGCTAAAAATCGTTTGACATCAGAAGCAGGAATTGCTGCAAGACGTCAACGCCGATCCTTCGGGACCCATTACTGGAAGAACACCAAAGGCAGCGACAGAGCATGAACATATGGAGCAGAGTGGCACGCAAGAAATCTTTCCTCACTTTTTACCACAAAGTTGCCCTACTACAGTAGGCAAGAAGACACAACCGTGTAGGAGTGGAAATGCGTTAGCGGGTCAAACGAAGTGAGTTTCTACCTGTATTTGAATGATACCCGGCGTGTATTCATCGTAGATCTCATGAGTCTTTCAAGAAAGACAAGAGGTAGTTCAAGATGGAGGAGGCTCTGTGATGTACTGGAGGTGATGTAATTATGCGCAAATGGGCCTGTCGTGGCATGACATTACATCAATACCATATTATATCTATGGGGGAGGGATCAATAACTTAAAAGGCGAGCCGACAAGGAACGGAACGCCACGAGTTTCGACGCGCGAAACGAGATAAGAGTGCAACGAGGTCAGGTAAAATTTGGGCAATGGCAAAGCTCAAGGTTATTTAAAGACGCAAGAACAAAAATATAATTTTATTTACATAAAAATGATAGAATTGATGGGCAAAATTACATCAGAGAATTAATTGGCAAAATTACATGGGTAAACGAGGAGGGGAATTTCAGAGTTATGCATCAGACTATGAAATTAAAAATTGATGTATTACGGAAGGAGACTATTCAAATGGGGAGGATTAATTCAATTGAGTTACTGAAGGGGGAGAGGGGTTGGCTACGGAGGATTATGGGTGTTTCGTCAGGGTGAGGCTTCACAGATGTCTTCTGCAGCAATAAGCGTGAGGCGAGGGCGCTCGGAGCTTCTGAGCGGGAAGTTAATGGGATGGCGGTTCTCCAAAAGGAGAGGGGGGCGGTAACGTCCGGTCCAGGGGAGAATATTTCGGCCACCCGAAAACGAGGGGCGAACGAGGAGGGCTTCGACAGGAGTTGATGAGTGAAGTCGGAAAAATCACTCGGTAGCGATCGTTAAATGGAATTACCTCACTGGCTGGAGCTAATTCCAACACACAAATAGTTCAGCCGTCACTTTGCTTTGTTGTTAGCACCTGACCTGGAACTAGGGGAATCTTCTTGGTTCAGGGTGAGACTTCTCAACTCTGTGTCTACCTCACGGAAGACGAGGACTATATATGTCCGAGGCTCTCCCCGCGGGGGTGAGTGGGAAACATCTCTACTCTCGAATGGCCTCGAATCTTCTTGCCGGGACGATTCTAACCCGTGTAAAGGTGGTCCGTGGTGGACGCGGTTCGAGGCTACCGCTTGTGGAAGGAGGGGGGGTTAGGCTTACCAATTTAAGCCTAACAGAACCTTCTCCAGCGCATGGAACTTCCGTGGTGGAAAAGAAATTCCATGTGGAATTCCCCCACAAGGTCCTTTTGTTGAGGTGAAAAAACATTTTGGACCATTACTATTATACCTACATCGAGCTGCCTGACGACCAGATTTTGCCATTTGCCCTTCATCTTAACACGAGCCATAACATTCCAATCCAAGTCTTTCAGGATGACAACTCTAGCGTTAACCGGGTTAGAAATGTGATTGCCTGGCATAATAAACATTCAGAAACAATCACATATCTGGATTGACTCGCAAAATCACCGGATATGAAGCCAATCTGGCCGAATTGCTCAATTATTTGTTGCAAGAGTGACTGAATACTGATGTCTCCTACACCCAGTCGATGACACGTCTATGGTTTGTGGAGGGTAGTACACACTATTAGGTTCGCGTCCCCGTTCCAAGTAACTAATTTTGAGGCCGGTGAGCTTATATATATATATATATATATATATATATATATATATATATATATATATATATATATATATATATATATATATATATATATATATATATATATTTGTAAATGGGTAGTAGACCTTCTTGTATGCAGATTTTGTCATAGTATATTTCGCGTATTATTATTTTTCTTTGGAAACTCTCTATTTTTCTTATTATTTTCTTTAGTCCATCTTGTAGATGGTAAACAACTTCTCCTACGTTCATCTCTTTTTTTAAATGAAATGTGTTTGGTAAAGCCAAACTTAACTTTAATTGCCTAGTTTTCGCCCTATGCGATCATCTTCAGAGCGTCTTTCTTCCTTTATCGTTGAAGAATAGTGGAGTCAGAATGAAAAGAAAACGGATTTTAGGGGATATTTATTCCTTCTATTTTGATAGTAGATAGTTAGTGCGATTTTTTTTCGGCATTCGTGGTTTTTATTCCTCGGTTCATAATTTTGAGCAATGGAGTAGTGTATCATGAAAAGCTGAGAACGATTTTCACATTACAGTAGTGCGGCAGGGCGAGCAAGCAGGTGAACGGGCAGGCAGGCAAATGTGATTAAGCGGGTGGCAGCCACATAATTTAAAGCGCGCCTAAAGGCAGATGCGCGAGAGTTTTAACTAAATATCTAAATTATTCGAGTCTCGGGCAAACTGACAATAGGTATTATTGCGTTTTTTAAACAAAGCAGTCACATAATTTGTCTGGCAAACCTTAATTTTTCCCACGAGCAATGTTGATGTTTTAAGTGCAACTCATACCTACGATTACTTGTCCCCCCAAACTAGGAATGATAAAATTCGTGTCATGTTTCCCCAATGGTGATCTTTGTTGGCTTTCAAGGTCGCTCTAAGTGGCCTTCTATAGCGGATATATATATATATATATATATATATATATATATATATATATATATATATACATGCAAACAGACTTTCGGAAATATATATTAGATTACATAGATCCATAAATTAAAACGCTTCTAGCTTGCCAATTTTATAGTAAGTTTACAGTCACTAACTAGTTTAAATATCTTTTAAATCTTGCGGGGTTTTTTACTGTAAATCTAAACTCCATTTTTAAAAATAAGTTAAGTCTAAGTATACTATTCAAAGCTAAAACTAGCTATATATATTGATCCATGTACACAAAAGTTGTGCACACTCATATATTCTTTATATCTTACACTTAGGTATCGCCTAACGACTATGTGAGCTTCATTCATCTCCTCTTAAACTCCGTCAGCACAAGCCCCCTATAACGATTATTTATTGGCCCTTGACTTGTAAACCAATAATTCTTGTTTCTAACTTCGTTATCTTTCTCCTCGACCCCATCTGTCAAATTCCTTGGATACACGACCTCGCTCTCTCTCTCCTGGATCGCGCCCACCTTCTCTACACATATAAACAAAAGGCATTATGCTCATGGGATCAGATCAGCATTACTAAGGCGTTCGATCACATCACTTCATTTAACATTTACTCCCTCCACTGAAAAGGGGATCTAGGTTCACCAACTTCAGCCTTTCATCTTATAAAAACTTCAACTTCAGAAATAATGTTATATTTTTATCAAGTCGTTTATAAAAACCCAAATACGAATTTATTTTGTCAGACATCCTCAAGAAAGAATCGATTTCTCTCGCTACATATATAATATAGCAAAATTCCAAGGATTAAAAGGCCTTAAACGCCAAAGATTACAAGGCCTCTTTAAACAGACCCAAATTACGAGCCCCCATTAAAAAGCCCCAATATTTCGAAGTCTCCTTAAATAGCTATAATATTATAAAAGTCTATAACTCATTAAGGATTGGATGTAGAGCAGATAAATCAGCAGCTGTCGTAGTGATGTCGGCGTGAAGGTGAAGCGAGAATGGATAAAGGGATGAGTAAAAAGGAGAACATTGGGGCAAGTTAAAATGTATGGGGGTTCGAGAGGGGGTGCGAAATGCGATCTTAGAGAGTCCTTCAAACCCGAACACGCGCCATTCGGGGTCGAGAAAGAACTTGTTAATCTAATTTGGCGGGGAGGCAGATCCGAGCAGGAGGACTCGGGGTTCGAGTCCCATTTTGGGTGGTCAACCGTCATTCTGTGCTTGGACGAATGGGGAAAATGAGTCTCTCCTAAATCACATCCACATCTGAGCCCTATATTTGGAACTTCGTTGCATCAGAAGGTTGCGTGATCATTTCCATTATATGCATAAAACGGTTCTTTAGAAAGACCAAATACCCTGAAAAGCTGCAAATCCAAAGAGGGGCGCTTTTATTAGTAATACAAGAAGAGCAGCTTCGCCACTTCTCCTTACTCTTCGCAGGAAGAGAAATTAATAAGACGAGGGAGGACGAGAAGACCTTTTGAAGTATTAAGCATAAGAAATACAACTCCCCACCCCCACCCCCCACACACGCCAAGATCTCCCGAAGGAGAGGTCGCCTCTCTTTCCCCGATTAGTGCCAGTTAAAGACCATTTGTGCATGCGACTGAATGGTATAGCGTGAGAATCACCTCGAAGGCATGACTGTGGCCTCAATACCCCCCACCCCCCCTGCGTGATGAAACGAGATACGTCAACAAACGCAATCCACGAATCTGCCTCACTCACCGTGTGCGTTTCCGAAGGATCGTGTGCACTCGTTAATGTCCTGTAATGCGGTGTACATTTATGAGTGAAAGATATATACCCTTCTGTGAATGCATGGGCGTGTGTGCGTCAATGTATGCGCTTTTAGAAAAGAAAAATATACAAGAGCAATTGTGGTGATTAATCTGTGAGTCCATGCGATTATGGATGAACGTCCAAACGAATATGTACATATATATGTGTGTGCGTGTGTATTTTTAGCTCGAGTCCTTGGAAGAACCTTTCGAACCTCGCTAACACTAGCCAGGGCAGAAGAGCCGATTATGCCTAATAGGCGCTGGGAGTTCTATTCCCACGCGTCAACCAAACAGCCACTCGGGACACCGCTGTCAGAAAATGCCTCATATCGGAATGTTAACGAAACTGAACCGGAATCCGGATTTGGATCTGGATCTGAACTCAAAATATATTCAATTTTTCCTTGCCCTAAGCCCCCTCACCCCCCCTTCTTCACAATTTAATCGAAATGTATTAATAACTTTTTGAGACATCTTGTACACAAACCGATCTCCAGACAAACAAAATACACGGGCAATCACATAACCTACGCCAAACTCTGTTAGCGGAGGTAGTGAGAATACTCATGTGAAATGGATTCATTATACTCCCTAAAAAATAAACAAATTAAACGGAGCAAAGTTAAAAATGGCTTCCTCATACACACACACACAACACACACTACTCTTCCACCTACGGAAGAAAACATCCAAACTTCCCTGGCGAGGAACGGGTGGTTATCTCTTGGTCCACGAAGGGTTTTCGGGGTTACGATGTTGGCCCAACAATACTCTGTGTTCCTGTACCTTTCCCCAACGAGGGCCGATCCCCGGCGTCCACGGCCTTGCTACCGATTGTCATTCTGATTTTGATGTGAATTTCATTATCCTGTCAGGGGAGCTCGTCCATAATTAGAGGAGACGTGTGGCACCGTTAACGAAGTAACGGCACTTTCCTCCCTCCCGCGTTAAACTCCTCATCCCCACTGACATAGGCATCATACGGTGCACGATGTTTACAAAACGACAACAATTTCCTTCCAGATGAATTTTCTCCCTAAGCCTGACAGGTGGCACCCATTATCTGGGGAAAAGACACTTATCATCTTTATTTCTGGGTAAATATTAAATAAACACGATTGGTATAAAGAAAATAAAGGAAACGGGTTTAACCAACGTGGGTACTTTAAGGCCTTGCCAAAAAATGAAAATACGAAGAGTGAGATTTTAGGAAAATGTTGATAAATAGAAGGAAAGGGAATAATAAATAAGGATTAAAGCTGACGAGAATGCAATAAAAAAAACCGTCAAGTCCAGGGAGCAAGTATGACAAACCTTCAGAAATAAGTTCGTACAAGGACTACACTAAAGTACAACCTTGAACATCCCTTGCGGGAAAAAAAAACACCTACAAAAACCCCAATCCATAAAAAAACGAGAATACTAAAAATACGAAACGAGAAAATGTAAGAAAATAAAACAATCACATAAATAGTAAAAACCAATGGGCAAAAAGAATGAGAACAATAACAGCAAAAATATTAAAAACTAAGAGAAGTAATAACAAAGAAGAAGGACAAAGAACGCAAAGGATAAGGGTCGCTGCTACGAAAGACTACCAACCTTGGCGATGGTAATCTGGTGGAGTACATAACCTTCAGGTAAAGTGCGAGAAGTGGGGACCAAGAAAGACCAACGGGTCAGCTCTTAACCACTCCCCTTTATGATTCAGCCCAAGAAAGACGTTTTCAGTTCGCATGTTCGAATCCATCGAACATGCGTACAAAAGTGAGCATCTTGGGCAGAGGTATCGGCAACATGGGTTCTGGTGCTACACCCAACTCTCGAAGGATTTCCTCGCCCTGAACCCGAGAGGTTTACGGGGACGATTCGCGTCACTCGTCTGCATGCCCACCATCGTTCTTAGCCGCGAACAAAATGAATGCCAAAAGCCCCATGGAGGGAGGATAAACCCCCGCGTACGAACGCATCATGGGCAAAGCACAAGTAGTATCTTTACTGCGTCCACAAAAATGGATCTGAGGAAAGAAGAGATGCAAAAGGCACCAGCGGCCAACGCGGATGAATGTGGTGATCGAATCTACTATAGATTTTCGGATGCGGAGGAGTAAATCTCGCATCCGTAGTCAAGATTTGAGGGAACCAGGAAGCGGTAAAAGTAATAGCGCAACTAAATCAGTACCCCACGTACTGAACGCCAATACCAAAGAATTTTCATGGCTGGGTACAAAAGGCCCTAAGGACCCGAATGCGCTCACCCAGGTTGAGTCATCGGTAAAAAACAAAACCAAGGTGAAGGTACGAGCCCACCGCACTAGGCGAGCCTCATTTAGGAACAGGTTCGTATCAACGTGATGACCACGACGATAGGCTTGAACAAAGAAGACGGAAATCTGATTACCCAAGAAAACTTCGAAAGTCACAAAAGAGTGACGCTAAGGAATACTTCCCTGTTAAGGACACCCTACTCTTTTCATACGGGCCCGTAGAGGGATCTGCCCTCTCCTCGCCGTACGCAGTAATCGAAGATCTCCTAAAAAAAGATCAGGCAGGAAAATTGGGAGGCGTCCTCGCCCCTATTGAATGGAGGGTTTCCATGATACCATATCGCAACACCGTACCATAGGCATTCTCCAAATCACAAAATACCGTAGCGAAATGCTTCCTGCAAAAGAAAGCTTCAAAGCTAGCATTCCCCAGCCAGAACAGAACATCCGACGTGTGATGCTGTTTGGGAAAGACTAGCTGTGCAGAAAGCAGGGGACTTCCGCTTTCCATAAAATAAGCTAACCTAACATTTGCTAATTTCTCGATCAACTTGCACACGCAATAAATCAACAAAGATGGAATGATTACTCTCCTTCTTGAGAAAAGCAAGTACGATAGCCATTCGTCTGGAATATGTGAAGATATCTTTCGACAAGATCCTCTCGAAGAAAGTTATACGAAAGGACCCCCTTGCTTACTTATGTGTCGAAGCATATCGTACTATATAAAATCAAAACCACGGGAGGTATTAGTGCAAGATAGGAGAACGGAACGCAACTTCCTGACCTAAAAAATGTCAGTATGGAAGTGAAGTCCAGTCGGCGGCCTTCAGTGACCGTAAGACATGAAGGGGATCTTGGGTGAACCTACCGTGAATCATTTTGACAGCTTTCCACACCTATGCAAGAGTATTTTTTTCCATTAAGTGAAGAACTTCAAACGTACTTCAAAACGAAACAAAATGTATGAACGGCACTTATAGGCATATTTTTTTTCTCTGAGGGCCGTTTCACACTTGACCGGCATCCACGGAAGCCGTTGGCGTGCAAACCGCTCAGATGTTCGTTAAAGAAAAGATAAGGTCTCAATGATGATATGGCCTTAAATGAACTCAACGGCCTCTTCTACCAACCTAAACTCCTCATCGAGATAGATATATCATTTGCTCGAATGCGGATTATTGTGTTTATTTCCACCTACCACCATGATAATCTCTCGGACGACAGTGGTCCGAGGAGAGATATCCGAATAAAAAAGTGCTCACTTCCATGGAGGTCATCAACTTCATCCCATTCGAAGTCAGCTTGGGCCTCATGAGAGCACAGAGAGGTCGAAAATGAAATGCTTAATTGCATAGGTGCGTTAACGCTTCCACATTAGCGTCATCAATCTTTAACTCAACGACCAGTTTAACTAATATTCGAAGAGTTAGACTGACCGCGTAGTTTACCTAGAGATGGTATTTGCCGTTCAGGTTCACGAGAAAGAGAAATACCTTGATAACCACCTTACGACAGAAATACGCCTGACGGTGGAAAATACAACGAAACGAGAAAATACCCCTTATCCAAGCGAAACTGGAATGCTACCACCTAAAAGGAGGTATGAAGAGGGAAATAAGTTAGGGAGACACCACATCGGGTCTATATTGATACCCACCAGCCTGGACTCCATCCCATGGTTTCTAGTTTGCAAAGCCTTCGTACTTCGAAAGTGCTGGCAGGGGGGACAATCAACATGATCCCCCAAAAGTTAGGCTCTACATGCAAACCTTCTTTGGAAGAGAACGATCAGGGCTCAAGTCCTTTTGGGCTGCCAACCTGACCAGGGTGAGGCCAAATGGCGTTAGACCCCGCTAAGTGGTTCCAAATTGGCGAGGGAGCTACCGCAGTAGTAGGCTTCGAACTTCAAAGGGCCAGGAGCAGAGGTTGCCTTTCTCAAATTAGAGTCCTAACGCAGACCGCGTTAGGACTATCTATTTAGCATCTCTATACAAAATGTGTTCATAGAAGCGGCGAGGATCTCTTTTTTTCAAAAATATACGAATCTCACGTAGCGCGTAGAGAAGGCAGGGTACAATACGCCACAATTCAGGCCCTTGGCCGTGTAAGAGAAAATTCGTCATCCGTGACCTCGGAGCAAATTAAGAAAATTTGTGGTCGGTCATTCTTTTCACATCGGTATCTCTTTCTTGCTATGGACAAAGCGCTGCCAGCAATACCCCCTAACACGGTAAGAATACCTTCATACGGTAGAGTTATCATTCAGCACACACTGACTGTGGGAGTATGTCCAGTTCGAACCTGACAAAGCATAAGGGAGTGGGCCTCCAGACCCCTCTCGCCTTCATTACCATCCGCTCATTTCTTAGCGCCCTTGGTCAGCCAGCTTATCAATTATGTCCCAAGCAATTATTTTGCATATACTAACCTCTCTACAAAATTCATAGTAGGGTGTGGGGGCACCTCAACGTGCTATCGAATATTTCTAGAGTACTCATTTTGAGACTCTGGGCAGGGTTAGCCACATTAACCAAGAGGGTCCGGTACGAGAAAACCGTCACTTTGTCTTCCTACCGAGAAAGGAAGCAAGGCCTTGACGCTGACGGAACATGCACCCTTTAGACAACCTCGTTCCACCAACAGTGCAAATGAGCAGCCAGAGAGTCAAGTGAGACAGACTGACATCTCTTAACCAAGTCGTACTTGTCATCGAAAAAAATGTCCATGATCTGAAAATCTGTCATGTGACAGATCCAAAGACGGTATCCGTGACTTTTAGTTGAACAGTCAGAAAACAAGGCAGCAAAGCCCGGCTCCATAAGCAGTACAGTTTTATGCACCCGATAACGGCTGCAAGGGGTTAGTCGCCCTAGTAAACGTAAGGAATGGGTTATTGAGGCAAAATCGTATATCCTATTGTTCGAGCCACAACGCCCAAGAGCCCTCAAGTCCTGGTCTCTTTCAACATACAGGCGTTAAAAGGCGTCGGTTTTAGAGATTCCTAAAGGAGAGGACGTGCCTCTCCTCTAGGTACCAGATGTACCAGTCTATACAGCGTAGCCCCTGCGGGAGAAAGGGTAGTGAAGGGGACAGTATTTGTAAAAAATGTGCATACAGGGACAAGGGAAACGCACCGGGTTCCCGAAATATGGATAAAGATTTGTAAATATACCGAATGGGTCAGACCCCCCTTCCGGGTACTTGGACCGCGGGAACATGCTGCCAGTCCGGGTATCAGTTGTAACAGTCTATACATGCTGCCGCCCTGGAAGGGGGGGCAAGTGACAACTGGTAAAACTCCCTTACTGGCCTCGACCTGGGATGAATGGACGAAAGTCGAGGGGAAAAATTAGGAACCAAAAGGGGTAAGAGGAATATAGCTAGAAGAAAAAATAAGGACTACGAGGTCACTGTGGCTGAGGAGGCGTGACGCTCCTCCATGTGACAGGTGCAACAGTATACACGAAGGGTGCTTCCTTGCGAGGGGAAAGTGTGTAGAATGAGGGGCGTTGCCAAAGAGAGGAGATCAGACTGAGTAGTGGTGCCAAAATTAGGGATCATACCATTAAACATGGGTCCCAAAATTAGGGATAATACTACTAAATACGGGTGTAATTTAAGGGATCATACTACTAAACACGGGTCCTAAAATTAGTGATCATACTACTAAACACGGATCCCAGAAGAAGTAAGCAGCGGTGCCAAAATTAGGGATGATACAACTAAACACGGACGCCAGAAAAGGTGAGCAGCGGTGCCAGACTATGGAAAGAAGACGGGATCTAGCGTCCACCAATGGCGGCATATCAGTGAAGGGGGGCAGGAAAGGGATCCAGGCGAGGACTACTGGAAATAGACCATAACCCAAACGACCTCGGGAAATATCGATTCTCCCAAACGCTTAGCAAAGAGAAGGACACCATTGCAAACGAACAAGTTCGTCTAATGGAGTTTATGAGTACCACAAAATTCGAATTTGGAACTCACCGAAACTATCCTTCCTTGAATGTTACACAAACAATCCCGGTATCGATAGTAGTAAAATAATGATTAGATCATTATAGTGATCATGAATAAAAGTAGAACTCTCGTACATATCCCCCCCCTCCGGCCGGAAATACTTGTAATTACCCGTAATTGATGTAAAATCGATTATTATTTAAGGTGGGTCTGATGATAGCAATTAGTAGTGCCACAAAACCTCAAATCGCTCCTTATCGCGATATAAGAGAAGGATAATTTGCCCTGCGAAGGCATAACAAATGGGCTACGAAGGATTAGTAGTGTGCTACGAGGGACCAACAAGCTGTACTACGAATGACCAGCTAGGTAGAGAAAGGGTAGTGTATGCATGTGTGTATACGCGCATGTGTACACGCATTACCAAGTTATCCCACTCTTCCCTATCGTATAATTACCTCGCTCAACTCGAGAGGGCAACTGATATGCGCGTGCAACAGGATCTCAAATTAACCAAATGCAACCGAGTGTAAAGTCATAGCCAAAAATGTTGATACTATATTTTTTAATATAAGAAAATTAATATAACTAATTAAACGTTGCTTTATGTTTTAGTATGTTTGTATCATTATTTGAAGGTGAAATATACAAAAAGTTTAAAACCCAAACCCATTTTATTAATAAATACAGTCGATCGATGCGCGCAGTAAATATTAAGAATGATTTCCCTTGTTCTTCAAAACTGCTTCAATTCGTTTTGGGATGCTGGAGGCCAAATTGGCGATGCTATATTGACTGATATTGCTCCCTTTGGGTTCAATAAACACCCGCCCGCAACTGCCTACCATTGGATGGCTTATGCTGATCAACCGCCAGTTTGATTATAATTCACTGTGTAACACGATTTTTGTTTTGGGGTAGCAACTGTTATTTTCTATTTACTTGTGTCTAGAATAGATGAAAAACTTATTTATTTCAAACTTTGCTTTTGTGTCCGGGATGATGATATTTATATGAAATTTACCTATTCCCTCTGGAAGGAAGTGGCGAATTTGAACTTTCATTTGCATAAAGTAGAAACAAAACGACCTGATACAAAAATAGCATATATTTATTCAAGAATTACATAAGCAAGGCAATTAAAATATTAGAAATGAGTAGTTTTCCGTGATTTATGCTAATACTGTAAATTACTTTCACGAATCAGCCCCCAAATATAGTCTCCCATCAGATTTTAATTATACGATCCTTGATAGCGGCGTTCAAAGTCCAGTAAATCCTGGTGAAAGATCTCGCCATCTTCCTCGGAGTACGCTCCCATGTTGTCTTTAAATTTATCAAGATGAGAGTCTAGAATATGGAATTTCAGGGACATCCTGCAACTCATCTTGCCGTAGTTTCTCACCAAATTCTCAACAAGCTCGACATAGTTTTCGGCTTTGTGATTAGCTAGGAAGCCCAGAACCACTGCGATAAAGCTGTCCCACGTTGATTTTTCCGTTCTAGTGGGCTTCTCGGGAAACTCCTTGCACTCCATGATCTTTTTTATTTATGGATCGACTAAGCTCCCAGCTTCCACCTTTGCCGCAGATAGCTTAGGAAAGAAATCTTGGAGATACTTGAAAGCTGCAGACTCCTTATCTAAAGCTCTGACGAATTGTTTCATAAGGCCCAATTTTAAGTGCAGAGGAGGAAACAGTACTTTTCGGGGTCTAACAAAGGCTGTCATTTGACGTTGTTTCTCCCCGCACTAAACTCGGTCCGTTGTGGCCAATCCCGCTGATAGTTAGTGTGCCACGGTGTCCCTGCTTTCCCAAAGTCAAAGATAACAAAGAAACTTGGTAAAGCCGCCTTGGAGACCAATCAAGAAGGCCACCATTTTGAAGTCTCTGACAAACTCACAACCGTATTCTTCATATTTCAATGTATCTAGCAAGACTATAACACTGCTGTATTCCTCTTTGAGCTGGACCGAGTGAGCAAGGGGAAGAGATGGATACATGTTCCCGTTATGAAGCAGCACTGCTTTGAGGCTCCTGGACGAGCTGTCAATGAAGAGGCGCCACTCGTTGTGGTTACAGGCGATTCCGATTGTCTCAAACAGACCGTTTACATTGTGACAAAAGCAAAGTTCATCTTGACGTATAAAAAAGCTTTAAAAACACTGGTGACGCTTTCTCTGACCTGATATTTGCACACTGTCATCTAACAAATCCCACTGCTTGAGTCTCAAAGTTAAAAGCTCGGCATTAGACTTTGTGAGATCAAGATCTTTGACAAGGTCGTTGAGATGTTTTTGGTTGGGGTAGTATGGGTTTCTCTCCTCAGTTGCACTTCTGTAATCTGGATCAATGACTTCATCCTCTTCTGAACTGTTTTTCCTTTCTAAAAACTGTTACTCTCTTTTGGGAGGAGTCGGTACGGAGAGCTCAGAACTGTGTGGCACTGGCGCAATAGATGACCGAGGGTCTTGATACATAATAACAGGCGCATTTTTGCCTGCTTGACGTTTGTAAAGGTTCACCATGCAGAAGAAACAATTGCTTGAGTGGCCCAGTTGGTTCCCTCCAAATTCTTAGGATTGCGAAATTCATAGCTTTCTTTTCTCCTCTGTACCATCCTGTAAACAAAATGAAAACATAAGTATAAATATACAAATACTTTTCACTTAGTGTTATTAGAAATGTTAAAAAAAAATCCAGTATCATATATATATATATATATATATATATATATATATATATATATATATATATATATATATATATATATATATATATATATATATATATATATATATATATATATATATATATATATATATATATATATATATATATATATATATATATATATATAAATATATAAATATATATAAATATATATAAATATATATAAATATATATAAATATATAAATATATATAAATATATATATATATATATATAAATATATATAAATATATATATATATATATATATAAATATATATAAATATATATATATATATATATATATATATATATATATATATATATATATATATATATATATATATATATATATATATATATACACACACTCGCAGGTGAAATGAGGTGCCCAAGGTTTGTCTTGATCTCCGACTGGGATGCCGAAATATGCCTTGTAGGTCTCACACAATTTAGCAGATCTCTCTACAGAGTACTTTTTCGCTCTTGTCTTAATAAATTCACCGCAGACATAGCATAATGCGTCTGTCGGATGCTTACAACCTCTTATGCCATATGTGACGAATGCTTCTATCTATGACAAGTGACGATGTCTGCTCTGTGACGGCTAGAGTTAAACTGATCTGTTGAGTAGACATTATTTGCATTTATACAGTCATCTACGTTGCCAGAATTTTCTAGAAATTCTTCAAACATATGAAAAATTCTAGAAAGCTTTACAGTTTATTTTTCGCCAAATAAGTGCTTAATCTATGTGGAATGTAAGAAAACTGCCCTTGCTGTCCAGGTCGCAAAAAAAAAACAAAATATAAGGGAAATAGTACCTATTACTACTATATTACTCTTTCTATACCTTTTTAAATACGTATATCATCTTTATACCACTACTGAAAAAAACCCATAACTATTTGCATCAAAATAATGTAATTTACCATAAATGGGCGGAGTTAAAAATTCAAAGTCCTAGCCACAAAAGCAAAGTTTGGGGATTCTTTTTTATTTTATAGAGCCAAAAACAATTGGGAAATAACACTTTTAATCCAAGGACAAGACAAAAGTGAAATTTTGTTGCACAAAGCTATCATCCACAAATGTCAATTAGGTTCAAATCTGGCAGATTCCCGAGCCAATGGACCCAAAATTCGATGTTATTTTCAACCAAGAACTTTGTTATTGTTTTTGCTTTGAGCTGAAAAGTAAGTGAACATCCCTTACTTGGTCCTGAACTGTTCTGAAAAGGTGCTGATGAAGCACGTTTTGGTACTATTTTAAGTTCATAACATTGTTCTTGGGCAAAATTGTTAGTGCTCCAGTTCCCTTAGATGAGAAGCAGACCCAGACATGCAGAGTGTCCAGATGCTTCACCTTAGGCACGACACCAGACTCGTAAAAGCGGTCGCCTATTCTCCTCCTAACAAGGGATCTTCCAGAAGCTCCAAACAGAGCGGAAGGGAGATTGATCAGAGAATATCACTTTGCCCCAGTCTTAAACAGTCCATTTTTTTTTATATTTCCTACAAAAGTGGAGTATAACCGTATGACCCTTCTTTGTGAGATGCTGCTTCTTCGCAGCCCTTCTTGACTTGAAAAGTCTCCTCCACATCTGCCTCTTTCCAATCGTGAGCAAGCTTGTCACTGGAAGCAACCTGATCCTTGAGCTGGGACCTTACCAGGAGTCGATCTTGGCGTTCATTTGAAACTCTTGGGCGTCTAGAAGACTTCTTCACAGGAGTATAACCAGTATTTTTAAAGTTATTAATAATCCAAAAGATGGTGCTCCTTAATGCAATACCCTTGCAACTATCTCGTGGCATTTGAGATCCCTTTGGTGCACAGCAACAATGGTTGAACGCTTTTCTTCGGAAATAACCATTTCTGGAATTAAAAAAGATTTATTTTTACCAACAAATATTAGGAAATAGATTATAATTACACAATATCAATCTTTTGACCCATATTTATCATAATTTTACCCTTTTGATCGAATATAAATCTCCTGGACCTGAAACTCACATCGGGAACAAAATCAGAGAGCGGCGACTTTAGATTCCTTGAAGGAATGGAGTTTTTTTTATCATTTTTGAAATGCTTACTTTTAATAAACCTGAAATAATTTAAATATTAGAATAATTATTCCTATCACGGAAACTTAAAAAAAAATAAAGGAAAAAAATAAAAATATATTTTAGTCTCAAAATTTTGGCCATGACTGCCGACCTAAGACTCGTCAGATATATTATACAGGGTGTAACAAAAAGTAACAACCGTAAATGCTTCACCCTTAGGTAATCAAGACAAATACTAAGGACAAAATTATGCCGTTGGCTTTATTTCATAATCCTATAAACCAAATGGCGTTTTTCATCAATATATTCCTAATCTGCTTTGTTTTTTTAATTGAAAAAGGAAGGAGCCAATGAACGTTCTTTCTCTCATTGTAGAAAGAGAGAATGGTCAGATAGATTAAGAAAAGGCTGGGTGAAATAGATAAAGGACCGGAAAATGAATATTGATAATCACCAAATCAAGTTCGTAAATAAAGTTCAAGTACTCAGAAGTACGAACCCTAACGCGATGCCTTGACAAAACTTCTAAACCGCACTTTCCAGTTACGAACGAGGCGACCGCTGATAGCATTCCGAAGGCACAGTATAGTTTCGACACTAATTACTCGGTCATATTAAAGCAGGGCGTCATATAACCCTATCCAGAAAATGTGTTAAATGAGAATAGAGAGATAGCCATTTCATTGACTACTCTACAAACTTAGTACCGTTGAAAAGTCGTTGAGAATTTTTTTAAAAGATCTAGCCAGGGGTAAGAAGATGTTTGGCTTTAATTTCGAAATGAATGAGGGTTTTCTTTATGTTTTTGTACAAAGAGAAAGCTGTAATAGTTCGCTGTGCAAAAAAACAAAATCGATAAATTCGCTTCCCACGCCAGGCATTCATATGGACTTCATTCGCTCTTATAGTTTTGTTATTTACCTGTATGAAATTTAGCCCCGAAACTCATGATAACATTCATATATACATTTAGGTCAGATTTAAGGATTTTCTAACTTACGAGTACTTTGTGGTCCCCGGGTTCTCTTTAGTCAAAGTCGGCAGCACTTAGGAATGCCGCCATTTGAACTGTCTTCTCCAGAGGTCTCCAAGTGGGGTGATATGATAGTAGGCTCCGAGGTGTTCGAGGGAAGGGCAGGTGAGAATCAGATAAGTGTCTGTTGCAGCGGGGATAGTCATGAAGCGTAGGAGGAAGGGGGGTCAATGTCTAGTGTCCTGATCGTAGGCGGGCCAGAGAGACTCTGGTTCGGTAATCCAGGGGGGTTTCCATAGGGTGCATGTCGGGTGGAACGCGTTGAAGTAGGACGTTGTGCATTATACACATCATGGGAATGATAATATCAAGGGACTGCAGCGGAAATAATAAAATTCCCAGGTGGGAAAATGGGAGTTAGAATATAGCCAGGCGGATTATTGATAATGAGAAAAATGCATAAATTCACAAACCTAACCTAACCTAACCCAACCTTTACCAATATCCGTACTATTAATTTTATCTACTGTCACTCTTCCGACTGGAGATTCCTCGTACCTATTTTTACAGCAATTTAGGTCTCAAACCCCGAATGTGGATTTGTGGCTGTATCAGGGTGTCTACTTGTTTGGTGATTTTGAATTCAAGGACTTTTAAAAATAATCAAGGACGGGTTTTAGCCATTTTTTTTTCTTTAAATTAAAAAAGTGCAATAAACATTATGGGACATTGATGAAGGTGAGGTATTTAAGGGAAAAATGGGTTATAAGCAAAGCATAACCAAAATCAACTCACCAGCGCAGAAAAACAAGAACCAGGCGGCATCCAAGCGACAGTCACAGAAGTATAGCGAGCATCCATCATAAAATACAATGCATCCAAAGCATACATATGTTCACTCACATTAATGAGTAGATTAACTTAAATATTACTATTTTCCTAATAGACATTGAAAAGTATATAAATAGTGAATTTTAAAAATCATTTCAATACTCACTCAATGATTTATTTTTTAAATTCAAGGACCATCTACCTTTTCCATCAAATTCAAGGACTTTTCAAGGATTTCAAGGGCAAAAAAAAAATTCAAGGGGTTTTAAAGGACTTCAAGGGCGGTAGACACCCTGTGTATATATTCCAAATATGTTCATCCTTTCCAGCACCACTTTATAGATCACACTCCGTAGAAACTTTGGGGCGGGGGTGACCTCATTGGTTTCGCTTTGTGGTTTTAATTAACAAAAGCATTTTTTTCGAAGAATTTTAGAAACTCTGATCATGGGACATGCAATTCAACTAAGCCTTCATTAATAAGGTATTATTAGATAATTAAAACACTTTTTTTACATCGTGTGACCTTCACGGATCTGAGAGAGATGTCCGTATTTCTTTCTCTCTTTTAGTAGTACCTCTTCCCATTCACTGTTTTCATATTGATTTTAAGTTGAAATCTTTGCACTTGATGTCCATTCAGGAGTTTACGAGACTATTGTCCTATGAGAGGGTGAAACTCCCTGACGAATGTATCAACATAGCATTTTTACTGGCATCATATTGTATAAGCGAAGTAACTATGATTATCAGACTACCCCTGGAAAAAAATGAGATTGATATAACTCAAGTAATATTAAGTTACAGCTGTTTCAACATATGCTTGCATCTTTAAATATCATTAATAATTGAATTTTACTTCACCTTCATATCTTCTATTAGTCACATTGTTGATAGTTAGAAGGGTAAAAAGACATCCGAACTAATTTCCATACAGTTACGAGAAAGAAAGTGAAAAATTAGATCGATTCCCCTCCGAATGATTCTATGTGTCAAGGTGTGCAAGGACAACTCATACCAGTAAAAACTGATACCAGGAGAACTCATATCGGACAACTCGTACCTGGACAAGTGATATCTAGGACAACTCGTATTAAGGACTACTCATACAGGGTTCAACTTATTAGGTGCTACTCTAATAGGTTGTAATAGTTTCCTTAATCCTTAAGTAGATTAAGTCAAATTTAAGGTCAGTATTATGAAACGTATATGATGGACTTCGACAGAGCCCCCAAGCAGAGCCTTATGAAACGTATATGATGGACTTTGACAGAGCCCCCAAGCAGAGCCTTATGAAACGTATATGATGGACTTTGACAGAGCCCCCAAGCAGAGCCTTATGAAACGTATATGATGGACTTCGACAGAGCCCCCAAGCAGAGCCTTATGAAACGTATATGATGGACTTCGACAGAGCCCCCAAGCAGAGCCTTATGAAACGTATATGATGGACTTTGACAGAGCCCCCAAGCAGAGCCTTATGAAACGTATATGATGGACTTCGACAGAGCCCCCAAGCAGAGCCTTATGAAACGTATATGATGGACTTTGACAGAGCCCCCAAGCAGAGCCTTATGAAACGTATATGATGGACTTCGACAGAGCCCCCAAGCAGAGCCTTATGAAACGTATATGATGGACTTTGACAGAGCCCCCAAGCAGAGCCTTATGAAACGTATATGATGGACTTCGACAGAGCCCCCAAGCAGAGCCTTATGAAACGTATATGATGGACTTCGACAGAGCCCCCATGCAGAGCCTTATGAAACGTATATGATGGACTTCGACAGAGCCCCCAAGCAGAGCCTTATGAAACGTATATGATGGACTTTGACAGAGCCCCCAAGCAGAGCCTTATGAAACGTATATGATGGACTTTGACAGAGCCCCCAAGCAGAGCCTTATGAAACGTATATGATGGACTTCGACAGAGCCCCCAAGCAGAGCCTTATGAAACGTATATGATGGACTTCGACAGAGCCCCCATGCAGAGCCTTATGAAACGTATATGATGGACTTCGACAGAGCCCCCAAGCAGAGCCTTATGAAACGTATATGATGGACTTTGACAGAGCCCCCAAGCAGAGCCTTATGAAACGTATATGATGGACTTCGACAGAGCCCCCAAGCAGAGCCTTATGAAACGTATATGATGGACTTTGACAGAGCCCCCAAGCAGAGCCTTATGAAACGTATATGATGGACTTCGACAGAGCCCCCAAGCAGAGCCTTATGAAACGTATATGATGGACTTCGACAGAGCCCCCATGCAGAGCCTTATGAAACGTATATGATGGACTTCGACAGAGCCCCCAAGCAGAGCCTTATGAAACGTATATGATGGACTTTGACAGAGCCCCCAAGCAGAGCCTTATGAAACGTATATGATGGACTTCGACAGAGCCCCCAAGCAGAGCCTTATGAAACGTATATGATGGACTTTGACAGAGCCCCCAAGCAGAGCCTTATGAAACGTATATGATGGACTTCGACAGAGCCCCCAAGCAGAGCCTTATGAAACGTATATGATGGACTTTGACAGAGCCCCCAAGCAGAGCCTTATGAAACGTATATGATGGACTTCGACAGAGCCCCCAAGCAGAGCCTTATGAAACGTATATGATGGACTTCGACAGAGCCCCCATGCAGAGCCTTATGAAACGTATATGATGGACTTCGACAGAGCCCCCAAGCAGAGCCTTATGAAACGTATATGATGGACTTTGACAGAGCCCCCAAGCAGAGCCTTATGAAACGTATATGATGGACTTTGACAGAGCCCCCAAGCAGAGCCTTATGAAACGTATATGATGGACTTCGACAGAGCCCCCAAGCAGAGCCTTATGAAACGTATATGATGGACTTCGACAGAGCCCCCATGCAGAGCCTTATGAAACGTATATGATGGACTTCGACAGAGCCCCCAAGCAGAGCCTTATGAAACGTATATGATGGACTTTGACAGAGCCCCCAAGCAGAGCCTTATGAAACGTATATGATGGACTTCGACAGAGCCCCCAAGCAGAGCCTTATGAAACGTATATGATGGACTTTGACAGAGCCCCCAAGCAGAGCCTTATGAAACGTATATGATGGACTTCGACAGAGCCCCCAAGCAGAGCCTTATGAAACGTATATGATGGACTTCGACAGAGCCCCCATGCAGAGCCTTATGAAACGTATATGATGGACTTCGACAGAGCCCCCAAGCAGAGCCTTATGAAACGTATATGATGGACTTTGACAGAGCCCCCAAGCAGAGCCTTATGAAACGTATATGATGGACTTCGACAGAGCCCCCAAGCAGAGCCTTATGAAACGTATATGATGGACTTTGACAGAGCCCCCAAGCAGAGCCTTATGAAACGTATATGATGGACTTCGACAGAGCCCCCAAGCAGAGCCTTATGAAACGTATATGATGGACTTTGACAGAGCCCCCAAGCAGAGCCTTATGAAACGTATATGATGGACTTCGACAAAGCCCCCATGCAGCCTTATTTCAAGATTTCCTGACATCGAATTAACTGGTTGTTTATTTCATTTTTCTCGAAACCTATTCGTGATTTCACTTGAACTTCATCGGTAAGCAACATTATTATCAACATCATCATCATTATCATCATCACTAACTCTATAATTTAAGAATGGGATTTTTTTTAGTATTTGAAAAATAATTCATCTTAGTTTGGTTATGAGTTATGTTTTTTTATCAAATTATTTCTAATAATTCTTTTATAATATCAAAAAAGAAAATGGAGAAGTTCAGAAATAAATATAACAGCCGTATGCTAAAACAAATGTGGAATCCACATGTGAGCAAAAAACCTATTTTTTTATGCATTTTACATTTTAGCTTTTTGCATATAATAAATTTATAAATAATTGTGAAGCTACATTAAATCTGATAAAAGTGCATTTCACATTTGTTTTAGCATACGGCCGTCACTGAGTATCGAAATTTTGTGATTTTTTCAAAACTCAAAGAATTACAAATGGTGAAGTTCAGAAAATTTATTTATATATATATATATCTTCTTCTATAACTATATTTTAGCAAGTGATATTTTGAAAGAGGGGAAATTTAGTTTAGAGTTCCTTTTTAGAATTATTGTAATTGGCGAAGTTCAGAAAATTTATGAAAATTTAACAATGGCTTCTTTTTTTTATATTTTAAATTTTAATCTTAGTAGCGAAGCGCAGTGGCGAAGCCATTGCCTGGTACTTTAATAATTATTTGTCTGTTTCCTATAAACAGTAAATTTAAATCTATCTGGTTCTCTAATTACTAGGACATCCAAAAATGAAAGGCTCTTATTTACTTCCTTTTCTACGGTGAATTTAATTGACGGAACCAATGAGTTGATAATTAAAAGAAAATTATCGATGTCAAAACTGTTGTTTAAAATTACCAGGATGTCGTCAACATACCGGAACCAAACAATTTGAGTAGACCAAAGAGGGGGGATCAACCTAGTTTCGAACAATTCCATATATAAATTTGACAATAAGGGAGATAAGGGATTACCCATAGCCATACCAAACACTTGTTCATAGAATTTGCCGTTGAAACTAAATTTACATTTTTTAATACATAAACATATAAGCTCAATGATCTTATTGGTTGGTAAAGGGAGGTCATAAGCACTTAGAATAGAGACTAGGAAGTCTAATAAATCATCAATGGGCACTTTGGTGAATAATGAGGTAACATCAAAACTGACTAGTCTCAGATCTGATGTTACTCTCATATTGTTCAATTTATTGCCAAAGTCAAGGGAATATTTTATATGCGAGAGGGATATAGTTCCTAAGATAGGTAAAAGTAAATTTACGAAGTATTTTGAAAGTTTATATTGGATTGAACCAGTGGCACTTATGATTGGTCTTATTGGGTTTCCTAGTTTTTATTAGGCCATACAAATAGGGTAAAGAAGAGCCACTAGAAGAGACAGAGTCCATAATTGATTTGTGTTTTTTTAAAGTGGTTTTTACGTCTCTATTAAAACACTTAATTACGTCATCTAAGGGATCCTTACTTAACGGAAGGTATGTAGACCTATCGGATAATAAGGTGGACATTTTTTCTAAATACGTTGTTTTGTTCATTATAACTTTTCCTAAAATCCGACTTATCTGATAGCATTAAAATGTTGACTTCATAGGAAAACATGCTTTGTATAAATACTGGGTGTCTTATTTTTCTTACCATTGTGAGTTTGAAAATGACGAATAGACGAAAGTACCAACTCCAATCCGCTTTTTATTGTTTCCTTCCGTGGTACATATTCATATTTATAGTTATCACGCGCTAACTTTCGTGATATTTCCCATATATATATATATATATATATATATATATATATATATATATATATATATATATATATATATATGAGGGAGGGAGAATGAGAAGGCTCATATTCCAAGGTAAGTTGTATTCCGACGTTTCGCTGTAGACCAGCTTCTTCAGGGAACTGTTGTTTCCTGGACTGACTATCAGCCAGAATACTTTATGACTTGCGCGTGAATTATCCCTATATAGGGTACTGCAAGTCTCGATCGACCTCCCAACTCCGATACATAGGAACGTGATGCATCTGCAATTTACAGATGACATCACACAAATCGTCCCATGCGCGGAGAGGAATGCAAGGGCACGGACAGCACAAACTAGAGCGGAAATCTCGAACATAAACCAGTACGAGAGAAAATGGAAGATCCGAACGAACAGCAATAAGTGCATGATCATCCCGTTGAGCCGCTGGTCTACGTGGCCCGTCGTAACAGGAGGGAGGAGATACGGCTACTCCAGCGAAGGCACAGTACTGAGCCGAAGGATCTCCCTCCGCCCAATGATAAGGGAAGCACCACACGTAGAGGCAGAATCTTGCTAAGAGGGAACTCTCAAAGCTAGACAGATTTAAAGATCTTAGCTCAGCCAACATTTTGGAAATATACCAATGTAGATCCGATCTAAGCTCATCTACCCTGCCATCGTGAGCCAAGCAGCCAACAAATCCTCTATGAGAAAACTCCTACTGCACAACTCCGCCTCCCTCATAATTAACAAGGTCCGAAGACGCCACCATCGAACGCAAAGAGGGATGCACAGGAGACAAACGTTTGGAGTCCATCAAAGTTGCGACTGAGAAGCTGGATAAAAAGGTCTGGGCAACATTGACCGAGTGTAGCATTGTGGAACTGCAGGGAACATGAGGCAGAATCAACATTCCTGCCAGACTGCGGAATAAAGTTACCTGCAGCAAAAGATTCCCTAGCAGTAAAATCTATTCCGATGAACACATAATACAGATATCCAAATAAAAAACGCACAGAACAATCAATACACAACATAACAGAAGGGAGAAAGAAGAAAAACCAAAAGAAACATAAACAAGCACAACACAAACGGCTAAACAGAAACAACGCAACTACAAGGTAAACTGCCGAACCCGATTACGTAGAAAGGCTTGAAAATCATGAACAACAATAAGTACACCATAACATAGAAATACAGAACAAAGAAGATCACATAAAAGTTAAAAACATCAAAATATCTGACATATAAAGTATAACTACACACACCAAAAATAAGTAACATTTACTTAAAAGGAAATCGATGCCCTTATCACCAAGGTAAACCTCTCTCTCTCCCCCCTTCTTCCAGTATCAAAGCCTCTTCCACTATTATTACATCATTCGTGTCACCCCGGCAGAGGTGTTGGTAAAGGAGGAAAGGTTTGGGAAGGTCCATTAGGTCAACCAGTTTAAGGGCCTATTTCAGGGTATATATTAAAATTAAAAATCTTATGAATAAGGAAAAACCTAATAAACATAACCTCCATGCAATGGATTTCATATACTACGGACTTCTCCCTTGTTACTCGGTTCCTCTTGGTCCGGACTACGTCTGCGATCTTGTTTTCTGCAGTCTGCAGTCGGTGGTTTATCACATAGTGCACGTTCCGTTAAAATCCTAGGGCGACTTGAACGATCTAAAAGATGAATTGAATTACGATACTTCCAGTTACGTATTATGGTACCAACTGAATTTAGGAGTAATCTAAGCTTTACAGAGATCTTTCTGAACCCAAGGCCACTCCTATGAAGGGCTACAATGCGTTGACAAAGATATTGACTGATTTGTTTGTTTTATCCCCATGATGAAGATTTTGACTGCACGATTTATCTTGTAAGGAATGACGTAGTAGCTTTCTTTACACGATGACGAAAGAAACTCGCGAATAGTTTAGAATAATCTATAAATATTCATGAATAAATGAGGCTAAGTTTTTACTGAGAAATTTGGCAGATCTAACCTATTTATATGAAAATTACAACACATTCATATAAATAGTTTACATCTGGAAAATTTCTCATTTTCAGTGTTCACTATTGTCCTTATAAATGCCTTCACGCGGTAGTAACGTCGCATCCAACACATAGATTGCATTAAAAGCAATCATAAGTTATCAGATATTTATAAATTAATTATATGGCTAAAATCATAAATATGTCTCTTGCTGCCCCAAAGTTTTTCCTCTTCACTAAAACTATTTAAATTTGCATTCATAATTCTCTTATAAACTTTTGCGGCCCATCGTATATATATATATATATATATATATATATATATATATATATATATATATATATATATATATATATATATATTTTATTTGCCATTCTGACATCACTCAGAACTCAACGAATTGTTCAGAACAGACAGGGGGTCTAAAAAAAAAGGAAACCGACTTTTAAATCAATATATCTCTGAAAGGATTAAAGCTGGTAGATAGTTTCTAAAAACTTAATTTTGTTTGTCTATCTTTTGTGCATCTATATTGAAGATTTTATAAACTTACATCTAAAATTGTAAATTCTGCAATGAAGTAGATGAAGGACATAAAAAGTGTGCTTGCGCAAGCAGCTAAAATACAGAATCTAGGGTTCATTTCATATGAATGGAAGTGTCAACAATCATAATATTCTCAGTACGCGCCTCAAAGCAATCCTCAAATTTTTAACTTTAATGTAGGCATATCCAAGGAAAAGGTTTCTGTGTGGGTTGGAATGTGTGGAAACGGACGTCTAGTGAGTCCTTTTTTCTACCACAATAACTTGACTGGAGATGGATACCTGAACCTAATTACAGAAAGGATAGTTCCTGAACTGCGTCAAATTTAGGGAAACAGATTTAACAAACTATGGTGGATTCAAGATGGCGCTCCAGCACATAGAACTCGTGCTGGGCGGGAATTGCTGAGGGGCATGTTTAATACCCGTATTATTGCATTGAACCATCCAATTGAGTGGCCACCCAGATCTGCGGCCTTAACACCTTTGCGATTTCTTTTGTGGGTCCATCTCAAGAGTAAAGTGTGCTTTTCTCCACCAAAAAACACAGACGATTTGAAGCAAAAAATTAGATACGAACTTGATTTACTAAAAGAAAATCAGGATTTAGTTAAAAGAATTATAGCAGAAATGCGACGAAGGATGCAAGTATGCGTAGAAAGAACTAAAGGCCAACCAAAAGAAACGGATATTAACCTCTTACATTATAAATGAGAATTAACTATGTTTTTGTAATAAATATTAAAAATTAAATTGTATTATTTTCTGCTCCCTTCTACTAAATGGTTTTGAAATATATCTATTTGAAGTTTGATTCTGCATTTTACCTACTTGCGCAAGCACACTTTTTATGTCTTTCATCTACTTCATTGCAGAATTTACAACATAGATGCACAAGAGATAGACAAACAAAATTAAGTTTTCAGAAACTATCTAGCTTTAACACTTTCAGAGATATATTGATTTAAAAGTCGGCTTCCTTTTTTTTGCGACACCCTGTATAGCAAGTAGCTAGTGCCGACGGAATTGTACTTGTCAAGAACAACTAATATTAGGAGCAAAATCATCATTGAAAAAGACAAGTAAATTAAACAATAAGATAAACAACAACAATAACGAAATCGATAGGAGATATATATTTTTTTAACAAGTTCATTCAAGCTCTGGTGCTAAGGGAAGAATCACTAATATGCCTTTTTGAAAAAAAAGTTCGTCGTAGTTGCATCCAGATGTAAGAACCTATATGGATATGTGGAACAGAATACATAGACAGCACAGCAATTCCAGAGTACAAACTCGGAATCGCTCGTAAGGGGCGGTGGGAAAGGCAGTTCTCCGGTCTAGCCTAGTTACCTGTGGCAGATCAATAATGGAGTGGAAGTAAGGCGGGAAGCAGTTGGGAATTTATTCTTACACACGATCTTCCTATTTTCCCCCTCAATACGATACGAAAAGGTGCTCCGGGCAAAATAAATACAAATTCACAATGGAATCTGTTAAAGCTAGACACAAACATTTAAATATTTCGAAGTTACGATCAGAATTAATAAACTCTCGAGTCCTTGGAAGACTATGGTCAGCTTATAGACACAATAGTTGCCAAATGTCGCGAGATAGCTTACTAAACAAAGGACTGTCATACTTTGTGGGTAATTAAAATTAATCTCAATCCAAATTACTCGTTCGGGTGTTAGTAGAGGATGTTTTTTTATCACACATGTGATACATGAATGCTATACAAACTTATAAAATTAGTTTAGAGTAAAAAGGAGAGGGATACATAATTTCGACCAATTTTTTCAACATGGGATTACGGAAGTGCATAGAAGAAAGACTACACTTAAAAATGGATCCACGATGCTCTTATGGAATACAAAAGTGCTACCACTTTTTACGCTAGAAATACTTATTGAAAAGTAATCAGTTTAGGTACCCCTCGGTTCTATTTGGTGGGGAAAAGAGTGGGAAAATGAACAAAATCTCCCACATTTGGGTAAGGGGGATTCAAGATTACCAAGGACCTCTGTAACTACACTAAACTCGGTCTTCTAACGACATCGGAGAAGTTACACTAGAACATCTCTAGGACAGAGAATTTATAACCTTTCCGGGTAGAAGATGAAAAAAATGTAAAGAAAAAGGTGAATAGCAAAGCAGGCAAGTCCTCAATAAAGTTTTTGAAAAAGATGATCTAAATAGAGTAGTTGTTTAGAGAAAGTGAAAATGTATAGAAGACGAATCGCAAAAAATCAATTGGGTCACTGGAGAACGGGTGACCGCGCAATTCTCCTAACCGTTGTCTCTTCCTCAATAAGAGCATCTCCTAGGAAAAGGGCAACACCCCTATCTAGCTAAAATAGGTTAGGCTACATTAGCTTTGGTTAGTAGTCAGATGGTGGCCTGATTCGGGTTGCCTTTGCGCCAGCTGCCGTATTGCTATAGGGATCCGTGGCTATTTATCCCTACGTTAGGCGAAGTTCCCACTAAGGTAGGCATGTAAAACCCGTACTAAAAAAAGAAAGAAAGTCGAAATGCGAGGCTCGAGAAATAGTGGGAAAAAAAGCTGGTAACAAGAAATTTGCGAAATCACAGAGAATTTTCTAATACAATAAAAGGAGCCAGCGGGGGATTTGAGGGGGATTTGAAAATTCCCCTCACATGGATGCGATGCGCCCGACCAGCGCGAATGTGCATTCCTAAAGGTGATGAACCCAAAGTACATGACGACTGAATAGCAGACCTAACACATTTACAGCTGTTATATGTGTGTGTTTTGGGGGGGGAGCGAGAACTCACAGAGGTGTGTGTGTTCTGGGGGAGTAAGAACTCACAGAGGTGTGTGTTTTTTGGGGGGGAAGTAAGAACTCACAGAGACCCTTCGACCCTGTGGGAATAGCCAGCCTAATTAAAAAGAAATATTGCGCTTTTGTTTACACATCTCTCCGGTAATTGATTGCCTCCCTGCCATAAAGGCTTAGATTAAGATACAGGTTCGTGCAAAAAACATAAGTACTGAAAAGTACAATTAAAATACAACCGTAAAACAAAATATAAAAACGAGAATGAAGTTTTCTTATCAAATTACCGAAGAAAAACTAGACCTGTTCGTGTGACTGAATTCTCATAGTGATAGCAGCATCCTGGCGGTGGTGGTATGAAAGTGGTGCCAAATTAAAATACAGCACTTATGTGTTAGCCACTAATTCCAAGAATCGATGTCACAAAAGTGGCCGTAAAATGACTTTTACTTAAGCGAAAATGCCTCGAAACCCCCTCCCCCCGAAACATTCCCTGCTCCTAACCTGCCAAATTAGAGCTAGAAGACGGTCAATTAGAAATTGGGCGAAGTGAAAATGCGAACATTACGGAACCCGAATAGCTAAAAGACTAGAAGACTACTCGAGAACTATGTGCTAGGAGCTTAAGGGCTAATAAGTGTCCTAATACATACAATACGGTGTTGATCAAGAGTGTGGACTCTTCTAGTTTATTGGCTAGAGCAGTGGCTAAAAAGCGAAGAACACTCGATGGCACAGTTTGGAACCAAACTCATTTTTCACTTTCATTAACGGGCAAAAGGAAGAATTTATATTGGTGTATTCCATTTGCTCTCTCTCTCTCTCTCTCTCTCTCTCTCTCTCTCTCTCTCTCTCTCTCTCTCTCTCTCTCTTCCTTCTTTTTTAATCTATTGTTTGAGCAATGTCTGGTCTAAGAAAAATACGAAAAAGCTTGTGTAGATTCCAAGAAAGAGAGAAATTGGACGTGAATGAGCACATGAGACAAGAAACCGGAGTTTTTAAAGGCCAAAGAGAGGGACATTGAAAGACAAAGACCAAAGAGAACAAAAGGCAGCTGAATTAAGGCAAACAGTACTGAGAAGATAGGAATAACGATAAGGGAACAAGTTTAAAATATCCTGGCCCGGAGTCGAAACCGGGTCACTCAATTGGCGGTCAGTTGCATTACCATTAAGCTACCAGACACACAAATCACACCTACCCATAGCCTCACCCTTATCAAACCCAATATCTCCCCAGGCTAAAAGAAACTTCCAAGGGATTTTTATAGCATATATCTAACCAGTTCACCCTTTAAAGGCTCACTATACATACCATATACAAAGAAAGAGTAAATAAAGGTTCTGTGGCTGGTAACAACCACCACAGGGCTTTCGCCCTATTTAATTTCTTTCATTTATTGTAGAATTAAACCAGTTTTTTTTCAGCTATAAATATTATATAATAATAAACTGTCGTCTCTAAATTGTGTAAACCAGCGAGAATATTCATCGTGCAAATTCTAGGCTAAATACAATGCATGACAATCTTGTAAGGCGCTCTTCAAGGTCACATCCATTCTCAGAGCGCCTGTTTACTAACTAAGACAGGGAATGATGCAAAAGATGGTTTTTAAAGACACCAAGGGACGGAGAGCGGCAGGCAGATCAATCTACATCTAAGGGGCAAACATTGAGAGACCACGATCATCCGGGTATTACTAATGAGTACTTTTTTGCTTGTTTATTTGACTTTGTTTTTGTTTTGTTTGGGGACTTTTGTTAGTATGTTTTTGCCTTTTATTTTAATCAAGCCTAATAGTAGGCTGTAATTTGATTACGGTGACTTTTGCTCTAGTAGGCAGTCGATGTATGGGCTCTAATAAAAAAACGGACGACTACTCTGGACAAGAAGTAAGGGGACAGAAGGGGGAAATCTAATGTTCCCAGATGTGAGATAAGTTCAGTGATAAGGACAGGTGGGAGTGGGCTGCGGTGCTTAGGATCTTATAGGTAAGAAGGAGTTTGAAGGTGATTTGGGGTCGAATGGATAGCTAGTGCGGTTTAAGGAGCAATGTCTCTGTCTGGCGGAGGGGAACAGGGATCTAGCAAGAAGGGAGGTACAGCGATCAAGGTGGGCGGTAACGAAAGTGTGGATGGCAGTCTGGAAAAGTTGTGGCCAAAGTGGGAGAGGATGCGTCTAACATTACGAAGAAAGCAGAGAGGACTTGCAGACATTAACAAGATAGGATTTTGGAGATAATTGACCCTAAAAGGTCAGGCCCTGATTTGTAACAGTGTCAGTAGAGGGAACTGGAAGCCACCAAGTTAAAAAAAAAAGCAATGACATAACATGGTACCTACAAGTTGTCCGAGAACCATTTAGTCATGATATCCTAGGCAGATAGGTTTCTTCTAAGAGCCTCAGAAAACCAGAGGTTAGGGAAAGAGAGAGGGAGAGGGGGGAGGGGAGGAGATAGATACCAAAACGGAACGGAGCAAAAACCTTGCATTGCGGAACACCAACTCGCACCTCCGCCGGCCTAAATTCATTCCCCCTGATATGAACGGCCTGAGTACGAGGGGATAGGTAGGAGCGGAACCTGTTAAATGCAGTACCAGAGACCTCGGGAAGTCACGAAGTCGATGAAGAAGAACAGGTTGCTGGACAGTATCGAATGCAGTCGGATGACCGAGAACTCTAGAATGGAAGTCGGACTAGGGTCAGCCGCTCCAAGAAATTGAGAACAGTCCAAAGGAGACAACCAATTTACCATAGAAAAAGAGAAGAGTATAAAAAAAATACCGATAAAGACCGAGACAAAAATCAAAAGAGATTGGAAAAGCTCCGACTCCTCCAATAACTCAGTAGTCCGTGACCTGTTGCACAAGAACATGCCCCAAGGACCAGGGGCAAACGGGAGCGATCGCCCCCGGTCTGGGGACCAAAAGTGGAGGGTTCCGCGGGTGTGTCCACTCCGGGAACCGCAGTAATTCATGCGTTGTGGCATTGGGCATAGACTCAAAGGACAAAAAGAAGAGGGGATCGAAGTAACAGGGGGCAGGGGAGGCTCAGGAACCCTAAATGTTGAGGGGAGGGGGTAAAGCAAAACATGTGTAATCCAAAGAGGACCTATTCACGGACCTGTAAAGGAGTATGGAATAAAAAGGAGAAGAATCGTGAATAAAAGGTCGAGGATGAAGAGAATTGCGGGTTTATAGCTTATATGCTGGGGTAAGTAGGGAATGCATCAGAAAAATAAATAAAACGTTTAACCAACGAGAACAGTAGGAGAAAGAATGATGGGAAGGAAAGACAATTCTGGTCGAGTCTAAATCCCGACGTCTGGAGGGATTTAGACCCCTTCCAGGGGGGGTAAATTCGAGTACCCGAAGCAAAGGGTACACCTGCTTCTGTTAGTTAGGGCCGGGTTCTTTCTATATAAAGCAAAAACCAACGAAGGCATCTCCCGAACGAAACTATATGGAGAGATGTGAAGAAAGTGGTGAAGATAGACCAAGATAGATTACACTTACGGGCATTAGAGCAAGGATGGCACGTTACTACGGGACTTAGGACATGGATGACACGTAAATGTGGGCATTGGAGCCGGGAGGGGGCCTACAAAGTTCCATAAAAAAAGTTCGTAAAAGAACACAGAAGTGGGGAGCACGAACTTGCACCCAACCTTTGTATTATTTTATTTAATTCGCAATTTTCTTGGCATCGTCCAACGCCCCCCCCCCCTCCTCCCGGAAAGTTTCTAAGTTCGTACTCCATAGTTTGAGTTCTCCCTTGTGTTAATAAGGCTACCAGCGTCTCGAAAAAAATCTAAGAACTTGTAATGTCCCAATTTGTTCCCGGAACCTTTGAATGTCCTCTTTACTCGTGGTTCTATGGTTGAGGTTGACCATTGCCGCTCTTTTTTATCCTCCTCTCGTTCTCTGCTTCTCCTTGAATGAGTGTGAGCTCCAGGGCCGGATTTAAGGCATGGGCTTTAGGGGCTGCACAATCCAAGGTCCTCTACCACCTAGAGGACCTTCAGGGATTAAGTGAAAAGGTATTTCATTTGCGAAAGCAGAATCAAAGTATTTAATATATTTCATTAAAAGGGACTCAATTAATATACTTTATTTTATACATATGTAGTAATCATAATAAAGCAAAAATGAATAATGTTTAGCCCACATAACGTATGACGGTTTGTGACTTCATAAATTATTTATAATATGAACAAGGTCTGCTGAACAAAAAGTCGCGTGCTCTCATGTATTCTGATTTATGACCTTACGACCTTTAAAACTTTCAATATTTTCCAGAATAATCGTGGAAGGACCTTGGCGAGTATAACATTCGAAAGAGAATGTAAAAGAACATATGGGTTTCAAATTTAGTTCGAATCGACCGAATAGTTATGATGTTATTTTCAAAACAAAATAATTCCAGGGCTAACCTTGAGAGGACTTTGGCAAGTATAACATTCGAAAGAGAATGTAAAACAACATGAGGATTTTAAATTTCGTTAGAATTGGCCGAATAGTTACAATTTTATTACAAAAACAAAACAAAAGGAAAAATGGGGACCAGCCGACCGACGACATAGTGAGATGTAGAGTCGCCTGCGACTAAAAACGGTTTATCACTTCCATACAAAGCGTTCTCTATTATTGGAAAAATATTTTCGACCGGTAGGTTTTTCCCTTCGCTCTTTCGTCTGTCTCCTACTATTTGTCCGTTTATTTTTCCCGCGTATGGTATCTCTTTTCTTTTTAAAGAAATGCGATGTGTTCGTGAACTCTATCGTTGAAAGTTGACACGGGTGGTCAGCGGAGAGTAGAGAGTATTCAGCGCGACCAACTTTCTCGTTTACCGCTGACCATGGTAGATTCTCTTAAATGGGATCACGATTCCCACCCCCTGCGTAGAGTTTCAGGTAGGGTGGATGTAAATTTTATAAGCATGGGGTTAGGAGGGAAGTTCCCTCGAATTGGCTCCGTCTGGTGGGGTTTGGTGGGAGTCCTTTGATCATTAAAAATTTTAAAAAGCAGTGTCAAGAATCACCGTCTCGTATTTTGGGGGGCACTTTCTTTCATGCAGACAGGAAATGAACCTTGACTTCCGTTTCCTTTAATATCCCATCTCACATTTTCTAATTAACTTCTCTCCTCTTAAGTATAATATTTGTAAAGCGTTTATCAATAGACAGTAAGTTAATTTAGGCACTTTATGGGAATAAGTTAAGTGCTTAGCTTCATTATTTTGCAGTGGCGTAACCTTGCACTCTCGAATAATTTACGTTGCAAGGAACTTTGTTTCCCTTTTACGCACTGTCAAATCTATCAAATCACTTTCAGCCTGCAACGTGTAACCTCTTTTCAAATTAATTTATCTTATCAAACTTTCACATCTTATTTTCAAATATTCAAGTAAACCAGGGAATTTTGGACTCAACTCGTCTCAAAACATACTGGTAAGGAAGCATTCAACTTTCCCCAAACAATCGGAGGTTGTTGCCTACCCTAAAACCCTTTATTAACTAATAAAGACTATCCCCACTTACATCGGAGGAGGTCGATACTAACACTATAAACGGGGTTTTTTTTTGCTAATTGTTAATAAGAGCTGCGCACGCTATTTAATAGAGTTAGTTTCCATGCCAAACAGGCTAAAATCACAAGTTTCCTAGTAGTTATACTTTGATGACAGAGATGGTGTATCCTCTCTTATAAAGTCACAAAAAGTCAATATTTCAACCCGATTTTGAAAAAATGCTTCATCATGGCAAAGTTCTGATTGTTTACGTCTTTGTTCTGTTGTTACTCGTATTATTTTCATAATTGAGCTATTTGATGTGTTAGGGAGGTTAGTTTTCGTCAATTTGGGTTTGTTAGTTTTATATAATGATTATAATTTAATTACATTTCCTTAATTACGCAGAAAGATTATAATTTCTTGGGGGGAGGGGGGGCAACGCCATCTTTAAATGCCATGAGACGGCCTAAGTTAGACTCGCTCATTTGGAGATGCGAGTCAAGGGATGTTGTTCTTAATGTTAATATTATTTTTTATGGAATTATGTTAGCGGCTGCCTCTCTACTAGCGACACTTCTACTCAACGTAAGAGACATTGTGTTTTTAGCTTGCTTGGCTTGGAAAAAAACCCCCATAAAATAGCATCGCGGTTCTTGTTAACAATTATCGGGAGTTTTATGGTTTTGAGATCAGACCCTGTTTACAGTCCAAGATGAAACATTCAAAGAATGTCTACAGATCGGCAATGACGCTAGAACCACTAAACAGACTAGCTCTCATAACAATCGAAAACAATGTTCAGCAACCTACAATTTACTGATGTTTGGGAGGAATTTGTTTCCAAGAAATTATACAAAGGAAATGTTTGAATTTTAATTGCCGTCAGCCTTGTATGAATATATTTTTTTTATTTAACTTTTTGTCCTTTGGAAAATACAAATGGGGGCCTCAAAGCATATGTAGCCCAGGGTGATACAAATTCTTAATCCGGCTCTGGTGCGCTCATTCAATTACACCATCTTCCTTTCTCTTATTTAGCAATTAATCGTTAATCATTTCGATTCTTTCAATTTAAATGTTTTTGATGCACTATCTTTTCCCCCGTCCCCCCCGTCCCCCCAAGTTTCTCGCTTGCAAGACTGACAGTGAAGATGTAGCCGGTTTTAGTTTTTTTCTTGTCCAAAATCGGTTGATAACAACTGTAACGATTGTGGGCCCTGCAGCAAGCATAAATATTTACTGATCTTTTACGCAGTTTTATGGAATGAGAAAAGGGTGGAGTGGTAAGAGTTCAAGCCATTTTGATCATTACAGCCCACTCTATTGTGGTCAAATTATTAGATTTCCAGGAAATCTACTCACGTTCAATTTACCCCTGCAAAAGGGCTCAGGAAGAGGATAAATATAGTAGCGAGAAACGGGTAAACAAGAGGCCTTATATGTTGTTTATGAAGGAGACGCTGCTCTATTATATGATTGCTCGACCATAACATTATCATGAAGGCCGGTTTGTTTTCTCTTTTACTCATTGATTAATGGTGTTGTGACATGCATTTAGTTTAGAGGTCAAGTGGAGAACGTGGGCCGTGTTGAAAAATGGAAGAGAAAACATTTGCTTTGTTCATGGCACCGCCTCGAAGCACACTTAACACCTAATCCCTTATTTTCTCACCTCGCAGCCATCCATCCGCAAAGGCATGGCAATTAATTATTAAAACATAACCGGCGAGGAAAGTGAACGTATCGGCTTATTTAGCAAGTGTCCATCAATCATCAACAGATGTGTGTAGTGATCGCCGAGAAGTCAGCACAAGAGTACAATAGATCAAGATAACTCATGACCATAAAACATAAAAAAACTAGTCAAAACAAAATTTAAACATGCCAAATTAGAGTATCAAACAAATTTAATAAACAAGGATAATTTGATGTAAACCCTCTTTAAAAACATGCAATATATGCACAACAGAAATGATTTGGGGTTGTGTACTATTAGAGGGTAACAAGGGGAAACAATAACGCCCTCCCCCCAAAAAATGGTAGGTATTAAAAAAATACACGACACGATATAAGAGATGCGAAGGCATGGAGTGAATCTCTTTACCCCAACAAACGTAGTCAACAATTCAGTCAAGATTAACAACAAAATTCAATCATATTCGATACTAATCCAGACCTCAGTACTTTTGTATTGTGCGATGGGGAACGTCTGCATATGTCATAGGATGGGGAAACATCGTAGAAGATAGATCGAATCGAAAAATTATCCACAACTTTCACTCTATACCTACTGAGAACCCAATTTGTTCATGCGATCTTTTCTTTTTGTCGGCAGGTGGATCTTTTATACCAAATTTTCGACAACGATGCAGTTTTTAGTGCTGAATAGGAATATAACATTTCTTTTTGGGGGAGAAATGAAAGGAGGTATTAAAAAAACAAAATTTAATGCGCACTAGTTTAGAACATTATTCTATAAACAATTATGATTATATAATGGGGGGCTGTGCCCCCCCCAATTTATTGAAACTCAGGATCATCATAGGGGGGCCCCCGCAGTGCTAAACCCCCCACGAGCAGTCCCCTTGAATTTACTCGAAAAAGGTGAAACATATTGGAACACGGCGGTACCCACCGTGAGATGCTCGATTCCTACATATGTGGTTTTTATGTGGCGAAAACAAAATAGAAATGAAAATTTGTTTAAAAAAATATTATGGGATACTTATATCTACATAAATACAAATGAATGTTTGAAGAAATAATAAAGGGAGTGAACAATAATATTGAGAAATCATATGGCAGTTTAAGCGTGTTTCATTTCCATTTCGTTTGTTTTCAAAATGTATCGTACAAACCAAAATTTACAGTTTGGAATTTCTTTTTTTTAGATACTTCCTTTCATTTCTCCAAAAAAGAAATATTATATTCGTATTCAGCACTCAAAACTGCAATATTGGGGAAAGTTTGGTACAAAAGATCCACCTGCCGCCAAACAAAAAAGACCCTGCTCATGAGTTAGATCCATTCTAACCCCATGAAAGTGGGGGCAAACAGTTTGTTCTGGCATCAATTGTAATGTCACCACCACCAATAGGTTATGGCAACTAATGAAGAATGAAAAGTATGACGAACGAAGTAACGTGCGAGTGCTCTTTCCTAAGCGAAGGAAATAAATACCCCGGTGTTTTAATGGTTTAAACAACAAAGTAGAAATTGACAATCATATCAGATTAGTAGTACATCGCACAGGCCCTAATGGACAAGAATAATACAAATTAATTGACCGCAGTGTACTAAAATGAATTAAAATCGCGATTAAACGCTATCAACAGTCAGTGTTACTTCTGGAAGTGCAGAAAGGGTAAAACAAATCTGAAAAATATAAACTCCCGAAGATTTAACGACGGCAAAAGATAAACGAAGCTAGGCTCTGCCAAAGAAAGGTTGTCCGGGGAGTGAACGAGGTAACTTTGGCCGTTGACGTTGATATAAGGTAGAGAGAGGAGAAAATTTACGACCGGAGAGAGGGTCTTAGGTCGTCAGACGAGCGAACACTTCTCGTTGATAATAACACCAACTCTCTTCTTCACTTAGCTAACAGATAGATCAGGCATATTTCCGAGGTTCTTACTATACATTTGGTCATATGTAAACACTTCACAAAACATTACACCGTGGCAGAACCTAAAATATGATGGGTATTCCTGGATATAGAAAAGCCTTCAATCTTGGATTCATTTCTAGAAGCGTTACTCAGACAAGGATTTATTAAGACTCACATTCACATCCTCTCCTTCATATAGTCCCCAGCAAGGCAATTCTTCGTGTGTGATTCTTAGCTCTGGCACCTGGAGGAATTAGGTACCATACCGTCCTCAGAGTCTCCAGTTAGTCTCAAAACTACTGTGGGTTGTTTCTTTTTAGATACCTTCCCATTTACACATTTCTTTAAAAGCTTTTTGCCTATTTTCTTGGCCGGCGGCTAATTCGTCGACGACCAGCTTTCGTCCACTCATCCCGGATCGGGACAGGGGTGGGTCGATGCTCAACTCTCCCTTTCTGGCTCCGGTTAGAGGTCTTAATTATTAACATATCTACATTCTTCCCACCAGACCCCTCCTTATTCTGCCCCCATTCCATTTCGCTTTTTATATAATTTAACCCCTAAAGGTGGTTTCAGTTATTGCATGAGCAACAATGCTGCAGCTAACATATGGATGCTTGCGTGCCCCTCCACTCTCAATGTCCGCAGGAGGATCTACGTTGATATATGTCCCGCAAAGTATCACTTCGGCTAATTTTACCACTTTCCTTACAGATTTCCTCCTTATAAACTTTCGTTGGATTACGCTCTAAATCATGAGAAAAAAAGCACAATTATCATGTGCGAGATACCCTCGTTGGTTATCTTTTATGTCTTACTCCGTCGGTAGTAAGAATATAAATGCAAACAAAAATAAGGCAGAGAGGCTTCATATCTTCATTATGAATGATATGATTAGTATTTGTGAACAATGTGTGTATGTGGCTATATGTGCGTCCACCCCCTGTGTGTCACCACATATCTTTACCCAAGATGCCTCTCGCGAAAGCAATCACCATAACGACCGGTTTCCAGCATCGCCATCGTTATTTTTAATCGGCCTGACTCATCTGGTCGCTTTTTAGGCTCTGCCAGGGCAAGCCGGCGTAATACAGGCGTATGCCAACCCACGTATATGAATGGGCATTTCAAAGCCTTCAAAGACAAGCAGGAACAAAGACTTTGTACTTAATCATTGCAACATCCTATTTCTGCCCACTCAATTTCGGAGGCAATTCAGTACCCCTCCACCTTCAAGGGAAGGCGAAGTACAATCGAGGGAAGCTCTATGTATTGTTATTGATGATCGACTTCGCCCCTCCCCCTTACGGGCGTCAACACATGCCAATTAGCGCGGGCACGACAAGTTCCACTTGTTGAACAGATAACAAAGCGTGAATGAATTTGAGATCGTCGCGAGATTTGTTTTGGCTGGTTGGATCCCGGTTATGGTTCTTCTTCATGGCCTTTCCTACTTTTTCGATATTTTTTGACAAATATTTTGGTAATATTTCGTCCATATGCCAATATGTTTCACCTTTTTTTGACTAAATTTGAGTGGCCTAAAATTGAGAGGGGCCCTTCCAGAGCCCCGTCGAGAACCTTAATATATCCGAACGGGTGGTGGTGGTTAGCCCTTTGGGGTGGGGGGCAGGGCAATCAGGCAAATAAATAGGTGTTCCTATGTAATTCGATGAACTGAAAAACATTTCTTCTACAACCTTTTTTAATTCGAAGACTCTAAAACCTTGGAAATGATGGCGCTATCTTTGTCTTAAATTACCAATATTTTAATTTATCTAATTAATCTAAACTTAATTTAAACGGGGGAAAAGGCGAACGAAGTCAAACCAAACTATACTAACCGAAATGCCTCTTTAATCCCAAAACAAACAACTATTTAACTGCTAAATTAATCCTAACCTAACCTCTTTGGGTAGCGACTCTAATCTTTGTCCATGGTTGTTTCGAAAGTCGTATGCGGCCAATCCTAACACCACACTATATTTTAGGAAAATTTCAGGATATCTCGTGAGTTGTTTTTTTTAAAGTTTAAGAATGACTGTTTGTTACTTTAATTATTCAAATTTTTAAAGAACATTAAACTTTTAAGAGATAAATCTGATTATGGAATGGGAATTTTTTAAATTTTCTGTATTTTGTCTCTTCAATTTTCACATAAACATACCTTTATAATCCCCTGTCGAATTCTCTTCAATCGGATTCTCAACGGGTCTTCTTCTGACAGTGACACCAGAGGGAAGAGAAGGTAACTTTTTATACCAGCAACTTATTTGAAACCATTGAACGCTAAATCAGGACTGGACAATTTTCTTGGTGAACCACAAAGTTGGTTAAGCGCAAGTGGGAGACATTGAAATTTAGGGTATACTTTTGTTCTCTGTCGTTAATCTTAAATATTTTACTTGAAATGAATAAAAAAATATATAGTTAGATTTTAAGATTGATAGAGAGAGTTAGATGCGATGCAGTTGATGGTAAATATGTAGACGAGCGGCCCGGACAATAAAACGTACTATTTTCGTTCGTGTTCCAAAATGTTTCACGTTTTTGGAGTACATTTAAGGGGATGGCTCGTGTGGGGGTAAATTATGTTATGTTATGTTTTTATGTTATGGGGGACCACACTATGAATATAATCCTAATTGTTATAATGTTCTGACGTTTACAGAGGTGAATACTTTAACTACATTATGTCAGCGTCTTTAATCGTTTTGCGAATTATAATATGGGTTGGGGGGGGGGTGTATGACGTCAGAAATGCTTGATTTCAATTTTTTCCCCCCACTTAATAGCTTTTTATCATCCTGATTCGGAGTCATTTAAATTTGTCAATATATTTTTCCCCATTTTACTATTTTTATTACCTTCTTTTATACATTTAAATGTAATTAGCTAGATCATTTCAAGGAACTACTCGTTTTTTAGCAGTTTGGGTGTCAAACATTCCCCTTTTACGCAGTTTGAAAATGATCAATCAGACATCTGTTACGCAGTGTGAAAATGGTATCGAATTGTGAACTTTGTCCGTCGTCTATTGCGGAATTATTAACCCTAGTTTCTGATAAAGATAAATTAAACTCCTTTTTGGATGTTGAAAATTTAGTGCGAATTAAAAGCGAATGCGACATTTGTGGCCGAGCATTAGATGTGACCCCTCAGTTTGAATTTAGATGCTCGAAAATAAAACGTGATTCAAGTCAGCTAGATTTCGAATAGGACGCAGCAAATTTATAAAGACAAGAAATTCCCATCCTTTAAAATAATAAATTTTTGAGGCTACTTTACTTTTCATTTTCACTAAATCAGGTTAAATCGGTCCATTACATTTATTTTTTAGGTTAGGTTATATAACCAAAAAAAGTACCAAAATCGGGAGTTTTGTCTTTATAAGAAAATCGCGTATTTAAATTATTCGTTCACACTCCTGGATCACCCTGGTGACGTCACCAGCTTCTTTTGTTGTGTCCCCTAAGTGTTCAAAAAGATATATTTTTCTTATTTTATTTTTAAACGAATATTTACGAAAAAATATTTTTAAAAACTATTTCACCCAATCGTAAATATTAACAAATCCAAAGTAACGCAATGGGCAGTCCAGATAAATAACACCATTCGTCAGATTACTAAAAATATAAAAACTTTCAACTAAAAAATGTTCCATTCTTATCGGTTCCTGGCACTTGCCTCTTCTGCATGGGTGATCTTGCCTTCTCTGTAGTTGCCCCTAAGCTGTGGAATGGTCTACCCGCTGTCATACACTCCTCTCCCTCACCAGTCGCTTCCAAGCGGACTCTGAAAACCCAGCCCTGCTCTAAATGAATCATAGGCCAACTTTAGGTGGAGCAGGACACACATCTCCACCATTCTTTGGGACAATCTCACTTTAAAAAGATCAAATTACATTAAGTACCTCACATACATACTTAAATTATATTATGACTTAATAAAAATTATGATTATGACGGCATTAATTTGTGAAACCAAAATATTAGCAATTTTAAAATCAAATTCTTACAATTTATAACCTATAAATAAATTGCTTCGATTGGTCGAGGGACCACAAAAAAAATGTGTCTACAGACCAAATCTGTCCCACCGGCCAACAGTTGGCCATGTACGCTCCAAATACACCACCATTTAAAATTAAAAAAGCTCCTAAACGTAGCCATTTTTCAGTACTCAGCCCGTTTATTCATTTTGATAATTCCGCCTTGCTTCGCCCCATTCGCCGTCGGTTTTACAAATCTTTTTTCAATCTCGGCGATCATTATCTCACTTCCTCCCTGACTATGGGAATCCCCCCCACCCTCTAAGAAACGGGATGATAAGATAACCCGTGAGGAATTCCATTTTTGATCTTTTGACCTCGTTAACTCAAGAGAGGCAAATTCCACCCACCCCATCCCCGGTCGATTGTAAAAGCTCGCTTCGTCCGTAAAAACATCTTTCGGAATCTCTTGATGCGCTGTTTCCCTTTGAGGGCTAAAATCCTGCATTGATCCATTCGAAGAAGGCAAATATGAATGTCGATAAAAGCCGTTTATAGCATACGCGGGCATTTTCGATACCTCTCTTGTCTGCTTTTCTTTACCCTCAAGAACCTATGGCGATCAATCAATTCTTCTGCTTCTACACGCTTTCGAGAATTACTATTAATGGAGGTGCTGGTGGTTTAGAATAGGCATATGCAACCTGCGGCTCTCGAGAGCATCTCTTGCGGCTTGCGGAGGTTTGGGGCAATATTACTTATCAGCTCTTATCTTTTTTCATTAAATAATCCAATAATATAGCAAGAAAACCCAAGATACAGGAGCTGCCAAGTGTAGGCCATGAATGGTCTTTTGCAGTCTCCTTCTTTTCTTATGTTCTTAAATTATTTTCTACTTGCTAAGAAGAATGAATCAATATTTGAGAGGTACCAATAAATGTGAGGTATTATCCTTGAAAATTAATTTAATGTCTAAAATAAGATCAAGTTTGGTGGATTTCTACCTTAACAATAAGTTAGGCCTCGCCCCCTGTAAAAATCTCCCCTAACACAGGAGATTTTGTTGAAAAGAATCAAGCTTAAATTTCATGCTTCGGTTGTTAAATTCGGAATCTAACACATGTCATTCTTTGGATAAGATAAATAAAAAATAGTCAAGAGTAATGGTCTTCGTTCTAAATAAAAACGAAAACGTATGTACAGGTATTTGTTTAACGTGTACTTGATGTCGCACACCAAAGAAGGACACGGTCGTTCACAATCAGCCAGCTGATTCCAGGGGCAAGGAAGCCAAGTGGAGAGGAGCTGCAAGACTCGTGGCAGCCTTCGTCTGCCTTCACAGCCGTTGAGTTTGTGGTAACTTGATCTGTCTAATCCGTAGTTGAGGTCTTGTGGTTTGAATCTAGGCCCTTTGTACTCTGTTCCCTCTTCCTTGACCTTACTACCAGAAGCTTCGGACGGCATTGCTCTCATTCACAGGGACGCGCAAGCCTTTTGGTGCGGTCCACTGCCCTTTCTCAAGGGGTAAAGAGAAATGCAAAGATTGAGACCTGAGTCTAGCGAATGGCTAACCACCACAAACCACCAAGAAATGAAATACTAATTCGGCGAATATTCAGTGTTTTCTGATCGTCGAAAGCCAAAATGGGTGAAATGTACAGAGCAACCAAAGCAGGAAACTACTTGGACCCTAGAGATCTCTCTAGGCTAGTGGATAAAACATTGGAATTCCACGCGTGGGTGACGGGCATAAAAAATGGCGGTGCTCACAGGGAGCAGCCGCCACTCAGGTGGTACGTAGAGTTTGCGGCAGACGCGCAGTTTCAGTCAAGAATGTCATCATACACAGAGCCAATCACAACACCGGCACCTCTTCCTCCCTCCACTCTTCGCACACATGTCACTCTTTCGTGCCGAAACCTGGCGAAGAGGTTTCAAGTTCAGACTACCCTGACGTGGGATGGGTGATATTTGCTCGCTGGCTCGTTGTCAGGCCCATAGGCCTGACAAGCATTGTTATTCTGATCTTTATGTGAATTTCATTATCCGGTTGGAGGACAACAACAACAACAACTTTTGCGCGCTCCGAAATACACTCACACTTTCACTACGTACCCTCAAGTTTCAGTTGTAGCGGGGGCATTATACCCCTGCTACACCATTCACTTATGGGGGGAGGGGAGGTAGGAGTGGACGTAGGAAGAGGTAAAAAGAGAGTGGAAGAAACAAAATAGATGCAGACGACAACCCGAGAAATAGAACCACTTTCTCTTGGAGTACTGCGGTTGGGTAGGTGTGACGCTCCTCCAAGTTTCACTTGTAGCAAGCCCCCCCCCCCTCCCCATCCTCCCGCTGGCTGGGTTGTGCTCCAGAATGATTTGCTCAGGAGGGGTGGAGGAGGGGGCTAAAATTCAGCAGTAAACAACATCCGAAAGTAAGAGACGACATAATTAACTATAGCATACACATTATCATCACACACACACTCCTACCCAACATGCTAGGTTGATGTGCATCAGCGCCCCCCAAATACCCTCTCCATCCCACCCCGATATGCCCTAAAAAACATAAAGATACCTTTTATCCCCGCGACATTGGCACTTTTTAGCGATGTGGAGGGCCTACAATGCCATCCACTTGTCCCTATTAGTCTAGGGATATTTGAAGAAGGCTTCCAACCATTTGCGGGCACCAGCACATTCACTCACACATTCATATTCATTATATTTGAACGCCATTACCGTATGCAGGGGTCAATGCGCAGTGAAGCGGTCCAAGAACTAGAGTTAAAGAGGGAGAAATCGTCATTGTTGAGGTATCGTCATTATTAAACGCCTATCCTATGCACATGTCATAATTTATGGTCTGCTATATAACAAGCTTGGTAATGTTTATGTGAGACTATGTTCCGAATTTAATGGTTGGTAGGCATGAAAATAGGCCCGCATTTATGTATGTAGATATAAACTGTTGAAAAATAGGTCGTTGTATTATATTACACTGTTATAAAGAACGCTACAAAGAGATTCTTTTTACATTTAGAAATTATAATAGATTCGGTGGTATTAGATGTGAGAAGCGAGGTCACAGAGAAGATACGGAGAAATAAAGCAAAGAAGCACATGATAGCATGAATAGGTGCATTCCCATTCAGAAGGAGTGGTTTACCCATGCTCAATATAAAAACAGAAGCACGCGGAAAAACAAACACCATGTGCGAAAGAAGAATGCAAGTGAGAGGAGGGAAGAGAAAAAATGCGTTTCGAGCAATTGAAAGGGCCACGAAGTATCCGAGAGCGCGCCGAATGACTCGAGGCAAGTATAGCCTAACTTCGATGTTGAGAGGCACAGATTGAAAACTTTTGTGCTACATTTTGTGTCAATTGACACTAACGTAAAATGTACTATTTACACATCTACACATACAGTGCAAAATAGTGTAAAATTCACCGAATTAAAAGTTAGAGCGCGACCGTTAAGCAACGCATAGCCTAGTTTAGAATGCAAGCCGTGGCTTTTACAAACTCAGCAAGATGACGTCAACTTCTAGCCATGAATTAATTGAATAATTAACTATGATTACTGACAAAGAAAAGGATTAAAAGAGAAATAAAAGGATTTAACCGAAAAGGAGGTCATAAATCACTAAATGATATACAAACATGCTACACGTTACAATGATGACGATAAAAACGTAACTGTTTACACAACTATCTAATTCCGCCTTTGCTTCCAATCATGTCAAAGAGGCTGAGACATTTTTAGAGCTTTCTTTCTCTTCCATGGAAGGGAATCCTTTCACTTCACTAATTGGGCAATTGAGAAAAACAGATGTTCACTGTAAAACGAGGTGTATATTCTGTGAAAGACTGGAAGTGCACTTCCCAATACATGCTCTACCAACCTTTTTTAACTACACTTTTATCGTAAGGGCTGTTACATTGAGATAATAATGATTTGTAAGTTTATTAGCAAAAAATGCATGTTAAAACTGAAAAATAAGAATACACCTAACCTAACTTAACGTAACCTAGGTTAGGTACTTTGATTTTATGAATGATGTTAAAGTTGTTTTTCGCTAGGTATTAAAATAGTTTGTGTTCTTATTTTTTTTAGTTTTTACCATGATTTTTTTTATAATAAACTTACAAATCATTATTATCGCAATGTAACTCCCCTTGCGATAAAAGTGTAGTTCAGAAAAATTGATATATATCATGTATTGTGATAGAAAAAAGTTGGTAGATACGTATTTTTTTAATGCAAAATCGAGAGTCGCTATTATCCAACGACAATTTTTCTCCTTTCTTAGGAAAAATAAGAAAGCTATGAGTGATCTCGAATGATTTAGTTAGATGCCTGGCGTCACTTCCTCCAATTCTTTGGTGTAGATTCCAATCAACGCTCCGAGTACTTGCACTTACGAAAGTATATCGTTCTCCCCAAAATATTCCTGTAAAATCTTCATGATTGAGTATTATTATTATGTCCTTGGAAACTATCATCATAGTTACCACCAATTTTTAGGTATTTTATTATTATTATCATTGTGAATAAGTGCCCACACGCACACCTCCCACGTACTTGCCCCACTACATACGTACGTACCTACAGCTACGCGGGGGCTGCACCGAACACAGGCGCACTTAATCGAAACAATGGCTGCCCCGAAGCCTTGACGACGTAACCATCTGGTTTGTTTGCTTCAAATTGGCATGATTCTGTCCCCCCCCCCCCCTTCCCAAGCGCAGACGTGAATAAAGTTCATGGAATCTTTGACGCCTTGCATGACAATGGTGTTCGAGATGGGGACTCAACAGGAGACCCTCGTTCAACTACATTCACAACCGATACTGGCTAAGGAAGTGGGTGACGGAGCAGATTCGCTTTCCTTCCCCGCTTCCTCATATCTCCGTCGCCGAGCGTTCTGACTATAGAGAAAGAACTCCAGCCCACTCTTCTCTAGACTGCTCTCCAACACGCTATTTTTTTAGAGGACATGCGGTGACTCACCCCCCACCCCTTATGAAAACCGCAGCGCTTCAAATAACTGGCGGATTACCAGCTTCATTCCACCGCTACGACACAATACAACCCATGCCGTTATGAATTCTTCCTGTTCTCACTACTGCAACCCGATTTGCCACGCTTCGCGCCACCCAAGCACAGATTAGTTGCAGTCATGTACGCGTTCGTCTGCGTGCGAGTGCGTGAGTATGTTCGAGCGGGAGTAAATATATGTATATATTTACACGCCAAAAGATAAACCTGAGGCAGACCCATCCTGCCAGCAGTGTTGTTCCGTGTGTGGGTGTAATTGGGTGTACCAAAAATTGTTTTTTTTACGTTAAGAATTTCCTTTAAATTAATTGTTTGTTTGTTTTTTTTATATTCGAAAGACGAGGTTTCTGCACCACAAAATTAGGTAAAATGAATAAGCGATAATGTGACAATCATTTTATTTTATAGTGGAAGAATTTGAAGAGGATGTGTGTTTGTGTGCAAAAGCTATCACGATTCTTCCAAACGTGTTTTGTTACTAACAAGTCGGGCTCATAGGAAAATGGGGTTATGCAAAATATTTTTGAATGTTAATAACAAAGACTAAGGGGGAATGGCAAGGGTGCCAGAGGTCAAAGATCACAAGGGGGCTATAAACAGTTCTTTTCCACAGCGGTGTGACCACGAAACGTGTAGAAACGCGTATGAATAAAAAGTTGAACCATTATAAAACTTTATAAAGATCCCCACAAAAGTTACAAAAAATGCCAAAATATTTGAAGTTTATAATTTTCCTTGGCTTATGTCACTGCCTATTTTAAGCGTTGCATAATTCTCGTTTCCAGGCAATGGCAAACCTATACTTTTGGACGGACGACGTCATATGCTCTAAAAATAAATGACGCTGTTACTTTGGACTCGCTCGAATAGAATGTAGCAAGCTTTTGTTAAAACCATGGCAACAGCGTCCTAATATTCCGGAGGTTAATGAAAAGGGCCGAATGAGGATTTGCGTTCTTCCTACCCTCAGCATAAGTTCTAAATTAGATTTTCACGCCGTGAAAGCAGATGTGCCATATCTACGCTCGGGAACGATTCAGTTTTCAATTGCATTAAAAAAAAGGAGGGGCGGTAATAACAAAGTGGTACAACCGCTATAGCAGCTGACGATGCGAAGGAAATAAAATTTAAATTTATTATTGTCAAATTAATATTAACGACTCTTTAATTTGAATAAAGCGAACCCTAAATAAGCTTAACTTCCCTTCTCTCGGGCCCACACCTCGGCACTGCAAGTGCCACATCTTAGTCACGAAGTGGTGCCACTTACCACCAAACCATATCAAGTCAAGAGTTAGTAAACATTAAGAAAATTTGTGTCTACCTATTCTAATCATCACAGGCAAACCATCTATAGTCAGTACTGTTGTAGTTTCGATATGGTCTCTACCACGAGCTTTCACCGTCCCATAAAGACGAGTGAGGACCCGAGATTCAAACTATGCGTACCTACAATATAGCAGCTGCCTCATTATAAGTACCCATGATTACGCCGTGGTGGGTATTGGGTCCGGGCAGAAGAGAGCGTGGGGTATGGACGAAACTGATTCTTGAGTAAGAAATGCGCGTAATCCAACGAGGGCATAGTCAGTAGGCAAAAGATCGCTAGGTGAGGAACAAATTCGTATAAAAAGTGCAACCTCTGGAGGGGTCAATCACGACTACCTCTGTCTAGGGGTCAAAGGTGAAAAGGGAACGATAGTAACAAAGGTTCCTTGAGGCCGTTTGGCTCCTCCCACCGTTAAATGGTCGTTGAGGTGAATTACAGACAGGAGACATAAGAGGGCACTCGCAATAAACATGATAAATAAAAACGGAGGGAACTAAAAACAAATGATAAAAAATAGTATCATAGCGAGCCCAATCAACCCTAAGTCCCAGGGGAGGAGAACTCCCATGTACAAGATGACCCCCCCCCAAAAAAAGGGCCCCAACTTTTGATAGCTGGGCCTGTTTGGGGGGGGGGGGATCACCATATATAAATTTATACAAAGGTGAAATCAGAAAGACGAATTCGAACATAGGGTGGAATCCTAATAGTCAGTATCGGTGGTATCGGAGACAGACAAACAGATAGACAGACAGAGTCTTAATGTTTAAATGTGCGTCTTGGTTCTTCTTATCACTCGAACAATTTCGCTCTTCGGTGTCAAATCTCGATAAAGAATCGAATCACTCGGAGTGCGAAGTGCGTGGAAAAGACACCATCTTGCATCCAACCCAAGACATTTCCTCTCCTCTCCAGAATGACTCACGACTTAAAATTAAAACGAAGCAAAAACCAACAAGGGCATATGAACCGAGTTTAAACGGGGGAGGGGGGGGGGGTCGTAAGTGGTGGAGATGGCACAGAAAGTGATAATACGTGTAAGGTAGATAACTCGGCTATTCAAAAGCGGATACTACTTGGGGCGGGGTTAGGCACGGTAACACTGCCAACGGAGAAGGAAAAAGCGGGTTACTGTGACGGTCCGCTTACTTCTCGGTCCTATTTCCTTTCCATTTATTAATTTTTACCGGTCCAGGTGCCTGCTTTCCCTCCTTGTGTACTGCCCCCCCCTCCCCCGCGCCCTTGTTCAAAAAACAACAGGCGGGTCCATTTCACGTGTTATAATCAACCCGATATTTGCCGGGGGTCACCTAGGGGGGGGACCTTGGGGGTTTAACGGGTGTTCTTCCTGACAGAGGGAGGGGGGCCCGGGGTCCGTCATTCAACTGTTTTATGTCCCATCCACGGTGCTGCGACCACGGGCATTTAACCTTTCGTTCTTACTTCAGGCTCTTCTGTGAGTGTGTGCGCATGCGTCTATGTAAGAAATGGTGTGTATGTGCATGCGACTACGTGAGAAATTGTGCGTGCGAATGTGACTGTGACAAATTGTGTGCGTTCACATGAAACGTGTGTGTAAATGTTACTGCGATAAATTGTGTGTGCGCACATGAAACTTGTGTGTGCAAATGTGAATTCGAGAAATTGTGTGCGCGCACATGAAACTTGTGTGTGCGAATGTGACTGCGAGAAATTGTGTGCGTGCACATGAAACTTGTGTGTGCGAATGTGACTGCGATAAATTGTGTGCGTGCACATGAAACTTGTGTGTGCGAATGTGACTGCGAGAAATTGTGTGTATGCGAATGTAACTATGTGAGAAAGTGTGTGCGTGTGTATGCATCCATTCGAATACAGAGGGACAATGACATAAGGCCCTATTTTCGTCGAGATATATGATAACGAACAATAATTTATCCTCGCTAAAGTTTCCCCAAATTAAATTTTCTTCATTTGCTTCCTAAGATAAAACTTCTTTTTCTATTCTTTATCCTCATTTTAAAAATTCGTTCATCTCTTCCTTATCGTTCATCTGGCTACGCCTTTGTCATTATTTGGAACGCGGACCGAGAAAAGAAAGATAAAGCACCGGTTAAAGCATTTGTCTTTATTCACGAAAACCTTTATTTTGGAATAATAAAGACTTCCTTTTTTTTCTGTGACCCTGCCTGCCTTTCTTTGTGTATCGCTACTTTGTGACTTTCTTTGCATTATCACCAACACTGATAGGTGTGAGCGGGCTCGTGCAACTGGAGACATGTGAAATATTAAGGGTTGTGGGAGATGCCTAATTCGCGTTAACGAGGGTTATTAAGAGCTTGTAGGTGAATTCTGGTGCGGAGAGAAGGTGACCGGGATGAATGATTTGCAAGCATGTGTGGTCGAGAGGAGGGTAGGTGGCGGCGTAGTGTCAATCCTATTTTTAGGCCGAATTTCATCAGCCGACTTCCGCGACCGTTGATTTCACCGAAAAATTTCCTCCTGTTCGAAGGTGAGGCGAGGGGGCGCGTTGACAGGCTCAGAAGCGGAGAGTCGTCGGTGTAGGGGAAAACGAAGCTAAGAAAAGACAACCAAGCCAAGAAAGGAAAGATGGATAAAAGAAGACACAATTATTATTAATCAATAAACTGGAACCTGCCTCCATTTCAAATGCCATTCCCAGAGTCGTTAGGTTAGAGGTAAATGAGAGAGGTGAACTCGTCCCGCCACCTTCCTCATTCTCCGCCTCTGCTCTCCAGTAAGATGACAAGTGATATCTAAAGGCTTGCGTGCCTTCCAGGCCCCAACACCGTAATTTGCGCTCACAGGCCCAATGCTTCCACATATTTTTACTCGCTATCTTCACCACTCTTTACAGATCTCCCCTCACAAAATTTGTGCGGGCGATGACCTCGTTGCTATTGCGCTATAAATCGGAAGAAAAATCTACACCTTTCTCTCTTTAACCTTACCCAATTACTCCATCTAAGATGCATTGAGGAAACGTCTAAATAGACCCTCCCTCCTTGGGGGCTATAGAGTTTACTTTTGAATGTTTGTCTTCTCTGTAGTTGCTGTAGCACTAATCTGACCTAAGAATTTCGGGTTAACCAAATTCGCTCCTTGATAATCAAATTTCCTCTTAATCTTTTTTTTACTTTTCTTTTTATTTTATTCTTAATAATTTATTTTGGGCATTCCTCTTTTTTATTCTTGATATTTTTGCTATTCCTCTTCTTTTTCTTGATTTATGCTTTCACCCTCATTCTTCCACCTATTGAACAATATTATCCACTTGCTCTCTTTCTCTCTCTCTCTTTCACACACACAGATAAACAAACACTTCTTCACGTAATCAACCCACCTCGCACGGTCTTCCAACTGTTAGCTACACCCTGGCACTCATGTTTTTCCTTCATATCTCTATTTCCATTCATTTTCTTACATGTCCTCATGACGTCAGAACACAACCAGAACCTCATTCACACACTACCTCTCACTATAACTATATCCTACCCAATCGTTACTCACTTTATGCACCTTTCGCACACTAAGCATCCCTCTCAAAATGCACATTCTATCTTCAATCCATTCCATCCATATTTCTTACACCATAATACCTCAGGACACTTTCAGTCACACCATAAACATCTCTTACCCATTCTCTCACTCTCTCCTCCTTTCACGCAACAAACATCGCTCTCAATTTGTCCATTTCCATACCTCTCACTCTAAAGCTTACTTCTCTTTCTACACCGCAGTTTCACTCCATTATACCACCTCGGAACAAGTATAATGTTATGCAGCTCCCGGTACATTCCACACTTTAACCCCCAGCTTCCAATAAAGCTCCGGTTGCCACTTAAATATACTTCTAAGCCTTAAGGTCGACTTCCATCTGCACCACTACTATTCAAGGCGCATTCTTCATGCTTAAAACACCGCACTGGTTCGAGGATAAGACCACGCACTCTAATACCATCCTCCAGCCCATCCGCCCTACAGGCATCGGGGAGGGGGGACACATCTGCGGGCGATGGGGCAGGGGTGGCCACGCAACGCTCCAGATGTGACTTTTCTTTCTTTCTTTTTTTAGGAGCTCATCTGGCAACTGCCTCCTTGGGCATTTGTCGCCGTATTCAACATTGCCTAAAATTAGGCATATTTAAAAGATGATCCTAAAAATCAAACAAATAAAAAACCATCAATAAAAATAAAACAAAGACAAAAAGGTAATAAGCAGGAAGCAAGCTCCGGCGTCGGGGGGAGGCGGACCCCGGTGCAGGAACATGCGACCTACTAAAATAAGAAACAGCAACAACCAAAAAAAACCCAACTATTTAAATAAAGGGGCGAAGGCCGGCCTCCTCCTCCAGATGTGACATGCAGCAGGGTTTTCACGCTACACTTCAAATCCCCTTGCGCCCACACACTTGTCCCCGAACTAAGGAAGGACTAGGGAGAAGAGGTGGCTCTTCAAGGTTCGCTTGAAGGCACCGAGGGGGCGCAGCATCGCAGGAGGCTGGGCATTCCACATCTTCGGAGCAAATACAGTGAAAGAACGATCACCCATGCGGCAGGGACGAGTACGAGGAACAATCTATAGGAGGGCCGAACCATTAGCGTGGGGTTCTGGGAGACTGAGGGAGGGCCAAGGAGGGCGACAGGTAAGAGGGAGCGACTGCTTTTAAGGTCTTACATGTAAAAGGAAGGACCAAAAGGAGATTCTGTGGAGTTTGTGAAGGCAGGGAAGTTGCACGAGAGAGACACGCCCCCGTTGAAATAGTAGTGTGCGGGAAGTAAAGTGTTGAACCAGTTGGAGAGGTCGGAGAGCGGAGGCCTGCATGCCTGCGATCCAGTAAGGTGGGAGTTGTAGCAGTGAGGGGTTGTGATCAAAGTGGGAGCGGATGCGGCTGATATTAGGGAGAGCGGCCGGGGGGGGGGATTTGCACTCAGTGACAACGTGACTTTTGAGAGAAAACCATCAAAAGTGGCGCCCAGATTCATTTCCCTATCGGAAGAAGGGCAGGGGAAGAGCCCCATTTGCAGGCAGGTCCACCAGTAATACCTCTGTTTTGTCTAGAGAAGGTGACCCTCCCCCCTCCCTTTAGGTCCCGACAATAAATGAATGAACGAAAGCTGGTAAATTAATCGCCGGCCAAGTAAAAATAGGTGAGAAGGTTATTTTAATGTATGTGGCGAAGGGTGAAATGGAATGTCCAGAACAAAAAAAGTCCAGGTAGTTTCAATCTAGTTCCACACTCCTGGTGGCACTAGGGCTAGAAGGGAGAGTCGCTCTGAGAATGCTTGAAATTAGGAGAGGGGAGGAAGTGAGGGCGGACATACGAATTTGAAGCACAAATTTACGGAGGTGAGGGTGGATAGAAGGACTGTGTGTGAGTGTTCTAGAAGAGGAAAGATAAAAAAACATTGGCGGGGTGGGGGGTGTGGAATGACGTGCAATGGAGATCATAAGGGAGGAATACTTGCAGATGTCTAATTGTGCAGATGATCATGTCCGGGAGATGAATGTGGAGTGCTCCGCCTCCTACGATGTTGCGCCCCCTCGGTGCCTTCAAGCGAACCTTGAAGAGCCACATCTTTCCCTAGTCCTTCCTTAGTTGGAGGACAAGTGTGTGGGCGCAAAGGGGATTTGAAGTGTAGCGTGAAAACCCTACTGCATGTCACATCTGGAGTCTTGCGTGGCCACTCCTGCCCCAACGCCCGTAGATGTGTCTCCCGCCCCCAACCCCGATGCTTGTAAGGCGATCTGTGGCTATATATCTTCCACATCTTTTCATCCTCTTTATCATTCCATTTATTCAAACATTCTCAAATATTTTCCTCTTCTCACCCTCTCGCTTTTGATTCTTTCATCCTTTCCACATTCCTCATGGCTTTTCAGCCACACATCATCCAATCTCACTTTACACAGCATAATCATGTCGTCAGATAAACCCATATACCTATCACAACACTCATATCAAATACACCATGCACCATTTTATTTCTCTACCCATCCCATGTGTAGATATGCACATTATTTTGCTTAAAGGATGTATTTGCTACACATAAGTTTCTTCCAGCACACACCTATATCACCCTCTCTCCATGTGTCCCCAAAGCTTTAATTATTCGCCCTCTCTCATCCTGTCACTGACTCATCCTTTCACAACTCCTACTACTCTCACACAAAATGGAATCTAATCTTTCCACTCGCCCTAAGTCATTCCAGAGCTCTCTTTCTCAGCCTCATCATCACTAGGCCATACACAACCACCACCAACTACAGTTTCACGCTTGAAAATCTCAACTTTAACGCATAATTCATAACCTCACAGATTCATACCAACCTTAGCATCATGGCAGTCGCTTAAAAGCACGGACATACCTCCTCTAACTCTACCTCAATGAATAGAACCTAGTCGCACTCCGTGCATTCATTCTTTCTGACGCAATCTCTTCATTCCTATTTGACATTTGTGTCAGTGCATGAATCTGAAACCTCCCTCTTTTAAACATCGTTACAACCTCTCCCCTCATTCACGATCCACACCCCCGCCTGTCACACATTGATGCCAATTAACCGTTCGGGCAACTGGGCAGTGCGCGCAACATCTCCAACAATTGGCGCTATTTTTTCGCACGCAGGAAAAAACTTGCCATTTTCGTTCCAAAACTAGCAGGAACAAGTTCACAAAGAGAACATATTTGAAAAAAATGAAGAAATCACATTCCAATGCCATTTTCAATGCATATTCTACTCGGTATTCCACCCCCAACATTAAAATATGGAACGATATCTTGAACCGACATTTCTGCTCTGTTTCAGTGTGTCCAAACCATCAAAGTACTATCGCCATCTATTTTTGATTTCCTCATTGCTCTTCACACGACTATTACTTATCGTAAGGGCAACCTTTGTTGCGGCTGCCGTCCGGAGGATTGCGCGCCCTCTGGCTAATCGTTTAACTTTTCGTCTTTGTGTATAAATCCATCCAAAAGTGATAAAAATAGACCAGCAAATATGTATATATACAAGCAAACCAAATACGAAAATGCAGCATCTTTTGGAGGATGCCATTCTCATTTAAAGTAATCATACTCATAGAAAACTAGATATAGAGACAAAAAAATAAGGAGATTCTAGAGACAAAAAAAATAAGGAGATTCAAACAAAATTTAAGGTATTTTGGAAAATGCCCTCTTCCTCCTAGAACTCAAAAGAACCCGGAATCGACCGTGCACGAGCCCGGTCAGTACCAGCGTAAGTTGGAAGTAAGCTTCTCTGGACTGACGCATGACGCCAGGAGATAAAGCGCAGGTGATCTTCGCAGAAGAGTTTAGGTGGTAATAACCATTGAAACATGTAGCGCTACGTTGCAGCTGTGCTAGATCTACTTCTTTAAAGTAAAAGGATAAGTAATAACAGATCTGTAGAGCGGTGTTTTTCAGCATCATTGAAAGTATGCGTTTTTAGAAATTACAACAAATAGAACTGAGAGAAATGAATTTAAAACAGATAAATTAATTAGCACTTAAATAAAACTACGAGTTGAGAGTGCAGCAAAAAAAATAAACTACTTTCTGCAAGGGAAAAATGAAAAGATGCTATGAACAGAAATTGATCTCAATCGCAACGGAGTACAATAGTTTAAATCAATGCATCGCTCCAAAGTGCTCTTGGAATTATAATCTCAAATTAATGAGTTGAGTCTTTACCGACGAAAGTTTGCCAGGAGGAAGAGGATTTGACGACGGCAGAGTACCAAGATGACATTCTATCGTGGAGAGGATGACATCAAGCAAGAGAGGCAACGTCACGTCACAACGGAAATGAGAATAAATACTCCATGTGCCTTCCCGGTAGTGATGAAACTAACCCTCTAGGATTGAGATTGTTGTATACGAGAGTGTTCAATGAATTTTCGGCCAAACATACAAGGAGGGGAGACAGGAGCCCGCCGCAGCTGAATCACGTTCATGCATGTTCCAACAGGTAATGCACGGGTTGCCATCCTACCAGCGCATTTTGTTCAGTTCAACAATGACTTCCTGAGTGAGGATGGCGCCTTCCAGTAAACTGATTAAAATTGAACAACGGGTTGTGATAAAGTTTTCTGTGATTCAACGGAAAGCGCCCACAGTTGATTCGTGAGGAGTTGAAGACAACACTAGAGGACAGTGCTCTATCTTATTCCACAGTCAAACGTTGGGCTGTTCTCTTCAAGGATGGCTGAGACTCGTGTGAGGATAAGCCTCGAAGTGATGGTCCGTCAGTTGCAGTCACCAGGGAAACACTTGCCATGGTGGAGAGCATGGTCATGGATAATCGCCAAATATCAGTATGATACATTGCTTCTCAACTGGGGATAAGTAATGGATCCATTGTTACCATCTTGCACGATCACCTCAACCTTTCTAAAGTGTCTGTCGATGGGTCCCAAGAATGCTGACGCCTGAGCAGAAGAAGAACCGGATAATGACCAACGGAGATGTTGACCCTCATGAGAGCGGATCTGGAGGGATTCATGAACTGAATCGTAACCCAGGATTCGGAAACCTAAACCTAATCTAAACAATGGAAGCATCCCTCCTATCCAACGCCACGAAAATTGAGGGTCATGAAGTCATCCCGGAAGGTCATGGTGAAAGTGTTCTGGAACCCTGAAGGGATCTTCCTCGTGGAGGAAGGGAAAGTGACCCGGGGTGTTCTTCTCCTGTAGGACAATACACCTGCCCACTAGAGCAAAGTGGCTATGGACACATTGGTGTCCTGCAGCTTTGAACATTTGCCCCATCCCCCTATTCACCCGATCTGGCTCCCTCAGACTTTAACCTTTTCCCACACATGAAGAAGCAGCTGCTGGGTATCTCTTTCGCTGATGACGAAAAGACCAAGGAGAAGGACATGGAGATTTTGGAGGGATTCAACCCATTATTCTTCAGGGACGGATTTTCGCAATTAAAGAAGAGACTTGAGAAGTGCATCAATGTCAAAGGCGATTACGTTAAAAAAAAAAATAGAAGTAGTTGGCGAACCTTTGCTCTAGATTTGTTCCTTATGGGTTAGGCCGAGAACTTATTGAACACCCACGTAGAGTCCAGTAATGAGGAGAGGAGAGACCATCAGATTTAGTAGCTTCACCATCCCGACCTTATTGTCTGCAACTTTGGTATCTGATCCTGGTACAAATCCCATCGAAAAAGGCAACGCACGAGCACGCTTTCGGTCCGAAAAATGGCGCCAGGCGGCCTTGTCTCGCCTACTTTCGTCCCAGAGTATCTGCGTATATTGCTTAATTGCGAGAAAAATATTTCCTAAATCGCAATATTAAACTGCTTTATTGGCGCTTTAATCCGAATCATTTGAATAGAGCTCTGGTGATGGAACATTCTCTAGGTTGAAATATCGAATAATTTTCGACATAGATTTTAAAATCTGTTGATGTTTTTTTCCTAATTTAGGTCTTTTCAAGATAAAGTGAACCTAAAATGTTCAAAGTGTATAGGAAATCGAATGTCTTCATTTGTTGGAGCGCTGCCATTAAATTCGAGTTTGCGTGGTTTCACACTCATAAAATCATTGATTGAATATGAAGATCCCTTCGTGCAATATTATATTATCTTATATATTAGGTGATCCTGGATGGGAGCCATAAGAAAAAGTCATAAATTCTTAATATTGCTCAGTTATAAAAATATTAAAAAAAGCTGTTCCACAGTCCAAAAAGCCATGTTGAAGGCCTAATATTAGCTAGGCCCAGGGTCAATACTACTCTATAAACTTCATTTAACCCAATAATTTTGTTTTTCTCTTGAAGGTCTAGTCTCTACGAGCCTCTAAACTTGAAACTCTTCTTTCGATTTATATTTAAGTTTTTATAAAAGAAACTACACATACTTTAAGAGTTGCAGGTCTTACTTCCTTGGATCACCATATATATAGATGTGTGTACGCCCCCCCTGACCAAATTTAGAAAAGGTAGAAGAGTTTCTGTAAACTGGAGTGCAAATTCTGGTCAAGTTGCTTTATTAGTATATTTATACATCCCAAAATAAGAGTCAATTGTCTTCTTTTTTTATTAGTAAATATAAGACCTTAATATATATTAATGTAATTAATAAATAACCAACTCAGATTCAAAATTAACATTAGCAAATGGAACAACAACCTTAATGTCTGTAATAGAAAGCGTTACACTTTAATAGACAATTCACGATGAAACTATCTGTATTATGAGCAAATAAGTCAGTTAGGACTGGGTTAATTGGGGGCTTTCCATAGATAGACTATCGTTCTGTTGGTAAAATCAGCATTAAAAGTAAAACTACTTTTTCTTTGAGCCAAATTTAATCACTAATTCTAAGAATTGAAGGTCATTGGAATCATTAGAAAGTACTGTGGTCAGTAAGTAAAGTTTTCTTTATTATTGTTTTTAGAGGGTAATATTTGTATACATATGTTGTATCAAATTTTATCAGATGGCAAACACGAAGCTGTGGTGTTGTGGCAAACGTTTAGTTTCCTTTCTGATGTGTATTGGAGAAATTAAGTCAAATGTATTCCATTTTTATGAATCTTGAGAAGTCCGTGCCACAAATTAGAACCTAGCACATAAAGATGATCGGACATTTGTGTCCAATTTGGCCGTTTCCTCATTTTCTACCCCGCAATAATTCTTTCAATCTGTCTTAAGAGTTTAAAAATTACATTTTCAGCTACCTCAATTACCATTATAAATGCACTATCCATTAAATGAAATAGTTAGAAATTTTTGCTATATAATAACCCCACAATTATACCAGTAAACAACATTAAATTGCTTATGGAAAGAAAACAGGGCACTCCAATTTTGGGATATGCTAATAAAGCTTAATCGATCAGCGTTTGTAACTTCACTTTTCAGGAGCTCCATTTTTTTGTAGTGCTTTCGTTCAGAATTGCAAGGTGTGGCCCTGCCAGTCCTGTTAGTACAAACAAAACTCTTATTTTAATTAGATGTACCGTGTAAACACTTTCTCCCTCACTTCACCACTTCTCTAACGATGCTCTTTTCAATCGATTTCTGGCAAAGTTCCCCTCACTGGGGTTCGAGAGAGATAGAAAATGCTCAGGTATACCCAAGGTCATCGGGTGGCGTGAGGCAATCTTATCAGCGTTGCGCTTACTTACACATTGCCTCTAAGTCGCATTTGACATCAATTACTTATTAGCGCGATCTTGTTTCGTGTTGCAGGGCGTCATAAAACTCGTCTGACTCATTCCCTGCTATGAAAGGGCTAAACTCTAGCCTATTCGTGCCGTTAAGCTCTGTGTCAGGAGCCATCATTTTTGGACCCTGGTCTCTGTGGCGCATTTTCACCCTCAGCTCTCCCCCTCTCCCCTATAGCCTAGCTTCCATGAGCAATCAGTGAGGCGACCTTCATCCGAATTTGTATGTATACTCTTCTCCATTTTTAGTGGGAATCTGGCCCTAAGAATGAGTTATAATTAGTCAGAGGGCAACATTGATTCTGGCGAGAAATAAATCACTTACCGGGGGAATAAATGACAAATGAGAGCACCGAAGAAGAACGAAATTGTAATAATAAAAGTAATAAAAACTAAAACAGATTGATAGAATAAAAAAAGGGGGAAAACAGCCATGTTAAAGACCCCCTCCACACCCACCGAAGCCAAGATTGAGGGGTGATTTCCTCCTTCCTGGACCATCCAGGGATGAAGGCTAAAGCTGGTCGGCAACTAGCCTCCAAAAATAGCCGCCAGTCAAAAATAAGTAAGAAAGTGCTTGTAAAAGGTTAGCTAAAAAAAGAGGCCTTACCTCTCTTGCAGGTACCAGTTGTAAGTCAACAAGGGGCAGCCCCGTGCGGGAGGAGTGGCGTCCATCCTTGATTTGTTTCATCCTTCCTGTTCTTTCAGTTCATAGTCTAATTAATCTTGCCTGGTGACACCCTCATTCCACAGGGAATATTTTCTTAAAGAGTTTTAATAATTTACTTTTCATTTTGAATAATCATCCTCCTGCATTTCATCAATTTACCTCTATTACAGAAACTGGTATCACCCCAAGACGAACAAATATATAATATAAAAGTCACTCATACAAATATTTAGAAAATGTCAAAGAAAACTAATTTATAAGAATGACTTATTGGAAACGAAATCTAACTCATAAACATATGTAGTTGAGCAAGATATTCAAAGGCAAAAATATTGTGAATTATTTATTTTAAATTAAAATAGATTCGTCATAGATTTTGCTTGAAGAATCTATATTAACTGGTGCGAGACTCAACAATTGCCAGGTAAATTATCTCCACTCTTTGGCTAACTTCATTGTACTCATCTCCCAGTTCTTTTGCCCTTTCTTTCCCCAATCTTTCCTCTAAATGGATATAGCCAACGACTGGTGAAAAGCTTTAAAACGCTTGCAAAAGTCACTTTATCTACTAAGCAATGACCTTTGACCAAATCGGCCAAAGAAGCCTAAGAGGGGCAATAATTAAATAAACCACTACAACCATCTGTTCCACTTTACACGAGATAAAAATCTTTCAGGGCTCGAGGGCTTTTAAAAAAAATAAGTTCAAAGCGAATAACAACGTGGACATAACCTGGAGAAAGTTTATAAGGAGAGAAGTGTAAAGAAATTAGTGAAGATAGAGGAAGTAAGTGTGTGTGAAAGATATATAGCCGTAGATACTCTTGCGGACATTGAGGCCGTGTATGTGTGTTTCTGGGAAGGAGGGGGTCTAAAGTAAAAAATAAATAAAATTAAAATACAAGGGACGTAAATGTAGGCTTACCATATGCTCCGATGTGACCTGGACAGTCCCGGTTTCAAGCAACAGTCTCGGCCGGTTTATAATTTTGTCCCGGCAAAATATTAATTTTATAAATATAAACATAAATTTATATATAAACTAACTATTAGTTTATCTTTTAATAATTCCAGAATAGGAATATTGAGTTTAAGCTTTTAAAATTCATTTCTCAGTACATGTATATTTCTTTTCAGAGTAAATTAATCAATGTTTGCCTTTGAAATAGATATTTTTTTTTTTTGCTGTTTGCCAGGTAAAATGCCGAAATGAAAGTGTAAATTTACTGATGACAATGATGATAGAGTTAAGTATGCACAGTGTTCGGCTGAATTTTGAGTTGCTCATGACGTTCGTTCCGACATAAAAGAAAATTACAAGTCTTCAAAACACAAAGTTAATTTGTCATCATCTACTAGTTCTTTCACATTAAAATCATTCAAACTGTTGATATGCTTGACAAAGAACTGTTAATAGTTGCCAAAGAGGCAACATTTGCTTTCCAGACCGCTGGTCATGTTATAAGCTTTAAAAAGGCTGATTGTTCATTTAAACTGATCCCTAAGCTCTTTGAACCAAACTATACTCTTGTTAGAAGTAAGAGTGAAGCTGTCTTTCTAAATTTAATTACAACAACGGAAAATCAATAACTTAATGAAGATTTAAATAAGTCCAATTTTGTCCGCTATTTGTACCAAAAGAAGGCGTTAAAGTTAAACATTTAGATTTTCAATCCCTTCTTGGTGAAACATCTCGAATAGTGAAAGACTTTGTTTTCAGTTAATAAAGACAATAAGTTATCAAGAAAAGTTTTTAGATTTTTTGGCAATAACTGTAACACAAATTTGGGAGCTGTAGAACGGAAAGGCGTATATGATGTTTACAGCCCGCTAAAGAAGAAAATTGGAAAACATATTTTAGTGGTTGGCTGTTGTCACAACTGTTCACAACTGCCTTTAAATTGCTGTTCTACTACCTGTGGAAGTAGAAGTTCTTGTAGTGAAAATTTACAAATATTTTCATATTTATGCTGTACGTGCTACTCAGCTAAAAGAGTTCGGTGAGTTTATGAATATTGAGTACTAGAGGGTTCTACAACATGGCAATAACATATTTCTTTCACTACTTGCAGCTTTTGTAAGAATCTTACAAATTTATGAAGGACTGAAGTTTTACTTTTCCTCTCAAGAACACTGTCTAGTCATGATAAAAAAAATATTTGAGGATGAAGGTGGGGAAATGTATTTGTGGTTCATTCATGGACAACTAAATCTGTCTAATAAAACAATCTTGTCCATGTAAAAAAACAAAGCAAGTGCTTGTGACATTTCAGATTTAAAAAGCTTGAAAAAATTTTAGAAGAAATGCGAGATAATAAACTTTTATCCAAAGGAGCCAAAAAAAACTGTTCAGGACACTGAGAAGACTGGAAATATCAATGCCGCTAGAGTCATGCATAAATTTACGAATTTTTATGACCGCTGCCTTGCATACTTTGAACTGTGGGAGAATAGCTTTGGCGGAGCTGAATCTTTTGTTTGGATAAAGAGTAGAGACATTGCCTGGCTTGAAATCGAAACAGTTGCAGGTAAAATTAATGAAACAATCGGGAGTAATATAATAAATTCAGACGACTTATTTGATGAAGTGGTAGTTATCAAGGTATTTTGGTCTTCCACAGGTGAATTTTATATAACTTCACTTGCGAGGAAAAATGAGTTAAAATGTTTAATCATTCGAAGGACCAGAGTATTTCTCCCTCCAGCCTCAGCCGTATTGTATAGTAGATTTTTGGTCTCCCAGTTACCTCAACTCCAGTTGCAAACTGATATTGAACTGACCTTGCTGTGATTTAAAAAAAAACAAACAAGTACTGACATTTTGTTTCTATTAATATCTATCGATAGTGTATTAGTATCTATCAAGGAAGAGAATATAAAATACGTAAATTTCAATTACTAATTATAACAATAGAAGGAATACCTCGTCACCTCTTAATGCCACTTCTAGGAAGAGGGTTGTATCGATAGCATAGATACACCTAAGCACAAATTCTTGCCCCATAAGGCACAGTCTTCCTCAAAGCCCTCGGAAGGAGGGCTATTTTAAGTGTTACCTTCGTGTATGTGAGAAGAGCTCCTTCCGAGAGCTTTGAGGAAGACTGTGTTTGCCAAAAATAGCCTTTTAACCGCATAATTAATTGCATTACTGCAATATTTTTTATTAATATATATATATATATATATATATATATATATATATATATATATATATATATATATATATATATATATATATATATATATGCGGGTGAAAGAAGGAAACCGTTCCCTAGAGCACGCGGGAAAATAACAAAAGGCGAGTGCAGATTGGCCGTTAATTACTTAGCTATTGCTGAATGCTGTTCTGGGCTATTTAAAAGACTAATACAAAAATAATATTTAATAACACAAAAAATAGATAAATATTTGCACAAATTAAATTGGAATATGAAAGACTGAGGTACTCGATAGTCTGGCAAAACGAAACTTGCTAATGAGGTTAAGGCAAGTAAATGACCAAACTTGAATTAAGTCTTCAAAGGCTGTGCTGAGCCGAAATACAAATAAATCTTTATGGGATGACCAGATCAAGATATCTGCACGAGTCGACGCCTTGCAGAAGTTAATGCTTGGACGGCGGCAATTCGAGGAGAAGAATTGCAGAAGGTTGAGATTTACCTCGGAAGACCTTGACGAGGGAGTACTTGGGCTGGTGGATGAGAACGGCCATTGCTGGGGAAATCACCAATTGACTGGGGCGGAGTTCCGACGGGAGAGTTTCTTGCTTTTACGCTCGTGAAGACGAAAACGGAGCCAAATCGAGAAGAGACATTTCTCGTGCGTGATAGCGAGCTTGTAATGCCTTGACCCGGCTGAACCTGGCGTTAAATACCAGGCGACGATGGGGTGAAATTGCTCCGGCTAAGTCGGGGATTCTCTCAAAGTAAACACAGGGCTTGAGGATGGACGTCTTCTAGCCAGGAATTTGCAATAACAGATCTCCTTCATCGCTCTTTCATGCTTCCAGATGGTAGGCGGGAGGCAAGATTGCCTCAAGGCTTGGGGAAAACCTCCATGAGCAAACACAGCTGCCTTCAGAAAGCCTCTTCACTTGGTTCTCAGGCCCGTTCCTCTCGTTCTTTGATATCGTGTTTGATAGCCACGTGGGTTTTTAGGATCTACGTGGGGCTCCTTGACTCTATTCTTTCACACTTTGGAAGAGTATGAAATCCCACCACATGATTTAAAAAAAAACAAAATGTTGGTATGTAAAGTTTATGGAAACAAGCATTATTGGTGATATCGAAAGAACAGGCCCACCACGCGTTATTGTACAGTGTTTCTGTTGTGAGAGAAGCGTACCAACTCACTCCCAGCAAATTCACTACTCGTGCTTCACGTGAACTTGCGTTCCCCATACAATCTTGCATGAAATCTTGCACAAACGACAACCTTTCCATTCATACACTAAATCGTTCTAGCATTACAGTCCGATGACTAGCCTCGTTGTGCTTGCTGCCTTTGTTATCGAGATCTTATTGATGTAAACAGCGATTACCTACAGCATATGTGTATTTCACACGAGCCACGTTTCACACTTGCTGAACAATGAAAGGCCAAAGTTTATATATGGAGAGCTTCATATACGACAGGGCGCGGATACAGAGGTGGTGGGGGTAGGAGGCTGACCCGTTTCAGACCCGTTTATGTTTATATTTCGGTTATTTTGGGATTTATGGCCACCCTCGAATTTTTGGATAATATATATATATATATATATATATATATATATATATATATATATATATATATATATATATATATATATATATATATATATATATATATATTTAAAAACAATTTTTTTTAAGTAGACAATGTTGCAATGTCGAAATCGGGGTCTTCGCCCCATCTGGGGATCTTGCACCCCCACCCCTCGCAATTTAAAAAACAATCGTAATATTCTAATTCGAAAATCTACCATTAGATTCGAATTCAAAAGGAGATTGCTAAATGTCGTTCGGCTTCTAGTTTTTCTCCCGCGTTCCTTGATTTCAGACATATAAGCCTCACTCCCGAATGCTATTTAAATCAATCATATTTTCTTTAAAATTTATTAATATGAAATGTGCAGATCATATTTTAATTCAGAAAAAAATTCACTTCAAATGACATTTGAATGCGATAATATAATGTGATTCAAATTTCACAATATGTCTCCCCAAGATGGCGACCATTCTATTTTTTGTCATAACATCATAATTAGAAATTTGTACACATTAAGTAGTGAAATTGCTATATCGTCGATATACACTATATAGCACTTGCGTATATTTTAAAAATAAGTTTATATTTATACCAAAGCGCCCACAAAATTCGAGGGTGGGCATAAATCCAAAATTAACCTATATTTTTTTTAAGCAACACGTGCTTCTGCTATTAAGAAAGAGTTATGTAATAATATAGAATCTATATAAAACAGTTTTTTAAACCGTTGCGATCGTAGGTATTATACGATAGATGTCTAAATAAGAGGTAAATCTCAAAAATAATTATTAAATTCAGTATTATACTTTAGCTGACGTCCAAAATCTACGATAAACCACAATTCATAATTTTCTGATGCGTGGAAAAAATTCGGGTCTGAGAAAGTTGGTGCTCACTTCATTATGAGACGCTGTTATTTATTATCAATTCTGTGTAAGATAACCATTAATACCATCAATGCCATTTTCTCAAACTAGTCAGAGGGAGGAATTCAGGGGCGGCTCCCCCCCAAAAAAAATTATTTTGCATCCGCCACTGTATACGACAGTCATAGGACCTTTCTTTTTCGCCCTAACCAAAATAAATGCTATGTTCATGAGCATGTTGGAACATTATGTTACAACTCGGTTGCAAGAATTTCAACCGTGGGCAATTTTTCAGCCTCATATTCCACCACCTCCACCTGAGGCCCTAATCGTTAGAAAATTGCTCAATGGTTTGAGTGAGACGAGCCAATTTCATGTCACTACACTCGCACAAAATAACTTCCTTTGATTTATTCTTGTCGTATTGCGTTAAGGAAAAAGTGAAATCAGATTAAAATTGAGTCATTAAAGCTGAGGATAAGAAATGCTATCGTCACACTCACCGAAGGGATATTGGCTCACACATTAAGAAAAAATGAACATTGATTAACCTGTTCTCCGGTCGAAAAAAGGTGCTCTTGTTGAAGTGTGCTGTAAACAGTGCACACATTTATTGATAGCTATATCTGTAACATTCTGTAGACGCCATTTGTATGTCTAATGTAATTTTCAAAAAATAATTATTCTTTGTAATCAGCTAAAAGCTTAATATACACCTTATATATTAACTTGGCAATGTGCCCGTCGCAGTCACCCCCTTTTAATAACCCTTAGCAATGGATAGACCTTAAATTATCCTAGAAACGCGGTGGAAAATTGACTTGACAGAAAATTGGTTAAGAATCAGCAAGAAGAACATCTAAGTAAAGTAAACCCCACAAACACTCATAAATAACAAACGCTCGAGTCAATTCTACAGGTAGCCCCCATTCTCTGTCTTGGATTAACGAATGCCCCTCCTCCAAAAACAAGTTCGCTTCTTTCATTCGTTTACGTACGACCACCCTGAAATACGAACACTTTTCTTCGTTCCTCTTCAACTAGGATCACCCCGCCCCAATTCATTCTTTTATGTTCACTCCCCCGCCCGTTTGGGTTCGGGGGAAAGAGGGGAAGGGGGGTAAGAGCAAGAGCCTGGAATTTTTCCAAATTCACTCGGAATGCAGCCTCGCCTCCTGGCAGTGTATGGGGCTCCGGGGACGGGGCTGGATGGGAAATCGATTAAGGCGACTTGGCCAGACGGGCTCTTCTCGTTCGCCACGTCGCCACGTCGCCAGGACCAGACAGACACAGACGGATAAGAGGGAGAGGCGGGAAAGACCGAAAACACCGAAGGACAAGTGATTAATAAGAAAAACAAGGACACTGTCGTGAAAGGTTCACGGGTGACAAAGACTGCAACGTCAAATCTCGATACCCTCATATATTGGGTGTTGGAGGACTTACTACGTCTCTACACAAGTTCGTTCCTAGAGCTCACAGGGACTCTTGTGTATGAACGTGAGACCTTTTGGTGGGTGAGAGCAAACAAACGCTGGGAAGACTAGACAGAGCGAGTCAAAAGTAGAAGTAAGTTAGGGAAAAGGTGCTAGAGACGACCGTGACAGCAACATAAATTAGGGGCAGATGCGATGGAAGCATAAACGTAGTCAAGATACGTAATTAAGAGGAAGTTATCTGTATTTTACCACCGATCTGCACTTTTTTAAGATGAATTTTTGGTGGACCTACTAATTAACGTGAGATCCGAACCACGGATATCTATAGCATATATGGCAGCCGCCGTGAAGGCGACCCAAATCGCGAATTTATTCGGCGACTAACCACCTCCGATCTTATTTAACTTCCCTACAATTGCAAGCGATGTTTCCACTCGACTAAGGCTCAGCTTATATAATGTTCAATCCGATGACGGCATATTTGCTCATTAAAGAGAGGATGAGTCAGAAAGAAGTAAAATCAAAGTGAAAGATCTGAAATAATGGACTACTAGGCCACACATAGTTAAAACAAAATCCAAGAGCCGACCAGAAACAAGCTTGAACAATGTTTACAAAGCATTAAAAGTAGGAAGTCAAATTCACTTTCGGGATCGAAGGTGCGAACACGCCTTTTCTCAGAGGCCCCGTTCCGATTTTATTGAAGCGTCGGTCGCAAGCGCAGTACTGCCAAGAGGGATGACGAAAGTCGCTCCTTCGGAAACTCCTAAACAAGTCGCTAATCAAATGATCGCGACACGAGCAATATCCCGAGGGACCGAAGAAACGGATAAAGACCTGGAAAGAAAATACAAAGAAGAGAGAAAATAGCAGAATGAGGGGGCTGGAGATCAGTAATATCGACTAAACTTATAAACTCCAAATGCTACAAGAGCAAAACGAACCAATTTGGTCGCATTGATTCATACACGAGAACTTTTCGGGAAAGGAAAGAAAAACCTCGCTAACGAGAGCAGAGATTTGGCTCAACGTCTGAAAGATTTCAGAATCCGGTCCACCCTTGTGGCCAGTTCTTCCACTAGAAATATCTTCTACTTGTTTATTTTTGGGGCACATCAAAGTTTTCAAGCAATGTCTCTACGAACTGAGTCTATTTATTAAGATCACCGTTATATTTCAAGATTTATTTTATTCTTTATAGATTACGCGATCACCACTGACACCTCCCAGGCTTACTATTACTCCCTACCATTTAATTACCATAGGGCATTAATTAAATCCTCGTTGTTAGATCCTTAGAGTTTTCCGCTGACCCCCCCTCCCCTGATTTATTAGGGACTTGTTCGTGTACACAGACTTGCGGACTATATGACTTTTTGGAGGAGGATGGCCTCCTCTATTTTATTTGACTCTTTGTTGTCGGTCATATGTTCCTGCGCCGGCGGGAGCCGGGCCTACCCCAGACGCCAGAGCGCGATTCTTTCTTGTTTGCTTATGTTGTTTTTTTTTGTTTAATTTGTTGTCTTTTTTACCCAGTGTCTTAGTCTTTGTTCCTCTTTTATCTTTGTTATTTACTTGTTTCTTTTTAATCTAGCATAGTACTACGCTGTAGCGTGAGTGCGGGGACTTTTGCTCGAGTAGGCATCGCAGGATGGGCTCATAAAAAACGATAAATCAGTGAAGCGACGATTTCTCTTTCGGCAATTTAAAATTGATTAGGGCCAAAAAGAGACTGTTTACTCTGCAAAGCCACGAAGGTTGTTCGCATATTCTCGTCTAACAGTAAAATTAGAATGTTAGTAAATTATTAACTTCGTTTTGGCTCATTTCCAGTGAAGTTGTTTTATCTCATGTCTCATATATATATATATATATATATATATATATATATATATATATATATATATATATATATATATATATATATATATATATATATATATTGGATGCGTGTCCATACATAAACGCAATGGCAGACACAATCCAACAGTATCACAAAACGTATTTCGTGAAGTTATATATCTTGTCCTATTTTCTCGCTGCAAAGGGATATCAGCTGTTTCGAGTTTGTTATGAGTATTTACGTTTTTTCATGTATTTTTAGAAGTGAGCGAATGATATCGTGATATTTTTGCATTTTAATTAAATTTATGTAAGAGCTTCATTGCCTTGGAGGATGGGGCACACGCAAGGAAAAGTGGGGAGGATGGTAACATAACATTAATATGAATTTAGGGTTGGTATGATTCTCAAGCTTGAACGTATTCTCTTATTTCGATGTTCTCACCACTCGTTCACTCATTCCCTTAAAGATCCTTTCCAATGTGCGCCTCCCCTCTAACGGAGTGCCTACTTAGGCCTAACCCACTACTCTTACTTCGGTAGATGAGTATTCTCAGAATCAACACATACCTATGCCATCAATCAGGTGAGGCCTCTTAGCAGTATTGATTACCGGGAAAACCGACTGAATTAGATCAACCCTAAGAAAATATGCCCGTAATAATATTTATTGGATAGCTATAAATATTCACACTCTTCTTTAGATGCTCCAGATTAGATTTTGTTATTCTATTGCTTAGAAAGCACTATTAATACTCAATTTCGGTAGGATATGCTCCGCTCTTCTTAAGCGTCTTTAGACGGAAGGTATGATCTGGTCATAACTATATATTCATATATCTAACAGGCTTATTTTATTAGTCAAATCATTAGGCCAGAGTCAATTAGGAACAGAATCTATTGAACTTTGTGTACAGGTTCGATTTTTAGTTGTATACTTCTTTCTTGCATCCCTCTGTTGCCAAGGGTTGCCAGATTCGCTTAATCGAATTCCTCGTTCAAATCTTATGAATATTTAGAGGTTTTTATGCCTTATAAACCCTCTTATATAGTTGATTGGGTGAGAAATTCATAAAGCGTTAATATGGCAAATTATTTGATACAAATCGATAAAGTAGTCGTATAGTTAGGGGCTACTCTGCAACCACTTTCCGTTGAATTGTTCGGATCGTTCATTTTGTCTTGTTGTCGTACAAGTGAAAGGTGTCGACGCTTGCATCAGGTGGTTCAAAGAGAGCGAATAGGTTTGAATTAATACCTTTCACATGAAATTAATCGCCTCCTATTGAAATTCCACCATTCCCTTAACCCCACTGCTTGGGAATATTGCTTAGTTATCATTATGGTAGTAGACAGTGTCTATATCAAGTTCAATCCATAATCGTCAGTGCTGGAATTTGAAAGTGTAACCAATAATGATAGTTCCATGTTTCATTCTTTTCCTCGCATTAATATCTAGTTTAATGTCTTTATATATATGCTAGCGGGTGTTTATGCAGTATAGCGGGTAATTTTCAAGGAGTGTAGTGCACGATATTTTAGCCAGTTTATTTGGGCTAGATTTTAGCTGTTATAAGCTTTTTTTCAACTTAAATCGTTACATTAAACCTATATAAACTAACTTTTTAAAAAAAAGCTAAAAAGGGATAAAATCGCCCCCCAAACTGCTAAATTATCGTGCGCCGCTCTCCTTAAAAATTACCGGATATCGTATACCGTTATGTTTTAAATATAGATGCCCTAACTTGGTGAGGGAATTGGCACAAACTTAGGGGAAAGGAAACGGCCAAAATAAAAACCAATAGTTAAAGAATCGATGATGACAATGACTTATATTAAACCACTTCGACCATAAATATTGTGACCTTGGGGTACGATGTTGAAACCTTTATGGGTAAAAGCAACGTCAATTCAAATAAAGCTCTTTGCGTGTCTCTCTATGATAGTGACAGTCATGAATGGCCAACCCGAAGTAGGTGTCATATTAAGCTACTTAGGGGCTCCGTTACCTAACAATGGTATTTCGAACTCATGAATCCCTGGTCAACTTGATCCTGGCCCCCTAAGCATTTTATGGTTTAATGAGGTTTGCTCGCCCCCCCCCCCCTCCCCCTCCCTCGAATTTAAAGCGCAAAAGCAACGAGGCCAAGCGCCGAAAGTTCCTAAAGAAAGTTATAAAGATGAAGATGAGGAAGTGGAAATGTGTGGAATATATATAGCCGCAGTCTGCTTCAGGCATTGGGACGTAGGACAAACTGGGTGTTGGGGCCCGGAAGGCACACAATCCTTCAAATATCATCAGCGGCCGGTTCCCTCGCTACACTTGAGATTCTCTTCCGGGGGCATAAAAAGGAAAGGAAATAGGGGGTGGGGAGTAAGCTGTGAAGAAAGGCAAAAAAAATCGTTCATGTCTGAGAGAAGCTGTTAAAAATAACGACCCGAGTATACTAATTACTATTCTCTGCTAACCATTCATTAGGCCAAATCTAAATATATTAGTCCAAGTTTTTTGCAAACTACCTTCATACTCTAACAGGCGTTCGATGAGTTAATTTTAATCCTAGGCAGGGAACAATAACATTTTTGGCTTCAATCCCCTAGAGTAGTTTTTGTACTCCTCTTAGGCTTTGCTGGTCGACCTGTGGTCAAATCATTATTCCCCTCCCGAGAGCACGAGGAATTTAGGGAAGACTCAATTTTTTTCAGTCATTTTCATTTATTTTCCGTTGCCATTTCTTCCTCTTAGTGACCAAGATTAGATTTAGTGTATCGATTTCCTTTATAATATACCATCGAATCCATAATAACACGGCTCTCATGGGACGCAAACGAAACCTTAGAATTTTCCCTTTGGTTTCGAAAACTGCAAATTAGACCTATGTAAAAACTGGTTATTTGCCTAAGCTGATAAGAAATAGGCTGATGTCCAATAATATATAGGGGAAGCAGGCATGAAATGGGGAATGAAAAAGGCCAGACAAGAATACCGGGAATCCCCCAATCAACTCTTAAATCATCGAGTTTTAAGCGTTTATCAGATCATCTAGAGTACAAAACAAGATTAGACCCCAATCAATGTCCTCCCAGCTATTTACCACGCACTACTGCAAATTAGTTGGATCTCGCAGAAATGTATCTTGAAGTGGAGGCAGAGGATTCATACAGTTAAGTGTTTGTGCTCCTTGCACAAATTCCTGGAGGCTTTGAATGTAACCGTTAACCGTCCAATCACAGCATTTCCTTCACTTTTCGTGCTCTGTCTATTCATTCGCATTTGTGCTTCTCTTTCACCGAATGAACATACTCTTCCATTACGCAGTTTTCCTTCCGTTATAATTAAGAAGATAATACGATTCACATATGTGGAGATTAAAAATTGGGGGAAATTCTAAGCCTATGCAGAAGCGAAGGTTCTCATAAACAAACAGCGTAGGCTTATTCTGAGATTATTGTAAACTCGCAGATATAAATTTGAGATTGGGTAAACTGAAGTGATAATTTTCTTGCAAATTTTAAACCCTACCACTTTAACCGTGAAATCCACCACTTTATCACGAAATCATCAAACTGAATGGTTCTGGTAAGGTTACATTTAGGCTATCCTTTTATGATATATTAGCCTAGGGCGTTGTTTTACCGTGTTTACTGACTTCATTCCATTATGTGGAGGAACAGTTTAAAATGTTTGTTTTATTTATTTGTCCAAAAGAGATATGTTCTTATATTTAGATTTTACGCTTAACTTTGCAATACTGATTATGATTCATTTCATATCTGCGAAACCCCCTTTTTTTCTTACGTTAAGGCCCCCAAAAAAACTAGGTCTGCTGACCAAAGTCGCGTGCTCTCACTTATTCTGATTTATTACCCTTTGACCTTCCAAACTCTCACTAATTCCCTGACTAACCTTGGGAGAACATTGGCAATTATACCATTTAAAAGAGAATGTAAAACAACATGAGGGTTTCAAATTTCGTTAGAATCGACCGATTGTTATTGCCAAATAATTCACGGGTTAACCTTAGGAGGACCTTGCCAATTATATCATTCAAAAGAGAATGTAAAACAACATTAGGGTTTAAAATTTCGTTAGAATCGGCCAAATAGTTACAATGTTATTACCAAAACAAAATAATTCCCGGGCTAACACTTGGCAGGACCTTCGTAATTATTCATTCGAAAGAGAATGTAAAACGACATTAGGGTTTCAAATTTCGTTAGAATCGGCCGAATAGTTACTATGTTATAATTACATTACCTTACCTTACCGCTGTGCCATATCTCCAGGACGTCGGCCACCGACCGCCGACATAGTCATATAGATTCACACGCGACTAAAAACGAGTATTAAGAATAATTTAAAAATATAGGGTTTTTAAAAATTTAGTAATGAATTATTAAAAATGAAAGGTTAATTTTTTTTTTTTTAACTTTAATTGGTAACAACTTGAACCCAAGTCCGCTGCGAACTTGGGGCTCTAGTTATTTTTATCAAGACCTTGAATGAATGTTCAAGTAATTTCCTCTTTTTTTGTTTCTTTTCGGGTTGAAAATCAACATAACACTTTTTCAAATTTTTAACGTCACTATGGGTAGTTGTGTTCCGTTTTTCTGGTTCGAGGAGGTTTCGAAAATATGTTATAGCCATTGATGAAATTTCACGATTCAACGATCTTAAAAGATAGTAGGTGTGGGGATAGAGTGCAGATAATAGATAGAAAAGTGTGCCAGGTTGTCTGGCTACCTTAGTATTTGTTCATATTATTATTTCTGTTTTATTGTGTTATTGTCATTTGATTGTTAGCCTTCAAGCCTTTGCATTAATAAATGGTGTTCTTGGAGATGTTAATTGACTTGACTTTGCACTTTGTAACTTGCTATCTTCCAATCTTTATTTTTGTTTTTAATAATTACTTCTTAACATCTGTTTGTCCACTTCTTATTTTTATTTTTTATATTAAGTTTGTCCATTTCGGATCTTTTATTTTTGTTCTGGTTAATATTTGTTAGTCTAAAAGTCGTTACATTTTATATCATACCCTTACGTCATTTGTTAGCGTCAGTTTTTTTTTCCCAGCAATTCAGGTTGAAAACTAATACCAGAGATAAACTCGATCCCTGGAAGGGGGTTCAAATTCATTCCATTGTGTGCTAGTATTTATTCTATGTACAAATTTGTTCCTGATGGAACTTTCAATGAACTCTACTTATTTCCTATGCCTGGATACACCAGACCAAGGGTAATTATTATTGCTTGTTGTTTACTTAAAACTAAAAGGCGAAAGCTCGGCCCGAAATTTTGTGAGGACGTTTGTTTGTAAATAAAACTGGGAAATGTGTAAAAATTATTCTAGGAAGGTTGTACTGGGACCGAGAGACCACGCAACTTTGTAGAACCTTGTCGAACCTTCAAAAACAGCCAAATAAAACCCGGATTTTATTATGGTAAAAAAACAAACACCTACAAGCATTAGAATAACATAGAAAAATAATAGTTATCTCTATTTTTATAATATTAATAATTAGTTTAATAATTATATTAAGGTAAGAACAGATCACTGATCGAGAATTGTGGGTACTCATGATAGCCATAACCAGTAGAAGGAGAGATGAATTATGAGTCAGTATCAGCATCAGAGAAATAACCTTGATTTGATACATATTTGTTGAAATTATAAACATAAATATGAATTTTGAATAAAATAATGATAAGTAACATTCATTTCTTGAAAAAAACCCTGGGTTTTTTATAATTTCACTTCAACAAGCCCAAAGAAACGTTTTTTTTAGGGCTGGGTTTTTTTTGATTTGCCAACCCTGTTCAAAAGAGATTATTACTCTAACTTAAGAAGCAAAAACCAATGAGGTCATCTCCGCAAGTTTGTTGACGTAAAAATGCATAGAGGATCCACAGTCCCTGGTATCTAAAAGGAAGACTACAGCTAAAGTCTCTCTTAAAAGTACTCGAAATTTGCAGGCAGGGAGGGAAAGGGATGAAAAAAATCATTAAATCGATTTGCAATTTGCCACTTAAACCTCGATAAAGTCAATTGATTGGATATAAACTCTCCCAAAATATACCGGCGCACTTCTATTTGGAGGCGAGCTACGCTGTAGCTAACTGGAAACACTGCTTCTGATTACAGTCGATGTTAAGCGAATCGGGTGTGTTAGTCCCCGGATGGAATCCGATCTTGGTCTACTTCACGGCGGCACCCAGATACCCGGTGTGTCGGATCCCACATTAAACCCTAGCTTCACAACGAGAAACAAATACACTTTAAATGAGGGCAGATAGCTGCTAAACCCCCACACAATTTATTTTTTTTTGTCCTAAGAAACGTCTACACTTTCAAGCATTTCCCAGGTTATTTTAGTAATAGTAAAATGTATTCTCACCATTTACCTACCCTGACACAAGTGGGTCTCTCCACTCTAACTGGGTCCCCTCAGAGCACCCCCATAAAAAGCTCGGCCCCACTTAATTGGGGTTAAGTCGTGGCGCCTGAGTCTTTTAATTTGGTACATTTGAGGTTTTGTGCTTTGTACAAACTTGTTTATGGAGGTTGATAATAAGTCCTCTCGCCTCCGCAGTTAACACCATGTTATTGCAGTCTTGGTCATTTGTGTATTCCTTTTCATTGTTTATCTTTGTGTTCAAATTTATCGTTCTTTGTTCCTCTCCCTCATTCCTTCTTCACTCATTGGAGGAGATTTCGTTGGGCAGAATAACGGTACACTTTGCGCAATAGGGAAGTAAACAACCCTGAGTTCTTGGGTCTAATTAGTCCCTAGATGTTCCAAATACTTCCTATTATTACTAATACTTGTTCCTAAATGTGTTTGAGCATTCATGCTTATCGCCATATTTTTATTAACACTTTATTCATATATATTCACCCTCTCTTCCTCCTATGGCCCCGTTGCAGTGTCGAAGAGAAACTTGTGCTCTCTCTCTATCTCTTTCAAGCTCTTTATCTCTCACACTATTTTACTTTCACTCTCTCCCTTACTCTCTCACACACACACTCTTTCGGGCCGTCTTTTGCACTTATTTTACATCTTCCACCCCTTTTTCACTCTTCCTTCGTCTTCTCTCCCCCTCAATGGAGCAGGGGGGGGTATAATGCCCCTACTACAACTGAAACCTGGAGAAACGGCATACCCTCCCTCCCCCCAGTACCCACAGTTGTGCACCCTCTATGCCCCAAACTATTCAGGAGGACCTGTGACTATCCATCTTCGACCTATCTTCAATTTCTTCAAAGATGTCTCATTACTAAATCGAGAAAAAATGCCTCGTTGGATTACATCCGCAGCAGAAACGTACCTTCATTGCGGAACTGAGGTAGGGTCAGGAGACCACGTGCCCCATCCATTCTGCCCCACTAATTTCCTTTGCTCGGGCTATATACCCCACCCCTCGCGTCCCCCCTCCCTCCCGGGCCCAACGCTCGCAGACGCGTTCCGCCCAGACCACAATTCCCGTATATGCGTTCCCTCCCGGCCCCAAGACATACACAAGGATCTGCGTTTCTACATCTTCCACGCAATTTCACTTCTTCCATCTTTATCACTTCACACCTCTCCTTACAACTTTCTACTGGCCCTGCCCTCGTTGGTTTTCGCTTTAACGCTTGAATTAAAAACCACTTCAAATACTTTCTTTCCGATATGGTATTGTTGGTGTTTGCCTTATTTTGGTTTATGTGCAAAATGTAACTCGTTGGATTACATCCCTACTTAACTTTTTAATTCAAAAGTCGCGTGATATGAAAGAGATCTTCAGGGTGAAAAAAAAGTATTGGTTGAATACTTTTGTCACTTGCTAAATTTTGTTTATTACCAATTGTTGTTTTTTTCATACAAAGAAAATCTGACTATTGTTTATTTCTTCTGTTAAAAATATGATAGTTTCATAACCAGACGAAAGCAGGAAATAATTCAGAAATATTGAAAATTTAAGTAGTCAAATACGAGTGTCACCTCGCTGTACATATATATGTATAATATATATATATGTGTGTGTGTATGTATGTTTACTCATCAGCAGGAGATCTCGGAGCAGCAGTGGGCCCCAACCATTGCCCTCCGCCCTGCCTTGTGGGTTCTGCCTTTTTAGGCCAAGGCTAGAGGAAGGATACCTCGATCACAAACCAAGATCGTGAGTGCCTATAGGCGATCACCAACAGACCGGTGTCTCGGCAGCTCCCTGCTGCCGCGGATGAAGCCCGGTCACCTCATACCTCTCCTGCCACCAGGGGCCTTCTTCCCTCGGTCAAGATACGGGCACGAAGACTGCACACATTCTTACCCGTTTAATCCTAGTGCAGATTTGATGCCCTCAATATGAGGGCATTCGTCATCATCGACCTCGATGGAAGACCCAAAACAAAGAGAGAGAGAGAGAGTGTGTGTGTGGGTGTGTATGTTGTTATAAATTGAAAATGGGTGGAAGAATTAAAAATCCGGAAACACTAAGAGGTCTTCATTAACGTTTCGCCAGTTCTGTTCTGACGAAACTGTAAGGCGAAACATTAATAATGAGCTCCAGTGTGTTTCCGAATTTTTACTTCGTCCACCCATTCTCACTTGGAGTTTTTTTACTTCCAAAAAAAGGTGTAACTAATTAGGTAAATTAATTATGTATTTTTTACTTTTCGCGCTTGACAGCCCACGCTTGGCAAGTTGACCCTGACACTCCTACCAAGAGACCACTCCACGTCTATTCCTCCTCAGTCTTCTCTGACACTTAGAACCTTCCAACCAGCCAGCCAACTTCATCTTGAGCAGGTTCATGCTACGAGGGCCGGTCAATAAGTTTTGCTAATCGGTAGGGCAAAACAGAGGAAGGGGGATGGCTGTTTGTGGGGGTGATAGGACAAGTTATGACAAGTCATGACCTGCAGCCGCACGCTCCTGCCTCGGCTATTTAAGAAGCAGTAGCTGATCGCAGATCGTCAGTCACAAATCTTTGAACAATGGAGAAGGTTGAGCACCCCGCAGTGATCAAATTTTTGACCAAGGAAGGCAAGAATGCAAAAGAGATCCATGAACGCATGGTTGCAGTATACACCGACAACGCCCCTTCCTATTTAACCATTGCTTGCTGGAATAGGGAGTTCCGCCATGGCCGTGAGTCCCTTGAAGATCACGCCCGTCAGACGTGACGAACGAGGACAATGTGGCCCGTGTGGAGAGGATGATCCTCGAAAATCGACGGGTGAAGGTCGAAGAAATCGAGCGAGAACTTGGAATATCACATGGAAGTGTTATCAACATCATCCACGACAATTTGGCCATGACCAAGGTCTCTGCCCATTGGGTCCCTAGAAACCTCACGCCCCATGATCGACTTCAACGTCGTCAAAGTTCGGAGGAGCTGCTGCTCCTGTATCACCAAGACCCGGTGGGATTCGAGTCGCGCATAGTGACAGGTGATGAAACATGGGTCCATCACTGGGATCCCGATACCAAGCCCGAAAGCATGGCCTGGAAGCACAGGGGCTCTCCGACCCCCATCAAATTCCGGACCCAACCCTCAGCCGGGAAGATCATGGCCACCATCTTCTGGGATTCTGAGGAGTGTTAATGGTGGACTATGCGCCGCGTGGCAGGACCATCACAGGCTAATATTACGCCGAGGAACTGGTTGGGTTGAAGAAGTGCATCGGTCAGAAGCGGCGCGGAAAGTTGACACACGGTGTCCTGCTCCTCCACGACAATGCCCCTGTCCACAAGGCCAGAGTTACACAAGCTGCCCTGCGCGACTGCGGATTCGAGGAGCTTAATATCCCCACTACAGTCCAGATCTGGCCCCTAGCGACTACTTTTTATTCCGCCAGCTAAAGGCTGCACTGCGTGGACGCCGGTTTGGGGACGATGAAGATGTCCAGCTCGCCGTCCAGGAGTGGTTTGAACAGCAGTCGGGAGATTTCTGGTTGTCGGGAATTCGAAGCCTCAGGGACAAGTGACGTAAGTGCATTGAAGTCGAGGGTAGTTATATTGAAAAATAATAAAACACTTTTCCTCATATCTCGTTTCCTTATATCCGAATTGCAAAACTTATTGACCACCCTTCGTATCTTTCATGAAAACCAACCGCTCACACTTCTAGAGGTCAAGCTGGTTCGTTTGGCTACCATTATGTCAGAACTGTGCGGAAACATTTCTCCAGGCTATTGTAATAATAATAAGGATTCTCACCATGTACCCACCCTGACTTAAGTGGTTCCCTCCACTTTAACCTAGTCCCTGAGAACACCCCCACAGAAAGCTCGGCCCCACTTAATTGTGGTAAAGTTGGGCGGGCCTACGGCACCTGCTGTTGAGTCAAAACTTTCTCCCTTAATCTCCCCAGCGGTCAGAGAGAGTAGAGATCCATCTCCTCTCGGGATATAAACAACAAGTGGGGTTTGGACACTAGAGCTGGGAATGGCTTTGTTTTACCCGAGTAATAATACGCAAATCCAGGCATCGCGGTAAGAGCCGGAGATCCTGCCCGGAGCGCAAGGCCTTGCTCTTCTCATGGTCAGAGCGTCGAAAATGGAATCATTTTCCCAGCTTACTCCATAGGTGGGGACGGATATAGCTTTACATCTGCCCAGGCCCTGATAGTAATGGAATTTAACTGATACCAACAAGGCAAAGCAATAAGGATTCCTGCAGTTTACGTAAGCATTTCAACGTAACCAAAATATGAATTAGTGCTTTGAGAAACAGATTGCATAAGTGCCCACCTCTGCTGTACCCTACGATGCCAGGTGTAGCGTGAGCCAACTCGCCACAGCTGATATTTGGAAGATTGGGTGCCCATGCTAAGGAAATCATTTTTTTATTTTATCAATCTTATATTATATAAATACCTCAATGCTATGGAATTTTATTTTATATCTTATCAATCGTATATAATATAAATACCTTAATCCTCCATTTAGATTGTCTTACCTGCTCACATTTCTTAAAGTCTACGCAATGTGATTTTTCGCTCATGCCCCATAAAGTCTCCATCGTCGGAGTAAGCCTATTTTTTTCCTTGGGACTTCAGCCTGAGGTGTACTTTCGAAAGTCTTGTTAACTTTTATTAGATCCATAGTAATGTTGTCTTCCTTTAATTGACTTTAAATTTTACTACAAAATGCTCTACTATCATCGAGAGCTATTTTTTTTATCGAGCCAGTTTCTTTTTAGTTTCCGACCACATTTAACAACCCTCTTTGCCAATACATCCTCGTTGTTATTAGTTTTTTCCTCATTTGCCGTCTAAATGTGGTTTCATTCAAATACACTTCTATTCATCCAATTTTATATGGTCTAAAACCACTACGTTTATCCGTCTCAGCCTTAAATTGAAATATCACGTTATTTAAACTTTACATGGAATTTAATATATGAATTTGTAACTATTGCACCACAATGTGACTGAAAATGTCGTTAGAATACAAGCAAACACTCCCCCAACTACAGCTGTACGAAACGTGGCTGCACCACGTGGTGCAAATGAGTGTTGTTACACAAACATGACTCTTGTTGCCATATAACACTAGAAACCTGTATTAGACATAACTAAAATCAGAGTCGGAGACTATAATATTCTAATTCTGTCAGACTAATATGATTTAAACTCATTTGTCCCATTCAAATAGCCTTTTATACAAAATAAATAATTTTCCCCCAATTCCATAATATGTAATATTTCCAATACATACTATGTATACATATATATTTATATAATTTAAGAAGGAGATTTTTTTGAGTATTTGAATAATAATTTCATCTTAGTTTGGTTATGACTAATATAAAAACAAAACAAAATTGTGAAGTTCAGAAATTTTGTGAATTTTTTAAAACCCAAAGAATTACAAATGGTGAAGTTCAGAAAATTATTTTTTATATATATCCTTCTATAACTATTTTAGCAGCGTGATATTTTGAAAGGGGGGAAATTTAGTTTAAGTTCCTTTTTAAAATTATTATAATTGGCGAAGTTCAGAAAATTTATAAAAATTGAACCATGGCTGCTTTTTTTTTAGATTTTAAATTCTAATCTTAGTAGCGAAGCCTTTGCCTGGTTTATTTATAATTTTCATTTTCTCTATTAAACTGTTTATATTGGTAACTTCATCTCTTCTATTGCTTTTTCTATCTCTTCAAATGTTTTTATAGACTTTTCTCTATATTTTCAGCAGTTTCTTTACTCTTTTCATACATAACATAACATAATTACACGGATGACAAAAGCCACAAGGGCCTATCAAAGGTCATCCGCCTCCGTCAAAACCCACCCACAAAAAGCACCATCACCAGGGGAAGACAAAATCAAAGTCCCCCACAATATAATATAACGGATGACAAAAGCCACAAGGGCTCATCATAGGTCATCCGAGTCAAGCGGCCTCTTTTTCAAGGCCCGCAAACTCCCAGGAAAACTACATCCAGAGGATTGCATCCAGAAACAAGGGTATCACCAATCAAGGCTTGTCAAGAACTAAATCATGCAGCTATAGATATATACAAACAATATTAATATATACAAAACTTAGGAACCATCACAACCTTCCCTTCCCATAAACTCATCCAACCTACTCTTAAATACATTTAGATTTGGACTACCTACTACCCTCTGCGGCAATTTGTTCCAGAAGTCTACCACTCTATTGGTGAAAAAATATTTTCTTAAATCCAACCTTCACCCTTGCTTTTTAATTTTCAAGTGGTGACCTCTAGTCCGATTTCCATCATCTAACTCAAAAAACTTGCTAACATCCAATTTATCTATCCCGGAAAAAATTTTAAAGAGCTCAATCATATCCCCTCTCACACACCTCCTTTCGAACGAGAACATATTTAATACCCTCAGTCTATCTTCATATTCAAGGTGCCTCAGGGAAGGAATAATCTTTGTTGCCCTCCGTTGCACTGACTCAAGAAGGTTAATATCGTGTCTAAAATGTGGGGACCATGCCTGTATACAGTACTCTAGATGTGGCCTAACATAAGAGTTATAGAGTTTAAGAATAACCCCCTTACTTTTGTAACTGACATTTCTCTTAATAAAACCCAGCACTCTATTTGCCCTATTCCTTGCTTCAATACACTGCTTAGAAAACCTTAATGACTTATCTATTACTACTCCTAGATCTTTCTCATCCTCTACTGAGCTCAGCCAATGCCCATCCATTTCATAGTTAAATTCTCTATTATCTTTTCCCATGTTAATAACTTTGCACTTATCAAGGTTGAAAGTCATTTGCCACTTATGTGCCCAGGATAACAATTTATTTAAGTCCCCCTGCACTTTAAAGTTATCATCAATATCTTTAACTACAGCTGCTAATTTGGTATCATCCGCAAAAATTGACACTTTATTATTAACTGCCTCCCCAAGATCGTTTATATAGATGACAAATAATAATGGACCAAGAACTGATCCCTGAGGAACCCCACTGATAACATCCCTCCACTCTGACTTTACACCATTTAGCACTACCCTTTGCTTCCTGTCTTTCAGCCACTCAGCTATCCAATTTGAAACCCCCCCACATATCCCAATCATTTTTAATTTATGAACTAATCTCCTATGTGGTACCTTATCAAATGCTTTACTAAAATCCAAATAAATTACATCCACATTCTCTCCCTTATCTACTTGATTTGTTACAAACTCTAGAAAGTCTAGTAAATTAGTCAAACAGGATCTACCTGATCTAAACCCATGCTGAGCATCGCTGATTAACCCCTCCCTCTCTAGATGTTGGCAAATCCCTTTTTTAACTATTTTCTCAAGAATTTTACAGACTACAGGAGTTAGGCTAACCGGTCTAAAGTTATTTGGATCCTCTTTACTACCCTTCATACTTTCATATTTTAAATATATGGTTATCAGATTTAAAGTCCACGTATGAAAGCAACCATTCAATTAACTGAAGTCAAGCTAAATTAGCATACACATCAAAAAACATTAAAACGATCATGAATCTGGAGAAGGTCTATTGATCGTGCTCATAGAGAAGCTCTTTGGTAGGCTTTAAGAATGCATGGATGGGATGAAAAGTATTTAGGTTAGAAGTAAGGCGCGCGTTCGAGCGAATGGTAGCTAGTGTGTGTGGATGGATGTAAGGCAAGGTGTGTGATGTCACCATAGTTTAATAATTATTATGGATGGAGTAGGAATGAGAGACAGGAATGTAATATTGGTTAGGAATGGTGAAGTATAGGTTCTTTCTATGTTGGGATATGCTCATAACATGGTGTAGTGGCTAAGAGTGAGAGAGAGGGTTTTGGATATGTTAATCAAAGCATTTAACAGGGTGTATAATTGTGAGGAGGGAGCTAAAGATAAACGCAGAAACTCAAGCGATATTGTTTGGAGAGAGAGTGAGTATGGGGCGGGAGTGTCTGATTAGTCACTGGGTTATCCTTGAACAAGTGTGATATTTGAAGGATGGAGTATCGTAAATGGTAGTTAGACACATGAAACAAATTGCAACCACAAGGTTTTGAATGGTAAGAAAGTTTAAGGCGAAAACCAACGAGGGTTGTCCCGATAAAGGTTTATGGGTAGAAATCTGGTTAAGGAATGCCAAAGGTTTGATGTGGAATGTGCCAGGAAGCTGCTTGAAAGTATGCTGGTGTCGACGTTGGTGTATGGGAGTGAATTATGGCGTGGAAGGAAAAAAAAAAGAAATTCGAGTGAGAGTATTACAAATGCTCAACATGGGAAGGATGCTCGGTGTACGAAAGGTAGATACGGGGAAGAAATGTTTAGGGTGTGACTGAGTGTTCCGAAGTGGTATTGGCATGAAAGAAAAATGGATGGGGATAAAATTGGGAAGTAAATTTAGGAGAGTGAATGTGAGGATGTGCGGAGGGTTAAAAGACGGCATAAAAGTTGGGTTTATCATGTTAATCAATGTTTGAGATAGGGAGAGAAGAGAGAGAGAGAGAGAGCTCTGACTAAGGTGTATTGGGATATGTATGGAGTGGGTTTGTGAGGGTGCGTGGTTGGGGCCTGTCCATGGATGACCTCCGAATTGGCAAGATGTTACAATGCATAACCCCCATTGTTATGAAAGGGGGTAATTTGGCGTGGGCAAGATGATGGGTGGCAGCGAAAGCATAAAGAGTTTAGGGAGGGCGGGTAGTTTATTAGCGTTGATACGTGCCGACCACATACAGTAGGGAAAGGGGTTAAAGATGAAGAGCAAGAGGGGGAATCTGGGCTCTTGATTCCCCAGCCTCTCCCGCCGCTGCTTTCGGATTAATCCTTTAATCCGCAGATTAATAAACCAATCAATCAGGTATCGCACGACAACCTATGTGAGGCCTCTGGTATTTGTATGCGTGTTGCGTATTTTAAACAAAGTTTAACGCCCTCTTTCACCCATTGTTGGGTCTAGGCAGTCGTGGAAATGATAGTGAGAGATTTAAAAGAGGTGCAAAAGATGACACAAGAGAGAGATAGCACCAGTTTCTCCCAGGGCACTGGGGTCTGAGGCGGTGCGGGTCCTCCAGGTCCAGTTGTAGGGGGGCGTAACCCCCTGTTACACCATTCAGCCCCTTGGGAGGGAGCAATAAGGCGGAAGCGCTTTCAGTGTACAAGTGTAAGATGAACGTGAAACATCGAAATCTGGACTGTATAAAATATGAAATAAAGCTCTCTGGGAAGCTTCCATGTTATAGTGAAACTATTTATTTATTAATAGATTAGGATTATTATTTCGAACTACGGTTTGACCGAGTCTGAGAAATACCGCTTTCGAGTCAGCTGAGTTAAGCGACATCGGGTGTGTCCAGTCACCGGATGGAGTCCCATTCAGGTCGGCTACACAACGGCTGCAATATGTTGTAGAGATAACCGCGGTTCGAATCCGTCGTTAGGCTGTAAGCCTTCACTGGCAAATAAAAGGCATCTTAGGATAGTGGAATATGAGTATCATGTTTATGTAGCATGACATATTGAGATGAGGCGGTTATTAAAAAGTGGAAATACTGCTGTGCAAGTGGATCGTCTCAGAAGAATCACATTATTATTATTAGCTTTCAGCCTCTGATTTTCTTCCATTTACTTGAACTAGCAAAAATCGGCCCTGCGGGCGTTTTAGCTTGGCCTGTCGCGCTTGTTCGCTTCGTTCACAAAATTAAGTGTGTGCAAGAGAAAAAGTTGTCTTTTTTTATTTCACCACACATTCAAAATTGGTGTGCAAGAAAAAAAATTCACATCTTTTAAAAAAAATGCACCGACGGACCCCCCCCCCCCGCCCCTCACACACGTTAGACTCATTATAATATGTTCAGCTAATTCTAAGCTTGAACTAATTGAGAAAAATTAGGTCGATCGATTCCCTCACTAATATGTTTAAAAATAGTATTTATATAATATTTTTAAGGCAAGATAAAAAATGGGGGGCCATATTTGACAATTTTATCAGGAAAATAAAGAGGCAATAGCTGCACTCTCTTCCTGGGCAACTGAAATGTCTGATTGAAATATCACGGTTATAAATAGAATGAAAATGGGTGTAGATTAGTGTGGCAGAGCTGCTCGATAAGAATGTGGAGGCTTGAAAGTTCAGATTATCTTCTATTGGAGAATAGAAGGATCGGCTGCTACATGGAAGTCTAATTAACAAACGTGTTCGCATATTAAAGATTAATGTGACATGATCAAACTGTTCTAATCTACAGGTGCAAAATTAGGTAAAAATAATAAATTTTACCTCTGCGGGAACATTTTTAAATAAAATTCTAAAAACGCATTCGAGACGAATCCTTTTTCTAAAGTACCCTCCCAGGGGAAATCTTGACTGCAAAAATGGACAATGTTAAAGTACAATCTGGGAATTCAAATGAGGACATTTCAAAGTCCTCTGTAAAGGACAACTTATCAAATCTCAATACAGCTTCAAAGACAGCCGTACAAAACATTACAGGCAACCCCAATGCAGATACAAAACAAACAGTGCCTTTACTTGATAACACCATCGCGAACTTTGCCAATAATAACCCCTTTATGACGACGCCCATATCCAAGCATGGAGATCCTCCTCCGGGTGAACCAGGGCGCACGATCAACGTTGCAGCTGTTGAAGGAACAGATGCCCCCAGGGAAGTGAAGTCCAACGCTAGTTTGGACACTGAGGAGAGAGATGCCCATAGAAATTTATCAGAGCCTAGGACGAGAGTCACTGTGGCCGAGGCGGGTGACGGATTTACCAAAGACGGTGGGGGGCAATTAGAGACTATGCCTATCCCACCGCCTACTTACACCAAGCAAATTGACGAAATTAACCACAAACCTGTAATAGATGTGGATCTCAATGTTTCCTCACCTGACTCCACCACTAAGAAGGGTCTTGTAATAAAAGGATCCTCGGACGTATCCCAACACAGACAAGAAAATAAAGAATCAAAATCCAATTTTCCCTCCGCGAAGACTTCCGAACCAACAAAGATAGCTGATCTCTCGGCTGTCGTTACTCCACTTCCGATCGAAACGCCCGGCAAAGGCGTTGATCAGGGCAACAACCAACCAAACTCTCCCTCCAAGAAGGATTCTTCTCCTAAACTTTCCGGAGTCCAGAAAAACGACGATATCATAACCAAACCAGAAGAGGCAAAATCAACATCATACGAACCACCCTCCTCCCCAAAAGGCCTTGGTAATAAGGTGAGCGAAGGTAAAGAGAAGAACTCAAACGAACCAATAAAAGAAATGGGCGAAAATCCATTGAAAACACGCCCTCAAACCCAAGAAAAAGAATCTACACTTTCAGCAATTTCTAAAACGAAGGCGGAGGAAGACAACGATTTATATAGTTTTGATGGAAAGGAGGCTGTTGTAGAAGAAGTAATAATGAAAAAAGATGTTGTGAAAGCAGGTACTGATGACAGACTGATCGAAGAATGGAGAAAAAGTGAAGAAAAAACGAAAGAAAGAAAAAAACAAGACTCAAAAAAAGATAATCTACCTTCATCTCTTGATGACCAAATCTTGCCTAAATCGTCATTTGGCGATCAGGTTCTGCCTGGTAGACAAACAATCTCTAAAGAAAGTGTAGTAGACAATATTTTGGATGATATTGTAACATCTTTCGAAGACTTCGCGATCGGTAGCGATAAGTCTCCTAAAAAGAATACACAAGCGAAGAAAGATGCGAAAGAAATTAAGAAAGAGGTAGAAAGCGCAAAAAATTCTAAAGAGATTAAACGAGAGATGAAAAAGGAAGAAATAACTGAAAAAAATCAACAGCAGAAGAAACATGCAAAAGAAGAAAATATAAACATTCAATCAAAACCTTACAAACAGGAACCCAAACAAGCTAAGAGTTGCCCAAAAGAGATGAAACCAGAAAACGAAGAAACCAAACAAATTTTTGAATCATTAAAATGTGAATCAAAAGAAGACGAGGGAAACAAAGAGCTTAAAAAGGTGCCGCACCCTGTGAAAGAAGGACCTAAACAAACTGAAATGGAACCAAAAGAGACTAAACAAGTTTCTAAATCACTAAATCAAGCACCACAGAAAGTTGAGAGAACGGAAAAGCAAACAAAGCAACAAGCCGAGTCACCACTGAATAAAATTAAACAAGAATACAAGGAAACTAAATCAACTTCTGATTCACTCAAACAAGAATCCAAACAAACGAAGGAATCACCAAGAGAAAAGGAAAACCTAAGACAAGTATCAAAATCACCAATACAACAGAAAAAGGAAATTAAAGAAACGAAACAAAATGAAATGCAGGGAATAGAGGCTAGTCCAATTAAGACGCAATCAGGCAGAGTAAAACATAAAGATAGCAAAGATAAAAGACAAGAGAGTACATCCCTAACGAATTTGAATAAAGCAACAACAGACGAAAAGAAAACAAACACAAGCGCTAAACATGCGTCCAATCCAAAAGAAACTAAATCAGCCACGGCGAGACTAAAACAAGAAAAAGAATTAAAAGAAAAACACAAGGAGATTGTCAATGCAGTTAAGAAGCTTCTTCCAGGTTCGGATTTATATTACATTTATTGTCTAATTTTTTGGCTTTTTTTTATAAAGAAATTGGCTTCTTTTTATATATAAAATTTGATTTTTATTAAGAAAGGGGCTTCTTTTTTATATAATTTTGGCTTTTTATTAAGAAATGCGTTTTTTTATATAAATTGTTATATATATATATATATATATATATATATATATATATATATATATATTTAGAGATGGGCTTTATTTTTATATAAAATTTGTGTTTTTTTTATATAAATGTGCTTTTTTTTCTTTTTTTATAGCAGGGCCTGTGGTTAAGAGACTAATTTTGATGCTTCTTTGTCGTTATTATTGTTGCTCATTGGCGCGGCGCTTCTTTTGTAAATGCTTATTTAGATTTCGTTTATATCTTGCTTCTGTATATATATATATACTCTTTTTTTTCTACTTCGACTGTTTATCGTGTTGCAGCCCCTTTTTAATTAACACATATTTGCTGGTTGTTTAATCCTGAACTTACGCTTAAAGTTCATATCAATGCCTCCATCCCCCCGTATAATGTTTCCAAATCGTATTGAGTTTGTGTGTGAATTTGTTCTTGAAGGTATCGAACGCCCCCTTTTCCACCCCTCATTTAGTCTTAACGAAATTTGCTATTGAAATATTTTTCACCCTTGAACTATTCTACTTTTTGTATTTAAATCCACTTCACCCTTTTATTATTTGTTTACCAGTCTTGAACACCTGGCCCTTTTAGGAGTGACCCCCGACCCCAGCGGTAGCCTCAAATTAGTTTGAAACTACCTGGGCTTTATTCCGTCTAGACACCTCACCTTTACCCTTTTAAACCCTTTGCAAACCTCTTCTCGTCTATTTTTTCTTGGCTGGTGGTCAATTATGCCGGCTAGTCGCCGACCAGCTTCCGTCCACTCATCCCTGGCCGGGCCCGGAAGTCGGGGGTTCACCCTCTCCTTTTTCCAGGTTGTGTGAGTGTAGGGGGGGGGGGAGTTTTTAAACATGCCTAGACCCCTACAATCGTTCCCCCTTCTACTCCCCATTTTTCCTTTGCTTGCGTTTCCATGGGCAACCGTGCTGCGGTTGACATCCAGGGACTCATGTGTCCAGACACCCAGAACGCTCCAGTTTGTCTGCCCGGCTCCAATGCCACTAAAAGGATCTTCGGCTCATGTCTTCCACACATTTTCACTTCCTCTTGCTTCACCACTTCATATATAAACTTTCAGCCAGATTTGTCCTAGTTGGGATTTTTCTTAAATTGGATAATCCGGTCACGCGTAAAAATCAGTTAAACCACTTCAAAAATAAATACATTCTTTAACCAACCGGCTGAAAGCGTTGAATGAAACACAAAATAACAACCTCCCTACCGCCCAAATGACAATTTTCAAAATATCTCCAACCTATCGTCACACTGAAATGACTATTAAGCCTGGATAGCGTTATTTCCCAATGCATTTCCCTACCATCTTATCAAGTTGATATTAGTGTTGTTAAAGAATTACCACCAAAGGAGTTCAAAAAATAAATCACCCAGAGTTCATTAGACAATTTCTCGGACCAGGTCAGACGCCTCCCATCACAGCAAAATGACCAGCCTCTCGGGCGACTTCTCACGATCCTGCCTCGTTTAATCCTCTGGCAAGATATACAAGAGCCCGCAGCATCACAGAACACAAATCACCGATTCATCCAGAATAACGCTTCTACTTACATACAAATAATACCCTTCAACTCACTCGACCTAGCCACCAACACAACCTGGCAACCTCTCACTGTATTATCCTCTGATAACCTCCTAATCACCATATAAACAATTGAGAAAACTACACTTCCGCCAACCCCACGCACACTAACTACAGCAAAGCTGACTGGGATTTATTCACCAACTACACTGAAGAGAAACTCCAAGGCTTCTCAGTCGCTCAGTTTACAGACAGAAACGGCATACACGCACTTTGCCAACAACAAAACATCCGAGAGGCAGCACAACACCTATAACTCGAACTCATCTCCAGAAATCAGATGGCTCACGAAAACCAGGGAAAACCTACGAAAACAACTAACAACCCCAAACACCCCCGACATTAAAAACGGCAAGAATCATCCAACCGTTGATCCAACAGCAACAACAAAGACACTGGCAACCCTTCTTAGACTCATTAAACCACAAAATAAAGAGCGAAAAACCTGGAAAACTATTAGGTGTCTTTCCAATTGAAACAGTGGCCAGTAAATCACACGAAACCATCTACACAAACGCAAACAAGGTCAACTTCACTGTACCGTCAAATAGCCTCATAGAAAAAAAACCCTCCTAACCTCTCACACAGACCCATAAACAAACACTCTCCCTATCAATTATAATATCCATGACATGTCAGACAATTCACCACATAATTGGTGTCCCAGGCTCTACGGCAGGCAAAATCCTACCCACCCCTGGCCCTGATAACATTAAATATTGACTTAAAACACCGGTCCATGAGGCATTAACGCCCTCGCACAAATCTTTAACCACTATCTACCATAACTATTCCAAATGTCTGGAAATCTGTTCACACCATTCTCATCCACAAACCAAACAAACCACCCACTGAACGAAAGCATCATACCACAAAATCTCCCTGATTTGCCCCCTCCAATGGAACGTTTAGTACGTACTAGAGAAAATATACCCACAAATCAAACTAGACTCACCTTACAACGTTTCCGCATATTACACTGAACAACCACTGTACTTACCAATATCACCCAACTCATACAATAAGTCTTCACCCCTTCCCCCCTCAGTACAGTAATGGTAATAATTGGCATAAGCCAAACCTTCGACACGGTACCTAGACACATCCTCACAAACAAACTACTCCACACCACCTTCGACTCCAACTGAAAGAAAGGCATGGTAATTTTTACACATCACAAAGCACAAGTAATACACCACAAGCTATCCCAAAACACATACACAACATAGTGCCACAGGGATGGATCCCTAGTCTCCCTCACCCTCTTCAACCTTTTCCTACATGACATTCCCTTCCACATCCCCAACGTATCAATCTACAACTACGCAGCTGACAAGACCATTCTCGCACAACACCCAAACTGCAACCAGACAGTTCACAATCTACAACTGCATCACAAGTCTCGAACGCTGGTTTCTCCAAAACCGAATGACCGTCTTACCTTCCAAATCCTCTTACACTTTTCACAACCAACAAGAGAGGGCGGGAGGTACACCCCCAACAACCACCAGTTTAGCAAACACACCACCTCCCGTAAAGAAAACATCTACGGTATGTTTGGTGACACACAAGACAGGATTAAGTTTCCATAAACACAGAAAATAAATCACTCCGAGCGATCGCAGGAACCACATTTGAGCTATCCAACGAATTCATCACCCACACATAAAAGCAATATACAGGGTGGCCCCTCAAGACAGACCCCGTCTTTTCGATAGGCTTCATTTCTTAATGTTTTGTCGAATTAAGAAATGAAGCCTATCGAAAGTTAGGCCCCCTTTTGGGGAGTCACCCTGTATTCGTCCCTCACTTGCCTATGCTAGAGGGATGTCAGGTGACATCTGGAGGTTTGTGGGCTCTCCTAGCCCCAATTCCTGTAGGAAGATCAGCGGCTATATATATATATATATATATATATATATATATATATATATATATATATATATATATATATATATATATATATATATATATATATATATATCTTCCACATATTTTCCCTTCGTCACCACTTTATACTTTACACATCTCTCCTTAGGGATTTCGGGGGAAGATGTCCTCGTTGCTATTGCGCTTAAAAATCGAGGAAAAAACAACACTTAAGTTATGCTTTTGCAACCTGGGCACCGAACCTCTCACCCCCTCTCCTTCCACACACACACTCATCGCAGTAGGACATACAATCTCTAGATCATACGCACCTCCTGAACGCTCTTCGATCGGACATCAACCAAGAAGAAAGGTGCCTACTACTCCACACACGGATCGTCCTGGCAAAGCGCCAGTGCGGTCACCACCCAAATTTAAACATCAAATAACGCACCGGCATGAAGGATACAGTCATCTGGTACCATGAACCTGACACAATTTAACACCCATTTACAACATACCCAACACAAGCACAGGCGAAATTAAACTACCAAATACACTGAATACTAGGTCTATTACAACCTCTACCGCTCGGCGGAGTTCATCGTGGCTGCCGACCATTGGGAGGGACCCAAGGCGGGGACAACATAAGTGAAAATAAACAGGATTTGTGAGTGATTTTGGTGCCCTCATTTGGTTGTCTACCTTTTAGTAATCGAGTTTTAATTCACATAAATGTAGTTAAGATTATATTGTTATTTTCTAACAAATAAACATCACTTTGAAGTTAAACCTTTTTATGGATGTAAACCAACGTCTTTCATCCAGAGTGTCGTACTAGGTTTTAAGAAGGGGGGGGAATTATATCATCAAAGCTAATTTTGATATCTGCGACTAAATCTAAAGAGTAACATTCGATAAAATGTTATTAAAGTTAATAGAGATAAAAGATCGATGCCAAAAAAGATTATATTTTTAGTGGTTGCGTCATATTCCTTTAATGCTACTTTATTAAGAATTTTCAAGTCTATTAATTTCATTGCAATCTCCGAACCACCTTTAATTGATATCCTTCAATTATTTTTTATTTGATTTTTAAAGCATTTTTTTTTTAAGCAGAGCCCTGTGGGTAAGAATAATTTTGATGCTTCTGTTTTTATTAGTCGTTGCTCATTGGCGCTCGTTTTACATCTTGCTTCTGTATATATGGACTTCTTTTTTTTTTTTTACTTAGTCTCTTTTATCGTGTTTCAGCCCCTTTTTAATTAACACATTTGCTGGTTGTTTAATCCTCAACTTATGCTTAAAGTTCATATCAATGCCTCCATCCCTCCGTATAATGTTTCCAAATCGTATTGAGTTTGTTTCTGTGTGAATTGGTTCTTGAAGGTATCGAACGCCCACTTTTCCACCCGTCATTTAGGCTTAAAGAGATTTGCTATTGAAATCTTTTTCACCCTTGAACTATTCTAGTTTTTTTTTTTATTTAAATCCACTCCACCCTTTTATTATTTGTTTTCAACTCTTCCAGGCCTGATCACCCAAGATGAGTTGCACAATTTCGAAAGTAATTATTATGTCTCAACTCTTTAGTAATTTGCATAAGCCGTGGAAGGCAACACAAAAATACCCCAAATAAATTCTTTGACAAAATATTCAGGTTGCTGCATAGATTGAGACGTACTCGAGTAACCTAATTACTAAACTTGGATAGTGTCAATTTCATTTTTAAATTAGGGTCATCGTTGGGCCTTCCCTAAGATATTTTTTTCTGAATTCAAAGGAGGAACAGATATTAATGTAAGAATATTTGCTAAATACTTAATCTTGACCTAACATTGCTTTAGCAACAAGAGTAGACGTTATATTTACTGAAGGCTTAGTGCTTCTTGTTAAAACTCCTGTATGCCATTAATGCGCCCTTGTTTTATATTTTGTTGATACTAATTTGCAAGCCTAATCCCTTGATTGGTTTCAAGGTTATTCCGGTGTTAATGCCATTTATTTAGCTTTTAATGTTTTAGCTAGATTGAATAATAAGCTAATTGTTTTAATTTGAAACTGATAAAAAAAGATTTTCAGAAAAAATTAACCTCATTCATAGCGTAATCTACACGATGGCGAATGAAAATGATTGCAATTTTAAGAGAACTTTTTATTTTGGATTTCAAGTATACAGGGTTAGTTTTCGAGCATCTCGCTCCATCCTTCGGCTTTACAAACATTTTCCCAATATTTCGCAAATAAATCCTTGGCGTTATGTAGATGGCCTATTTTTACTATGGCCGCCAAATTACAATTTTAATATCTTCCTAAGCCAACTCTATGATCTCCATCCCTCCAATAAATTTGAATGGGAAGCAAATTTTACTCTCCCCTTCCTTGATGTTCTCATCCACGATGATACAGATTCTAACACGCTCCAATTTACCGTTTATCGTAAATCTACTCATTCAAATGCTTACATACATTTGTTCTCTGCTCAGTGATACAATAAAGAAAGTTTTATCGGCCATGTTCTCCGTATGTACACTATATGGTGATCCCAATTGATCGATAGTGAAATTCCTAATATTCAGGACATCTTTTATTACCTTTCATATCCTGCGGTTTTATTATTAATTAAACGCATCTGTAAGACGGAAACATTTTATCCTAACTTAAATAGGAATAATGAAATTAATCCCGCCACCTATAGTAGGAATGACTCTCAACTTAAGAGCATTTTTCTTCTTAACAGCCATTCTTTTAAACCAGTGCCCCTAAACATTTTTTTTGCCCACCGCCCACTTTTACTATTTTTATGCAAATGAAGTTAGTCAACCGGTTGCCCACAATATTAACAATCCTGCAAACCCACCAAATATATGTATGTTAGAATACATATATATTATAATTATACGTATCATAAAACTGTGTATTAACAACACCGCCATAATACCGGGGGGCCCAGAAAATAGTTAACCGTACTTTGAATTAGTATAACTCAAAACCTAATCCAGATTTTGGGGTCCTGCTAAAGTGTGTTATTTAACAACTATTTATCTGTCGATTCTGGAAATTTCATTAAATTTCCTTTTATGATATTGATACACTAATGGGTTTAGTGGAAGCTATCAAAAATATTTTTGCGCAAGGAGGTAAAATAATGAAACGAAGCCTAGGAAGGCTAGGCCACCGTGCACTTTCAAGAGAAGCATAAGGAGCCTAGCTAGCCTAGGCCACTGTGGGATTCTTCAAGCAAAGCCTAGGCCATTTTACAGTGGGTTTTGACCACTCTGTGGTATGGTCTCGTCATTATTGTTTACTAAGCAAATCAAAGCGTTCCTGTGTAAAAGTTTACTTCCATAGAACCTTTTTAATCATGCAGTTAACAAAAGATCAACGCGTATTTGTAGTCACAAACTTTATTAAGACTGGCAGTATTAAACAAGTACAAGATTCATTTGAACAACATTTTCTAGGTAGGCCCCCACCAAGCAAGCCCACAATTTGGAGAAATGTTCGCAAATACCAACATGAATGAAAATGCTTAAATCTAAATAAAGGTCGTTCGGGTCGTATGAGAACCAGAAGAACGACAGAAAATATCGAAAATGTTCAGATGACACTTCTTCAAAATCCACATGTATCAGTCAGAAAGAATGGGTTACAATTGTCAAAGTCATCAATTAACCGCATTATTAAACATGACTTAAAATGGCATCCCTATAAGATGCATGCAAGACACCAGCTTCTTGAAACTGATTTTCTTTGTTGTAGATAATATATCGAATGGCTTTTCCATAAACCTGCTCGTTTCTTCGAAAACATCGTGATTGGTAACGAGGCAGCCTTTTTCATGAATGGAAAAGTAAATAGCCATAACATTCGGCAATATGCGCCGCTGAACCACCCACCAGCATTCAACTTTGACACGTATTTGGCAGCAGAAAGTGTCTGTGGATCGGAATATGCGAGAATGGCTATCTTGTCGGCCCATTGTTTTACGAGAATAACTTGAATGGTGCTGCCTACCTGAGCATGATCAACGAAAGGATCTTCCCGGAACTCCGCCAAATTTACGGCAATCAATTCAATAGACTTTGGTGGATTTAGGACGGCGCACCAGCTCATAGACAGCTTGCTGTAAGAACAAAACTAAGAGGAACGTTTGGCAACACTTAACACCATGCGATTATTTCTTATGGGGATATCTAAAGAATAAAGGGTATTCTACTCCACCACAAAGCACCAACCAGTTAAGAGAGAGTATCACAGGTGAAGTCAATAGACTTAAGGAAAATCCCAAGTTAATCAAAAGAGTTGTTCAATCAATGCGATCAAAGGCGCAACTGTGCTTGGAAAGAAATGGAGGACATGTGGAAGGAAACGGTGCTTAGAAAATTAAAAAATGAATTTGTATTACCCATATGAGGAGGTGTTTTTGTTAAAAATGGATTTAAATATATTTGTTGATTTTAAACTTCGAAGTTTCATTATTTTACTTCCTTGCGCAAACATAATTTTGATAGCCTCCACTAAACCCATTAGTGTATCAATATCGTAAAAGGGAATTTAATGAAATTTCCAGAATCGACAGATAAATAAATAGCTGTTAAATTTGTTATATTTTGCAAGACTCAAAAACCTTTAATAGGTTTTGAGTTATACTAATTCAAAGTACAGTTAACTTTTTTCTGGGACATCTTGTATAGGAATTTACATTCTCAAATTATAAATGTGTTTAATATTTAATTTCATAAATTTTCGTACCGCCCACCCAGAAACTCAAAACGCCTAGTAGTGGGCGGTATCGCCCAGGTTGAAGGGCACCGGTTTAAACGTATTAATAGTCTTGGAAAATTCAAATCTTAACTTGGTCTTTAGCTTTCCAAATTCTCTCAAAAGAGAACTAATCCTGATTAAGCTCCCTTCCACTAATAAAGTAATTATGTATGAAATTACATTGAAATGTACATAGGACAAACTGGACCTAGCCTATCATGACTAGCGAACACAAATATTCTGTATACACGGGCGAAGAGTCTAAATGAGTTATTTTAACAAATGGGTTTTATAATCATAACCTCAATTGGGAAAAGGGCGGAATCTGTATAGTGAGGAATGACTGGCTCAAGCGACCGCTACTTGAGGCGGCTTAATCGATTTGTTCCCAAATTTTAATTCCTCTGGTAAAATCAGGTCAGATCGGTTATCATCTGCCAGATACCAATCACCTGGCCATTATGAGGAGGAATCTCCACTTTGTAAATACTCCCTCCATGTCGTTTTTTTTTCTAGCGCTCTCGTGGGCGTTATTATTAGTTTTGTTGCTGCTATCTTTTCTATCTTATTTTGTATAAAAAAAATGTCTTAAAAGTCCTAATTTTTATCCGTGTTTGTACAGCTGAAGGATTGAACGTTATGCCCCGAAATTAGTTGTCTACTTGTGATCAAAAACAAAGCGCGTTCCATTAACTTTTATTTGCATTTAAATGTCCATCTTTATTTCATATTTCGTTTAGGCTTTACGCTGAGAGGCGCTCCTGAAGAAGGTTGAGGAACTACAGGCGACTTTTCTAGCGTATTAAGAAATTCTTACCATTGCCCTGATCTAACTGCATTGATGTAGACGTTATTGTTCACTTTTCTAAAAATTTAGCGGGAGAAGACTCGTAATTCTGGTTTTCTGTTAAAGTAAATACCATCTCTTACAAAAAAGGGTTCTTGAAATTACTTTAATTTTTGTAAAATATGTTAGCTAGCTTTCTAAGCTCGTGTTTTCACTTTGTTCTTTTTGTATTCGTCTTTACAATGGCTTCCTATCTTGACATTACATGTTATCCGTTACTTTTATAATACATTCAATTTTACTAATTCGTTCTCTTGAACGTTTATACTCAATATACTCCTTTCTCTTAAACTCATTTGCTAGTATCTAACCAATTTTTCATTTGTTTCAGAAGAAGGACATGACAGTGGTGTTGACGAAAGCACGCAATCAAAGGTAGGCCCTTGTGGGTTCGACAGCTGATGTCTTTACCTCATTCGATTATTCTCCTTTCGTCATGATGTCCAAGAGAATGGATACGTAGGGTTAAAAAAGTGGGGGAGGTCGTAGAGTTTATCTCTAGGTAGAGATAAAATAAGTGGGTATGATTACTCGAACAAGAATTCATATACAACTATAATTGAATCAACGACGCATAAGTAAACCTTTAATCTCTGAATTGTATCTTCTTCCTCTTAGCTGCAAGGTCAAGATAGAAGTTATATATATATATATATATATATATATATATATATATATATATATATATATATATATATATAATTCACAAAATGAAAAATTGTATGGTTATTTCGAGTTCAATGAAAGGATCCTACTTATGAAGAAAAGTAAATTTGAGATTAAATTATTGCAAACCTGCCAGATGTGCAGTAAAAACCGACTTTACCAGGATGTTCCTGGTTTTAGTCTAAAGTGAAGATGCATCCTTACTTTGAAGTTTCATTTAGGCACACTAGGGGCTTTTCTTTATATTTGGGGGTATTTTTAGGTATCATGCAGCCTAAATTAGACCTAAATACTAATATGCTAATGTTCGAGGCTTAGCAGTGTAAATACAGATGGCAGTAGACTTTTCTTCAGGTTGGATTAGTAGGCAGGTTAAAATAGTACAACTAGGTTAAATTTATATAGTACTATCCAATCTAATTTAAATAAGCATAAACATATCATTTTCCTTGAAGAAAAGTGAACTCGAAAAACTCCGCTTTACTTCTCGCCACGAGTAATACCACATCGATCTAGTTTTAGGATTAAAAACCCGCACTGTCGAGAATAAACAAAGTATGTACTATATGGATCGGCCATTTGCACTACCTCCCCCTACATCCAATTATTATTACTAGTCTGGAAGGACTTTTTCACCAGGCTTGCGAATTATGTGTACCTAAAACTGCTTAGGTTCGAGGTACCGTGTTATTTTGGTGATCCTATTACGTATGATAGTAATTCCTACTAACCCGTAATTTAAGTCTTGCCTATCCAATTAGTCTCAAGGAAACTAAAGAAACTGGTTTAAAAATCATTTTATTATATGCTATCATAGTTACATTCGTGCCTTAGTTTTATATTGATTTTATTTTTAATTGCATCTAATCATTTCACATTCATTTTTTTTCGCTAGTTCCCTACTGATAGGGTCCCAGGGTTACTTCTAGTTCCGTTCTAGCAATCCTAACTAAGAATTATCGATGATTTTTTCGTTCCAACTTTTCCTGCTTTTTATTATTATTTTAGTATTATTATTATTGTTGTTATTGATATTATTAATTCGCGATCCCCGGCACCAGAGGTCGGTTCTCGTTGGTAGGAAGAGGGGTAGTACTGTATTTTGACATAACCTGTGAACTGTTCGTGCTCCGATGGAGTGCCCCCCAGTCCGAGTCAAATGTTTGTAGTTCGGAGAACCCCTTCACTTTCTGAACGAGGAAGTGAAGCTACTGTGCCTTTTAAACCAGGGTATGTAGGAGAATACCCCAGGCGCCACAGGGAGCGGAGCATGTGGCACGGCAGCAAAATCGTACCCAATGAAATAGTTCAATAATAGTATCAGAATGTAGTCGCTGGATGGAAGAAGTCCCACGATCTAAATCAAACCTAAAAGTTAACACAACAATGCGACATTTGGTTAAAGCTTGCACCAGGGAGGAGTTAAATTAACACCGATATTAGCAGGAATGAAGCACCGGAGGGAGAGAAGATACCAGGAACAGAGCGGCGTCGAATCGAAACAGATTCGCCGATCTATGAACGAAAAAGCTCACCTTCGAGACAAGCCGGTTGGTTTGAACTGGCGGTCATGAGCAAAAAATGGGGAGGAAGGCGTCTTTTATCCCCCCACCCTTTCAATCTAATAGTGGGGACCTAAGTGAAGCGAGGGGCCACTTATAAGTGTAAAATTTTGTTTAGCCCTTTTTTTCGTATCCGAAGTGCAGTGGCTCAAAAGATCGGCCATGTGGTCATCTGCCCTTTAATGTGCAGGATTCGATACTGATATGCTGTAATGGTTAAGGAAAAAGCGATTATTACCAAATTTAATGATATAGCTTAAAAGTTGGTGGTCAGTTTCGAAGGTAAATTCTTTTCCTAGCAAATATATGTGAAATTATTGAATAAACCAAATAATGGTCAAACATTCTCAATGGAGGAGTAGCGAGGAAGCAGATTGCGGATTGATGTTGCAACCGGGAATAGGATCCCATCTTCATCGTACTGCAAGAGGTCTCCTGTTCCAACATTGGATGCGTTTGTACGGATGATAAATTCCTTTCGGGAGCAGCCGAGATACCTTTCTTTAAGGTCTCGAAGCTATTCCTTACCCGTTCTATCCACTTGAGTTTTCTGGCCTTTTTTTTCTAAGTAACTCTTTTAAGGGTACAGCGAGGGTGACGTAGCTATGGATAAACCTACAGTAAAAGGAAATTGAACCTAAAAATCCGCAACTGTTTCTTTGTTTGAAGGTGGAGCAGAATTTTAAAAAAGGGTCTTGACCTTATCTGGGATTGGCAAAAGTCCTTCGGTCGATACTGATGTACTAAAAAACAACACGGACCTGATGATGTAAGGTAGTTTTACATAACAGAGCAGTTGCCTAAGTGATTTAAGATGACCTGACCAATACTTAGCTTGGACATAGATGTTATCAAAGTTGATAGCAACATGGGCAAATATCTTGGCACAATCCTCATCAATCTCATATAAGTGTTGCAAGCTGTAGACAAACTGAAATGTAACCTGCAAAATTCCATCAGACTTCTAGATGAAGCAAGACCTACACATTTATCCAATTCATCAATTACTGGCATAGGCTCGGAATAAAAAATAATAATGACAGTTTTCTGAAATCTAGGCAAACACGCCCAAAGGAGTCTGGTTTATTCATCATAACAACATGGAAACAATAAACAGAAGAGCAAGGTCCAATTGTCCCGAGGTCTATTAAATTATATATTATCTAAAGATAGTCGAATATGCAATGAGTTCTGATACGATTTTGGTCGAATTGGCTCATGAGAGGTAAGTCTTATTTCATGCTCCAATACATCTATGCATCCCATAATTCCTGTAAAAAATATCAGGATATTCAGATAATAACTTTCTCACCTCGTCCTTGCTTTCAGTACTTAACTGGATTTATATCGCACTCCATTGTGTTTTATAGGGATTTTATAATCAACTTCCTCACTTTCTACGAGCGCGATGTCAGCTATCTATTAGAGTACAGTAATACCGTCTCCCGGAGTTTGTTCAGCCATGCTAGCATATTCCTTCTAGGAAGAGCGTCTGAAATATTTCTTTAAGATATTAGCGTGATAAGACTTTTAGTTTGCTATTAAAATAGTTGACATTATTCCGCCTTTCGAGCACCTTATTTGGTCAATCATGGCATTAGTAGTTTATTCGCATCCGAAGGAACCGAACTTCATCACCTGGCTTAAAACATTTGTCCGCCGTCTTTCAATCAAAGTCAGTGCCGGCAACTGGCAGTTGCTCGGGGCCCAATCAGGGATCTTGAACAGTTACAATAACGCATCGGTATTTTTAAATGACTTAAAAGATATACCAGATACAAATAAACTCAAAGTAGCATGTCAAGGTTTGGAGTAAGTTAAGGCACAAGGAAAGTAGTGATTAATGGATGCGATCTCTTGACAACTAGATATATAGCCAAATAATTATTTCCTGATCATGTAAATGTTCCAAAAGAAGCCGCTCGGTTCATAAACACTAGTAAGTTATAGGATGCCAAATCTGTGGGTCGCATTAAGAATACTGCTTGCAATACCCATTACTGTGGCCGCTGGCGAGAGAAGCTTTAGATAATTAAAGCTTATAAAAACACTGTCGAGGTTTAGTGAGTGGGTAATCCCAGTCCCACTTCCTTGTCATATATTATAATCCCGCATCAAGGTAAAGTGGGGTGAAGTGTAGCCAATACACCTACCGTAGCTACTTCCGGTAAATAAGAATAACCCCGGTGCTTCTCTTTTGATCAAAGTTAAGATAATGATCCCCTGAGTGTGTTCTCACTCAGTAAAAGCCAGTCATGGGTGGACTTGTGTAATAATAAGAATTAAGCCGAGTGGATTGCTTTTCTATTGCCAAAGGATCGTCCAAAATAGTTAAACATAGATACAAAAATAATCTTTAATATACATGAATTAGAAATATGAAATAGCATATTTAGGTATGAATAGGATTAGTCTATGCACTGAATAGGTAAGTTTATAATGTGGGGATTACACTTGAAATCTACTTACTAGGATGCTTCCGTCTTAATTGCACCCGACAGAATGAATTGAATAATATTATGGAATTAAGCACTGAATTAATCACTTGAAATAATCGAGGTTATGAGCTCGGGATGAAAATTATAGTTAACGGTTTAACGTGAAGTTAGGGGAGGGGATAATCACTAACGATACCTTGGAGTTCGTATGTATTTGGAGGATGACGGTGAATGTCTTCTTCTTCTGACGATGTTCGCACTTAACCTGGTCGTCCGAGGTTACCGAATATGGGGGTAATCCTAGACCGGATCACGAAGGCGAGTTAAACTGACTCAAATCGGAATTCTTCTCGAAATGTCCGTTCCGATTATTGGCTACTGGAGTGGGTAGCCAAAATGATTACCTAGCTGCGTCTAGGGTAATCCGCAGAGGGAGTTCCTGTGAAACCTCTGACTCTGAGGGAGGGCGGGGGAACTGCGAGAAGTTGGCACCTACAAGTACCGTGACTGCAACAACCAATTCCCCGAAGTTTCTTCCTTGCAACAGGCGAACTGTTTCTTTTGTGGGACTAGCTCCACACACAACGTAGGTCCAAGATCTTCTGCCCGACTCTAGGAAGAATTTTCCCTTTTATTTTCCTCAAGAGCTAAAATCAAGAGAGAGCATCGGATTCTCATAAAATACTTATCGTCGTGCGAAAGACCTTTTGTCTGCTGCCAGTACATGCGAAATATTTACGCCTCGCCGCCATCCGAGCTTTCCTCTTCAACCGCGGGTTTATGACGGCGCTAAAAAGCGAATTTGGAATAAGGGAGGGGGGGGGGGGCACGCAGCTGCGTCGGTGTATTTATGTATGCATTAATATATGGATGTACTTAAACTTCTACACATACTGTCATCCATGTCTCAAGACAGAAAGTTATTTGACAATTTTGTCTATATAAAATTATATTCAAAGAATATAAATATAGAGAGAGCCATGGAAAGATTTGCTGATCTAATGATAGGAAAAATGTTTCCGGTAGGCTAATTGTTCATACTATCCACATTCCAGGATGAGAAAAACAATATTATTGTTCATCGTTTGTTAAAAAAAAACAACTCTAGTAATAAACTCATTTCTATTATTCTATATTTTTAGTTTTTTGTGAAAACTTTTGTAATTATACTTAAAAGGGATGCCGATCTCGCGTAAATTTAACACATTTTGCGTAACAGGGTTAGAAGGTCACCCTTCTAAAAGTGGTCCTCGAATTTGCCTGCCATACACTAATTCAAAAGATCAATAGCCTAAGATGTTATTTTGGATTTCCTGATATGCAAATAAAGCAGTTTGAGGATATCTTTTTTATATATATTATCATTTAGTTTAATTGATCACACCTCTTTTTGTTATTGGGTGACAAGGTGTGGTGAAAACTGGCTGATGGAACACATAATATACCTTACCTATAAGACCAGATGTAAATTGTTTATCGCAGTTAGAGAGCACTTCCTCTGGTACTCCAACGTCTGAAATGTTAGTAATGGCAACACCGGCTACGGAGATGGGCTTGATGGATTTCAAGGGGACCGCCTCTGAAATGCAAGTTGCTAAGTCAACTACCACGAGAATAAATCTGTGTCCTTATGAGGGAGGGTGAAAGGGTCTTACAAGGTCCATGGACAGTTTTGAAAAGGTTCTGAAATTAATTTTGACCGTTGTAATTGGTGGGGCCGCGTTTTGCCCCTGGAGTTCGTCTTTTGACAAACGTCACACTCTCTGCACTAATTTACCGTATCAGAATTAATACCAGGCCAAAAGCAATTAATATGCTTAAGCGGAAAATTTTATCATGGGACGACGACACGCTGTGTACCACCCAACTCAACAGAGGCGACTATTTGTACATACATGATAGTATCTCGCTCCGAGAGATTTCGTTTCCAATAGCAGCTCTTCCCCACCTGGACTCGAGTGTCATGTATCGTCTCTGTGCTTTGGATAAAATCTGGTCTCGCGTGAATTTTAAAATTAGGGCTTGAAAGGGGACAAAAACTGTTTTTGTAAGCTCTTCTCTGGTCTATACTGCCTGAAATGGCTTGATTGCGAGTGACATAAATGGATTGCCCTAGAAACACTGAAAATTTAATTGGGGCCCTCATGACCTCGGCCTAACTTAAATAGTAGAGGACGATTGGAAATTTATTCAACTCACTCGAGGTAATCAAACAGACGGTTCTACGTCAAAGAGGAGGTTTTACGACATTACTATCCAGGTACACCCTGTATATCAAACCAGAGTAGATATTGAACAACTGTTAGTTGTACCCTATTCGAATTTAAGAGCATTCTTTTTGCGAGGGGGTGCAAATAGATAAAAATTACCTTTACCCGAGGCTATGACGTCATCGACTACGGGTTGGTCGGGGTTATGTGCCACTTTGGTGCTTCACATTTATATATGGCAATTGATGTTCGGCTGCATAGTTTTGGAGGGCATCTATTGCAAGTGTATCGAAGTACTCATCATGAATAACATTTCAGAGGTCCACGAACCTGTTTTAAAAAAGACAAAGAATGATTCTGGTGAGTCAACGCCTTATCAGAGGGTGATGGTTGGGTGTTCATATTCTTGAATTTCTCACTTCCTCTACGCGTCCTTTCCAGCGACCTCTTATTGCTCCTAGATACGTGCAAGAGGTAGCCTAAAGATCGACAGCTTCCAAGACCGCTTTAAAATCATGTCCGGACGATCTTTGGCGAAAGTTCTAACCTCTGTGGGTCAAGTAATTATAAGTTGGTTAAGCAAGGAAAGTCACAGGCATCTTAATAAGTATATGTACACTACATCTGTCTAACCAAGCTTTCATCGTTCTCCAAAGTAAATATCCAAACTACTGGAAAATTGTTTTGGCCTAACCGGGCATTTCTGAACTATCTACGGTAAAATTCCGCATTCACATTATAATCAGCCAACCACTCTTAAGACTATGATAATCTAAAATGACCCCAGGTTACGCCAAGGTATATATTTCTAAAGCTCGACTTTGTAACAAGGAAGCAAGGCGAGCCCGCTTTCGGTCTCCAAAGCCCACTTATGGAGAGATGCCATGTTCTCGGTGATTAATGTAAACCGTTATAGTTGTCTTTTACGGTAACTGAAACTTATCGTGTAACCTATCTACGTTCTGACCACTGTTAGCTCTTATGTCAGTCATTTAATTTTCATTTTTTCCTCTCTGTCCTGTCTTTCCTCTTGCTTAGTAGTAACAAAATCATCGAGGTCTTTCCTGTCAACCACGTGGAATCTCCTATTTCATTAAATTCAGACATTGTCGGGGACTTGGAACTCATTTTTCAGATGAAAAGTTCGCACAATTAACGAAAATTAAAAAAAATAATAATATTTTGGCTTTCCCTGATAAGTGGCTCATAACTACAATATTTTCGACTTTGCAAGAAAAGATTTAAATTCAGCTCATTATATTGTCGCCTGGTCTTACCAAATGGGCTTAGGATATATATACAAACAAAAAGGTTAGACTTGACACACGCGGTTGTAAATAAGGTGGTATTTCAAATAGTATACCACTTTCGGTAACTCCAGAGGGCAATATATAGTCAAAATAAGAGTGGATATTTCAAATAGTATACCACTTTCGGTAACTCCAGAGAGCAATTTACAGTCAAAATATGAGTGGATATTTCAAATAGTATACCACTTTCGGTAACTCCAGAGAGCAATTTACAGTCAAAATATGAGTGGATATTTCAAATAGTATACCACTTTCGGTAACTCCAGAGAGCAAGTTACAGTCAAAATAAGAGTGGGTATTTCAAATAGTATACTACTTTCGGTAACTCCAGAGAGCAATTTACAGTTAAACTCTTCTAAACCAACCCAATTCCACAAAAGAAATGTGTGCAGAATGAGCAGGATAACAAAAATACCTTTCTTGAGTTACCATCACAGCTAAGCCTTCAAAATAAGGAAATCGGCACTTTCTCTTGCCCACCATTGTTGGTTTTATGCCATCTACAAGCAAATAGGTCCCACGATCTCGATTTAAAAATTATCCTATAAAGGGGAAGGAAATCCTCTCCGCAGCGCCAATATCTCCTCTGCTCGTCTGTGGATTTAAAAAAAAAACGCTTGGCATAAAACTATCTCGACTTAATTTATGTAATGAGAAAATTTCCTGGAATAAAGGTGAAATAATTGTTCATTTAGCCATACCATGGGCAAACAAAGATAAAAATCTTATCTGCAAAGGGGGATTCTTATAGTAGGGTAATATAAGCCAAAATTGGGACAGAAAGAACTGGGTGAGCTGCGCCCTGCTGGCGCAATGCTGTGCGAAGTAAGGCTTCGATGAGCAAGATAATTTTAATTTTTTTAGTCTCAATGACGGCTTGCTATATTAAGTTAGTGTTCCTCAAAACAAGGTATGTATAAGAATACTCGAGTCGGCACAGGAAGCGGACATGTGGCACGGCAGCAAACTCACCGGTATATGAGAAGTCCGATGCTCTAATTCAGACCTAATCAAGAAAAACCTGTAAGTTTAAGTTGAAGCTTTCACAAGGGATGAATTAAATTAGCACTGGTATTACCACTGATGGGGGGGGGGGAGAAAAGACTAACCAGGAACAGAGCGGCGTTGAATCGAAACAGATTCGCTGATCCATGCACGAGCGAGCTCAGTTTCGACACGAGCCGGTTGGTTTGACCTGGCAGTCATGAGCAAAAAATAGGTAGGAAGGAACTAAGGCCGTTTTATGAACATTCCCTCCCCTCTCTAAGCTCACACACACACAACTTCACTTGTTTTCTCACATCCTCACTCCTTTACTTTCCTACACGCTCACTCTCGTTATGCGCGGTATTCTGCTCTCTGTTGCTGTTGGTATCTCTGAATGGGATTCGCCAGCCGCGGCGCGACTTATTTTCCTTGTGCTTCCCGCAACAGTACTGAATTCTCTGTGTTTTCATACTAGAAGAACAGCGAGTTAATGCGGTTATTATAGCAATGAGTAACTACTTTCACACAATCGGGTACGCCTGGGGGACTCCAATAGAAATTGTTAATCGTGGATTCTGATCACGAATAAATGATTAATCATGGAGTCTGACCAATAAAAGTATTTGACCAATGAAGAAATTGCTAATCGTGGATTCTGATCAATGGAATGATTAATCGGGATCAATGAAGAAATAATCATGGATCCAAATCAATGGAGAATTGATTAATCATGGCCGCAACTTTAATACATCAACATTTCTTTTTTTAAAAAGGTGATGAAATGGCCTCAACAGGAAAGGCGTGGAAAGAAGAATAGAAGCAGAACGTGAATAACAAATTTCCAACTAGTGAGAGTATTTATTGATCAGTGATCATAGCACGAAATAACAGAAAAGTTTCTACTGAGTGTTTTATGAAATAACTTTTTATGTTATTGATCACTTTGCAAAACCTTTACACTCACTTGAAATAAGTGATTGGTGTGGACTGAGAACTAAATTTGGGGACCATACTTTTGTGAAGGGTCTGAAACTACGTAGGTGTTATTTACTTAGCGTAGAAGCTACTTTGATCTGCTCCTTGTTATTATAAGAACAAGAAAAAGGAGTCTGCGGAAAGCTAATCAATAGCCTATACGAGGCAGCTCCCGTTAACCGATAACATTATTTGATGAACGGTGTCCAAAGATGATGCGACTTCGCACTCTGTTTCTGTATTTACAATTAGATTAATAACTCAAATATCAATCGCTTTTAACCAGCCAAATCACCTGACATTACTATTTGATTTCTTGGCATTTGTCAAGGAATGATTTCCAGGGACCATCATTTTCTATCCTCTATCGCAGGGACGAGCAACCTTTTCAGAGTGCGGGCCAGATGAGACCTTTTTGGGAGCAGCCCGCGGGCCGGAGTGACCATATATTTATACTAGAATACATTATACAACAATTTTATTGAAAAACATACAAATCAGTGAGGCGGCTGGTGCTGTTTGCCATGAAGAAGTGTTTCAAATTTCCGGTTCATGGATGAGGTAGACACCAGAAGAATGATTGAGGTGGTCCGAGAGTTGGGAGCGAAGGTGAGACTTCGTGTACTTCATTTTGAAGAAGAGCTGTTTGCAACAATAGGTGCTGCTAAACATGGCCACGATGCGTTGAACATGTGCAATGTATTTTGGAAAATTGCTAGAAGGGAGGACGAGGTCACTGAAGAATGACAGCGGAGAAGAGTTGCGGAACTTCGCCTTTAGTTCATCATTGCACTGCAGCTCCACCAACTCCATCTGCAGGGGGGCAGGGGCGTCGTCCACGGGGAAGTCAAAGAAGGCTGCCTGACTCCTGCGAAACGGGAGGCAAATTCCTCCCACAGAGAGGCGACGACACTAACGCAAGTGTCCAAGGGCACAAGCAGCAAGGCGAGGAAAATCACAAACTGACCAATATCCAAGTGAGCCTCCCACAAGCGCAGCTTAACCTCTGCTTATGGACCATACGAGTCTACTGAGACATGCTGTTTGGCAGAATTTATTTATTTATTCTTTATGGGCTGGGGTTTCGCGGGCCGGATTGCATTATTAATGCCGGGCAAGGCGGCGGGCCGACGCTAAGCCTTCGTGGGCCGGAGGTTGCCCGCCCCTGCTTTATCGCCTACCGACAGAATTCCTTTCGAAAAACTTTTTTAATGTATAATCATAGATTTGCAATAACGTGCATTTCAAGAGGTGGAACGGCTAAGGGGCATATAAATAAAGGGTAGAGTTAAAGTGTGCTATGAAGAGGGGGTGATGCGGGAATTCCTTCCGTTTTAGACGGATCGCTTTTGATGTTGACGAAGCATACTGGGGAAACTCTTCGAAGAATCGAAGAGTTTAGTGAGCATCGTGTAGTGGATTCGAATCTTGAGCACTAGTAGTAAAGAGATTTTCTCAACAAAATAAAAGTATATATGCCTCTTAAATAATGCCCCCTAGACTTTGAAGCAAAACCTATCGATCTCTCTTCGAGAATCTTTGAGAAATAATTATCTAAAGACAAAAAAAAAGTATATGCTGTAAAATTATTAAGATTTCAAGGGGAATTTATTCGAAACTTCTCTCTCTGGTCAATAACAATGGAGGTGTGTTTCTGTAAGAATATACGACCAGAAACATACATTGAATAGTCTATGTTTGGAACTACTGCCTCGTCCACCATAATCGTCTGACATACCTCTTTCGAATTACTAGATTTATTTGTGTCTAGACAATCACATTCGCAATGAAAGATTCTCTGATGAGGACTGACTCGGAAAGAGAGAGACATTTTTTTTTGCATCAAACCATTGAGTTTCATAGACTTATTTTGCTAGGAATAAAATTCTAAAACAGGTTTTTCAGAATAAATTCTATTGTTAGAACTTTGTTTTCATCTATCTGCTTAGGTTAGAAAAAAAATTATCTTTCATGGACACCAGTTAATTCGAAAAAGATACCATTCAAACTCTCTCTTTTAGTATCAATAAGTATACTAGATGAAAAGAGATAATTTCGAATGCTAAGTAATATTCAGAATTTTCTCTTTCGATTGCTTTTAATCTTTCTAGGTTTGAAATCTAAGAGATCATTCCAAATCGGGCGCACTCGGATGGTCAGTCACCCTTAAGGGAGATTGCGGAAATTATCATTTCGATCTCCATTTATTAAAATTGCAGAAATTATCGTTTCGAACTCCCTTTGGAAAGATTTGAAATTATAGTTTCGATCTTTAAAGAAAATTGCGGAAATTATAGTTTCGATCTCCCTCTAGGAAATTGCGGGAATTATTGTTTCTATCTCTCTTTAGGGAGATTGCCGAAATTATAGTTTAAAACTCCCTCTAGGAAGAGTGGAAATTATAATTTTGATCTCCCTTTAGGAAGATTGCAGAAAATATAGTTTCTATCTACCTTTAGGAAGATAATGGAAATTATAGTTTCGATATCCCTTTAGAGAGGTTACGGAAATTATAGTTTCTATCTCCCTTAATGAAGAATGCAGAAATTATCGTTTCTATCTCCCCTTTGGAAGATTGTGGAAATTATAGTTTCGATCTCTTTGTCAAGAGAGGAAATTTATTTTCGATCTCCCGTTAGGAAGATTGTGGAAATTACAATTTCGATCGCTCTTTAGAAGATTGCCGCAATTATAGTTTCGATCTCCCTTAAAGAAGACTGCAGAAATTAAAGTTTCGATGTCCCTCTAGAGAGATTGAGGAATTTATAGTTTTTATCTCCCTTAAGGAAGATTGCAGAAATTATAGTTTCTATCTCTTAAGAAAATTGCGGAAATTAGCATTTCGATATCCCTTTAGGAACATTGCGGAAATTTATAGTTTCGATCTCCCTCTAGAAAGGTTGCAGAAGTTTTAATTTCGATCACCCTTTAGGAAGATTGCGGCAATTATAATCTCGATCTCCCTTTAGGAAGATTGCGGAAATTATAATTTCGATCTCCCTTTAGGAAGATTGCGGAAATTATAATTTTGATCTCCCTTTATGAGGATTGCGGAAATTATAGTTTCGATCTCCCTTTAAGAAGAGTGTGGAAATTTTAGTTTTATCTCTCTTTAGGAATATTGCGGGAATTATAATTTTGATCTCCCTTTATGAGGATTGCGGAAATTATAGTTTCGATCTCCCTTTAAGAAGAGTGTGGAAATTTTAGTTTTATCTCTCTTTAGGAATATTGCGGGAATTATAATTTTGATCTCCCTTTATGAGGATTGCGGAAATTATAGTTTCGATCTCCCTTTAAGAAGAGTGTGGAAATTTTAGTTTTATCTCTCTTTAGGAATATTGCGGGAATTATAATTTTGATCTCCCTTTATGAGGATTGCGGAAATTATAGTTTCGATCTCCCTTTAAGAAGAGTGTGGAAATTTTAGTTTTATCTCTCTTTAGGAATATTGCGGGAATTATAATTTTGATCTCCCTTTATGAGGATTGCGGAAATTATAGTTTCGATCTCCCTTTAAGAAGAGTGTGGAAATTTTAGTTTTATCTCTCTTTAGGAATATTGCGGGAATTATAATTTTGATCTCCCTTTATGAGGATTGCGGAAATTATAGTTTCGATCTCCCTTTAAGAAGAGTGTGGAAATTTTAGTTTTATCTCTCTTTAGGAATATTGCGGGAATTATAATTTTGATCTCCCTTTATGAGGATTGCGGAAATTATAGTTTCGATCTCCCTTTAAGAAGAGTGTGGAAATTTTAGTTTTATCTCTCTTTAGGAATATTGCGGGAATTATAATTTTGATCTCCCTTTATGAGGATTGCGGAAATTATAGTTTCGATCTCCCTTTAAGAAGAGTGTGGAAATTTTAGTTTTATCTCTCTTTAGGAATATTGCGGGAATTATAATTTTGATCTCCCTTTATGAGGATTGCGGAAATTATAGTTTCGATCTCCCTTTAAGAAGAGTGTGGAAATTTTAGTTTTATCTCTCTTTAGGAATATTGCGGGAATTATAATTTTGATCTCCCTTTATGAGGATTGCGGAAATTATAGTTTCGATCTCCCTTTAAGAAGAGTGTGGAAATTTTAGTTTTATCTCTCTTTAGGAATATTGCGGGAATTATAATTTTTATCTCCCCTTAGAAAGATTGCAAAAATTATATCTTCGATCTCTCTAGGAAGTTTGCAGAAATTATAGTTCGATCTCCTTTAAAGAAGATTGCGGAAATTAAAGTTTGGATCTCTCTAGGGAGATTGCGGAAATTATAGTTTCGATTTCTCTTTAGTAAGATTGCGGAAATTATAATTTCGATCTCCCTTTAAGAATATTGCGGAAATTATAATTTCGATATCTCTTTAGGAATATTGCTGAAATTATTGTTTCGATCTCTTTAGGAAGATTGCGGAAGTTATAATTTCGCTCTCCCTTTAGGAAGATTTCGGAAATTATAATTTTGATCTCCCTTTATGAGGATTGCGGAAATTATAGTTTCTATCTCCCTTTAGGGAGATTGCGGAAATTATAATTTCGATCGCTTTTTTGCCCTGATACAGTTACTCCATACATTATCCTATCATATCCGCACGTCCTAATAATCTTACCGCAACGTCCCAATAATAATATTCGCAGATCCCAATAATCTTATCCGTAGACCCCAATAATCTTATCCACATGACCCAATTATATTTATTACTCGTACCTCCCAATAATTTGTGCTCGTTCCGATCTACCGAAATACGAAGAATTTGCCCTAATTTGTGCTCGTCGTCCCCAAGACACAGTTGAGTCAGACATTCTTCTCCTTTTCTTTGTTGTTTTTTATGTTAATGGATCTTTTATCATTATTATTACTGACTTAAAACCTAGAAGCGAAAACCAACGAGGGCATCTCCACCAGAAAGTTCCTCTAATGTCTCCTCACGATCCCTTATAGCGACCATCAATCTGGGCAGAGCCGCGATCTGAAAATTAGTGAAAATGTGTATAGCCATAGAGTTACCCTTGGTGTTGAGGCATGGAGGGCATGTGATCTTCGAGATGTCAGCTGCATTTTATTTTAATGGTTTTAAGAGGTTTAGATGCACCCTCCCCCTCGTTCGAGGGGGGTGGGGTTAGTTCCTACTTACGTCCCTGCGATTATCTTTGGGCCCTCTCCCAATTTATGTGTGTGGGGGGGGGGGCAGAGAAAGGTGGTCAATCTTAGGGACGGGGGGGCGGACTAAAACGTCCACATAGACTTTCAATAGATGCGAGCATGGGTCTCTTTGCGGGGGTGAGTTCTTATGTTTTCCTGCGCGGTTGTTCCTGGTTGATGAGTCATTTTCCATTGTTTCCTACTGACACAGAACCTCGTTGGTTTCACTTTTCCGTTCCCCCCTTAAGGGGGAACCTTTCACGTCCGCGTTTCCTTTATTCTTCAAGAAACCCCAAGTAGTCTCCTCTTTGCTCCACTCGGTTTCTGCACCTCCCACGCATTTCCTTAACGAAGGCCTTCTCCAAAACCATCTAGCAAAGATGCCCCCGTTGGTTACCTTAAGGTGATCCCGGCATCACAATTCCCTCGAAGGTTTCTTCTTACCTCCTTCCCCTTGTCTCGAGATTAAGAAACCCGTCCAGAGAACCTTTATAAAACGTGTGCCTTTCTTTTTCCCGCAGGACGGGGCTGTCAAGGAAGCCCCCAAGGATGGCCGGAGGTCTCCCCAGAAGCGGCAACCCAGATCCGTGGATCCGTCCCCCATGAAGAGGACACCCCAGACCACGGCCTCCGCCGAACGCAAATGTAAGGCTAATGTTCCAGGGGTCTCGCAACACCCAGCGCCCCCGAAGAAAGGGGGCGGAATTTGCACCCCTGAGTACCTGTACAAATTTGTTCCTGGAGGGTTAAAACATGCCTTCCCTGCCCGACCCCTAGAATTTAGAGGTGGGGCATGGTTGCACCTTTGACTACCAAAACTAACTTAATACCCGTAGTTGGATCACTTTAAGTCTAGGGAAGGCTGGGCGAAAGGGGAAACAGAAAAGAAAAAAGAAAAGGATTAGATAGATAACACAAAGGAGTTGCACTATGTATTTCGACTATGTACAGTTGCCAAAAGAAAAGATTAGATAGATAACACAAGGGAGCTGCACGAAACTTTAACCTTTCTATTTCGACTATGTACAGTTGCCAAAATTAGTCGTGATATTTTACGTTGAGTTTCTTTCAGAGTGATAATTTGATATACCGGGTGTCCTCCAAAAACTTGACATCATTTCATCACCTAATATCGTGAACAATTTTCGTCCAGATTGTCTCAAATTTTAGCAGTATGTTTAGAATTCACCACATTTATAAAGTATAATCTTAGGTATATTTCTCCTTTCACAATTAGTCATGTCATTTATTGCAACAGAAAAGGCATTTTGTGCATTGAAGTACGCCCAAACTCAGTCAAATGTGAATGTACAACGTATATTCGTTAGAAGATTTCATAAACAAGCGTCAACGGGGAAGCAGATTTGGACGTGGCATAAGAAGTTTCAAGAGGAAGGCTCCTTTTGTCGGCAAAAAGGATATGTACGCCCAGCAGTTTCAGAAGAGATGGTGAACTAACTTCGACAAACGTTTATTCGGAGTCCCCCCAAAGAAGAGAATCATTGACGCGCAGAATGCTGATGATACACACGACGTGCTGCAGCGAGTGTGGCAGGAATTCGACTACCGACTTGGTGTGTGCCGCGTCACACGCGGCGCACACATTAAACATTTGTAATAAATTGAATATAAAATTACCATCTCACAGTTTTTTTTTGTTGGAAATTTGAAGACTAAAACTTGATATATTCACAATTAAGCCTATCTGAAATGATGTCAATTTTTTTTAGACACTCAGTATTAATATTTGATGAGACATGGCATGATTGGGAGTATATTCAGTTATAAACTAGATAAGACATTTCACAATAAAATAAAATAAATTTAGTACTGGAAATATATTACGGTATTTCAAACAGTAATGTCGAAACATTTTGAAACGATTTGTTTCAAAACATTGTTGTCAAATTTTCCCTAATATATCCTTATTCCAACCTAATTAACTTTATATATTTATTTAATTTTTAATCAGAGATATCACAAAATATTCGCATTAACATTTGACTATCTTTTATTTTTATTCCTATAATTAATTTCCCAACCTAACCTGTCATGAGATTTTAATATTATTACTTGGCAACACTGCACAGCAAAATCTAGCAACAGTCATCCAAAACTATTCGTGGATTTATAAAACAAATAATTATGTATATCATAGTTAACTTGTCAGGAATATTTCGAAAAATGTGACATGACTCATTTGGGTAACTCTACGTTCAACATATTTTTCACTTCCCCTAACCTCACCACAAAAGTTTCTGATTTGTGAAGAAACAGTCCACGCCTAGACTCCTTTCGCCTCGTTAGGTAGATAAATAACTAATCACGTCACCCTTACCTTTGCACTCATGGATGAGGTCCTTCCTTTAACCAGATAATGAAATTCACATAAAGATCAGAATGACAATCTCTGGCAAGCCCGTTGGCACCAGGACCCGGTTCTCGTTAGGAGGAAAAAGTGCACGATGTGAATTAGTAATGCGTTGTGCCATCAACCAGCGATCGGGAAACTCGCTTGGCCCCAAAGCGGCCCATCCCCTCTGAGCCAGAGGGGGATGCATATCAAAATCCCTTCAGCAGGTTCAGACATGGAAGAGGGATGTGTGGCGTGTGCAAAGGAAGGGAGAGGAAAGAGACAACGATGCTGCGAATTGGGTATTTGTGTAATAGCGTGCATGGATTGAACTGCCTGCGCTCACGCATCAGTCTAGCTCCCTAAGAAGGTGCTGAGATCGAACCTCGGAATCCAACGCTTTGGCCACCGGGGCAGCGTGAGAGCTCCCTTTCCCTCGTTAAAGGACCCAAGATTGGACGTTATTAAAGGTGTTCGCCGATGTTCTGATGTCTACTGAGTCCTTAGTTCAGTGGTTTTCAACCTTTTTATCACAGTGGCACCTTAATTGCTACCTAGAAGCAGCCGCGGCACCCCACTATAATTTACGTATAAATACACAAGCCGCTGTTCCCTTCCTTAACAGGAAGAGCTTGGTTACACAGGCAAGTTTAGGAAAGAGATTGGTTTACAAATCGAGTGGTAGAGGAATTAGGCTCAGTTGCCAGGTGATAGAAGCATCCTCCCCGGGGAAGTTTTAAGAATAGACTGGATAGATAGATGGATGAGGATGCTAGGTGGGATTGAACTTAGGGCCTCGTATAGGCTATTGATAAATTTCCTTCTGGAGACTTTTTCTTGTGTTCTTAAGAAGTGTACTCGAGCCTACATCGTCTGTTTGTGAACCGTGGATATGACCAAACTGCCTTCCCTCGATTTGCTTTGGCGGGAGGAAACATTGCGATTATTTTCCGTTAAGTTGTAGTGTAAATATGTCCTATTCTTTTGACTATCCGAATGGTGCAACATCCTTTGTCCTGAGTTCGAAGATGGGCGACGAATATCTCCACCATTCTTCCTTTTATCGGGGCATTTATTTTGGGGGTATGTAACCCAGAATTAAGGCCGATATTTAAACATGTATTAGGGCAAACTCTTGGGTGGATTCATTGGTTCCTGTCCCTAGAAGTACGATAACATAGATTTCTTATTTCACAATTACAGGCCTCTTGTTCCTTTCTTTCTGCAGTGCCCATGAACAAAGTTGAGGTCGGAAAATCGGCTTCTCCAAACATAAAAAATGTGAGGTCGAAAATCGGCTCCTTGGATAACAGCACTTACAAGCCTGGCGGAGGAAAAGTAAAGATCGAGTCCAAGAAGCTTGACTTTTCCAAGGCCTCGAGTCGAATCGCGGCCAAGAATGAGAAATATAGCCCCGGGGGAGGGGAAAAGAAGGTACTGTATATAGTCGTATAATACATCTAGAAGTATGCACATGTGTATAGGACCTAAATGAGGTATTTTTCTTCCAAAACATCCAGCTGGCGACCCCCCACCGAGGGCATACTTACCGTAACAACAGCAAATAAAAACGCTCAAAGGCCCAAAGCAAAAAAATAAAAAAAAAAAAACAAAGAAAAAAAAGCAAAAGTAACCCCAAGACACAAGGCAAGCTCCGGCGTCGGAGGGAGTCCCGCCTTCCTCTTGCGTCCGAGCAGGCAATCAATACCAGACAACTATATGCAGAAGACGTGGTCTGACTCCTCAAAAATACTATTATTACGCAACCAGGTGTGTGCACGATCTCGCCCCAAGTACAAGGGACAAGCGGTAGCGACCCCGCTCAGATCTCTTAGATCGGGACACTTATGAAGAATGTGCCAAACAGTCTGGGGAATTATGCGGTCGTCGCAGTAAGTTGCAGGGAAGCACTCCATCAAATAGCGGTATGTGCTGCAGTGTTCCCGATTCATAGAAGTCAACCTGCAACCGTGGGTCATTGTGGGGTGGGTAGGACCACGGCAACAGTCGCGGTACGATGGCACGCAACTTTAAGTTCCCGTCGGCCGTCTCCTAACTCCTTTGCCAGGCAGCTCGAATGGCTGGCCTAATTCCTTTCATGTAGTGAGTGAAATGCTCGTCCAGTCGACCATTCCTCTCGGACTATTTGGCACCCTCATTTCCCGCAATTTCTACATGTCCAGGAGGAACCCAGCAGAAGACAATTTCGATATCCTCCCGGCTCACTGCAGCCGTGGTGTCATGAATACTGCCACCCGGGGGTGTGGTCGGAGATTCCAATTCCCCGAGAGCATTCAGTCCCTCTGTGGGTCGATATAAATCACAGTTTTGTCTCCGAACCGGGCACGACGCGTAATTCGTACCGAGCCCTTACCCTCAACCAGCTCGTCCATGGAGACAGATACAGCGTCTGGTAGAGCCCAGCTGGCTTCAACAGGAGGGGACAGGGCATGGAAGCCGACCCCCCCTCCCTTCGGTTGCTCCGAGAAAAAATGTTTTTTTGTTTAATAAATTCATTTAAATTTTGAAATTGCTGAACATATACGTAGGGTTGCAGTAACTATTTGTTTATTATTGATGAACTTATAATGAATAACTCCTTTCATATCCAACCAAATGCAAAGAATAGCCATTGACTTTTGCGCTTAATAGTGCAGTAAAGAACCCAATTTTCATCTCCCGTAGCAATTGGTGCCCAGATATGACTCATGGACATTTCGACCCAATAGAGATGAATCAATATTCACACGTTGTAAACCTTGTCCTCTAAGACAGTTTATGTGGCTCCTAAACAACATTTTTTGTAGCTTATAAAAGTTTTAGAAAGTACTATAGCTTTAAAAAAAATGCCTAGGCATTATTACTAGTTATTTTTAAATAGCTTGAGAAAAAAATCGGAACAATTTAAAAACTAAAAAATGTTCTAAAAACATTAATTTCTTGTGACAACCTAATATATTTATAGACAGGGAGGGTTTGAAATTTGTTCTCGTCAGGGGGATCTGAATTTCCTACTCAAGAAAAAAAAGATGCTTTAGTTTTCACAAAGGATTCCAAAATTTAATTGACCGGGGTCCTGAATTTATACTCGATGCTGCACTTTTAATCAGTATCTGGAATATGATTTGATTTCGTATTCGAGAACAAGAGAAAGGTGTGGATATGATACGACCATTCCACATTGATGCAATTCTCGTCTGGACCACCCTCCTATGATGTATTCCACGTGAAATTAAGTTGCAATTGAACCTCCATTTCCTACCTATTGCATGAACCGCTATAAAATTCCCATAGCATGCAACAGCTTCCCTCCACTTTAACCAATCCATCGGGACAGCCTTACATAATGCGCGGTCTCACTTAATTGTGGTAAGACTACCAGGGCCCTATAGCACAAGTTGTAGGATCAAAGCTTTCTCCCTTAATCTCCTAAGCGGTCTGAGGGAGCGGAAATTATCTGATCCATAAACAACAACAGACAATTCGAACTCTTGCTCACCATCAACTCATGGGAGCGATATATTTGGTCCTGCTTCTAGGGTTACATGATGCCACTCGTTCGACCAAAGATATGACAATTTTAAGTTCTAAAAACATTGACAGAGGAAAACTTAACTCATTAAAATTTCCCTTACCACTCATGTACGTGTTCTAAGAACCTCTGTGATTGGAAGAATGAAAAGGGAAACAAAGGAACGTGAAAGCAATTGACGAGATGAACGAAAATGATAAGGGACTACAACACCAACACCAAACGTCAATGATATAAATATGACAAACCTAGTAACAGTCTATAAAGGAGTACAAAAATACAACCCTCTCTAAGATGAATTCCACTAAGTGCCGCCCTTTGACAGCCCCCTCCCCCGACCTCCTTCGGTGTCTTCCCAACGGGCGTCCAGAGTACTTCAATTAATTATTGATTTTTTGCATGGTAGCAATAAAGGTGAGCGAGTTAAGCGTCTTTCGAGGCCATAAGTCTGTAGTAGAAGAGAAGTAGCAGTCATGAAATCTGATTTGCCTCTGCTTTGGTCAAAAAAAAAAAAAATGCCTCTGTTGACGGAAAATGACGATGTTTTGCTATTGCTTGGAAAATGAAATTAGCTTTGGGGAACGGCGGTCCGCTGCTCACTGTCGAAAGAACGAAAATGAGAATACCCATGGAATACATTAACTAAAAAAAAATTAAAAAGAGTACAGAGAGTTGTTAAAAAATTATAAGTGTTCCAGTAAACTTTATCACCTTGACAGGGCGGCTCGTTTCAAAATACAGATCCCCGTTCACACGAAATAACAGGGAGATTTTCCAGTAGGTCGTGGACAGGGTATAGACTGACCGGGCCTCCTGTCCCTGCTATCGCTGGCCGGTTTTTTTGTTTTTTTATCCACCCCGGCTCCGGCAAAAATCATGACTCCGATCCGTCTATAGCCTAGTATAGTCTGACCGGGGGGCACCCCGGCTCCGGTCGGTCTATAAGACAGGGTGAAATTGACAACCCTTATGATGTCTGATTTATTTGCATTCACCCAGGTGCAGCATTTCTCTCTACACGGCTCTAAATTGGTTCCAGCCCGGAACACCGCTGGCTCTGAACTACCTCAAGTTCCTTATAGTTAGTGGTGTGGCCCCCAAACACCACTCCCATACATCCCTTTTGCCTTTTCTTTCTGTTCGCATGCCCCTCCCAGTGTTTATTAGTCTCTCTTCCTCACCTAGATCGAGGTGGTGAAGCTGAAGTGGAACGCAAGCAGTAAGGTGGGGTCCCTGGACAAAAAGGACCACAAGCCCGGCGGAGGGGACAAGAAAGTGGAGAGCCACAAGATAAACTTCCGAGAAAAGGCGGAGTCCAAGGTGGGCTCCAAGGATAACATCAAGCACAAGGCTGGTGGAGGAGATGTTGAGGTGAGGAACTCCCTTGGTAACTGAGGCTCCATCCCCTCAAGAGGGGATGGGGCAAGGGGGAGGTCTACAATAAAAGGAAGGGAAAATTGTAAGGAGTGATCTAAAAATAAAGTGAAAATGAAATAAAAATGTGTGGAAGATATTTAGCCGTTGATTCTCCTGCAGGCATTGGGGCGGGAGGGGCATGATACCCTCCGTATGTCAGCTACACCAAGGAGGCCCAAGCTACATCTGACATTTCGTTACTTAGTGGAGCAAGTATGAAGGAAGGACGGATCGGATGATTGAAAAAGTAAATGAATAGAAGGGGGAAGGGTAGTAGAAAAAGTGAAGATGGTAAAAACTACGATACCAAACATGGTCAAGCTTGAGTACTATGTCTCGGGATGGTCATTAAAACCCAGAGGAACATGCTACCACAAAGGGACAGTACGAACTTGACCTTCCTTGTATGTGACAGATGAAGGAAAGAGGAGGGAGAATAAAAAAAAGTTGCAAGAAACTGAGAAACGATAGATATTTTGGCTTCCTTTTTCTTCTTCATAACTTTTGGAACTTTTTAAAAGAATTTCTTCCTAAATGCACATTTTATTCCGCTATTATGAGCATGAATCCTTTCGTTAATTAATCTTATCCTTGTATTAATATATATATTTCTATACGATTGTATATAAAGTTTTATCCGATAAATGCCGCGAGAAATGAATGAAGAGCAAGCGATAATAACTGACGGCGTCTTAAGCCTACGCATAGCCTTAAATATAGCAGCCGAATTTCCGTTGCCATAATTACAAGACTGAATTTATGCGCCCCCAAGAAAACTTTGTATACAATCCTTGATAATTATGCATTGATGAGTGCATAAATGTTATAGGCCTGATTGGGGGTTATGGATAAGGTTTACAATATTTTTTCACATTTTTATTCCCACTATGCTAAATTATTTTCACTAATTAAAAAAAAAAAATCTTCAAAAACAGAAGCGAAGGAAAGTAAGTTTATTTTTCACGTTTCTCCAAAGATACTACGCATCTCCACGTACACGAATGAACACTTACCTATAGCTATTTGACGCACATGTAAAACAATAGTTTCACATTTCTTGACGCCATATTTTGTGAAATCTAAGCCATTTTATCCCAGGAAAATACAAAATAAGGGGCATTTATTTTTAGACCAGTCACTTAGGGTAAAAAAAGAAAGAAAACAGAAGGATGACCAGAGAGGAAACAGCGTCCTTAATAATTGGTGAGAGGTCGAAATAGCTGAAGATGTAAAGGGGAAAAAGTATCACTTGAAACAAACTTTTATGGGAATTAAAAAAAAAAGATTATTTGAGGATAAAGAATTGCGAGGCTTAAATAATGTTTTTAATAATTTGCCTTCACACAATGGCTCAGGATTCACACTATCCTCGTATTTTTGACTTCGAGGCATTGAAAACACAGCTACACCTCTTTTTTTCCAGTGGAAATTATGACTTCCCCAATTCACATCATTCGAGCACTTCCTTCTAGGTATATCACAAATATTTATTATCAATCGCACACATACACATCTCGTATCAACCCACTGACTATTAATACTCACTACTCCTTCAATAGATGGGTGTAGGGTCTTTAGTTAAGCATATTTTCCATTTTGCTAATTCCCTAACACTATCTAGAATGCATTGAGTACAAAGCGGTGGATTATAAGGTCGGTGTGAAGAGAGTTCTTTTTTAAGGTTCAGAGATGGCCGAATGGATTAAGAAAGCCATCCACTGATATCATTTACCGGCGCTTATTTACTTACCACTTGGTTCTGTCTCCCTACACCTTCCGCTTTATATCTCTTTCTCTTATTACAATAACTGACACGTAATTTAGAGAAGGCGTAATGCTTTTCACGATGTACTTTACCTAATAGGATTGATGCAGGAACTTTTAGGGAATTAATTTATTATAAAACGGCTTCCAAACTAGTTCTCGCGAGAAGTCCTTCAAGCCTAACTATACCTCTTTTGCTATTCACTCTTTTTTGTTTTGATATTTCATACCTTCTATGGGGACTGAAACAAAACACCCAGGTAGTTACTGTACTCGCATTTAATATATTCTCTCCCGTAGCACAGCAACCAGGTTGCATCTAATCAGTTCACCTGTAGTTAGTAGTTGTAAAACCGGTTTGTTTGTTTTTTTTTCACTCTCGCGGCACCACTGCTTTCGCCCGCAATGCAGATACCCACCGAAAGACTAGAATTCAAATCCAAGGCCGCCAGCAAAGTAGGCTCCTTAGATAACGTAAAACACAAGGCGCAAGGAGGAGACAAAAAGATATTCGACGATAAGGATTACCTGCGGCAGGTACAGTCGTCGAGCAGTGCCTCTCCTTGCAAAACTCCGACTAGTCGGAACTCTTCAGGAAGGGCGTCAGGCGCTATTGTAAGTACACGTTACTCTAGGTGGGCTTTTGGAGCAACTGTCGAGAACGTCGCACAAAAGAATTTAATATATAGGTGATATGGTTGTATAGAGGAGGGGGGGGGGTATTAAATTTAAAGCGAGAACCAACGAGGCCTTATCCAACAGAAAGTTTGTAAGGGTGAGTAAAGAAAGTGCTGAAGATAGAAGTGAAAATGGGTGGAAGATAAATAACCGCCAAACCTCTACATGCATTGGAGTTGGGAGGGCAGGCACGCACTTCTCTAAATGTCAGCTGCCGTATGATAGACCATACTACACTTGAAAACCCCCGTGCAGGGTACACACTGAGGCCGGGAGGGCGTTCTATTCCTCAAAAATTCATTGGGACCAGATGTGTTACCCCTGATGCACCATCTACCCCTTTGGGAGTAAACCTGCGTCTTGGTTTGGGGCGAAATTATTTACGTGGGATTCTCCTAAAAAGAAGAGGGATGTGCAACTTCCAGTACGCCATGGCGGAGGCTTGGAAAACCATTTAAATGATGGTTTGAGAGAAAGCGAAGCGATCCTGTATGATGGGTGGAGGGGTGGGGCTTGTGAGGAGGTGTGCTCTAATGGGGTGTTTCTTTCCGGGGATTCTATAGCACATAGCGTCCCATAGCTATATAGGCTCTGCAGAGGTTAAGGCGATGGTGATTTTAGTAGACGCGGGGTCGCGACTCTTATAATTTAATAGGGCGGTCGGTCGAATGGTATCCATTTTACTTTTCAATGAGTTTTTTGGCAATAACATCGTAACTATTCGGCCGATTCTAACGACATTTGAAACTCTTATTTTGTTTTACATTTTGTTTCGAATGATATAATTGACAATGTCCTCCCAAGGTTAGTCTGGGAATTATTGAAAGTTTTTAAAGTCATATGTCAGAATAATTGAGAGCACGCGACTTAGGTCTGTTGACTTTATTATTGTTGATGCACACCAACCAACTATGTGAAAACAGTTTATGATGATATGTTAACTAAGAAGCAAAGGAGGCTATTTCTGAATCACATTAATGGTGGCAAGGGTTAATCCAATTTGCCACCCACACGTTCGTAATTTACTCATTGCCATTTGATCTCGCGTCTTCTCCAAATTATGAATTAATCCTGGCAACGACGAGAATGCGAGGCTCAATGGGAAGAAGACCCGAATGCCATCAGCAATTATGCGTGAGACAAAGTGAGAGAATTTCTATTTACTCGAGGGTGGAGCGATCTCAATGTTTGAAAGATTGAAAGGTCCTGGAAATCGAGAAGTAGAAGGGTGGAGAGAAGATTCGCGCAGATCATCCTTATTTGAAAATTAGGAATGATCTCTGTTTCCACGTAAGATAGTTTTCTAACCGTAGACAACCAAAATGGAGTCAGATTGTCCTTCAGCGTATGGCAAGGTGATGGGATGTTGGGTGCTAAAAACCTCATTGATATCTTTGATTCCCCCTTTTCAGAGTCCTGCCACAACAGGGACCATTTCACCCGGGCCGCAGGTAAGAGCCATTGTGCCCATACTCCCGTCGTAACCTTAGTTAGTTTATTATGGTTGGACCTTGCTATTTTTGGCCCTATCTGCATAGGTTCAATGTGGCCCTAATGTCTATTGATTGAACCTTGTAGTTTTTGGTGGCCCTATGTCTATAGGGTCAATGTGGTTTATGTCGAATGCTTAGACTTTGCTGTTTCTCGCCCTATTTCTATAGGGTCATTGTGGTCTTCATTGTCTCTGATTCAAATGTAATGTTTGAACTTTGCTGCTTCTGAACTGTCTATAGGGTCGATGTGGCCCTATGCCTAAGAATGGTGCCTACTCCGCCCCACCTTTTTTTTTTAGTTGCGAGCGACTCTAAATATCACTATGTCGGTTGGTCGTTCCCCGTTTTGCTTTTTTTGTGTTTTGGTAATAAGATTGTAACTATTCGGCCTATTCTAACGAAATTTGAAACCCTTATGTTGCTTTACATTCTCTTCCGACTGCTATAATTGCCAAAGTCTTCCCAAGATTAGCCCGGGAATTATTTTGTTTTGGAAATAACATCATAACTATTCGGCCGATACTCTGCTAGACTAGACTAGGCTATAATATGCTATACTCTGCTAGGAAAGCCTATAATAGGCTATTATAGGCTAGGCTATACTATGTTAAGATATAATGCACAAGGGTAAGATATACTGTGCTAATTTAGGCTATAATATGCTATGCTAAGATAGCATATAGTATGTTAGGCTAGACAACAATAAGCTATGCTTGACTAGGGTAGAATATTATAGTATAGGCTATACATGTCTAGGATAGTTAATTATCTGCTAGGCTAGGCAGGGCATGAAAGGCTATATTAGGTTAGGCTGTGATATACTAAGCTATGCTGCACAAGGCTAAGATCTAATAGTCTAGTCTAGGCTAGGCAATACCATGATATACTAACTAGGGTAAAGTAGGCTATGATATACTATACTAGGCTAGGCTAACTAGTATAGAATATCCTAGTCTAGTCTCCAGTGAACTAGGCTATACTAGACTAGGGTAAGTTAAGCTAGGCTAGACTAACTTTTAATATACAATTGTAGGCTGCGCTAAGCTAGGCTAGGTTATACTCTGCTAGCCAGGTCAGGCTATACTCTGATAAACCAGGCTAGGCTAGGATGCACTGTGATAGGCTCAGGTATACTATACTAGGCTACTCTAGGGTATACTATGCTATGATATAATAGGCTGGGCTATACAAGAGTATGCTATACTATGCAAGGCTATGCTGGACTATACTACGCTAGACTAGGCTAGATTATAGGGTAGGCTAGGCTATTGTTGGGTGTGCTATGCTAAGATATAACATGCTAAAATACGATAGGATATGCTAAGTTAGGCTAGTTTACACTATGCTAAGCTAGATTAGGGTAAGGTAGGCTATACTATACTAGGCTTTGCAAGGTTAGACTAGCCTAGGCAATACTGTGTTAAACTATACTAGGTTAGGCTATGCTATAATATACTATTCTAGGCTAGGCAATACTATGTTAAACTATTCTAAACTATGCTAGGTTAGACTATGCTATACTATACTATTCTAGGCTAGGCTATACTATGGTAAGCTTTATTATTCTATATATGCTAGGCTTTACTATGGTGTCTAGGCTAAGATAGGCCATACTATACATTGTCTGCTAGCTAGTCTAGCCTAAGCTCTACTATGCTAGCTACGCCAGAGTATGGTATGGTAAGTTCTATTATTATAGGGAATCATAGGCTAGACTTGGTTATACTAAGCTAGGCAAGTCTATGCTATGACATAATCTACTCTGTTATACTATGATATGTACTATGTTAGCCAATCTAGGCTATACTATGGTAGCTATCCTACGGTGAGCTAGGTTTTACCAGGCTACTATTCGAGAATATACCAGGTTATGCTATAAAATGTTATACTATTCTAGACAATACTAGGTTATGCTATGCTAGGAGATACTATACAATATTTTACTTTACTATACTATGTATATTTTGTTATGCTATGTTATGCTATAATGTGATATGCTATACTATTCTAGACTATGCAATTAGGGTGTGACCATTTTTTTGCCTTTCCAATTCCATAAATGAGGTGTGACAAAAAGTTAAGGCCCGCCATTTTAGTTAAAAAAAATATATATTTTAATATACTTTAGTTCTGCCTTTTAATAAGCTTTGAGAAAGTTGTGACTTTTTAGTCGCGGGAGGTCCATGTTTTGCTTCTTTTTTTTTTAAATAACGTAACAATTCAGGCAATTCTAACGAAGTTTCAAACCCTTATGTTGTTTTACACATTCCCTTTCAAATAATATAATTGCCAAAGTCCCCCAAGGTTAGAAAGGGAATTAGTTTTTTTAGGCAATAACATCATAACTATTCAGCCGATTCTAATGAAATTTGAAACCCTTAAGGTGTTTACATTCTCTTTCGAATGATAGAATTGCCCAGGTACTCCCAAAGTTACTCCGAGAATTATTGAAAGTTTTCAAAGTCGTAAGGAAATAAATCAGACTAAGTGAGGGCACGTGACCTTTTGGTTAGCAGACTTTGTTTTTATCGTCCATCACCTGTATCCTCCCTGTTGATTTTGTGTGCCTCGATAGCCCCAATAGCCCCGATCCAAGAACCCCTCTAAGACACCTCCAAGGTAATTGACTGCGCGTGAGTCAGTATGTCGCGATGGCAAACTCCTGCCTAGTCACAGGGTTAGGCAGAAGAGTGGATGCGCGCTGACCACACTCTGAAGGGAAGCGGTTCCTGATGATGATGATGTCCGCTTTCTTGATTTTCATTGTTTTAAATTGCCAAACAGGTATGGGAGAGCTGCGAGCCCCCGGTCACTGACCCCTTGGGGGTTGTCATTCAGGTACCCTCCGTGGCGGCCACCTGGAGCGTCGAGAGTCATCCATACCGCTATTCCAAACTCCAAGTAGTCTCCTCTTTTGGCTACTCCATCTATGTACCTTTCACACGTATTCACGTTCACTAACCTCACAACTTTCGAATCACTCCTAAATCGTTTCTGGTATAGATGCCAACGTTCCACTCATATAATTTTGATACAATCTTCACCATTAACCGATTTCTCACAGAGGGAGGTTGGAGCACATCAATTGCGAAAAAAATGGAGAAGAACCTTTCCAATTGCAACCAATTCCGCCCAAGGAATCGATGGCCCATCTCTCACCTTCAATATTTGACAAAGGATCAATATTTTCTGAATATTTGAACATTTTTCTTCGTTTCAGGAGGAATAAACAAGAGATTATAGAGCCTCATCTCTCCCAACCCCTTTTTACAAGTGTTCCGGTAAAGCTAAAAACATGGATTGGAACAACTTGACCGTGATAACTTCTTTGCAAAACTCTACTTTACCAAACAGGTCTCTTTTATGTTTAGATACGAGTGATTATTAGTTTTAAAAAGATCATTTGTTGAGGTTCGGTAAGAGAAAATTGAGGGAATCTTTTTTTTTCCCTTTATCTTTGCGAGGAAAGTCGTCTCTTTGGCACTTTTGCTGTTCTTTCAGCTCCGGTTATTTTGAGATACTGGTGGCTATCCAGGGATTTAATATATATATATATATATATATATATATATATATATATATATATATATATATATTAGATCAGTTTGCCAGTTTGAAGATATTTTGCCAATAATTTCATCACGTTATTTTACATTGTGGATAAGATCAATTAGTAGCATTGTCTCCGAAGAGAATGACGGAATATGCAAGAAAAACAGCATTTTTTAGGATGTTTTCTTGCATTGTCAACTGGTTATGATGTAAAGCATTGATCACGTGATGGATTGTTTTTGTCAAAGAGCGAGGATAGGTAGTTTGGTGTTCCTTTGGCGTGTGTCTACAATTGCATTCACTCTTGGGTGCGCGGTCTACAACGCAACATGGCATAAACTATGTTAGCCTCTGTCATAGACCGTACATAAAAGAGAATGTGGTTGTGAAACGCATACTTTTAAAAGAGAACCGATAGTTTTTATCTCATTTTTTTTTTATAAAACACTCGTAATCGACGACTACGTAATTATTATAGAAAAGTCTATTATGAAGTTATGTATCTATAACATATTTAAAATGCACAAACAGTGTTGCTTTCTGCGAATTGTAGTTTTTGCATCAAAGTAAGGGAAAATATTTCTGGGTAAAACATAACAAAATATGTAAAAACGTGAAGCAAATTTACTTTCCTATGTCCGCTTTAATTTTGGAATTAAACATACGTCACCCACATCTTTTTACAAAACCAATAAATGTTTAATTAGTGGTAAATTTTTACTATCGTAGGTATTAGTTAATTTTATCAGGGATCAGGAAATTAATGCTTTCGCGTCTGGGCACCAAACCACGCACCCGGAGCAAATTTCACTTAGAAATCAATGTTGCTTTCCCACTCCCACACCTACTTTTCTGTTAATTTTTACCAGTACTTTATTAAATCATTTTACTTTGTTGAATAGAGGTATAATAACATTAATTGGGAATTTGAGGTGTCCTCGAGAAAATCTTAAAACATATATATATATATATATATATATATATATATATATATATATATATTGCTTTTTATCTTTGTGATTATACATAGGACATTTTAAAAAAATGAAATGATTGTATATTTAGTTTGCAGTTATGCATACGTAGTTGTGTATATACAATATGCGCTTGTCCTGTATGCATAGCGCCATATTTTACTATTTTATATGTATAAATCTGTCGTTATTACTAATTAAGGTATATATATATATATATATATATATATATATATATATATATATATATATATATATATATATATATATAAATGGGCAGCTCATGCTTGTTGCTTGTTTGGTCAAGTAGGACCGGCCGAAACATTCTTTTCTTACACTCTCCTCCTAAACAAAATCTAATACCAAATGACATCGCCATCAAACCATTGTAATACACATAAAACTTCATAAATGCTTAAAATATCATAGACCATCTTCCATTTTAATAAATATTCAGATGTTTTCTATGATATCAAATCCTCTTGTTTTGAGAGACCAAAAGCATTTAACCCTCGCTGCTTCATTGTATTCCGTAAAAAAATAAAATTATGTTTCACAGTGATAAAAAGAACGTTCGGAATCGGCTGTTCACTTTGTTTACATTATGCAAGAGGGGTTATTTTTCTCATAAACCATTGCTCTGTCACTTACGAACATCACTTTAAAATCTTAACAAGTATACAAGCATAGATCCCTATAATGATCAGAGCCAGTCACTACCAAATGGCGGATAACGGTTTGTTTGCTATTTTTTTTTTTTTTCACGTTTGCTTTGTTCTTTACGCCTTAAAAATCTCTCAAAATGTTGCTCATTTTTTAAAAAAATTATCACTGCATGCACATTACGCCTCCTTATACATAGTTCGTTCAAATGTACTAATTTTCCCGTGCGCCCCCCCCCCTCCGCCCCCCGCCCTTCCTCGTTGATAGCCCGATGTCGTACCAATTCGCATGAAACCAAACGTGCCGAAAATCTAGCCTCACGATCGGCACAACGTGCAATGCTTCAATAAAAATCATATAAAAGCTACAATAATGAACATCAGGTATCATATTCCTACACAACTTTTGGTTTTTCGTTTATTTCCATTTCTGCTTAGCGAACTGCCCTTCCTGGTCTATAGCGACGAGTCGCCATGGCAGACACAACACATATTTATATAAGCTTAGCAATTTTCCCCCTACACAAAAAGTCACGTGTCATTACGAACTAATAAATTTTGTATCTTTTGAGTGAATATGCCCTTCATCCCTCTTACTTTGTTCTTCCTACTGTCAAGAGTAATTCAATTTCAACCAATCGCCCCCCAAAGGATTAAACTGTCATGATAAGCTGCCATTGTTTTCTTTTCCGTTTTTTATCTAATGCAATAAATCTCCCGTTGGATATACTACCAAGCATTAGAAAACTACGATTATAAACCACTTCTAATTGCTAGTTATTCGAATATTCGTGGATATAGCTAAAGGAGGCTCTACTAAGCCTATTTGAGATGAAGATATTTTAAGGTATGACATCAGTAGCGAACCTGGATGAAGGGGTACCAATTTGCATGAAAATAAACGCGTCAAAAGTCTAGCCTAAGATCGAGAAAACGCGATGAGTATTGTATTATTCCTCGTAAAAATAGTTTACAGTGTTAAAAAGAAACACTTTTTTAATGCTGCAATAACCACACCACTGGGGGATCAATGGTGATTAAATAGCTTACTTTAAAGAACTGAACAAATAGATAGTTCAGAGTTTTGGGGATGCGCTAGACCAAGGGTCCCCAACCTTTTTGTATAAAAGGGCCACCGTAACATTCAAAATATTAGAATAATCCATACTATTGAAGAAATCGCAGGTTTTTATACTATTGTAGACATTGGGGGCGGTTATTGCTGTATTGGTACTATTGCTATAAATAAAATATAGACTAAATCAAACTATGAAAAATATGTAATAGTAGTCTTAATATTTAGTGTACAAAGAAAAACCTGATAAAGATAATCGAATTTAGCTCACCTTTAATGAGATATTTGATGCTGCCTCTTATTTGCAAGCTCAGCAATGTCAGTTTCAATATTTGTAACAGAAAGCCTCAAAATTTGGTGAAGATGGTCATCGGTAAGCCTTGATCGAAGCTTCGGTTTTATTAGTTTCATTCTTGAAAAGGTTTATTGGTAGATATAGGTACTACCAAAAACTGAAAACATACCTATAGCAAACTTTTTTAAATCTGAATATCCCTCGGGTGGACAGGAATAAAATTCCAAAAGGCTATTTTCTTTAAAGATGGTTTTCAGTGCATCACTGGCTTGCAGTTCAATTATTTCCATCTGATGAATTTCTGCAACTTCTTCTGCTGATACAGTGAAAAGATTATGAAACATTTTAATCTCCCATATAATTGTGAAAGTCCTTGAATCTTTTCGGAAGTCCTCTTTTAGAAGCTTAATTGCCTCGTTACATTCTTTTCTTGAGGAAGGTGAAACATTTTTTGTTTCACTCAGCAACTCATTGCAAGCAAGAAAATGCCCAAAGTTATCTTCATTTAACCGTTTCATAAAAAAATAGCTTATTTTCAAAAGCTTTCACATCGGTAAACATGTCTGATACCAACTTTCCTCTACCTTGCGGTTTTATGTTCAAAATATTTAGATGGTCACTTATATCAGACAAGAAGGCCAAACGAAACAGCCAGTCCGGATCTGAAAATGCTTCTTGAAACTTTCCTTTCTCAGTCAGAAATATTTCAATTTCGTTACGAAGCGCCAAAAAAAGTCAGAACTTTTCCTTTACTGAGCCACCTCACTTCAGTATGGTACAATACATCACCATACTCTGAATCTATTTCAGATAGAAATGTCTGAAACTGTTGATGATTCAAACCATGGCGTTGGAGGAAGTTCACACTTGATACAACAACGTTCATGACATCTTCATATTTAAGGACCTTACTGAACAGTGTCTGGTGAATGATGCAATAAACTTCAGAGGGGAGATGCTATTAGCATTAACAACTTCAGTGTAGATTTTTTAGACTAACCCAGCTTTACTTGCCACCATGTTTCTTGCCCCGTCTGTGGTTATTATTTTTAGCTTGGCCCAGCTTAAATCGAGCTTTTTTACTCTGAGATATTTCCAGAAATAAATTTTCTGATGTCGTAGTATCTTTCATACTTCGTAGGGCACACAAATTTTCCACAATCTGAAAGTTGTTTTCAACACCTCGGATAAAAATCAGAAGTTGTGCGGTATCCATAATATCATTGCTTTCACCGAAGGCTAAAGGAAAATATTAAAAACTGCGCCTTCTCAGATAATGTTGAAAATACGTCTTCACTTAAATCTTCCAAACGCCTTGTGACTGTTGAAGCTGACAACTTACATTTTGAAAAAGTGACAACTTTTCTGGGCATATTTCTTTAATCGTTTTTATCATGCACTCTTTAACAAATTCTCCATAGGTGAGTGGTCTTCCTTTTTCACATATACACTTGATGACCACATAGCTGGCACGCACGCATGATACTGTTTCACTGGTTTTGCTTTAAAAGAAGGTTTGCTGTGCATACAATGATTTTTTCAAAGCAGACATCTTGTTTGAGCGTACATCACCTTGAAGTGAAATATAATTCTTATGCCGTGTTTCGTAATGTCTTTTGATATTAAATGCCTTTAAGTTCTTTATACTTTCGTGGCATATAAGACATAATGCACTATCGGCATGTGCAATAAAAAAGTAGTTAGAAGTCCAACTCTCATTAAACACACGTGTGGCCCTCCTCATCTATTTTTCTCTTAGGGTTAGCTGACATAATGTGAAATCCCTGTAAAGGGGAAAGTATACATTTTATAAACCCCCCAAATAAATAAATATAAAGACTTATTCTCCCAATTATAGAATATCGCTCACCGCTTTCAAATCCCTCCAACAGGTTAGGCTGTTTGTTCTCTTTTGCTTATCTAAGGTTAGGTTAGGTTACCTTATTTTTTCTAATAAATTTAAAAATGTGTTTTTCTTATGTAATTTTATGTGTACTTTTCAGATATGGGTTATATTGAAATGAGGTCAGCTTCTGATTCCCGCATTTTCCGGTCATTTTTTTTTACCAAATCGTCTCGTAATGCAATAACCTAACACCACGCGTTGCGACATTCGGAAATGAATTATAATAATGTAGTTACAACGAAAAATAAGTTTGGAAAGTTTAGAATTTCAACAATATTTCTCGGGAGGAAGAAAGCCTCAGCTATCAATTGACCAATGAGCATATTGCTTTCTTTTTATTAGCCAAATTTGACCAATGAGAAAGCTTCATCGTTGTTTTGAACTGTTTTCTACTAATTTTAAGAGTATGATTGTACTTCATCAAACCGCTCGTAAGGCTATTTCTGGTGTTTGAACGAGTGTTTCTGACAAATGAATTTTAGTGACGCCGGAAGCCACGGAAACAAGATTGTACTGGTCTGAGGCTAGAAGCATGATCAAGAAGTTGAAAACAAACGAGGATGATTACGCCCTTTGTACATCTCAATGCGAACAAACTAACGAGAATTGCTAGGCTAAAAGTTAATTAGGGGGTGTCAATAGGCGTAACCACAAAAAATTGTAATGTCTGTTATTATTTTTTTCAAACACTTATAGTGAGGTCTTGCCTCTGGTCATTAGGCCCACCATGAACGCAAGGTATTTGGTGGCCAAGACATACCAGAGCTAATACAACCTGGTGCTGATGGGCGTCTTGGCTCTACCGCTTTACCACCCAGGGTAATAATGGCAGTTAAATATTTCTTATACGTACGAAAATTTCAAAGATGGGCTAAAAACATGTAAATTCTATAGCTAAACCTACAAAAAATATAGTAAGAACCTAATCTAAATAAATAAAATACGTATGGTGGATTTCCACGCAAACAAAAATGCACGAATTGAGGAAGACCAGAATTGTAAAATTTAGATATCGACGAACAAATATCGAATAACCGCGAGTTCTCTGAGAACCTTCTTGGATCGATGCGCTTATTTGTGTCTCTTTCTACGGTTCAAGTTATCTTTTTACATAACGTTAGCCTGGCACGTTTATGCTGTGTTTTAATTTTGTTTTTTGCAGTTTTATTGCCTGTGCTTTCACCATTTGCTGTGTTGCTTTTTTGTGCTTTTAGGTATTGTTTACCTACCTGCCCGCCTTAGCACCCACGTGTTTTTTTTTTCAAGCCGCCTCGTTGTTACCTCCTCTCTGTCTTCCCGCCCACGCGTCCTCCCCCCCCCCCTCACCGACCCCTAATTATGATTCGTCACTATTTTTTTCCCTAGTTTCTTGTTTCTATCGTAATTTTATTTGTTCGCACTATTCGATTACTCTTTATTTTGTCTCGATTGTTGTTTCTCCCGTTATTGTGTCGCTTAAGCCACTCTACTTATATAGTTAATTTGCTTTTCTCCCATTATTGCGTCGCTCAGCCACTCTACTTATATAGTTAACTAATTTGTGTTATGATTGATAGGTTAACGATTCTTGCCCTCAATGGAACTGCTACCAGTGTTTCTCAAAACACCCTTACTCACATTAATGCATTGGGAATTTCTCGTTCCCACCGCCAGACTAAACGTAGTTTCCGTTTAGCTCCTGCTCTTAGAAAACTTTTTCACTTGAATCAAGCCCCCCCCTCCATTTAGCCCTGATTCTTCTTCACCTGCCCCAGCGTCTCTCCTCAATGTCAGAAGCCTCTCGATGTAGGCTGACTACATTCATGACCTGATCGTTAACACTCGAGTCACTCTCCTTGGACTCACGGAAACTTGGCTTGCCCCTTCTGCTTGCTGTTTAAATCTCGCTACCCCTGATGGTTACGTCCACTCCCATACCTCCCGTAACTCTCGCGGTGGTGGAGTTGCTCTCATTCACAGTGCCTCCTTCCCTCTGAATAATCTGCCCTCTCCCCCTCATCTTTCTTTTGAGGCGCTCATCAATGTCTCTGATTCCACCCCCTCTCTAACTATCTTAGTCATCTACCGCCCCTCCCCCCAGCTCCCCCCTCGAGCTTTTTCTTGATGAATTTAGTAACCTCCTCGCTGGCCTCTCCCCCACTGGTTCTCTGTGCTAATCCTCGGTGATTTCAACCTTCCTGGCCACAATCCTAATTGCAAAGCCTTTTCTGAAATCCTTGATCTCTTCTCCCTCACCCAACACGTTTCCTCCCCTACCCACTCTCACGGTAACATTTTAGACCTTGTAATCTCTGACTGTCTTATTTCCAACCTGACGACTACAAATTTGTCCAATGCTATATCTGATCACTTCCTTATCAACTTCAACTTCTTTATCCCATTCCATATACCTCCCCAGCTGTCTCATAATCGCCTTTCCGTCGACTAGCCTCCATTGATATTCCCTCCCTATCTAATGATGTGGCCTCCAAACTTCATCCCATTGATGCTTCTGCCTCTCCTGACCAGATTCTCTCTTCTTTGGAGCAACCCCTTCTCACTTGTCTTAATGCCCACTCTCCCCTTGTCACCCCTTCGAACTCCCGTTATCACCGTGCCCCTTGGTACTCTATGGAACTCCTCCGTGCTAGGCAGTCCATGCGTGCCCATGAAAGAGTCCTTAGAAAGCCTCGCAACCGTGGGCAAGACACGACCCCTCTCTCGCTGGTGTTCCAACTTGCGACAGCTTCCTACGTGGTGAAATTAAAATATGCTCGTGAAGCCTACTCACGTAATGTGCTTACTGATAATAGGAATGATCCCCGTACCATCTTCCGCCTCTCTCCCGTCTTACTTCCCCAACCAGGTCTCCCCACCCATTAGCCCTGCTACTCTCTCGAATTTCTTCGCAGATAAGGTCACTAACCTCCGTGCTTCCCTCCCTCAGCCTTCTGTCCCGGCTCCTGCCATTCTCCCTGACTTCCCGCCTCAGCCGCTTATCGTTTTCCCCGCTGTGACCGCGTTGGAGCTTACAGCCCTGCTCTCGCGTTCTAAGAAATCAGGCTCCCCAAAGGACATTTTTCCGCCTAAACTGTTATGTAAAATTCTGCCTGCTATCCTCCCAACGCTTCTTCACCTGTTCAACATTTCAGTTGCAACTGGTCTTGTTCCCTCTTCCTTCAAACGTGCCCACATCCGTCCGATTCTTAAAAAGCCTCAACTGAACCCCGCTCACTGACCCTTCCAATTATCGCCCGATTTCGCAACTTCCTTTCCTCTCTAAGGTTCCGGAGAGATTGGTTGCTTCACGCATCAACAGTCACATGGTGGCCTGTAACATTGATGAGACCTATCAATCTGGTTTCAAGTCAGGTCACTCCACAGAAACCGCCCTTCTCAATGTGTCCGATTGCTTACGAAGAGCCGCGGACAGGGGTTGTGCCTCCATCCTCGTTCTACTCGGCCTTCGATACTATTGGCCATACCGTCCTACTTGATCGTCTCCACTCTTTCTCCGGCATAGGCACCGTGCATGACTGGTTCTGCTCTTACCTCTCGTCTCGTACCCAATCCGTTGTGATTGAGGACGTTTCATCTGACTCTACCTCCATTTGCTTTGGAGTGCCACAAGCCTCTGTCCTTGGTCCTCTACTATTTCGTATCTACCTTCTCCCTCTTAGTTCCCTTCTCCGTAATCTTGGTCTATCCTTCCACCTCTATGCTGATGACACTCAAATTTTCGTTTCCTCATCCCCCACGTCTCTTGCCTACTCTATCACTAACCTCTTGGCTGCCTACTCCTCCATTTCTGACTGGCTTTCTACCAACTTCATCAGGCTTAATCACTCCAAAACTGAGGTCCTCCTCGTCGGCACCCCTGCTCTTGTTAAAAAAATCTAAATCTCTTTCCCTCGCTTACTCTGGGCGGTAATACTATCCTTTTCTCTGACTGCGTTAGGAATCTGAGTGTTGTTTTTGATGAGCATCTCTCCTTTAAGCCTCATATCCGCAATGTCAGCAAATCCTCTCTATGTTTCCTTCGTAATTTCTCTCGCATTCGCTCTCACTTTGATCGCCAAAGTCTTGAGACTGCTGTTCATGCCTTCATCACCTCACGCCTTGACTACTGTAACTCTCTGCTTGTGAATCTGCCATCCTTCTCTCTCTGCCCCCTTCAACTTGTACAGAACTATGCCGCCCGGCTTCTCATCCGTCGCCCTCGCTTCTCTCCCTCGAAACCCTTGCTGCATGAACTGCACTGGCTTCCTGTCAGATCCCGTACTCACTTCAAGATACTACTCTTCACGTATAAGGCCCTAAACAACAAGGCCCCGTCTTACCTCTCTTCTGCCCTCGCGCCACGTCATGTCCCTCGGGCCCTTCGGTCATCACATGCACCTCTTTTGAATATTCCTCGTCCATCTCTCTGCTCAATGGGGGACTGCTCCTTCTCAATCTGCGCTTCTAAGTTGTAGAATGCTCTTCCTGCTGAAATCAGGTCTTCTTCCTCTCTTACCACATTTAAGCGTCTTCTGAAAACGCATCTTTTCAGAATTGCCTTCTTCCCCTCTTGAATTTCCATTCTCATCTCAGCACAACGTGCGCTCTGGGAAGGCCTCAGGCCTTGAAGAGCGCATTACAAAAGACTTATTATTATTATTATTATTATAATAAAACAAGGTGAGAATAATCACTCTAACTCTGAGTAAGGCTAGTTCGCTAGTTGGGCTAATCACTTAATTCAATATCATTGCTGTAATGAAGAATTTGGTCTTCACTCGGCCACAACACAAGGATTCAAGTTCTATCACACGGCTAATTAAGCTTGTGTCTCGGCTCAGAGGCGGGGAACTCGTTTACTCATGCATCCTTATCCGAGCGTTATGAATTACGGTCTCTCTTCGCTGACCTAACGCAACCTTGCAAACTCCTAGCTGTCTCGCATTATTCGCTCTTCCCCGCACACAACCTGTGCGGGAGAAACACACACGTGAGCACCAGGAGGTATACATTACAGTGCACTCAGTTGGATAACAATTATTTTTAGCGTGTTCTGAGGGCCGCACTGAACATCTTAAAGGGCCGCAGGGAGTTAGTTTAGACTAACTACCTATCAAAACTGATTTCACGTTAAAGATCTTCTCCTCTCCTCGGCGAGAATGTTGAAGACATTATCCATGTTCCGCTTCCTTTAAGCGTACGGCGGCTAAAGCAATCGTGACGTTCAAGTTTCTTTGGTGAGTAAGAGTGATATATGCATACTAAGAAAGAATATGCTGTTGAATGTATTTGATGTGAAAGCTCTAAGTGATACGGGACTATCCGACCAATTGAGTGTAGTATGTAAGGTTAAATTGTGTATGGATAAGAAAGTGCAAAGGAAGAGAGAATAAAAAAAAACGAATGTTGAATCAGAAGAAAAAGAAAGAATACGTGAGAATTCTTAACAATAGGAAAGACCAAGTAAGTTAAAACAGAGCAAATTGTGAAATGCCGATATGGAACGTGCAGTGGAGAGAAAAGGGAGGTCTACTTACAAATGCTTAAGATTGTAGATGAAAATGACTAGGACTAACGGAAGAATGCATCTAATTAATCCAAAAGAAGTGAAACGATTGATTAGCCATAGTAAGAAAAAAGAGCAAATGAAGCAATTTAGTTGAAAATGAATGAGGATCCGGATGTAAACAAGAAGTGTTTTCCTAGAAGAAAGTGAGAAATCAAAAGAAGTATAGCTGTGTGCAATAAGAATGGTAGGTTAAATTTTGAAAGAGATCAAAAGTAGATGGCGATAGTACTTTGGCGAATTATAGAATGTATGTATGAAAGATGACTCGAATATGGATATGATTGATTTCGAGGATGCAAATATGGTCTTGTGTCGGGTAGTGCAAGCGATAAGCAAACAAGAAGTTGCAAGTGCTGTAAAAAGTCTGAAAAGTTAAGGTAACTGGAATAGATGATAGAGTCACTGAGATGCTTAAAAGGGACGCTAATTGTATTATTAAATGTGGCCAATGGCTGTGGACTGGACTGGATGTGGCCAATGCACTGGAATAATGTTGTGACAGTAGCGTTGCATAAGGGTAAAGGGAAATAAATATGCATGCAAGACCTGCAGTGGGGTAAGTTTGTTGACTGTTGTAGGTAAGATGCATTTAAAAATTCGGATTGGGTTTATACGAACAATGCGGTGGGCTGATAGAGGATGATCGAGGTAGGTTCAGAATGGGTAGGGTGTGACCGTGTGTGGGTGGGTCATCTACATATTTACACAATATGAAATGTATGAGGTAGTGTATGTTGAATTCATATATCTGGAGAAAGCTTATGATATTATGGATAGTGAAACATTATGGAAGGTTCTAAGAATCTGTAGTGTCCGGTAAACTTGAATGGTGTGAAAAGTATGAGTATTAATGGCGTGTGCTAGAATAAAAAATAGGCGGAGTAATTTGATAGAAATTCGGTTGCAATATAAGGAATGGTTAAAGGAAACACAGGAAGATTGACGAACGAATATTTAATGGCGAAAATTCACAATTAAGGCCAAGTATGTGAATTGATAAATTTATATAATAAATGAATGAATACTATTTAGTGGGTAACGCGATAGCCGATCTGTGCGTAACAAAATAAAAAAATAATAATGTAGCTACATGGATAAACGATCGACATAGAGAATTCATACAAAATTAAAAGCGAACCTGGAATAGCGCAAGTGGCTGAAACGAAAATGCTCACATGTTATTTCGGAGGCGCCTTTACTGCATCGGCCGGGCCGATAAGGGAGCCATAGAACTTCGGTACTGACGCCAAGGTGATGCCCGAAATAATTATATGAAGAACGATATATATATATATATATATATATATATATATATATATATATATATATATATATATATATATATATATATATATATATATTGTCGTGGTACAACCACTCTATACCATACATTACTCCTATATTATGTGGGGAGGGGGTGACTTAATCACCTACTGCAACGCGAACCGTTGAAGGACTGTTCGCAGGGATTAACGACAGAGTAGGAGGTAACACTTGAGGCGTTCGGTTTCAAATCCTTAATAATCAGCAGAGTGCATAAATGGTTGGCGAGATTTACTTGAATAGGCCGAGAGTATCCTTCAAAGTTAGTTAAAGATGAAACAACAAAAATATAATTTTATTTACAAAGATTAAAATAAGAATAATAATAGACAAAAGAGAATTATGTAAATTGAGTTAGTCTCTTGATAATTATAATGAGGAGGGATTCTCAAATGGAATTAATTAATTAATCTAACTAGGCTCATATCAAAAGGGGAAACTTGGCAATACTAATAATGGAGGGGGGTTTCAGTCTTACGGGTCGATGACTTCGAGGAAGGCCCTTCTTGCGATGAGGCGAGTGGGGAACGATCCGATGAGGCAAGTGGGGCACGATCCGAATGATGCAGGTGGGGCACGATCTAAATGAGGCAGGTGGGGCACGATCTAAATAAAGCAGGTGGGGCACGATCCGAACCAACCTTCCGATGAAGATAGCCAAACTTTAAAGATGACGTTTGACGGGGAATGTGGGAATTCTCGTAATTCCAGTGAAAGAGGAATCTTCTTTCCTCAATGGTAATCGATGGAGATTTTCTTCGGTTCGATTAAACGAAGGGAGACTGTTGCGCAAATTCAAAGGCTTGCCGTTCACAGAAGCTACCAATTGATTTGGATAGAATCACGGCTGAAGAAGGCTTGCTGTCGAACGAACGCTCACGGGACGAGACGATAAGGACTGGCTTTAGGTGGGGGCTTTATTCGTCGAACTACAGAATAATCCGAGTATTTGTATGCCCGATTTTGGAGGGGAAGGGGGAGTTTGGAGAAAGGAGTCACAAGCTCCAGACATCTTAATCCGGAGGCGGAAATATTTTCCCAACGTGCTCAGGAGTCGAAAATTCGAGAAGTTCGAACAGGAAATGACGTCATCCATGGCTAGATACCAATAGCACGTGGTCTCCGATAAATGAAGGGGGGGCGGATTTCAGAGGTTGTTCTTTTACATATATATATATATATATATATATATATATATATATATATATATATATATATATATTTATATATGTGTGTGTGTGTTCAGGATGACAGTAAATATCAGTAAAAGAAGATTCATGTATTACGATATTTTGGGCTATACACGGCCATCATCCGGTCCTATAAACTAAAAGAAATTTTAAACATCGGATATGAAATAAAAGTTTAAAATTAAAGTTGAGGATATAAATTAGAGGTCCCCCCAAATTAAGAATAGCTAAATTATCCATTTTTCTAGTTTCTATTCTTAGCCCCTTTAGTCGTAATGAATTTAATATATCAAATTGTTATTTGCTTTCTGAAGAAATTTCTAAACATAATATAAATTCTCCCACTTCATTTCGAGGTGTTGATGTTAAGTTCTGTAGTGCTCATGTTATATAATAGGTAGGCTGCTGGCACCAAATTGCACGATTTAATAGGCCCAGCGAGAAACTCCATAAATGGACCGCTCGGTGGATTTATCAAATCCTAATAAATTGTTCTACATTTAAATTTCGGAAATAATATGTAAAATGTGAGAATAAGTAGATGAAAATATATATGTTAATTTGTATAGAGAATAAGGAAATGAAAATACATATGTTAATTTGTATAAATAGAGATGAGGCAAGCAGTACATACAAAATACGAACGCGGAAAGCAGATATCAGGTCAGACACCTGAGTCAATACGAGGTCACGCATAAATAAACATTCGCATCTTGCGAAAGAATTATCAGAAAACGGGAGGCTACGAATCAGCTGAGCAAATACAGACTTTTACCATGAAAATTTGAACATAAATCTGTAACAAGCGATTTCTATGATAAAGATAAAACTATTGGAAATATGTAGGTATATCTTACACACACGCCTGTTTGGTAACTCCACCCTAGGGGGGGAAATTAATGAATCAGACCACTAGGGTCCCCCCCACAGACAAGTCTAGGTCAGGCCCCTTAAGAAATGAACACATATATAGTCAGACATTTATTACTTCGAAAATCAGAATGACAAACAGAATTAGAGAAAAAGAATCATTATTCGTTAACACCGTTTACTCCAATGGTAGCGATACGGAACCCTATTAATTAGCCTAAGTCCTGTCGTATTTTAACTCAATACTTCGCGTAGAATAGAAAGCCTACTTATTGACGGCAAAATACTCGTGACGTGCCGCTTGCCCCTTTAATAGGCTAGTGTAATAATAAAATTATATTTTTTTTGCTACGTCCTTTTCGAAGTCCTTATTTACCCCGATTACCGGGAAACCTTCGGTAACCCCAACATAAGTCATAACCCTCGGGGAGAAATATTAAGGACTCAGAAACAATTCGACAGAGATATAAAGTAAGCCAAGTTGCCAAAGGTCCTAACCACCCGTCGTGCGCAATAGCAATGAGGACTCTTCAATATACTCGCCATTGTGACTAACGACCAAGCTCCCCTTATAGTTCCTATTTACTTTCATCCCCGTAAATAAACAATAGAGTTAATAATGCGCAAGGCTTTATTAAGGAACCACTAAGGTCATGAGAATCTGAAGGATGAGGAAGAATTTCCAGTGAAGGACGTTTTTGTTCATAAATTTCATTTAAACTATGTAAATTTTGAATATAAAAGTCTGTAGTAATTGTTTTATTATTATTGCGTAGCTCATGTTTAATGATTCCTTCCATATCTCCCAAATTCAAAGCATTCTGCCGTTAGACACCTCGTGTAGGAGTAGGAATGGCTTTTTGTTCGCGACCAATACATTGTTTTTTGCGCTTAATATTTCGCTAAGGAACCCACATTTTATCACCTGTAAAAGAAAATTAAAAAAATAACTCACGGGTATTTTTAGCAAATAGAGATAAAGCAATATTCATACGTTGTAAACGTTGTCATTCAGACAATTCCTGTGGGCACCAAACACTATTATTTATGGCCTTTACTAGCTTTAAAAAATCCTAAACATTGTAAACGTAAAAAATGCCTAGGCATTACTGAAAAAAAATCTTTAAACAGATTGCAGTAAATTTGAAAATAAATTAATATACTGAAAGGTTACTATGGGGATTATTTGGTAGTTAACTGGAAAAAAAAACACCAAACGTACTCAGCGATGGGTCTACACCCCTCCCCAGCTGATAATTAGTTATAATTACATTTAACACTTGCTTGTTAATAGTATAACCTACTAATATGATAGCGTATCGAGGCAAATGGAGAGAAAAACCTCTGGGTAGGACGAATTGAAATAGTAGATACTATTTCAATTCGTCCTACCCAGGAGCGGTTGACAGAAAATTAGTTGCGAATTATGGTAAGGAACCACTAAATCACCTTCCCCAGCAGAAAGTTTTCCTTTCCCTGCAACAAACTCTTCCAAGAAGCGAACAGGTCTTTTAACGAAGTATCAGATTATTGACTGAGAGATGTATCCAAGAATTAGCAATGCCTTCAGACGGAGCGAGGCAGATCTTGTGGTTTGCTGGTCAGATCGTGGTCCCGAACTCGATTCTTGAAAGCCATGAGTTTTGAGAGGCGAGACGACCCCGGTAGCCAAAGGTTGTTCTTACCCGGATACCCCTGGTGACGAAAGTTCCTGCAAAAAAAAAAATAAATCAGGCGCAGAGTAAGAGGGGGAGGGGCTACAACAGCAGTGCTAGATCCACAGTACCGTCCAAAATTAGAGAAAAAATCAAATATACATTTTCTTTAAAATTTTTATTTAATCTCCATGAAAATTGCACAAAATATTCTGTGAAATTTGCCTGCGATAGTAATCAAGTTTCATTTCATACCACAACAGATACAAAAAGGTTATGAGGAAAGAGAACGATTAGTATAAATGTCGCCATAACCAGAATACAACATAATTATCGCATAGACAATTAAACACAATAATAATAAGTATTCAGACCCTTGTTCTGAATCACCTTGGGCATATCTTCGGCCGCAGGACTAAACTAATTTGTCCTATTGTTCGGGCGTGTTTTTTTTTTTTGCATTTTTCATCCAATCTTTGCCAGAGATTTTCAACATTCATCTGGTTCCAAGCAATAACCTCCTCACCGAGTATCTTTTACATGTTTTTTATCGGGTTTAAATCAGGGCTCTACCCCAGCTAGTTCATATTTTCAGCATCTAAAAACTGCTTCACCGTGTTTGTTGTGTGGCATGGAGCATTAGCTTGCATGGAGACATGCTCACGTACTCCTTTTGTTCTGAGAGAGGGGATCGCATGTTCCTGAAACGGATTCTTGTATACCAAAGCGTTAACTTTTGCGGTGCAAACGTACGAGGGGTTAGGAAACCTGCTTGAAAACACCTCCCACACTATTACACTGCCGCCTCCCAATTGAACCGCTTCCTCCGTGTATGCGTGATTTAATCTTTCACATATAGGACGCATTACATGCTGCTTCCTATCCGATTTGAACAAATTAAATTTGCCATCGATAAAAAACACTCTTTCTCTCTTTTTAGCATTCTGCAGGGCATGCTCAGTAGCGAAAGCCACCCTAGTTATTTTATTCTTTTGAATAATGAGTGGTTTCTTAACCAGGGAGGGTGTTGTGAGCCCTACCTCTCTCAGGCGACGTGAACCAATGTTGCGAGACACATTCAGGTTCAGGTTCTCAGCTACTTGAAATGAAAGACTGGCTGATACCTTAATCAGACCTTCATCGACACCCATTGCATCATTTATCTTGCCGCGGAATGAGTTTTCGAGGGCGACCCATTTTCTCGCAGACTCGCAGAACCCGGTATCCTCCTGAAGTTTTATTATGCGTGAACTTCACACTTTTTGACCGATTACACTGCCTCGAAATGTCAGACTGTGTCATCTCTTCACTCTTCCACTGGGTAACCTGCTTTCTTAAAGATTTGTCAAACTTATATCATCTCACTATCATGATAAATAGGGTAATAACATCAAGCTTAGTAGATTTCAGCGCAATAGGACATTTTTACTCTACAAATTGTTAACATTAGAACACATCTAAATATGATGGCGTCTCGCGGCGAATGAGGCAGAGCGAGCCAGGCTAAGTCATAGGGAGAGAGTAATGCATTATTTTAAGGCGTTTTAATATTATTTACGAGAACATTTACACAAAATGTTAATAACATAAAAGTAGTGGGAAATTATTACAAATGAGCCACTACACCATTATCGTTTAATCTGCGATCGTTTGGGACGAAGTTGCTCTTGTGGTTTGTATCGCACTGAGGTCCGCTAGCGGACTGATACGGCTTCGAAGAACTTGGCCATTGAGCTGAGAAACATATCTCAGTTAGATTTCTTCCGGAAACATTAGCACCATAGACTTGGCGAAAAAAACTATATGACCTAAATTTTGAAGCTTTCGTTATAACTTAGTCTGCTTCTCACTAGGGCAGGAAACTTGCTCGATTCGCTTAACGGACAAATAGTTTCTACTTTAGTGGACGTAAAGATATAACTAATTTAACTTTCTACATCAAGATTGTTTAGCGCACTTATTATGGGCACGATCAAGAGTCAAGTTTACCCATAAATTTCTGGAGGCTTTTCCATTGTTCAAAAACTCGCCACTGGTTTCAATATGAATAGACTAAATTCTTCAATGTTCTCGCTTCTCTGTCAGTCGAAAATGTCAACAGATACAATCCCACGTACTCGGCCAACATGAGTACCCGTCATTAAGGTCTGTCGTGATTGCTCTTGCCAAATGCACGAAACCGGAGTTATTTGAAAAGCTAATATTTTTAAACGAAGATGTACAAAGAACCACTCTTTGTGAGTATAAAGTTTATTAGTACGGGACTAGCTAACGCCTCCAGATTAATGTCAGTTGCCTGTTATTATATATTCCAGTATTTCAGTTTCATTTGTCAATTTCTCTTAGTTAACGGCTGAAGATGATATGGAAAACTACATATCGATACTAGCCTCGTTCTAATAAACTTTATGTTTCCAAACAGTGGTTTCTTTGTGCATTTAATTTACTCGTTATTGAGTAAAATAGTGCTTTCAAACAAAGATTTCTGCACGCCCATCCGTCTTCTTAGAAGAGATTCCATCAGACATCATACAAAGTGGGCGTTGGTGACAAACTTATCCGCACCTATTTTTTAAAGCTACTCTAGATAAAATACTCCTGTACGTTTAGTACAAAAGGATCTTTCCTTTTCTCAGTTGGAAAGGTTAGCTGACTAGATTTTACCACTAGCTCAAAAATGCCTCGACGTTCAAAATTCTCTTACGCTCAAACAACACCCAGCTCAATCGCTCCATCTAACGATTCAAACTATCATGATCTATTTCCGCCCTTTCCATTCTAGCCACCACCCAGCTATCTATCGTGCTCACCTGTGATTTTTAGATAAAACAAAGGCTTGCAAGCCAGGATGCCGCTGGCCAACCAAAAATAGTTTTAAATGCTAACGAATTCTTGACCTTCCTCTCGCCTGTGCTAACAAACTAGAAAGACAGGTAATGTGTGCAGATGTCTGTCTACCTGCATTTCCATCAAATCGCAGTCAAAATCACGAATAGATCAATCAATATCCTAATAGACACTCGTGTCAGTGTTTCCGTAGCCCCTTTGCAGAAGCCACTAACGTCCTACTTGTAACTCATTTTCTTTCTTACTTGAATTTGATGGATAACTAATGAAGAGGAATTGTAAAAAATGAGCCATATCGCACCAGATTCATTCTAGCATGTTGATGCACTTATCTCACATATCATCCCTAAAGATGCCTTACATCTTTCTAGCATGGTTGAAGCTGGCATAATTTGACTCTCATTGACTCCATGGTACTACAAACTTCACCTTTTTCATAGTAAAATTCAAAAGACTGGAGGTCCTGGGAACTTTAGAGTGCCTTAAACTCGATGACTAAGCTAGATCGATACTCATTTACTTATATCCAAACTCTATCATCCAGTTTCCACGGAAAGACTATTTTAAGCAAGATCGATCTCTTCAGAGCTAAAGTCCAATATCACTCAATCACTGGAGCATCTAAAGAGGCAATGCTTAGTCTTTTATAATTTTTAAGTTTTGCGACACGCAGCATCAATTGCGTTTGGCTTACCTCGATAATATTTTTGTTGTTGCAGAAGAAAGTCCCGAAAAACGCTCAAAAGATATAGAAACTGTCTTCCGAATCATTGCTGAAAATAATCTCTGCAGTGAGCCAATCAGGGCTCCTGAGTTGAATTTTATGTTATCACATTTTCCTGATGGCATTAAGCTCCCCATCGAGAAGTTCCGCTCCCCCAACCAACTTCCCTAGTTTAGAACCATTTCCGTGTATGAGAGGATTTTATCGAGAAAGGATCCAAGATTTTTATTGGGGGAGGGGGCCCTCTCCCACTAACAAAGCTTATGTATTATGCATCTTTCACCCCAATACCAAAACCGTTTTTACCAGCCTACATTAGAGCGGGTGGGAATGCCGTTTGCTATCATCAGATGCTTAAACCAATCAGAGTTCTTAGCCCATTCCTGACGCCCCCATTCCCTCTCCATCCGCCCCAGTTAGATTTACTAAACGCTTATGGCTCCAATCCAGCTGTTAATCAAATGAGGGCTCTTCTGCGTTCAGTTCCCCAGACCACGAATTCCGCGAATGCTATTTCGATGTTAGCTTTAAGTTTGCGATATGCTTCATGGAAAATTGCGGGGTCGCTCATGTTGGAATGTTCCGCAAATAAAAATCACGTGTAAGCAGAGTAGGTTTTGGTCCTGTAAATCCACCTGTGATCCACCGCTGCCGCGTCAGTTTGTAGAGATCACTCACAGTGTTCGCATGGTCATGGTTCATATTTTGATAATAGCACCCTCGAAATCTCATCACGTGTCATTCGTGTGGACTAGAATGAATTCAGACAAAATGGCCCCGCACCTGCCTTACTTGCCAGTGCACCAAAGTTCAGCGTCACACTAGAGCTCCTCTCAGCCCCTTTTCTTTGCTTTCGTCACTTTTCGACCACATCAATCTCGATAGTGTCGGTTATCTGCCTCATTCTCGTGCTTGCAACTATTCGTTAACCGTTATCAATATATTTAAGCGTCGACCAAAATTATGCCGACCTCTAGCATTTGAACATGGACCATTGCTCGAACCTTCTTCTTAAGTTTAGTTTCTTGATTTGGTGGTCTCTCTACGATCATGACTGATCGTGGGAATTAATTCTTATCTCACCAATGGCAAGCTCTAATACCTATTATCGGCTCATTTCGCCTTCATGCAACTGGAAGGTGACAACTAACATAACTTAGCATAACATACTATATTTAAAAAAATGATGGTCATAAAATGTTACCAGTTTGCTACCTCATAGCGGTTGCCAGCTCAAAAAAGCGGGCAGATTATAACGTTGGAATGCAGCTTTTTAAAGCTACTGGATAATTAAGTCGGTAAGGCACTTACCCCATTTAATTGCAACTACGCCCACTCAGTGGCTAGAATCTCGTCACAATTTCCAAAGTATTTTTCACAGTCGCCCTTTCTTCTTCTCTCTTCAACAGCGAGTTGACCACACCCATTTGAGCCATGCCCGCACAATGAAGCCTCAGGACTCTCGGTTAACTTTTCAGTATAAATATCGGCATAACGGTTGATACTTTGAAGTTTTAATACTGCCTTATCTGTGCTAACAGCACAGATCCGACGAATAAAATTAAGAGTGAGAAGGAAGGTGGGGAAGGACGGAAGGCGAAGATTTATTAGAATGCTGATCCGGACCACTGTGGCTGAAATGCACTCGTTAGTCACTTCATCGTCGAGGAGATGATCCGAACCTTTTATGAGGCCGGTTCTACCATTGATGCCCACGACTGCACATATGCCGCAACTTCACGTCACGGTGCTCCTTCAGGATCTCCTCCATAAAAGTGTTCCTGCTTGACTAGGGATGGATATTCACGGTATTGCACTCTGACCGGGTAGCTGGAAGCTCCAACTGTTTCTGAACCTGAGAAAAATTATGAATTTTGCGGTTATGACCCATAAACACCTCAGGCCAAACAATTCATCGGCCATTTTTACCATTTCCCCAGATTACGAAGTCTCCCGACGGTCAAAGGCGACAAATGCTCTCTGTCATTGCTGCGGTGAAAAATTTCTTCAGGAACAGAGCGAAAAGCTCAGACTGAATTTCGGAGCAGTCTCGACTATCTCCCTCAGATGAGCCAAAAAGCGAATAGCTTTCTTTTCCATATGAGTCGAGTGCTTAATATCACACACTCTTTGCATCTGCGACTTCCCAAATTCAGAAATGAAATACTCCCATTAAATGAATCATACTACACTCGTCTATAATTCCTCAATATCCACTAAATAGAGGAAGAATGCTCAGGTGTAAAATTTTTAAATTTTCAGCATTTTTTGCTGTTGCCCCGAGGTCCTGGGTGCCCTTTAACATGTCCACCAAATCGACGCAAGGGTAGTGCAGTTGACAAGTTCGAGCAAATTGAAATGATAGACAAATATATCTAAATGGGCTAACAGATTACAATGCCATGAAGGCCTTTAAAAGAAAAGCATCATCTTTAAAATCAAAATGCCCATGTGGCTGAAAAGAAAAATATAAAGCCAGTGCATATTCTCAATTATAAGACATGTCGCAGAAACTTGGATTCCTGACCAAAGAACTTATACATAAGCTTAGAACAACACACAAAGCCCATTAACGCATTATGATAGGGTTAACTTGGGGTGCAGAAATTCAACCATTTGGAGACATTTATAAACCAAACTTCAGGATATTGTGGAAACTATAAGAAACCTGAAGTTAGGCTGGGCAGGCCATGTGGCAAGAGTCCAAGATAATAGATGGAGTATGAGAATTACCGATTTGACTCTACTTGAAAAAAATATGACTGAAAACAAGACCAAAAACAAAACGGATAAATGGTCATCAAAAGTATACAAAAAAGAAATTGGAAGCAAATTTTATAAGATCGACAAAAAAAAATTTAAAGATGAGAAAGAGTTTATCTCAAAAGTTGAAAACAAATGACTGAAATGATGATAAAACAGTCAAGGTCCAAAGGTTTAAGACTACAATATTTTTTCCTATGAGAAAATTACTAGAACTAATCAAACGTTGCATCTTGTTTAAGTATGTTTGTATCTTAATTTGAAGGTGAAATAAAAAAAATAGATCCTAAACCCATTTATTAATAAATACACTCAATTGATGCGCCAAGTCAATATTTACAATATTGGCTCTTGTTCTTCCGGACTGCTTAAATTCATTTGAGCATGCAAGAGACCAAATTTGTGATGATGTCTTGACACATCGCTCTATTTTGTTCTTCAATAAGAACCCACAATTGGGTGGCTTCTGTTTATTAACCGCCAGTTTGGTTATCGCGCTCAAATTCTCTATTGGGTTAAAATCTAGATAAAGTTTGATATCATTTTCAGCCATGAACGTTGTTAATGTTTTTGCTTTGTGATAAGGTGCGCCATCGTGCTGATAAATGCAATTATCATCCTCAAGTTGGTCCTGAACAAACTTGTTTGTTCTTCAGCGTGGCACCAAACAGGATACATATTCTTAGGACCGCCTAAAACCAGCCTTTATTGACACTGCTCACTCTGTACAGACCCCCCCGTTACCTTTGTCTTCTACTGTCGATAATGATCCATAGATTCCTGATACTGTGTATTTAGTTCTTCCATGCTTTTAAAACTCTCCTATTTCTACTCAAATTCCCACGCCTCACATTCTTCCGCAGTAACCCTAGTCGTTACCGATCGGCACCTAAAAGCAAACCATACCAATGTTTGGTGCCTCATTTTAGGCGAATCAACTTTAAACTCCTGCTTCTGCATCTGTCACTTCGGGAGATTTTTCTACCCGAATAACCTTCGGGCCACCTATTGATGTCATTGCCCCGAGTGCAGGTGCCTCATTAGTGTCCGAAGGCATTGTCGGTTTTTTGCCTTCCACAAGTTATAATCCTCCTCCTGACAATCGTAGCTGGTCTGGTCGATTGTCGAGAAAACCTCGATAGTTCCTGGACTGAACAACATTTTTTGGTAAAAAGAATTCTACAAATTCATTTGTAGAAAATTCACTTTGCTCCAAAGTTAATTTTTTTTTTAAATAACTTGACATTTCTACAAATATAAATAGTTTAATAACGGCTTCAGCTGTAAGATGGCAGAATTGCTCCACAGCCCTGGGTCGATAAAAAAAAATCCCTTTTCCGCAGAAATCCTATTAAGTGGTTGCTCTCTGCCTCAATATATATATATATATATATATATATATATATATATATATATATATATATATATATATATATTGAGAAAGAGCAAATACAAGTTCTGTGGGTGATAACAACCACCACAGGGCTTTCGCCATATTTATTTTCTGCCTTTCAAAACAATTTTGAAGACAGAAAGAAAGATACAGAAACCTTGTATAGCAGACTATATAACAATATAGTACAAGAGAAATTGGACGCGAATGAGCAATGAGACAAGAAACAGGAGTTTTTTTAGAGGCAAGAGAAAGAGACATTAGAAGAACACTAGAATCAAAGAGAGCAGAGGGTGGCTCTCTTTCCTGGCCGGAACTCGAATCCGGGTCTGCTGATTGCCAGTCAGATGTTCTGCTGACATCTACATCAACGTGCAAACACAAGAAGAAATACATAATCTGGAAAAAGCCTTTAAAGAATGTTCTTTCCTCAAATACACCATCGAAAAAAGCCATAACAACCAATTACCATTCTTAGATATCCTCACTACCAATATAATTGAAACAATAACAACTAAAGTTTATGTTAAACCCACCAACCCGAGATTTTGCATGAATGGGGACAGCAAATGTCCTAAGCGCTACCGAACAAGCGTGATATCGTCGTACATCAATCGTGCTTTTACCCACTGCACCACATGGAAGGACACACACAATGAAATCGAGAGAGCCACTCAGGTACTCGCAAATAACGGATTCTCAAATAAAGAAATACAAACAGCCATAAGAATTAAAATGGACGGACTGTACCTCTTAGAACCCCAGAAGAACAAGAATACGGATAATGAGGATATTATAAAACTGTTCTACAAGAATACTATGAGCACAAAACACCGAGCAGATGAAAGAGCCATCAAGGACATTATAGACCGAAGAATAAAACCTATAAACGCTGAGAAAAAGATCGCACAAATCATCTACTATCAAAATAGACGTACGTCAACCCTCTTCATGAAAAATAACCCCAAACCCCATCTACAACCGAAACAAAGGACACATCTGATATACGAGTACACATGTAAACTAGGAGACTGTAAGCTCCTACCTAACTCGTATATCGGTATGACCGAAACCACTCTTTCAAGAAGAATGTCATACCATCTGATCAATGGTGCGCCTAAAAAGCATACACAGGAAGTACACGGAACATGCCTCAATCGAAAAACACCAAAATTTTAGACTAGGCTCTCAACAAGCATCAACTGCTCTTCCTTGAAGCTATATATATATATATCCAAGAGAAGCTACCGAATTTAAACATACAGTCTAACTCCAATGAAATCCTCCCCAGCGCAAGAAAAGCTAACAGAGGGACAGGTGTACTCAGAGCTGCTCCTAGCCACTAATCCCCTCTGGCAAGCAGCTTAATCCCCCCCCCCCACCTCTCTGGCTACCTACTTCTCCGACCTTTTATCACCTGGATCCAACCTGCCTATACGTGTATAGCTACGTTCGTAATTTTGTTAATACATTTTGTAACATATATAAACTGAATACTTTGTAATAATTCCCCTTTGTAATTCTGAAGATGATACTCGATGTATCGAAACGCGTCAGTTAAATTAAAGAAAGTGCTAAATTACATTAATTTACTTCTACCTTTGGCAAAATAAAAAGCATCAGTCCCCGATGAACTTCGGTACGCTTATCCACAGGTTAAACCGTGAAGAAAAGGCGAATATAAGACAAATCGAGAAGATTGAAAAAAGAATTATTAATTCGAAACTAGTGGTCGCTTTTAATAAAACATGCTATAATATATATATATATATATATATATATATATATATATATATATATATATATATATATATATATATATATATATTCTATTGAAGTCCACAGCTGTAGCAGCGTTATTAATTTTAACTTGTATTTTCTAAATATTTCTTACAAGTTTTTTAAAGGGCTCTTCGAGGGGACAAAAAAACATCCACGAATGACATTCTTTATTCCTAGACGTCTTTCGACCGTGTTAGGTTATCTTCAGGGAATGAACAGAATTGGAATTATTCATTGAACATTGGACATAAAAAGTGGAGAAACTAGATAGATAGAGAAATAGTTATTTAGTTAGTTAGTAGAAGGGTTTTTTAGTGGTGAAATTTGGGAATAAGGGATAGATAAGATAGTTAGGTCCTTGGGAAAAGGGTATCTCTGTTGTGTTTCTTTTCTCTATGATATTTGTTGTTTTACTTTCATCTTTGTTACTTTAGCTTTGAAGCCTTTAAAGTTTTTCTAACATTTGTGTTAGTCTGATATATATGTTTTGTTTTGTTTTTTTAATTTGATCAAATTCTATGACTATTAGTTTGTACAAAAAAAACAACAAAAAAGAACATTTGTAAATAGTAGCTTTCAAGCCTTTTTGTGTGTGTGTTCTGTGACTTTATCGATTGTTTATGGTATCTTTGGGATATATTGCTTATCCAGTAGTTTTATGCGTAGATCGGATCTTGGTTGTGCCGCGCAGCTCTTCTGCTGCTGGAAAATCTTTTCCGAGCCTGGTTCCGTAGTTGGTCGGGAATTTCGAAGTGATTCCTGATGAATTTTGGGTCAGAGTTCTTCTCCACTTTCTGCCAAATATTGAGGGCCCTGGTACCTAGGTCTTTTTTTATCGCCTTGATGTTGGCTTCTTCGTGTAGTGTCTATTGACGTTTTCTGTCTCTTCTTCTAGCGTTGTTTATTATTAAGAGTGCTTTATTTTGCACTCTTTGCAGTTTCATCATCCAAGCTTTTGGAATGGCCGTTAGTCGCATGGGCGGATACAGTATTTTTGGTCTGATTTAGGCCGAGTAAATTTTCTTTTTATTGCTTTTTCTTAGGTTTCTGAATCGATATAATTCTCTTATAGCCTGACTTGTACGTGCAATTATGCCGTTTATTTGGTCCTTATATCCCCTGGCATTTATTTTTAAGCCTAGCACTGCGCCTGCTCTCTTGTATGGATATCTCCCATCCCCTACATAAATCGGTGCTATTTTATTTCTTTTGACTGGAATGATGATAAACTTGTTCAAATTAGCTGCGATTTTCCAGCGGGGTTCGTATATATTTAGGTACTCTATTTCATATGCCGTCATCCTTGCCATTGTCCTTTCATTTTTATATGGGGAGACCACAATCTATGTCACGTCGTCGGCGAACTGGATATACAAAGATTCCTCTAGCCTAGGACTAGGGAGGTCTCTAGTGAATATCGAGTAAAGCAGGGGACTCAAACACCCACATTGGGGAATGCCCTCTTCCAGTTGAAATTCTGGTCCTTGGTACTCTCCGATCTTGATGAATGCTCTTCTGTCCATGACATAATCACAGGTTATTTTCTCCAATCTGGGGTTGAGTCCCAGATGGAGGATTTTAAACTGTAGTCCTCTGCGCCACACTTTATCGGATGCCTTCCTGACGTCCCTCATTACTATATCAGCATGCTTCTTCTCTTTTTCTATTTGGGCTAATTTCTCTGTTATCATCGCCAGTGCTATGTCCGTACCTCTCTGCCTTCTAAATCCGCGTTGTTGACAGTTGTGCAGATTATTGGCGTCCAGGTAGGATTGCACTCTGTTGGCGATGATTTTTTGGAAAATTGTCCCTCCAAATTCGGGGAGAGAGATCAAGCGGTAGTCTGCTGGGGAGATTGGGGACTTCCCCGACCTAGGAATGAATATCATTTTTGATATTTTTCAGACATTATGAAAGTATCCCGTATTGCGGGCCGCGTTCATGATGTTAATTAATCCTTGTTTTATGTTGGGTGGAGCGTTACTAAAGTTTGCTTTCGTTAAGCCTGAGTATCCTGGGGCACGCTGCTTAAACGTTTTTAGGGATTCGTTTAACTCCTGTAGGGATATCTTTTTCCTGAGACCCACCATGGGTCTTTCCGCTGTAGCGTTATTGAACGGATATGTTCTTTATATTACTTCGTTCAACTTATCTATTATCCCGTTACCGAATTCTGTGTCGAAATTTAACTGTTTTGTATGTGTTTCTGGGTATTGCAATCTCATCAGCTGTTTGTATTCGCGTCCTTAATTTTTCCAGCTCGCCGTCGATTTCTTCTAAAGTATCTTCATTTAGTCTGTTTGGTGCACAGTCCTTTAATTCTTGTTTGCATTTTTCCCAGTCTGCTCTATGGTATGACTTCCATTTTTTAGCAGGTATTTCTATTGGTTGTTGATTCACGGTGAGTAGTGTTGCTGTGTGGTCGCTGCAAATAACATCTACAGGGTCCATGTGGTAGTTAAAAGCAATGTTATTGTTTGCTAGGCAAATGTCTGGAGTTGTCGCTGTTCTGCCTTTAATTAGCGTTGGGTACTCTGGTCTTAGTCTTCTTATTATCCGCCTGTCTATTAGAGCTTGTAGGTCTTTTCCTATTTAGTGTCTGTTCCTATATCCTGTGTACGTGCATATTGCGTTTAGGTCTCCCTAAAACAAAGTTGGAATCCTATTGTTAAATATTCTCACAAAGTTATTTATTGGGAGGCCCGGTCGTCGCGGTGGTTGGTATCCCGTAGCGATTATTATATTAGTTAATTCCATTTTGACCCCAATTGCGAGCAAAGATTCGGTTAGTCCTTGCTTTGTTTTATAGTTTATTCCTTTCTTTATTGCTATTCCTGCTCCGTCGTGTGCTTCGTTTATGTGATTAGTCGCTATTGCGTCGTAGTTCCATATTTTAGTTTGTGAATCTCAAGGTTAATCCCGTGACCTGAAATTAAAATGATGTCGGGATGTATTTCTCTAAAGATATTTCCATGTGTGGTTTCTTTATCCTTCCAGCCATTCGTATTTATCTGTAGCTTTACTATTATCCATCTTGTCTGTATGTTCTTAAGTGGTTCTCCTTTTTGGGAGAGTGGTGGTATTATGTAAATATATTTGTATCTTTTCCTGGTATTTCTGCCGTTCATCTCTGTCCTTGCTGAGTTGTGACTCTTATCCGTTTCACATTTCGTGGTTGGTATTTCCAGTCTTTGGTCGCATGGCGAGGTGTCCCTAGTCGATTTTGTTTTTTTTATTTTTACGTGTGTTTCTTTTACGTTTTTCTTATTATTCGCGTCGGTGCTGCTCTCAGATTCTGTTTCCTCGCTTTCTCTGTCTTCCTCTTGTTCAGATTCGCTTTCCTTTCTTTGTGTATCTTCCAAGAGTTTCTTATTTATATTTTCTGAATTTTTAATGTTAAATATAGCCGATGAATAAATATTTTGCGGGAATTTGATTGGCTCCAGCCCATTTTCCTTGCAGCATGGAGTTTAACGTGGTGGCATATGTTTCTGGTTGGGCAATGTTTATGATGTGTGAGTGTAGAATGCATGTCAGTATTTTTACGTTCAGAGTTCCGTCAACGTCATTTGAGTGATTGTTCCATTGTTTTTCGTTGCTGCTGCCGCCGCATATGAGGTGTTTCTTGTTTCTTCTTTTCTTTATTGTGTTTCAATTTCTTTTCTCTTTATTATTTCTTTTTACTTCGGACATGTCATTGCCATTGTTCAGTGGCTTCCTCCGCAATTAACACACTTTTTCGTGGAGTTTGTGCAGCTCCTTCAAGAATGTGGGCCACTGCATTCTGAATATATTTCTCCTTCCTTTCTTGGGCAGTTTGCGGTGATGTGGTCTTCCATTTTGTAGCATCCAAAACAAATTTATATATTGTGATACAGGTCTTTTGAATGTTACTGCATGCGAGGATTCCTTTCTGTAGTGCCGTTGTTGCAATCTCGATTGACTCGCACACTATTTTGAACACATGTGTGTGTTCCTTAAATTTGATTATGTCGTGAATCTTCATTCAGGGTTGTTGTTCCATTATTTCATGTTTTATTTCGTCTGGGGAGTGTTCGTCCACCCATGATTCTACCTTACGTCATACGATGCTTCGGTTGGCAATAATCTGGGGTGGTACTTTAGCCTCCAAGTCGATTTTCCTTAAAGTGATGGTTCCTACCGATGAAAGTAGCAGTTCGACATCGTTGTTTTCCGCCCAGATGACGACAAATACATTAGGTGTTTCTATGCATTTGATCAGGGCGATTTGTAAATCCTTGAAAAGGCTTTGTGCTACATCCTGTGGTCTCCGTTTTATCCCGTTCTGAATTAGCCCAATTGGGACCCTTTTGGTCCTGCCGGTGCATGTTTAATTTTCCATGCCCCCCCCTTCCGTTTGGGGGGGGGGGTCTCTGCAAAAAATAGGTTAGTACATTATTTGCCCCACTCCACTAGTGGGAGAAGTCCCCTATCTGTTCCTAATACTATCTCGCCTGCCTGCCCTGGAGCGCACACTTCCTGACGACCCTACTTAATTAGGCCTAACCCTATAAGCGGTCCTGCAGTCAGATTCGGGCTCGTCACCGATAACCGGCCTCCTTCTCTGGCCCCCTAACGGGGTCTCCTTGGGGAGTTCAATACACCCTACTACTGACTGCTTCTGAGACCTTGCTGGTGGTCAGGTTATACTGTGCTAGATGAAAATAAAGTAGGAGAGTTTCAGATATAAAAAGGTATAGTATGGGATACTCGAAGGAAAAATTTAAGGAGATCACCTCTTTGGGGTGATTCCCCGCGAATCAGAAACAAGAGGTCTCTCCAATCAGTCGATTCGCGATATATTTCTTCTTTCTTCTCTTTGGTATGTACGTTAACGTATATAGAAAATGCTCTCTTCGCATAGTTATTTCAAGTCAAAAGAGTGATGTAACTTAGCAGTGCGTAGATCGCTATGAGTTGTCAGATAAACTAAGCCGTCTTTGGAATTATCAACGATCAACGATCGAAAAGGTAGAAAATGTGTAAATAGAGTAGAGAGAATAGGTAGAATAGGTGTATAATAGAGAGAGAGAGAGAGAGAGAGAGAGTAGTTGTGCCAGGTTGTCTGGCAACCTCAGTTATTGTTTTTTGTTTGAGCAGCATTCAAGCCTTTGAAATCTCCCTGGCCTCTTGACAGTGAAATGACTTTGCTTGTAATTTTACGTGTCCGTTTCGGATCTTTTATTTTATTTATTTATTTATTTTTATTTTATTTTATTTTATTTATATATTTTTGTCCATTTTGGAACTTTTATTTTATTTATTTTTGTCCATTTTGGATCTTTTATTTTATTTGTTTATGTATTTATTTATTTTTGTCCACTTCGGATCTTTTATTTATTCCTTTAAAAAAAAAAATTTTGGTGTCCACTTGGGATCTTTTATAATCAATTTAATATCTTTATTTACATGAAACAAATCATTTCTGGTTTTCATTATTCTCATCATTTAATATTGTATTGCCAATTTGAGTTGATATAGGTTTTAATCGTCTGGTAAGTTTCTCAATAGATCGGTTGAATTTCTTGTCGAGATATTATTTGGCTGCTTTTAAATGCTTGCCTGAATCTTAGGTTCTGTACATCTACATCAGATATTCTAATCGTGTTCAGCACCTCATCTGGCATATTATCATAGATTTTCTGCCAAATATTGAGTGCTCGTCTATTTAGGGTAATATTTATTGGCTCAATGTCCGTCGCCTCCTGTAGTATTCTCGAAGGAATGTAGTCAAGCAGTGACACGTTGGTAATAAACCCTAGATATATAGCAAATAAGACAAGAGGAGAAATTAAGAACCTCAATAGATACGAGAGAGATAAAAAAATAAAAATAAACATAAAATTTAGAATGATCCCGATGGAGCAACGTAAAACTGCAAATGTTCAAATACAAGGCGAACTATACCTATACCCCAGAAATGGCAGAGTACTTGCCCTCAAATTAACATCATCCGGGTATGTTGCGCACTTTAAAGAAAAAATGAATGCGGTCAAGAGGACGATAGAATAACCATTTCGTTTCCGAATGCTATCATCGAAAAACAAAAGGAAACTATATATGTTACTAGTGAGACCATTAATGCTGTATTCCGTTATTCCTCTTCATGTCTCTAGTTAGACAATGATGAGGAAAGCTCAAGCTGTACAAAATAAGGCCACAAGATTTATGACTAACGCTACACTTCAAAACCGGGTCCCATCGACTATTCTTAACGAAATAGTGGTAGACATCGAACCAATAAATATGACTCTGCACAAACGCGCAAAAGATTAACCATTACTTACCAGAAGAAGTGACACGACAAATAAAACTCGAAGATGAAGAATTACCGAATCTACGTTTCAAACAAACCTTTAAAAGTAGCCATCTGCAGACGACGCAGGCAATTTACCCGATTTATAGATAACAATGATGCTAATGAAGAAAAATAAATAAAATAATACATAAAAAACAATCATAAAAAAGATCCGTAGTAGACAATTAATTAACAAGTATAAAGTTAAAAATAATTATAGTAAAAAGACCCGAAGTGGACAAAAGATTAAAAATAAAAAGATCCGTAGTGGACTCCTCCCCCCCAAAAAATAAAAACAAATAAACACAAAAAACCAAAATAAAATAAAATAAAAATTATGCAGCGACAAGCTCGTTGAATTCACAAAAGATAATTTTCATCGAATAAAAAGGCTTGAAAGCTTGACTCAGTTTCTGAGAATCAATGTAGAGACATAATGAAGAAAAGAGGCAAAAAAAATGAGGTTAACAGACAACCTGGTAAAAAGCCTCTCACTCTATAAACACATTTTCCTCTCTTTACTTCTACTTCCTACACAGTTTCCTCTCTTAGATCGTCGACGATCGTTGATGCATGCAGCTAGATCAGAACCACCAGTGGTGAGACGTGACTCGCATTGCGGATGACGCTCACTGCACTGACCTTTTCTTCTTTTGGCGGCACAGTCTCGGCACTATTGACATCCTCGACGGATTTAGGACTAACTGGGGTATGGTGCTCACACATAATCCATCCCAAACCACACTACAAAGTACTTCCGGGAGAAGTTCAGGAATTGTGTAGGCTCAACACTGATGAGCTTGGGCACGTCCCTGATAGAAATGGAGGTGCTCGACAACACTACCACACTAACCACTCCTATCACTGTCAGGAAACAAAGCACTACATTAAGTCAACAGCAAAACGCGTCCCTGGCCCCGATCCCTCGGTCTTCTACTAACATTGATTCACTACCTCCCAGAAACCACCCAGATATTTTGCAAGGTGATAAGTCACCTAGCAAAATATTTCAACGCAATCATCGCTCCTTAGACTCCATAAGATTACACGCTGCCCTCCTCTTCAACTCTTCTAGATATCCTTCAAACCTTTCGATTAGCAGCCGTACTAGCTTCCATGGGCGTGGAATCTCATCTAAGCATGCACAAAAGGAGCTCTGTTCTACGGTCCCGACGGACAAATGTACGTGCAAATCGATGGTGTTACGATGGGGTCTCCCCTCGGCTTCCCTTTTACCATTTTTTACATGGGTGCAGTCGAGAACAAGATTTTCAAAACTAATATAGTGCCCAAACCTTCCATTTACGCGCGCTTTATTGACGATGTACTTTTGAACACAGTTAACCTTGGGCAAGTTAATGCCATAGTTGACACATTTAAGAACAACTCGTGTTTAAACTTTACCTACGAAACGGAAGATAAAGGATCTCTTCCCTTCCTTGATGTCCTCATAAGTTCCCATGAGTCTAAATTTACGAACCAATTGTACGTTAACGCCACAAACTTAGGCTTCTGCTTAAACGATTCATCTGAGTGTTCTGAACGCTACAAAAGATCAGTTATTAATGTCCTAGTTAACAGGGCAATTTACTATTCCTCCTAGTTTACGGCTGTCAATCTTGAACTAAAGAGGGTTTTCCACGTTCTGGTTAACAACGTCTACCCACATGAATCCATTGATATTGATGCCACTATAAAGGAAAAGAATGAACTTGGCCCCTGGATTTGGTGCCCCGTCTACACCGAAGTAAAATACTATCGACTTTTATTGCAAGGCTAATATGAACATAGGCTATCGTGAAGACGAATATGCTCTCAAGGCTATTTTACCTCAAAATATCAGCCCACCTGACCCTATACTTATTTCAAGAAAAAGAAAACGAGGAATTGCATTATGAAGAACAGCTGCTTCCCTCCGACGAGCGAACTCCAGGGGACTAATGTCCTGTACGAATGTTCGTCTAAAGTATGTGACTGCAAACACCGCAATTCCAAGTACATTGGCCTGACCTCCACAACCTTGTCGAGGCGACTGACGGCTCACCTACAAGATGGAGCAATTAAAAACATGCCCACTCTCATAGCACTACCTTAACCCGTGAAACGCTGAATAAGAACACTTCCATCATCCTGAGACTCGCAAACCGCAAGAGATTACGAATGGCCGAAGCCGTCATTATTCAAATGAAGCAACCGGCAATTAATGTGCAACTTCAGTCAGAAGCCATACTTCCGACAACTGGGTCTCTCCGTGTTGAGCGCTGCTAATACCATCTAACGATAATCGGAATTCCCTTTACTTGTTGAACATTATTTGTATTATAATTTTCCTTAAATGTGATTGGTTATTTTTGTACTGCTTATGTCTGAAAAATCAGCTAGCGTAAAATGGTCCTTAAAATTTGCCTTAACCATGATTGGTCAATTCTGCAGCGCCTATATTTGAAACCCCGGCTTACGTTAATTGCCCTTAAAAATTTCCTCAACTATAGTTGGTCAGTTTTGTATCGTTTATGTTCGAGTAGAAAAACTATATATAGTGTAGCATCCTGTAAAGGAAGGGCGTATGAGTTAAGATAATGGACCTGCCGGATTTCACGAAGAGACTGTCCCTCCGAGTTATACCGAACGGAAATAAAAGGAAACCGCAAGAAGTCGCCCAAAGCCCGTTCAAGGATGTAAAAATTGCGCTTATCAAATGCCTCGAGACGCCCAATGGATTCGTGGTAATTTGTGCTGATAACAATGACGTCGAACTACTACTTACATCTGCGGGCTCGATCACCCTCCGTAAAATAGAACTAGAAGCAAAAGTACTACTACAGATAATCGCGAATCGAAGTATCGTCTGCAGAAAAATCGAGTCTTGGATTGGAGAACATACACCTGAGGAATTAAGGCAAGAGATACAAGAGCAAAACCATGGCTGAAGATTTACGACATAATTAAATTCAGAGAGCACACAGAGGTTTTTAAAATTATGTGCGAACCTACAGAGATTGCCACAAAATCATTACAAAAGGGACTTCTCGCATACAGTATTGGAATCCCCGCCAGCAATATTCAACGGCATCAGTACCACAATATTCGAATTTGCTTAAGGATTTATAAGATCGAAGATCACATAACTGCCAAGTGCCCCCAAAAGGAAGAGATATGCCCGGAGTGCAGGGACCCCCATCCATGGAGGAACTGCTGAAATAATAATAAAAAATGTGTAAATTGTGGAGGAAACCATAGAACAATGGATGTCATGCCTGAAGAGAAAAGAAATTATAATATAATAATAATAATAAGTATTTATAATGCGCCCTTCAGGCCTGTTAGCCCTCACAGAGCGCAGGTTGTGTAGCGAGTGTAGAGAAAGTTTACAGGGAAGAGAAGGCAATTGTAAAGAGATGAGTCTTCAGGAGACGTTTAAAAGTAGCAAGGGAGAGAGAGGATCGGACTTCGGCAGGAACAGTATTCCAGAGTCTAGAGTAGCACAAACTGAGAAGGAACGGTCCGTCATCGAGCAGAGGACAGAACGAGGAGTGTTCAGGAGGGGAGTGAGGTTAGACCGGAGTGCCCGAGGAGTTTGGAGACGGGAGAGGGCAGACGAGAGATAAGGTAGAGCCTCGAGGTTTAGGGCCTTGTAGGTGATGAAAAGAATTTTATAGTGAGTAAGGAAGCAAATAGGTAACCAGTGTAACGCCTGTAACAGAGGCATCGAAGGAGAGAACCGGGGGCGGCGAAGGAGGAGCCGGGTAGCATAGTTTTGAACTAGTTGTAGGGGGCGAGTGACGAAGAAGGGAGATTCACTAGAAGAGAATTGCAGTAGTCTGAGCATGAGGTGACGAAGGAGTGAATAGTAGTCTCAAGGCTTCGTCGATCAAAATGGGATCGAACACGTGAAAAGTTGCGGAGGAAACCGAGGGAAGACTTACAGATACGATGGATGTGCGGCTAAAACGAGAGTTGCTCGTCGAAAATAACACCAAGATTATTGACGGTAACAGAAGGAGAAAAGAAACTGAAATCCAGCAACGAAAAGATGCTTCACGAAATTCCACATACGCATCTGCGACAGCTAAGCCTAACGGCCAAACCGCTCAAGTGACAATCAACGGTACTCTAAACGTAAAAATACTGACGTGTATTCTCCACTCACACGCCATGAATATCGCACAGATGGGAACATAGGCCAAAACGTTGAACTCCATGCTCAATAAAAACTGGCTGGAACCATTGAAATTCCCTAAGAACATTGGTTCATCGGCCATATTCAACATTAAGATCTCTTAGGACACGAAAAAGACACTCATTGAAGAAGCGAAAAGAAACGATAGCGAATCAGAACAAGAAGAGGACACAGAAAGCGAAGAAACAGAATCAGAGAGCAGCGCCGACGAGAACAATAAAAAAGCACAAAAGAAAGTAAGCGTAAAAACAAAAGCAAAAAATAAAATCGACCAAGGATGCCTCACCGCGCGGCAGAACACCGGAAACAGCAGCCGCGAAATGCGAGATGGAAAAGAGCCAAATCTCGGCGAGGACAGATAGGAAAAGCAGAACCACAAGAAAAAGATACAAGTAAATAATCATAAAAACTCCACTCTCCCATAAAAGAAGCACCGCTTAATAGCCAACAGACAAAATGGAGAACATAAAATTAAGAATTCTACAGACAAATACGAACGGATGGAAAGATAAAGAAAACACATACGGAAATATATTCAGAAAAATAGACCCCGACATAATTCTAATATCAGATCACGGAATTAACCTCGAGACGTACAAATTGAAAATATGGAACTATTACCTAATATCTTCTAACCACACAATCGAACAATACGACGGAGATGCAATACCAAAAAAGAAAGGAATAGAGTACAAAACAAAACAAGGACTAACCAAATCTTACCTCGCAATTGAGGTCAAAATGGAATTAACCAATATAATAATCGCTACGGAATATCAACCACCGCGACGATCGGGACTCCCAATAAATAACTTTGTCAGAATATTTAACAATAGGATTCCAACTTTGTTTCGGGGAGACCTGAACGCAAGATGCACGTGCGCAGGATAATGGAACAAACACCAAACAGGAAAAGACCTACAAGCCCTAAAAGCCAGACGGATAATAAGAAGACTAGAACCAGAGTACCCAACGCTAATTAAAGACAGAACAGCGACAACTCCAGACATCTGCCTAGCAAACAATAACATTCCGTTTGACTACCACATGGAACCTGTGGATGTTATCTGCAGCGTCCACACAGCAACAATACTCACCGTGAATTAGCAACCAATAGAAATACCTGCTAAAAAATGGAAGTCATACCATAGAGCAGACTGGGAAAAATACAAACAAGAATTGAATAATTACGCACTAAACAGACTAAATGAAGCTACTTTTGAAGAAATCGACGGCGAGCTGGAAAAAATAAGGACGGAAATACAAACAGCTGACGAGAATGCAATACCCAGAAACACATACAAAACAGTTAAATGCTTTATATGGACAGACAAAATGAAAACTAAGAATGTAGAAATAAAAGCGATAAATGAGGACATAATAATAATAAACGGAACGTCAAGGGAAAAATATCGCAATCTGAGAACGAAGAAGAGAAAACTACTAAGCACAATAACGGACAAAAAAAGAGAATACTGGGACATAGCCGTTCAAAATATTGACAACGAGCTATTGCCTCGAGAATTTTTTAAAAGAATGGGAAATACTAAAGGTAAAGAGAATATAAAGTTTAAGGACATAAACGGGAAATTAATCGAAGATGAATGTGAGATTGAAAAATTGTTCAGGGGACACTGGAAAGGAGTGTTCAACATCAGCGAAGAGGAAAACGACAACTATGACATAGGCTTCGAAAACCAAATAATTGACGAACTAAATGAACGGATTAAGAGGACTTTCCCATATCACTGCGTAGAAGAGGAACGGTATGCGAACGATGGCTTTAACGCCGAAATCACAATCGAGGAATTAAAGAATACCATCTCGGATTTTAAATGAAAGGCCCCTGGAAAATCGGGCCTCACCAGATAAATACTGTATAGAAACACCGGATAATATACTCGAGGGGATAAGGAACGTGTTTAACGCCTGTATAAACACGGGATACTTTCCCGATAAGTTAAAGATAGCCAAAATAATATTTATACCGAAGCCGGAAAAAACACCTTCGTAAGTCGAAAACTTCCTACCTATATCCCTTCTCGACTTCATCGGGAAGGTGTTTGAAAAAATCCTAAACACAAGATTAAATGACTATCTCACAGAAAACAATTTCTGGAACAATCAACAACTCAGCTTCAGAAAGAACAGGAATACGGAGATGGCCCTCAGCGCGATTCCAGAAAAAATAGGCAAAGTGAAAGGAGAGAAATGCAGTATGGACATTGTATGCCGGGACGTATCGAAAGCATTCGATAAAATCTGCCAAAGAGGCATAAAACATAAAATTCTAAATCTGGAAATAAAAAACTATTTGGAAAGAATTGTATGCGACTACGTAATGGAAAGATATGCATACGTAGACACGGGAAATTACAAAGGTGAAAGATTGAAGCTTAATGCGGGCCTCGCTCATGGAGGGTGTTTAAGTTCTTTGCTATACTCAGTGTATACCTCGGACATTCCCTCACCCAGGACGAGAGCTGTGTGAACATACAATACGCAGATAATGTCACTCAATTAATTCCCTGTGTTTATCGGAGCCAACAGATGCAGGCCAGATTAACGGCAACAAAAATAGAAAATCTAAACGGGTATGAACGCAAATGGAAAATTAAAACGAATAAAGATAAATTTAAAATTATATCGGTGAAGGCAAGATTTTATGCCTAACTACGAGTATTACCAAAAATGGTTACAAGAAACACGTGACCGTGTAGAGGGATCCACTAAAATAGTCGTATTTCCCCACCTCCTAAGATATCACTTCGGCAGATAAAGTGAGCCGTTACTCCCATCCGCCTCCGACTTCACTCTTTTTGTACTTGCCACCAGGTCACTGAGAAATTCCCACCGAGGCATGATGCTGAAATAAATACGGATAATAAAGTGATTAAAACAAGTGACTAAAACACAAGTTATTGAAAATATTCTAAAGTGAGAATAGTAAATAATATTAACGAAAGGTGAATAAATAATGATAATAAAGTGATTAAAATATGTTTACAATAAATAACCAGATATGACTAAAATAAATAACAAAGAATAAAGGAACAACTCAAATTAGAATTATATAAATACTATAGTAATTAAATTTGACCAAAAATGGTATATAATTATATTAAAATATAATAATGTGAATAACCAAATCTAAAATTTGTAATATGTTTATATATTAAAACAAACCCAATAAATATATAATATCAAAAATAAAACTAACTAATGTAGAGATTAAACAACATGATCCCCTGACAATTCCGGGGGAAACTCCCTTATTTCTTAATCATACTTATATCTTACTCTTCTCCGCTGAACTTTCTACAAAAAAACTTTCACCACGATTACTATCTATTTTTTACATTGTCGTGGTATAGCTCTATATATCATACATACATCTATTATATTTGATTTTAGAGTGCGCGAGGGTTTCCTTTTAATAGGTTAGGGTAAGCCGAGGTCCAGTTACAAGGTCAGATCCTCGTAAGGAAGGGCTAGTCCAATAGATGCTACTTTAAATCTTGGTATTGGATGAGAGTTCCAAATCTTACTTAGTTACAGGCTGTTACACGGCTATGATGAGCTCAAGGGTCGGAAAGTAAAGTAGTCGGCGAAAATAGACTTTGACTTTGATTTTGTCTTCCCCTGGTGATGGTGCTTTTTGTGGGTGGGTTTTGACAGAGGTGGATGACCTTTGATAGGCCCTTGTGGCTTTTGTCATCCGTGTAATTATGTTATGTTATGTTATAAATATTAATAATCAAAGTTAATATGATACAACAATACACAGACATATAAGACAAATAGTTACAGTGGTCAACGGGTTTTTAAGAATAATAGGTATTCTAAAATGCAATAAAATGGGGTAGACCGGAATTATAAATTTAGGGAAGCTAAAATATTCATTACGATACCTTGTACACAAATGGAGGGGTTGGGGGAGACGATGGTCGTTTCCGGCGAAGCGGCGAGATGTTGGTCGGGTTACTTCGATGGGGTCCAATATCAACTTGCTTGTAGTGAAATTTTCTTTTGAGATGACGGGGGGGGGGGGGGAGGAGAGAAGCAGAGTCTTCGAGAAGGGAGGTTGGGAATTCTTCTGGTGAAAATTCCTTTGAAGAAAACGGAGGGTGAGCTTCTCCGAGACGTCAAACGGTTTGTTTGGTCGGCTATGAGTAATCAAGGGGGTATTACGCTAAGATTAATCTTCAGTGAAACTTTTGGGGATAAGGCTTGGTTGGTTCTTGTTTGAAGATGGCGTTGATGAGCGGAGTCGGACGGGTATTCTTACGGGGAGAAGAGTTCTTAAATAGTTCTAGGGGGTGGATATTTGTTTTATCCAAAGAGGGATGCTTGGTTTTGTCCCACAACGTTTCCTTGCCTTTGGCGTATGACAACCCGAATCGAGGAGGAGTAAGGTCGTCTGCACTCGTGAGCTTCTATCGCACCAATCTGCTCATTTCTCCTCACGCGGGTAGATATGGACACCAGAAGTGAGGGAGCTTACCCCATAGAAGGGATGGGGGGGACTATCATCCATCGTTTGAGTCATGGCGAACGCAGCCCAGGTGACGATTGTCTCAGCCGCTCCCAGCCTGGCTAGAAGGGGGGAGAGGGGAGACTTCTCGTCTTGTTTAAATACTCGCCTTGATAAGGGCTGCATTCCATGAGCCCGCTTCTATTCTTTCTCACGCTTTTGAGCTTCGAAAATTGTTTGTAAGCTACACGAGGCCCATCACGTGGAAGAAATGCTTAAAAGCGACGTTATTTCTTCCATCACGTGCTTGTTCCCTCACATACATATATGTATTTAATTTTAAATATTTGTAAAAAAACTTATTGTATTTCTTTCTCTAATAAAATTAATTCCGACTGCTAAGATTGATTGTTATAGTTACATCTCTCATATGTTCTGATCGGCAGAGGGGGCAAAGTAAAGTGATAAACGCCAAAGGTTTTCGCGATACCACATTCAAATCTAAATAATATTTTTCTTCACGTGTAAACTCCAATGGAAAGTGAAATGCAAAATCAAGACCAAGCTAAGTGCCAATAGAAAAAAAAACAGATTAGAGCAAAAAGAAAAGGAAGAAACGCCCATCACAGACTCATGGTAAAGTGTCATTACACATAAAAATTCTTTTGCTTCCTTTCCGCTTTGCCAATATAACCCCCACATTCACTGAATAGGTAGAGACAAAGGAGGAACAATTACGAGATGGCGGGCGATACCCTTCGAATAAATCTGAGGACTATCACCGAGAAGTCAAAACCTGACCGTTGGGAGATCTTTGCAAAAGTTTACGGGGAGCTAGACGTCACACTCGTCAAGCTTATAGATACCCCATTTGGGTACATGGCAATATACCAAAAAGAAGCAGACGCGGAACTCTTAGCCTCATCCAAAGCGACCTAAATTTTAAATAAAATTAACTTGACTCCCAAAATCCCACCCCAAATACAAGCACATAGAAGTATCATATGTAGACGGTTAGACTCCTGGGTGGGGCACCACTCAAGCAACGATATCACAGAGGAGATTGAACGTAATCATAATTGGGCAAAGGTATCCGAAGTCATAAGGTTTAAAGAGTACACCCATGTCTTCAAGATCATCTTTCAGGACACGGGAATGGCCCAAAAGGCAAAAGAATTGGCCTCCTACACTTTCACGTTAGGGTATGTCTGTACCAAATTTAGAAGGAGGAGTTTACAGAGTTACAAACATGCTTCAAATGTTATAACTACAATCAACACACCGCGAAGTCATGTCCGCAATGAGAGCGCAACTTAACGGACCTACTTAAAGATAGAATTAACAATCCACCAAGAGTATGTGTTGTATATATTATGCATCCATTGCGAATCTTACTAACTCGGAATCCTTCTGGAAAGAATTGAACCAAATGCTTGTAAGGAATGGCATCCAAGAGATGTAGTTACTTGAGAATCCCCTTTGAAGACGTCCTAAGGGTCAAAATGCAACCTCCCCAAGCAGCTCCTATGGAAACGGAAACCGTCCCCGCCCTCCCAGTAGAAGACAGCCAACAACTGCAGGAACAAATCAACCCTATCAACAAAGAACCCGCAGTATTAGATCCCCCAACCGGCAAATAGTGATTTTTTTTAATAATTTTATAGAGCCCATCTGACGGCAAATGGTGAGGTCTACCTCACTCTCCAGAGAGCATAAACATACTCGTACCTACTATGGTAGGAAGATTAATCTGAGAATCTTCGTCACGGAGCATAACCCATTCCCCAGTGTAAAAACTGATAAAATCATCAGTAAAGGCATTATAAAAGTAATTTACATGTGAGAATACGACGAGAACATCCCGGAGAGGGTGGTTGAGGAAGCTTCTCCTTGGAATGGTCCGATTGAACGAGGATGCCTTCGCCACGATCACGACCTCTGAATTCAATAAAAAGAGATCCGACAAAACCAGATCTCCACCGTCTAGCCCCTCACCCCGAAGAAGAACGACAGAAGGAACGAATAAACAGAAGACAATATAGAAATACTGACTAAACACCTGACGATCCTTCAGATGAATGCAGGCTGATGGCACAATAAACAAGCGACATACGGTAACATAATTAGACAATGCGACCCCGAAATTGTACTGATACCCAAACACGGCGTTGACAGGAGGCAAAATGGTATCGAGATCTTCACCTACAATGTCATAACGAAGAACCACCGCTCAAAACGTTATGATGGCGTTGCCATCGCAGTCAAAAGAGGAATTCGCTTTAAAGTACTTTCATCTCTAAACGAATCATATCTGGCCATCGAAGTCCAAGCCACCCTGGGACCCCTTGTAGTGTTTACAGGATACCGCCCCCCCCCCAAGACCACCCGATGCACAACTTTTTCCAACTTTGTGCGCACGGAAGAACAGTCTTATTTGATGGGAATCTCAACGCCAGAAGCCAGGAACCCGAATATACCAGACGTCTCAACAAGAAATTGAAGAATATGAAGAATCTTATAGACAGGGATATTGTAGTCCGTGCTGAGCCCGACTTCCCCACATACATCACCGAAACCTGTGCAACCAAGCCAGATATCACCCTAACCAGCCCGCGTTTTCCCTATAATTATTTCACCCCCCCCCCCATCTATACCAAGCGACCACGTCACCATTATAATTAGAATATCTTCAAGTCCAATCAAGGCACACATTAGGAAGAGAAAATGCTTCTCCACAATAAACTGGCAGGAGTATCGTACCCTTCTTGGCGAGTACAAACCTCAACCGCTAGAAGAAGCCACCCTGGAAGAGATCGACCAAGAACTGTAATATTAACGGAGAAATTGGTGCAAGCGGACCGCGCAACAATTTTCAGAACAGCCTTCAAAACGTTACCAGCACCAAGATGGACCCAGGAACTACATGACCTAACAGGTGAATACAAAAGACTACATGAAAAAATAGGTTGAGGGGTACAGACAGAGAAAAAAACCCCAGACGTCTAAGAACACTAAAGACGGAAATGTTGACATATATAACAGAACAACATACGGCACTATGGAATGACCTTATAAGCAAGCTCGCCGAACAAGTGGATCCCCAAACATTTTGGAACACCGAGGCCAGATTAAAAGGCAAACCACCAGGCAGAGACATATACCTAAACAAAGACGACGGACAAAGTTGTACGGCGTAACAGAAACAGAAGAAGAGTTCAGAGACTTCTGGAAGAACGTATTTACCATCACTTCAGAAGAAACTGAACACTTTGACCTTGAATTTGAAGAATACATTCACGACCAACTGAGACAAGAACTCGACCAGACATACCCCTTCAATAATACATCTGCCGACAGAGAAATGACGGGCTACGGAAAGAAAATTACCAAAGAAGGAGAAGTAACAGATACGCTATGTACCTTTAGACAGAGAGCACCAGGTGATACGGAGTTGACAAAGCTTAACTTCACGAACTAAACCCAAGACTAGAAAAATTATTTTGTGATTACACAACAGCCAGGAAGGCTTACATACAAATAAAAGACTACACAGGACCTGACTTCGAGCTGACTGCAGGCGTGTTGCAAGGAGAGTGCCTAAGCCCACTGCTGAACAGCATTTACACCCTTGACCTCCCAGATCCGATCCATGAGGACTCGCTGTATGTTCAGTTTGCAGATGGCATCTCCCATCTCGAACACGTCACTGGGTACGAAAGAAGATGGAAAATCTCCACAAACACCCCCAAATTCAAAGTGATACCGCTTTTCAGTAGAAAACTGGGTCACATAGAACTGGGTGACGCCCGCATTAAATTTGGGAAGGAAGGGACAGTGATAGAACTAGATATAGGTAAAAATGGGTACTGTTGCCACGTGTCTCAAACCGTAGAGCGAGCGAAGGCTGAGCTCGACAAGCTTTGCAGGTTCAGAAACCTGAACATGGCCCCCCCAAAAATCTTTAACGCGCTTATCATATCAAAACTGCTGTACCCACCTATACCTATCAACACAGGTCTCCCAAAACAAATGAGATATCTCCAAAGAGTACAAAATAAGGCAGTGCTTCTATGTACTTACCAACGTTAGGAGGAGAGAAAGAATGAGGCACCTACGCCAAGAGATCCAACTGTACTTCATTAACATCGAGCTTCAAACAAGAGCCCGTAAAATCTAGGAGAAAGTCACGGGATGCATGACGGACGAAATCAGACAAAGACACATTGACATTCCATTGGAGGACAGATAAAGGATGACGAGAAACTTTATTAGTAGTATGGAACAGACTGAAAGACAAGAAGAACCCATATACAGCTAAAACCACTCATATAAGACAATGAAAAGCAATCGACTGCGCAAATAATCTGACAAGGAAAATACACAACAAATACAGTCATCGAGAGAAACATATAAAGCACCTACAAAGGCTTGAATGTCACAAAAAAATACTAAAATCTACATGAAACAAAAACAAAACAGACAAACAAACAAGTATTACTATCACAAACCAAGAAAAATAGATACAACAAAAATTACAGAGCACACAAAAGCTAGAAAAAAAAGAAAATGACCGTGAGAAGAACACCAATCTCAGATAAAACGCCTGAAATACCCTTCCACCAGAGATCTTTTAACTCTATCTATCGCTTTTCCTACATCCCTATCTTTAGCTCACTGTGGGTGCAAGTTGTACTCATATGTGTGTGTGTATTTTTTACCACTTCATTATGTTGTAGTGGTTTAACCCCTACAAAATGTAATAAATTTCCCCAAAACAATATATATATATATATATATATATATATATATATATATATATATATATATATATATATATATATATATATATATATATATATATATAGTTATAGTTATAGTTATAGTTATAGCTATATCAGGAAATGTATACAGTGGCAACATTTCCTCTCACCATGTGAACGTAAATTCAGTAAATGGTCTATTTCAATCGTGCTCCGCTATTAACAGGTTAGTCAAAAATTTACGTACAATTCTTAGTTTGTTTTTCCCCTTTGTATCAAATTCATCATGGCGTTTTTTTTTATTTCCAGACTCATTAATCACGTTAACCATTAGTATAGATTTTTCCTTCTCTCCAAATCATTAGTATATATTTTCCTTTCACTCCAAATCATTTGTATAGATTTTCCCTTCACTCCAAATCATTAGTATAGATTTTCCCTTCACTCCAAATCATTAGTATAGATTTTCCCTTCACTCCAAATCATAGGCACAGATTTATCCTTCATCCCAAATTATAGTCTCTCTTATTAAGTTTTCTATTCATTGATCAGACATTGCCTGTTTATATAAACCATATTGTCTTACTGTACAATTCTTAATTTTGTAATTTAAAGGACATAACTTACGATCTCCCCATATTATATTCCCTCAACTTATATATATATATATATATATATATATATATATATATATATATATATATATATATATATATATATATATATATATATATAAATATTAAAATTATTTCTCGAATAAATATATTGCTAGAACTTATAATTAATATCCCTCCTGAAGAATTGCATTTAACTCATCCATTCACTTTCAACCTCAAATTCATTGCCAAAGTAATTTCTTAATTTGGCTGGTGCCCCCCTTGAACTGTCTAGGCTAATTACCATTAAAAACGTTCTACTTAATATCATCCCCTTTTTAAGTCACACACCCTTACCGGTTTAATGTCTAATTCCAAATCATTGTATTTCTGTTTATTTTCTGAAGATGAACAACCACGGTCGAAAGACCTCTCAGAATAGAATATGTTTTTTTTGTGAATGTTATTTCTCGCATCAAAAACCCAGTCGAAACTTGTAATAAAAATAAAAAGAATACAAGTTAATAACGTTGCTATATATATATATATATATATATATATATATATATATATATATATATATATATATATATATATATATATATATATATATATATATACAAACACGAGGGGCGGTCAATAAGTTTTGCGAATCGGTAGGAAAAAACAGAGGAAGGGGGGTGGCTGTTTGTGGGGGTGTTGGGACGAGTTATAACAAGTCAGGACCTGCAGCCGCACGCTCCTGCCTCGTCTATTTAAGAAGCAGTAGCTGATCCCAGATCGTCATTCACAAATTTTTCAACAATGGAGAAAGTTGAGCACCGAGCAGTGATCAAATTTTTGACCAAGTAAGGCAAGAATGCAAAAGAGATTCATGAACGCATGGTTGCAGTGTACACCCACACCGCCCCTTCCTATGCAATCATTTCTCGCTGGAATAGGGAGTACCGCAATGGTCGTGAGTCCATTGAAGTTGACCCCCGTCCAGGAGGCCCGTCAGACATGACCAACGAAGACAATGTGGCCCGTGTGGAGAGGAGGATCTTCGAAAATCGACGGGTGAAGGTCGAAGAAATCGAGCGAGAACTTGGAATATCACATGGAAGTGTTATCAACATCATCCACGACAATTTGGCTATGACCAAGGTCTCTGCCCGTTGGGTCCCGAGAAACCTCACGCCCTATGATCGACTTCAACGTCATCAAAGTCCACAAGGCCAGAGTTGCACAAGCTGCCCTGCGAGAGTGCGGATTCGAGGAGCTCAACCATCCCCCCTACAGTCTAGATCTAGCCCCTAGCGACTACTTTTTATTACGCCAGCTCAAGGCTGCACTGCGTGGACGCCGGTTTGGGGACGATGAAGATGTCCAGCTCGCCGTCCAGGATTGGATTGAACAGCAGTCGGGAGATTTCTGGTTGTCTGGAATTCGAAGCCTCGGGGACAAGTGGCGCAAGTGCATTGAAGTCGAGGGTAGTTATATTGAAAAATAATTAAACACTTTTTCTCATATCTCGTTTCCTTATATCCGAATTGCAAAACTTATTGACCGCCCCTCGTATGTATATATATATATATATATATATATATATATATATATATATATATATATATAGAGAGAGAGAGAGAGAGAGAGAGAGAGAGAGAGTGAGTGCAGCTTTATTAATTCTAGCTTTTATTCTGCTTATTTTGATTACAAGTTTTGACTGGTTCTTTGAGGCGAGAAATAACATTCACAAAAACATATTCTATTCTGAGAGGTCTTTCGACCGTGGTAGGTCATCTTCAGGGAATGAACAGAAATGCAATGATTTGGACATTGGACATAATGAAGTGCTAAAAAATACACACACACACATATGAGTAAAACTTGCACCCATATATATATATATATATATATATATATATATATATATATATATATATATATATATATATATATATATATATATATATATATATATATCTTATTACTCCTCTCGATGAAATTGGAAATGGAGAGAAGCAAAAATCAGTTTTACCCTAAATAATTTATTTGTTAAACCTAGGAATATGTTAAAGAGAAAACAACATAATTTGAAATTTAACAAGGCAATTTAGTGATTACTAATATATTGAAAGTTTATGAAAATAAATTGGTTAAAATATATTATTAGTAATTGCATATTATTTTGGCAGATATATTTTGAATAGTAATTTACCAAAACATGGATTAAAAACTTGGCGATAACAGGCAACCTTTGACGGACCACGGAATTTGATAGAATCGACAAGAAATGAGGAATATAAACTAGATTGGAGAATCGATATTATATATACATACGGGTTCCAATTTTAAATGTTAAATGGATTCGAAAATAATATTTGGGAGTTATATATACATATCTTTAGTAAGCGAAATTGAAGGTTGTGATAGATTTAATAGATGCTCTTGGGTGAAATGAATATAGGAATAATGGCAAAGAAAGATTATTCGACTAGTTGAGAGTTAGATAAGTAATAGTGGATTTAAGCCTAAAATACCAAAACTACTATTTATGGCTTCGGGTTATATAATATTAATATGTAATTGTGGCATGGATTAATTTAATAATTTCACGGAAAACAAAAGCCACAACAGCCTATCAAAGGTCATCCGCATCCACCAAAACATTCCCACAAACTGCATCCATAGGATTGTGTCAGATGATGCATCTCCAATATAAAATGTTAACCATCCACAGTAATGCGTACATAAAAAAGCATCACCATCAAGGTTCGTCAAAATCCAACTCGCCCATAATATACAACAATGTACAATAATAAAAAACTGCATCAACAGGAATTAGTCCAGAATACCCTCCCCCGAGTTAATCCTCCCATGCATACACACCATGTGTTTATGTATGTAATATTGTAGCGGGATTTGTAATAATTCGCACGCATGTAATTGTGGCAGATATGTACAATACAGAATAGTATGATAGCTAAAGTTGTCTTTTGATTCGAAACGTTTGCCAAAATTCGAAAATGTTCGTTGATAGGCTCTTGTGGCTTCTGCCATCCGTGAAATTATGTAAAATATGAGCGCTGTCAGATTCTAAGAAAGATTGTATATGTTTAAGATGGAATCCTCTGACAAAATGTTATTTTATTTTTGTAGGGATTACATTATGCTTTAAGATGGAGTGTAATTCACTACAATATAATGATAAATCTTGGGGTAAAAAAATACCGGTCACACGAGCTAAAGAAAATCTTCATGACCCCCTCCCCCTGACTACCTAAATTTTTTTTCAATAAATTTAGCAATATAACTTAAAGTAGCAAAAACGGAGTAACAAACAGAATGCAGATGTTAATTACAGATGTCTTCTGGATATAGGCTCTTTTCTCAGCCTGTGCTTTCCGCTCTATAATTCCCAATTTACACTGTGGTCTTATCTAGTGATCAGGGCGACTATATTTAATTTCTGGTTTATAATGGAATTTCCTACCTTGATTTTTACAAACTCTGTCCGATTTCTTCTCAAAGTCTATAACAGTTTCAGCACCAACCACATCTTCTGGGAGGCTGTTCCGCGTACTAACCACCCTTTCACAGAAGGCATATTTTCTAATGTTGAGTTAGCCTGTCGCTTGTAGATCTTCTTGCTGTCTCTCTTTGTAGCTGTCTCATGTTGAACAAATACAAATATCATTGCACACCTCCTTGTCATACGGTCCTGCCATGATTTTGAACCCCTCCACCATGTTTCCTATTGTCCTCCTATATACTAGAGTGGGTAGGTCCAGTCTCCTAAATCTTTCCTCATATGCTATGTGCCGCAGAGTTGGGATAAGCTTGTTGGCCCTCCGTTGGACATTTTCAATTGCATCAACATCCCTAATCTTTATGGATACCAAACCTGATTTGAAAATTCTATATAAGGTCTCAACAAATCCGTGTACATGGCCTAAACGTTTTTCATTCAATGTGCAACTTCCGATGAGGCCAACAGATTGTTAACTTTGTTGATTTTTTCAGCAATGTGTTCAGAGAAGCTCAGGTTAGTATTAATTATAACACCTAGGTCTTTTTCAAAGTGTATTTCCTTCATCTCCTACTCCATCCTGTAAGCCTTTGTACCAGCTCTCGTTTTCCTAATCTCATGTAGCTACATTTATTTGGATGAAATTTTAACAGCCACTTGTCACATTGCTTATTAATTGCTGTTATATCCCCCTGCATTTTGGTTATTATTTGGTAAAGTGAATATATATTAATATTGTCAGAAGGTATCGATAAAGAAGTAAATTAGCGCTAGCAATTAAAAAAAACACTTCACTTGTAAAGTCAACAGTAAAGTAACAACCCTTACAATAGTGTTCTGCACAACAGGCTCGATCACCAAAATATAATAATTTTGACTAGTACTAACACAATATTTTCTGGAGTTTAGCGCAATCGTAAAATCGCAATTTAATGTAATTCAATAATGTGTAGAATTAGCCGGATTCTGTACTGAGTGTGTAAGAGTCCGCCTCCCATAAAATGTATAAATCAATTAATATTGATTTTTAAGTCGTTTAGCTGATCTAACTAAGCAAGTTACCGAAATAAATTAAAAGAAGAAGGTGCAAAAAGTTTGACCAATCGGAAGGTATTCCGTGTAATTAGTCTAAATGGATTATATTTTCGTTAGCTTCCATTTATTTCAGAATGTTTCATTTGCATGTATGTAAATAGTGATGGATATGGATAACTTTATTTACTGAATAATTATACTTCATATTTGATCATAATTGAAACTACTTGGTATATGGTATTTTTATTTTAAAATTTCTGTTTTTACACGAACTATCATTGTGCTATTGTCTTTAAGGAGGTAGTTTATGTTTTGTTCAAGGAAACTTGTCTATTTCCCTAAACCACGTCATTTTAGCACTAGTTTAGAAGGGTTAAGTGGAAAGCAGAATTGGGGCAAAAGCCAATCCGAAAGATCTATAGTAGGTATAAGCCAGGGATAACACCTTTGGGTAGGTTAAAATCTGAATTGTCGGACAACATTTACAAGAGGAAGCACACAGTGTTTGATGTGTAATGGAGTAGAAGAAAAGGTGCAACATTTTGTTAAAAGATGTGAAGGACTAAAAGAAATAAGAAGGAATTTCATATTGGATGATGAAACCGTGAAAAATATATTAAGGGTGACAATGTTGATGACTTTTCACTGGTAAGAAATCTTTTGTGTGTTGACTGGAACAGGAGCTGCCAAGTGTAGGCCATGAATGGTCTTTTGCAGTCTCCTTCTTTTCTTATGTTCTTTAGTGAGAATAAAAGTCAAGAACAAATGATTTACCAAAATAAAGATTACTTGAATAAAATTTGGGGCTTCAGAATATCTATTAAAGAGCATTACCAAAACCAAGGGAACAGAGTAAATTTAGGTTAGAAATACAATAAATATTATGAAGAAAATATATACATAAAGAGTAAATACACCACATAGCATAGAAGGAAGAAAACTAGCAAACACTCAACGCTGTAGTCAAAGAAGTTGAGGGTAGCTTTAAAGTGCAGAGTGACTTAAATAAGTTATTAGCTTTTGCTCAGAAGTGGCAGATGACTTTTAACCTTAATAAATGCAAAGTTATTAACATGGGAAGAGATAATAGGGAATTTAGCTATGAAATGGATGGGCATGGGCTGAATTCAGTTTAGGATGAGAAGGACTTAGGACTTAGTAGTAGATAGATCGGTAAATATGTAGATTAGGAACTCAGCCAAAAGTGTCTTTTTTTGTTGGATATTTTCGTTCACCCTTATTGGAATATTCATGCGCGTTGTAGTTCCTTTAAATGATCTAGCTAATTAGATTTAAATGTATAAAAAAGGTAATAAAAATAGTAAAATGGGGAAAAATATATTGACAAATAAAAATGACTCCAAATGAGGATAATAAAAAGATATTAAGTGAAAAACAAAATAAAAATTCAAATCAGTCATTTCTGATGTCAGACCCCACCCCTACCCGCATTATAATTCGCAAAACGATTAAAGGTGCTGACATGATGTAGTTAAATTGGTAACACTTCAGTTTCAGGGCACACGATAGGTGGCGCTGTTTATAGGCTACAATTTTGGGCTACAATATATGTCTTATAACGTCAGACAGTAGCGTCAGATGGGAAAAATTACTGAGTTATATTTTTTTGTATATAAGTATATACTGGGGTGCTGCCCCTCCAGCCCCCCCCCCAATTGATTGAAACTCAGGATCATCGCAGGGTGGTCCACCCCGCAGTCATATCTCCCCCACGAGCAGTCCCCTTGAATTTACTGGGTTTTTCCTCCCCCAACAGCTTTTTACTGGCAGAAAAACCTAACCTAATAACAAACAATACTTACTTTTATAAGTTTCTTGATTAGTTTATGCGCCTCTAAATAATCTAAAAGTTTTTCAAGATTATACAAAATAAAGCCAAATTCGAATAACAAAGAAGCACAACTAGAGCACAACAAGCCATAACCAAAATGAAACAAATGCGAAGTGTGTTCTATTTATAGCTACGATGTTGCCAGTAAGAAGCTGTTATCGTTTGCAGCAAACAAAAATATGAAAACAAAACAAAAAACAATAAAAGACATCAAGAAACCTTACCTAACTTAGAAAAAACTATAAATGAGCAAAGGCGCAAATATTTAGTAAATAATACAGACTAAAAGTTACAAATCCCTAAAACAGCAAAAAAGTATAACACCGTGATTGGTCACATCTGAAGCTACCATCTGACGTCATAAGAGATATATTCTAGCCCCAAATTGTAGCCTACTAACAGCGACACCTACCGTGCGCCCTGAATCTGAAGTATTACCGTTAAATCATTCACCTCTGTAAACGTTAGGACATTATTCTATAAACAATTAGGATTATATACTGGGGGGCTGTGCCCCCTAGACCCCCCCTGAATTTAATGAAACTCAGGATCATCGTATTGTGATCCCCCATTGTGTTTACCCCCACACGAGCCGTCCCCTTAAATGTACTCCAAAAATGTGAAACATTTTGGAACACATGAAATAGTACGTCCCATCATTCGAGTTGCTAATCTACATATTTACCATGTTAGCTACAAGAGTAAAGAGATTATTCTTAAACTCTACAAGGGACATTTAGTCACCATCACCGATTTTGATGAAAATTGGTATACAGGTTGATTTTGATGAGAGAAAAACAATGAGACACTTCCCAGCCCTCAATTTTGAATAGCTCAAAAGTTATAACCTGTCAAAGTTGAGAAAAATTGTCAAATTTCTTGATACCAGCATTGCTAAAAAAATATTTCTCCCTTATTATAGCACATAAAACAATGAATTATATATTTTTTTTTAAGCTTAAGGGTTGCTCTAAACATTTTTAACAAAATTAATTTTTGGTAAAAAAAAATTGTTTGACCTTAAAGATCAACTTTTGACCTTTAAAAAAAATATATTGGTATCAATAAATTTTTGTGTAATTTTTTTTAAAAATATATATGCCTTTAGACTACAATATAAGATAAATTTCATTCTGGGTTTTTCATTATATCAGGAGTTATGATCAATTTTGTAACCACTGGTATGGCCATTTTTTGCTATCTTCACAAATAAATTTTTTTTATATGCATCTTTATCATATTAACAGAGTTACATCATATTCACAGAGTTAGTTATCAATTATTAGATGCCTAAGTATTATATTTGAATGCTTTTAATATATACTCGTGTATTAGAATCATTAATTCTATAGATATGTGTTAAATCCTACCTACAAGAAAAAATGAACTTTCAGTAATTTTTTATTTAAAATTATAAATATTTTTAAAGCTACCTACCTATGTATTTAATTTATAATTTGCTATGGTCAATGGTGGCAGAGCCACTACCAACAGTTAAGATACCTGCATAACTGCTGGTATCCCCATCGCCTAAGGGGCCACTCCTGATAGCTCAGCAAAAAAGCCACAGGTCCCACCCAACCTCCCAAAATGAATTTATTCTTTTTATAATAATTTAGGAATCAATTTTTTTTCTGCATTATTTCTGTTGATTTTAATTGTTCATTTTTAGATAGTTTGTAAGTTCTTCCTGTTGCTGTTACAGGCTCAACAATGCTCAATATGTCATCTAATGGCAATACTAATACATCTGGTTTTCTTGGATATTTAAATGAATTTGATGGTCCTTCTGGTTCTAGGAATGTTATTTTAACAGTCATTTTCTCAACATTGGTATCCAATACACACCCTAAGTACCATTTGTCATCATACTTAGCAGTGACAAATCCTTTTACATCCTCCAATAATATTGCCTCTGTATAGGATATTTTCACTTTCTTGAATTCTGATGCAGATGATATTGTTTTCACTCTTAGTTCATTTTCATTAACTGGCTCAATTTTTTTGAGGCAAAAAATTTGCGATCGGACGTGTTTTTTCGGTGCTCTTACTTTCGTCAGATTTATTCGGTATATTAATATAATATTTTGTGTAGAAGGTCGAAATTTCATAAATAGCGAGTGCTTTGATAATATATAATTATAAAAATAGTGGGTATCTCGAATTATTCTAAGGAATAATATATTTTTTCGGTCGAATCTTTTTGTTTACGTCGTCGGCCGTCCTAAATTAGGCCCGCATTTGGCGCGCTCCTTGTCTTAATTCAAATTTTTGTAAACAAATTAATTACCATAAAACGAATAAGAATTAAAAAAGATTGCCTCATATTTAAATATTAAACAAAGATAGTGAGATATTTCTAACTTGACGAATTCGAAAACGAATTTTAAGGTACTCGTAACAAACTCTGCTTCAAGAAAACCGTCCGAGGGGTCGACCCGCGGTATTTCCGTTGTATAGAGTTTGGAGCTTTAATTTTGTCTGGAAAAAAAAATGGAAGGTATTAGTGTGGAGAGTATGTATCTTTCCTGTGAAGAGTGTGGTCTAGAGAGGAGGATACAAGTAACAAATTGCAAGCTGTGTGAAGTGATTGATAAGAATGTTGCGCTGACCCAGGAGCTAAAATCTTTGAAAGATGAACATATTAAGTTGAAGGATGAAGTAAATAATTTAGGACTCAGACGGTTGGACAGTATGTTTTTAAATAATCCTGAAAAAAAAGGGCCAAGTGTACAGAAATCTGAGCCAATCCAAAAAGTGGTAGAAAAATTAAGAATTGAAAATCAGGAATTATTTATGGATATGAAGCATATAGAATTAGATTTTAAAAATATTGCAGCTGAATGGAAGAAAGTAAAGAAAGGGAAACGTAAATCGATAGTAATAAGTGAAAAAAGTAAAGAATTGGAGACCAAGAACAGCTTTGAGAACTTATGTGATGAAATTGATACCATCGAAGAATCAGTAGATAAGAGTGCTACAAAAATTAAGCAACAAGGTAGACGGTTTTGTCCACGAAGTAGAAGTTATGATTATGAAGAGATGGATAAAATATGTGAAATACACCAAGAAAATAATGGGCAAAAGGTAAACAAAAAGGCAGAAATAACTGTCTTACATCAAAAATTAAATCGGAAATCCCCTCAAAAAGAAAACAAAACAAAAATACTGCTACAGAAAAATCTCAAGAATGAGCAACCGATCCTTCTGATAGGGGATAGTTTAGTAAGAAAGCAGGACATCGAATTTATAAATAAACAGCCCAAACATAGAAAGAGAATCTGTCTTCCAGGAGGAAAAATATTGGATATAAAAAAGACGTGTGTAAATCAAATAGAATATACTGGAGAAAATACTCTACATATAATTAATGCAACTGGAAATGACATTAAAATAAGAGATCTAAATGCTATAATAAATGAATACAAAAAACTGATCGAAATCTATAAAGAGAAGAGAAGAAAATTGATAGTCACAGAGATATTACCAAGACTAAATTATTCAGAATATTGGTATGATTATACATATTGCCTAAACAAAAAACTACAGCTTCTCTGTGAAGAAACGAATATACCTTTTATACAAACCTGGAATCATTTTGATAACAAATATAAATTATTTCAACAAGATGGAGTCCATTTAAATTATATGGGAAATAAAATATTAGGTAATATATATGAATCATTTCTTAAAGAATATAATCAGGGAAACTTGTAAATGGGGGTAAACCCCCCCTGGACAGGAAAAGAGGCCTTCATAATGGTAGTGTATCTAGAAAAGCCAGTAAGAAAATTGAAAGTGTGTGTAACATATATCTACTGAATATTCAAGGATTAACAAAGCAGAAAGCACTAGAAATTGAAGATATTATTAAGAAAACAGATGGTCAAGATATTATTTTTCTTACGGAAACACATCAAAAATACAAGAAAATAAACTTTTCAGAAAATATTAATACAGTTGAAAAGTTCCGAGATGAAAAAGACAAAAAAGGAGGAGGATTAATGGCCTTATACAGAAAAAATAATTTAGACATACAAAAAATAGAGCTTCAAAATAATGACATACTCGCAGCTTTTGTGCATATTGGAAAATATAAAATATTTGTATTATTAGTATACATGGATGTGAAATGCAAAGAAAGAAACATAAATATAAGAAAAGATATTGAAAAAAAACTAGAACAAATGAATGATGAAATCCCAATCATAATTCTTGGCGATTTTAATGCACATCTCGGCTTTGCTGGACCACAAAAATGTAATTGGAATGGAAAAATGGTTATAGATCTGATAATGAAATGGAATTTAGTACTTTTAAATGCAGATGAAAATTATACTGGAACAATTACCAGAGAACAAAGAGGAGAAAAGAGTGCAATTGACTTTATCATTGTAAACAGGCAACTATATAACCTATTTTTAGATATGGAAATAGATGAACATAAAAGATTGTTTGACCTCTCGGATCATTGTCTTCTCAAAATGAGATTAAGAATAAAAAAAGATGAAATTAAAAAGGATCAGAGAGAAGACATAGAAACCTATAAAGTTACGGACCAATATGCAAAGACAATGTTTATGAAGGAAGTGGAGGCTGACTTAGTAAAGGATGACAATGAGGGTTCTATCACAATGCAGAAAATAGAAGAGATAATAGGAAAAAAAGCTGATAAATTCCTAATAAAAAAAATCAAAAGGAGGATAGAAAAAAATCAAAAAGAACCAGTATGGTTAACAAAAGAAATAAAAGAAGGAATAAAAATTAGAAAGATGTATAACAGGAGAAAAAGGAATAGTAAAGATAAAAAAGAAAATGATTACTATATGAATATGTATTTAAGACAAAAGCAAAAGGTTCATATACTAATAAGAGAAGCTATAGAAAAATATGAAAAAAATATTACTCAAGAAGTAAAAGATAACAAGTCAGGAGAAAAACTCTGGGAAAATATAAACAAATTGCGAGGAAATATCAGAAAGGATATAATAACTGAAATATATAATGAAAAAGGAGAAAAATTAAAAGATGATTTTCAAAGAAATAAAATGATCCTGAACTATTGGAATAGCATATATAAAAAACAACACAACAATATAACAGAAGTTTGGAATAAATCTGAAATAAAAAAATATAAGCAGTATAAAAATCAAGAAAAAATGAAAGTATTTTTCGAGAATACCAAGATTCAATATGTACCAGAAAACTTAATTGAACATTTTGAATGTATGAATATTGAACAGAGAAGTGATGAGATTAAACCTTTAAAGAAAATAATATATAATGGTAAAAAGAACAATATAAATTACAAAGAAATACCTATATACTTAAAAGAGCATTATGAAATGAGTGGAAAATCTCATGAAGAGAAAGAATTAAAAAAGATGAAACCAGTAAATTTTCAGGCAATAGAGGTAAGGAAACATATCTTGAATATTAAAAATAAGAAGCAACCAGGCCCAGATAAAATAAAAGGAGAAATTTGGAAATGGATAGGGGAAAATGATATAACATTAGAAATCATAACAAAAGGTTTGAATAAAATAATTGAAGAACAAAATGTCCCTCAAAAATGGAAAGAATCAAAAACAGTGCTACTGCCAAAGATAAAAAAGCCAACTATAAAGGATTTTAGGCCAGTTGCACTTACAAATACTGGCTATAAATTATATATGAGCCTAATAAAAACTAAATTGGTGGAACACTTGGAAAATGTGGAACAAGAAAACGAGTTTCAATCTGGGTTTACAAAAGGAAGAAGAAGAGAAGATAATCTACTAATATTGAAATATTGTATTGAAAATAGCATAAAAAGGAAGAAATGTCTTATTGTTACTTTTATTGATTTTGAAAAAGCTTTTGACTCTGTGGATAGAGGAAAGATGATTGAAGCATTAAAATACTATAAATGTGATCCAGATGTAATAGAAACAATAGCCAGACTTTATACAGATGACAGTACTACTTTATATATAAATAATAAAGTAATAGGTCAGACTGAAGTGACAAATGGAATACATCAAGGGTGCACAGGATCACCACAAATATTTATAATGGTTATAAACATACTGATTGAGAAATTGTGCCTCATGAAATTTGGATACAAGGATGAGTCCTTTTACATACCAACATTATTCTTTGCAGATGATGGCGTATTATTGGCAAGTTCAATAGAAGAAATGGAGCAAATGATTGATATTATTACAGAAATAGCAAAGGCCTGTGGTTTGAAAATGAATAAAAATAAGAGTAAAATCATGATATTTAACAAACCAAAAGAACAAAGTAAGATAAGAGATATTGAAATCACTAACGAAGTAAAATATCTAGGAGTCACAATTATTGACAAAAAAGACTGTTTTAGAAAACATAGAGAAGAAAAAATAAATCAAGCTAAAAAGATGAAAAATCTAACATTCTCAGTTATCTCAAGATCATGTAACAAGGTAATGATTGGAAAAACCTTCTGGAAAAGCATTATATTGCCTAGTATATTGGCAGGAACAGCAGTAATATGTTGGAAAAAGAAAGAAATAGAAGAGCTACAAAGAATTGAAAATTCAGTTTGGCGGAATATATTAGGAGCCCCAGGGTTTACACCTTCAGTTGTTCTTCGTGGCGAAATTGGAGCATCATCCATGTTAAAAAGAGATATAGAAACAAAATTGGGTTACATTAAATATGTTCTGGATAAAGGTGCACCATTGAGTAAAACAATCATGAAAGAAATGATGGACAAAAAACTGGACAAACAATGGAATGACATAGTAAGGAAATATATGGAGTTTATTGAAATAAATACAAAGAAGCTAAGAGAAATAAATAAAGAAAAACTAAAAGAACTGACAATGAATTTTGATACCAAGTTATGGATTGAGAATTTGAATAAAAAACACACTCTCAAATTATACCAGGAAAATAAAAGAGAGATTAAAGAAGAAAAAATTTATCGTAATGATTTTCCATCAATTCTTATGTTTAAATGTAGAACAAACACTTTGAACCTTGAATGGAGGAAGATTTATGTAGGAGGAGATACAAAGTGTAAACTGTGTAATGAAGAAGAGGAAACTTTGGAACACTTTCTTATAAAATGTAGCAAATTGGAAAAAATCAGAAAAAAATTTGAAATAAGAGAGATAAGAATAGAGAAGTTACTACTATTTAATAATATCCAAGAGGAAGAAGAATATAAATGTAAAAATTTCCTGAAAGAGGCTTGGATGATGAGAAAAAAACTAATGGATAAAGCAATTTAATAAGATTGATAAATAGCCAAAGTAAATGATGAAAAATAGGCACTCATATATGTGTATGTAAATATATAACTAATAATGACAATAGGCACCAGTATGTGTATGTAAATATCTTATCTAATTAATAATGACGATGGTGAAAAACCTAATCAAGTGATGACAAGGACAATCCTAATCAAGTGTGCCTGATACGTAAATATATAGTTATTAATGACAAGGGTGAAAAAAGCTTAATAAGATGACAAAGATAATAAATTCTGCAAAACAAACAATACAAAAAGAAATAAACAAGACATAATGTATATTTAAGAGATGCCGAAGTAAAGGCAATATCTCGAACCTCAAACAGAACAGAAAACTGTGTAATTTTTGGGTACCAATTATTGCAGAGGCCTGGTCAAATCTTTCTTGCAAATAATTTTTTTCTTCAATGTATTCACTATTTGGGACATATGAAAATTTGATTCCCTTAATGTGTCTTTCAGCAAAATCAAAGAGCTGTTGAGGAGTCATTATCTGATCATTATATGCTCTTTGCAGGCTAGCTTTTGCTGCTAGTCTTTTTACTGTGCCCCCTACACCATCGCATGGTCCTTTTCCATGAGATGTAGCAAAGAAATGCTATTCTGCTTCCAATCCAAAATCTGATTTATGGTGACATAAATTAATAAAGTTTTTAAAATTTTTATATTGTGACGCAGCTCCATCAGAAAAATATATAATTTTTGTTATTGGGAATTTGAGTTCTTTTTTAAAAAATTCAATGGGTTTTTTTTTTAATAAATGGACTGCAACAGTGTCATGCTTCAAGCAGTTTGAAATCACAACAAAACTTATGTGTTGTGTTTCCCCAGCTTCTTTGTAGTAGGAAAGAAAGGGATGTAATGTAGCTTGGGAGTTATTCCAGTGGTACCCTTGTGCTGCATCCTGAAGAAGGAATGAGTAATTTTCAGCAAAATCGCATACTAATAAGATTTCACCATCTTTTAGTTCTTCTTTTTTAGTTGAACAAAATTGTGCCTGCTTTTTTGCTATGAAATCCTGTTTTTTTTAAAATTGAGAAGACTTAAGGTAAAAGTGTCTATAAATTCTTCAGTTGTTCTTGAAACAAGCTCTAAAGTTGAGCGATCAGTTGAGAGCCACTGCTTGTAATTTACCTCATCAATCATATTGTCATCCAAAATTTTAGTAACATATAGTTTTAGTTCGTCTATTTTAGAAAAACATTCTGAGCATTCATCAAAATAGCACTCATAAGTTGGAGGGTCACATGTAATGAATGATAGACATGTTTTGTAATCATCTAAATGCAGGTCACTGTCTTTTGTCAACTGTGGTAGCCTTGTACCAATAATCATCAGTTTAACATTTTGATGATGTGTGCAAACACACACACTGTGAGTTCCTGCACCACCAGCTAATACACACTCGTTGGGTCTCAGCTCAGCAAATTTTGAAAAGCCAATCTTAGTGTCTGGGCATTTTGTTTTAAATAAATGATAAATTTCTTTTAAATTTCCCAAAATTAAGTATTTTTGTTCATGAGTTTTCTGTCCATCTTTTCTAACACTCTTGAAATCTTTTTTCCCTGGCATAATTCTGCTTACTTCTTCATTTTTATAAAAGTCTTCTACTACTTTAATTTTTCTGATGGAAATGTACCTTTTCTTTTGCTTGGCAATGACATTATTCCTTCTTCCATTGCTAGTTTTTTAGCTTGTCTGGCCATGTAATTAGTAACATTAAATTCAGATTTAATTTTGGATAAGCTCCAGCTTTTTGGCAAAACAGTTAAGATTTGCAGCTGCTCAAACCTTTAACTAGTAGTTTGAAATTTCTCCTTCAGTTGATTTATCATTTCTTCACCATCTTTACTTGATTCTGTTCTAGAAGACTCTGGGTCTTGATCCAAGGGTAATGGATATTTTGTTGCAGAGCCTACAGTTCTGAGTTTACTTGAAATGGATTTTTGAATTTTATTCATTTTATCTGAACTATATTTTTTACTACATCCATTTTAAATTTCTTGACTGGTGACTCTCCAATAGCTATTAATGATTTATTTAATTCAGTTAATGCTTCTTGTGATTCTTCCTGTTCAGTAATTGGCTCAATTTCCATTCTTTCTTCTGAAAGGCTTGGATTCGTATTTTGAGATGAAGAACTATCATCATCAGCTATCTTTTTTCTGCAGTTATCACAGATTTTTTGGTCCTTAAAATTTTTTAATTTTGGATATTCTCTTATTAAGTCTTCTGAAATTAGTCTCAGATTTTTCTGTATTAATTTTTTGTGACCTTTGTAAGGATCGCAGCAATACTTAATATTTAAAAAATGCTTTCTCTTCTCATCCATAATAATTTGTTAAAATACAAATAATTGGTAATGCAAATTATTAATTACTTTTTTATCTAAATATTAAACTTTCTGAAAAAAAAAAGAAAATTTTTTAAATTAGCTTTCATAGTTTATAAAGTAACACCTAATAGGTAAAATTTATAACATAAAAATAGGTAAAAATTGGCATACCAATGGTTACAAAATTGATCATAACTCCTGATATAATGAAAAACCCAGAATGAAATTTATCTTATATTGTAGTCTAAAGGCATATATATTTCTAAAAAAAATTACACAAAAATTTATTGATACCAATATATTTTTTAAAAGGTCAAAAGTTGACCTTTAAGGTCAAAAAAACTTTTTTAGCAAAAATTAATTTTGTTGTTAAAAATGTTTAGAGCAACCCTTAAGCTTTAAAAAAATACATAATTCATTGTTTTATGTGCTATAATAAGGGAGAAATAATTTTTTTTCAAATGCCTGTATCAAGAAATTTGACAATTTTTCTCAACTTTGACAGGTTATAACTTTTGAGCTATTCAAAATTGAGGGCTGGGAAGTGTCTCATTGTTTTTCTCTCATCGAATTCAACCTGTATACCAATTTTCATCAAAATCGGTGATGGTGACTTAAAATTTCCCCCAAAATTGGTTGATTTCATATGGAATGACCCACAACTTGTATGTTAGGCCACATTTAGAGTACTGTATACAAGCATGGTCACCACATTTTAGACATGATATCAACCAGCTAGAGTCAGTACATAACATAACATAATTTCACAGATGACAAAAGCCACAAGGGCCTATCAAAGGTCATCCATATCCATCAAATCCATCCACATAAAGCATCCATAGGATTTTGTCAGATCATGCATCTACTATATACAATTTAACAATCCATAGGAATGTCCAACCATGCATCTACAATATATAATTTAAAGCCTCCATAGGAGTCTGTCAAAAACAAAATCAAAGTCCCCCAAAATATACAATAAAAAGAAACTGCATCCACAGGAATGAATCAAGAAACATATCCACATACCGAAAGTAAGAAATTAACTCTCCATCCCCATATAATCATCCAATCTGCGCTTGAAAACATTCAAGTTTGGGCTGTCTTCAGTCTCAGGTGGCAAACTATTCCAATAATCCACCACTCTGTTAGTGAAAAAATATTTTCTAACATCCAGTCTGCACCTCTGTTTTTTAATCTTTAAGTGGTAGTCTCTAGTTCTATTACTACCTTCTAACTCAAATAACTTGCTGAAATCCAATTTATCCACCCCAGAAAAGATTTTAAAAAGCTCAATCATATCTCCCCTCACACACCTTCTTTCAAATGAGAACATATTTAATACCCTCAGTCTATCTTCATATTCAAGGTGCTTCAGGGATGGTATTATTTTTGTTGCCCTCCTTTGTACTGACTCTAATAAGTTTATATCATGTCTAAAATGTGGTGACCATTCCTGTATACAGTACTGTAAATGTGGCCTGACATAGGAGTTGTATAGTTTAAGGATGACCTCCTTACTCTTGTAGCTAACATTTCTTTTAATGTAACCTAGCACCCTATTTGCTCTATTTTTTGCCTCAATACACTGCTTTGAAAATTTCAGTGACCTATCTACTACTACTCCTAAGTCCTTCTCATCTTCAACTGAATTAAGCATTAAGCCAATACCCATCCATCTCATAGCTAAATTCCCTTATTTCTCTCCCCATGTTAATAACTTTGCATTTATTAAGGTTAAAAGTCATCTGCCACTTCTGAGCCCAAGCTAACAACTTATTTAAGTCACCCTGCACTTTAAAGCTACCCTCAACCTCTTTGACTACTGCTGCCAATTTAGTGTCATCAGCAAAAATTGATACTTTGCTATTCACACCTTGCCCAAGATCATTTACATAGATTATAAATAATAAAGGTCCTAAAACTGATCCTTGAGGTACGCCACTAATAACATTCCTCCACTCTGACCTCACTCCATTCAGTACAACTCTGTTTCCTATTTTTCAGCTATTCAGTTATCCAATTTAAAACCTTCCCACATATCCCATGCAGCTTTAATTTATGAACTAGTCTTCTATGTGGAACCTTATCAAAAGCTTTGCTGAAATCTAAATAGATCACATCAACTTTCTCACCCCTATCTAATTCTTTAGTTACATAATCCATAAAATCCAGTAAATTAGTTAAACACAATCTACCTTTTCTAAAACCATGCTGAGCATCATTAATTAACCTGCTACTCTCTAGATGATCAGAAATTCCCTTCTTAACCATCTTCTCAAGAATTTTACAGACTATAGAAGTTAAGCTTACTGGTCTAAACTTATTTGGGTCCTCTTTGCTTCCCTTTTTAAAAATTGGCACTACATTTGCCAATTTCCAAGCATTTGGCATTTTTCCAGACTCTAGTGATCTAATAAATATCTTCTCAAGAGCTACTGCAATACTTTCTACACCTTCTTTGAGTATCCTAGAATGAATGTTGTCAGGGCCAGATGCCTTACTAGTATTTAACTGCATTATAAGCCCTTTAATTTCTTCTGTCTATATTAATAGAATTTATCACTACTTCCCTTGACCTAGAATTATCATCAATTAATCTAACTGGTTTCTCTTCTGTGAATACTGAAGCAAAATGATCATTAAGGACCTCTACTATTTCCTCATCAGATTCTTTCAAAACCCCTTCATATTTAATAGGCCCTATTTTATCACTGTTAGATTTATTATTGATTTTATAATAGCTAAAGAATTTTTTAGGATCTTTATTATTATTTTTAGCTAAATTAATTTTGGCTGTCCTTTTGTTCTTCTTAATAATCTTTAGTTCATTCCTGGTTGACCTATAATGGTTTAAATTATCTAAACTACTCTCACTTTGTAATCTCTGGTATGCCCTTTTTATCTCTGAAACTTTATTAGCTATTTCTTGATTCCACCATAATGGTTTCCTACATTTTTTCCTAATAGACTTCATCGGAATAACCTGTTCCTGAACCATGTTTAATATAGTCTTAAAAATATCCCACATCTCGACTGACCTTCGAACAGGTAGCACGTGTTTTATAGAGCTCTCAGTCTGTTGATCTATTTTTCAGATTTTTCTATAGTTTGTTTGTTTTTTGTTTTTTTTTTCTCACCACAATCAGCGAAAGCTAAGTTGCTCTTCTTTTTTTTCTTATTGCTACTTAAATTCTTTCTTTGTTTGAATAAGTGATGGAGTTTGGGGATGAAAGTGAGCATGAGTGTCGGAATGTATGCATTGGTTGTGGTGTATTAGGTGAGGGGTATACATGTGTTGTATGTGGGCTGCGTGAATGCATTGTAAATTTAGAGGGGATGAGAAGGCAGGATTTAGACAGGATATGTAGGCTGGAGGGGTTAGTTGCTGAGCTCAGGAGGGAACTTAGTGTTAGGCCTAGATTTGGGAATAGGTTAGGTGGTGAGGTAGGCCAGTTAGATGTTTCAGGTGAAGGTAGAGGGCCGGTGGAGGAGGTAGGATATGATAGTTCGAGTGATAGTGAAGTTAGCCCCCTTAGATTAGTTAGAAATAGGCCTAGTGAGGATGGGGGACAGTGGAGAGTGGTTAGGAAACATGAAGCTAGGGAGGCTTCTCCTGTTCTTTGTGAGAATAGGGTTGCCTCTGTTGAGGTTGTTGGCCAGGGGGAGAATAGGTGTGTGAGTCAGAGGGACACAGAACCTATTAGCTTGACTAATAGATTCAGTGCCATAAGAGAGGAAGTAACTGGAAATGATATCACTGATGGGGGTGGGGGTGGAGGTAGAGTGACTGGTAGTTTGAATGAGAATAGGAGTGGGGATGGAGTTAGGTCTGTAGGGGTTAGGAATAGGCGTCTGACTGAAGTGCTTGTGATGGGTGATTCGCGAGTTAGATATTTAGATAGGAAGTTGAATGATTTGAGGGTGTGTTTGCCGGGTGCTGGAGTGAGAGATCTGTCTGATAGGTATGAGGAGCTGGTGTCTGGCTGTGCAAGGGATGCGGTTGTGATTACACATGTAGGAGTGAATGATGTGAAGAAAGTGGGTGCATGTGAGTTACGTGAGAGGTACGAGAGGTTGATTGAAAAGGTGAAAGAAAGTAGAATGAAAGGTGTTGTGACAGGTGTGCTTCCAAGAATGGATGTTGGGGTAGAATGGATGTCTTGTGCAATTGGGCTGAATGATTATGTGAGGAGGATGTGTGAGATGGAAGGTGTCATGTTTGTGGATGTGTGGGATAGGTTTGTTGGAATGAAAGAAATGTATGCGATGGATGGACTGCATTTGAGTAGGAGGGGGGTAGATGTGTTGTGGGAGGAGTATGATCGTGTTATTAGGTCTTTGCGGGCGGGAAACTAGATACTAATAGTGGTCAGGGAATTATGAGAGGACATTATAGTACTGGAAGTAGAATGGACTTGGCAGATAACAGAAATAGGTTCCAAGGCGATAGAGGTGAGGTCATTCAAGTTTCAAGAGGTGCTTCAGGGATAGGGGGGTTAAATTGTTTCTATACAAATGCTCGTAGTCTTAGAAACAAGAAGGATGAGCTATTTAGTTATATTAGCAATGAGGATATAGATATATTATGCGTTACTGAATCATGGGTTAATGAAATAGAATTTAGTGACACTATAAGTGAATTTGATTTACAGGGCTATAATATGTACATTAGTCAAAGGACAGGTAGGATTGGTGGAGGAATAATTATCTATATAAAAAACAACATTGTTTCAAGTTTAAATACTTCAATAAAGCAGGATGGAGTTGAGTCACTTTGGATAGATATTAGGTTCAGTAAAAATCGAATGGTGCATTTGGGAGCTTTTTACAGGCCACCTGGGCAGACTGATGATATAGATGAACTAATGATAAGGGAAATAAGTAAGGGATGTGAAACAGATGCACTTATTATTGGGGACTTCAACTTAAACTCTGTGGACTGGGAAAATATGATAGGTAGGGATAGAACAAGTGGCAGGTTCATAGAATGCTTTGAGGATAATTTTTTGAATCAATTTGTTAATGAGCCAACGAGGGGGGACAATATATTAGATTTAGTACTTTCTAACAGTGATCATTTAGTTCAAGAATTGACTGTTGGGGAAGCATTGGGAAATAGTGACCATCAGATAGTTCGTTTTAACTTGGGAATTGAGAAGGGTAAAATAACTGAGAATGCTGAAAAAGTTCCAAATTTTCATAAGGGAGATTATGTAAAATTTTAGAGCTTGCTAAATTTGGTAGACTGGGATATAGAATTCAGAGGTAAAAATGCTTATGGGATGTGGGATACTTTCAAGCATATAATAAATGTAGTCCAAGAACAATGTATCCCAATGAAGGCCATTAGGAACAAAAGTAGGAAACCCTTATGGTGGAATCAGGAGATAGCTAGAAAAATTTCAGAGAAGAAAAGGGCATATAAAAAATTACAGGTAGAAAATAATATTCAAAATTTAAGTGATTATAGAATGGCTAGGAATGAGTTAAATAAGATTATAAAGAAGAACAAAAGGGTGTCAGAAATTAAATTAGCTCAGGATAGCAACAAAGATCCTAGAAAGTTCTTTAGTTACTATAAAACTAATAACAAGTCTGGCAGAGTTAAAATAGGACCTATCAAATATGAAGGGTTTGTGAGAGAAACTGATGAGGAAATAGTTGAGGTACTAAATGGTCATTTTGCATCAGTATTTACAAAAGAGAAACTAAATAGTCCTATGTATAGTACTCATAGGTCAGGAAAAGAGGTGTTTACTAACATTTGTGTGGATCGGAGGATGATAAAAGGACTAATAGGTGATTTAGATACTACCAAGGCCTCCGGCCCTGATAATATTCATTCTAGGATACTTAAAGAAGGGGTAGAAAGTATCTCAATAGCTCTGGACAAGTTTTATACTAGGTCACTGGAATATGGAGAAATACCTGATGATTGGAAGAGAGTGAATGTAGTCCCCATTTTCAAGAAGGGTAGTAAAGAGGATCCAAATAACTTTAGACCCGTTAGCCTAACTCCTGTAGTCTGTAAAATTCTTGAGAAAATAGTTAAAAAAGTGATTTGCCAACATCTAGAGAGGGAGGGGTTAATCAGCGATGCTCAGCATGGGTTTAGATCAGGTAGATCATGTTTGACTAACTTACTAGACTTTCTGGAGTTTGTAACAGATCAAGTAGATAAGGGAGAGAATGTAGATATAATTTACTTGATTTTAGTAAAGCTGTCTGGCTTTGTTCAGTTGGCTGTCTGGCTTTGTTCTGGAAGGTTGTCTTACAGGAGCTCCTGATTCTCATTGTAAGATTGGGATATAATACTGATTTGGGTGTGTAATTTTTCTTGTATTTATTTAATACATCAATCACTGTATAATAAATACATTAGTGATTAATACTTTTGGGGAAGATAACTGGCAGCAATCCTGAGCAAGAATTTTTATTTTGGTGAGTGTTAACTTTTTCCTTAGTAAATTTCTGAGAGTATGGCTTTTTGTATAGATGGTGAGAGCATGCCGTTTGAAAGTAGTGTGTATGTGGTGTGTGATGCATGTGGAGTTGAAAGGAGAGTGAATGTAACTGAATGCCGTGTGTGTTTTCTGGAAGGGGAGGTTAGGAGGTTGAGTGGGGAATGTAAGAGGTTGAATGATTTGGTGTTTGAGGTGAGAAGAGATGCAAGTGTGCGATTGAAGGGTGAGATTAGTGCTAAGAGGGTGGAAGATAGGGCTAAGACTGGGAACAGTGTGGAAGTTGTGAGTGATGATGAATGGTGGGTGAAAATGGATAGGGTAGATAAGTTAGGACAGGTTAGGTGTGTGAATGAGAGGGACATAGAACCTGTTAGGTTGACTAACAGATTCAATGTCCTGAGAGAGGAAGAGTGTGAAAGTGATTTGCCTGGTGTGATTGTGGATGAAAGCAGGATGGGTGGTAGCGTGACTGAGAGCAGGAGGGAGGGTAATGTTAGGCCAAGGCAGAATAGGAGAATGACTGAGGTGCTAGTGATGGGTGACTCTCAGATTAGGTATTTAGATAGGAAGTTGAGTGATAGCAAGTGGAAGGGAATGAGAGTTTGTCTGCCGGGTGCTGGTGTAAGTGATGTTTGTGAGAGGTATGATAGGCTGGTTTCTGGGTGTGAGAGGGATGCAGTTGTGATTACGCATGTGGGAGTGAATGATGTAAAGAAGGTGGGTACATGTGAGTTACGTGAGCAGTATAAAAGGTTAGTTGAAAGGATGAGTAAAAGCAGGGTAAAAGGTGTTGTTTCTGGTGTGCTTCCGAGATTGGATGTGGGGGTAGAATGGTTGTCGCGTGCAATTGGTTTGAATGAATTTGTGAAAGGACTGTGTGAGGAGCTAGGATTGGTGTTTGTAGATGTCTGGGGAGGGTTTTACGGGAATAGGAGGTTGTATGCGATGGATGGGCTCCATCTTAGTCGGGCAGGTGTTGAGGTTCTATGGGGGGAGCTGGATAGTGTGATTAGGTCCTTACGGGTGGGAAACTAGAAGCTGTTAGAGGTAAGGGAATAACAGGAATAGAGGGCAGGTGTAGGAAATGGAAGGGATGCAGTGATAGAGGAATAGCTAGGGGAGAGGGCATACTGATGCGTTATAGGGGGACTAATGCACAAGTGAATGAGCAGATAACTAGGAATAAAAAAACACAATGCAATGAAGATGGGAATAATAAAAAAAACTTAAAAATATACTACACAAATGGTCGGAGTATAAGGAATAAGATAGATCTCTTAAGAGCGTTAGCGAGTGAAGAGAATTTTGATATAATTGCGATAACAGAGTCATGGCTTGATTTGGCAGGTAATCACTTTAAACCTGAGGTTGAGATTGAGGGCTTTAACATGTTCCATACAGATAGGAATAGGAAGAGAGGAGGAGGGGTTATTATTTATATTAAAGATAATCTCCAGTGTTGTGTAAACAGTACAATTAAATTAGATGATAACACAGAGTCATTATGGCTAAATGTAAAGGAAGGTAAAAACAAGCTTGTCTTAGGATTATTATACAGACCACCAAATCTTAGTAAGGAAGCTTCAAATCTTCTGTGGCAGGAGATTGAACGGGCATGTAGAAGTAAGCATGTGTGTATAATGGGCGATTTTAATTACAGAAATATAGACTGGGAAGCTCTTGTGGGTGATCAGGAGGCTGAGGAATTTTTGAATGTTGTCCAAGATAATTTTCTGAGGCAGATTATTAACGAACCCACTAGAGGTAATAATATACTGGATTTAGTTCTGACAAATAGGGAAGAAGTTATTAAGGATACTGAGATTGGAGGAAATTTGGGTAATAGTGACCATTGTGAAATTAGATTCAAGATGAAATGGAATGGTATTGATAGTAGCATGAACAATGTTAAAATTCCTGACTTTAGAAGAGCAAATTATAATGGGCTCAGGACTTACCTGGAGGCAGTTGTACAGAAACAAGGCAATGAAATCAATTCAGGAATAGATTCAATGATATCAGTTAGTGGAGACAATAATCACCAGGAGGAAGAGATTACAATTGAAGAGGAGTATGAAAGAATAATTGAGCAATTAATTACAGGTCAGATGATTAACATTCCATATAAGGAGATTAGGACTAAAAATAATGACCTAAAATGGATGACAGATAAAATTAAGCATTATATTGGCATTAAAAAGGGCATTTATAGGAAAATAAAAAATGGAGAGGATCACTTAAGGCAGAGATATAATGAACTAGCAAGAGATGTTAAAAAGTTAGTTAGAGTAGCAAGGAGAAATTATGAAATTAAAGTGGCAAATAGGGCAAAGGAAGATCCTAAAAGTTTTTATCAATTATACAAAACTAAGGTTAGAGATAAAATAGGCCCACTTATAGATTCCAATGGAGAATTAGTGAGTGATAGGGACTCAATGGCTGGAATGCTAAATGACTTTTTTCTCTCAGTATTTACACAGGAGGATACTCTAAATATACCTGAGGTGTCAATGATCTTTCGGGGTAATGATGAAGAGAAATTAAAGGATATCTTGATCACAAAGGAGATAGTGACAAAGGAAATTGATAAAATCAAAAGTAGTAAGGCACCCGGTCCTGATGAGCTCTTTCCTAGAATTTTGAAAGAATGTAAGGATGTGTTAAGTGAGCCTCTAGCATGCATCTTTAGAAAATCATTGGAGAGTGGCATTGTGCCAGTGGCATGGAAGAAAGCCAATGTGATACCTATATTTAAGAAAGGGGATAAAACAAATATGTCTAATTACAGACCAGTAAGTTTGACTTCAGTGGTAGGGAAAATGATGGAATCTATTATAGCAAGGAATATTAGAGATCACTTGGATAAGCATAAGTTGATAAAAGAATCACAGCATGGCTTTAGTAAGGGTAAATCCTGTCTGACTAATTTGCTGTCTTTTTATAGTAAGGTGTATGAAGCAGCAGATAATGATGAAAACTATGATATTTTATACTTGGACTTTAGTAAGGCTTTTGATCGAGTGCCACACTTACGACTTCTGAGCAAAGTTAAAGCACACGGGATCGATGGCAGTATATTTAGGTGGATTCAGTCATGGCTTGGTGACAGACAGCAAAGAGTTAGTATAGATGGAGTTAAATCTGAGTGGGGGTGTGTTAGCAGTGGAGTTCCTCAAGGATCTGTTTTGGGTCCCTTGCTATTCTTAATTTATATTAATGATCTTGACATAGGTATAAGTAGTGACCTGAGTAAATTTGCTGATGATACTAAGCTAGGTAGGGCCATTAGGGCTGATTCTGATGCTGTTGTAATGCAGGAGGAATTGACCATTCTGTCCAATTGGGCCGAGAAATGGCAAATGAAGTTTAACATAGACAAATGTAGTGTACTTAGTATAGGTAGAAATAATCCATTGAATAGTTATAAATTAAATGGGAGAATTTTAGGGAGGACTGATTGTGAGAGAGACTTGGGTATTTTGGTAAGTTCAGACCTTCGTCCTAGAAAGCAATGTCTAAATGCTAAGAATAAAGCTAATAGGATATTGGGATTCATTAGGAGGAGTGTAAGCAATAAGAGTGCTGAAGTCATTCTAAAACTGTATCTGGCGCTAGTTAGGCCTCATCTAGACTATGCGGTACAATTTTGGTCACCATATTATAGGAAGGATATTGATTTGCTTGAGTCTGTGCAGAGAAGGATGACAAAGATGATTGGTGGGCTAAGGAACTTACCTTATGGTGAAAGGCTCAGAAAACTAAATCTACATACATTGGAAAGGAGAAGAGTCAGAGGGGAATTGATTGAAGTCTTCAAATGGGTAAAAGGATATAATAAAGGGGATCTGGGTAAGGTTCTTATACTTAGTGAACATGACAGAACACGTAGCAATGGGTTTAAGCTTGATAAGTATAGGTTTAGGAAGGAGATTGGGAGGAATTGGTTTACAAATCGTGTGGTAGATGAATGGAATAGGCTCACTAGGCATGTGATAGAAGCCTCCTCTCTGGGTAGTTTTAAGAATAGATTAGATAAATATATGGATGAAGCTGCTAGATGGGACTGACTTTTTTTTATGTACATATGTATATATTTTTCTAAGGAGTGGGAAGATTATATTTTGCGGTTGCATGAATGGACATAATCCTCTGGATGCATTTTATGTATATTGTAGATTAGATCTGACGAACTCCTGTTAAGGGTGACAATGTTGATGACTTTTCTCTGGTAAGAAATCTTTTGTGTGTTGAATGGAACAGGAGCTGCCAAGTGTAGGCCATGAATGGTCTTTTGCAGTCTCCTTCTTTTCTTATGTTCTTATGTTCTTATATGTGGGGGTGTTTCAAATTGGATAGCTGAGTGGCTGAAAGACAGGAAGCAAAGGGTAGTGCTAAATGGTGTAAAGTCAGAGTGGAGGGATGTTATCAGTGGGGTTCCTCAGGGATCAGTTCTTGGTCCATTATTATTTGTCATCTATATAAACGATCTTGGGGAGGCAGTTAATAATAGTGTCAATTTTTGCGGATGATACCAAATTAGCAGCTGTAGTTAAAGATATTGATGATAATTTTAAAGTGCAGGGGGACTTAAATAAATTGTTATCCTGGGCACATAAGTGGCAAATGACTTTCAACCTTGATAAGTGCAAAGTTATTAACATGGGAAAAGATAATAGAGAATTTAACTATGAAATGGATGGGCATTGGCTGAGCTCAGTAGAGGATGAGAAAGATCTAGGAGTAGTAATAGATAAGTCATTAAGGTTTTCTAAGCAGTGTATTGAAGCAAGAAATAGGGCAAATAGAGTGCTGGGTTTTATTAAGAGAAATGTCAGTTACAAAAGTAAGGAGGTTATTCTTAAACTCTATAACTCTTATGTTAGGCCACATCTAGAGTACTGTATACAGGCATGGTCCCCACATTTTAGACACGATATTAACCTTCTTGAGTCAGTGCAACGGAGGGCAACAAAGATTATTCCTTCCCTGAGGCACCTTGAATATGAAGATAGACTGAGGGTATTAAATATGTTCTCGTTCGAAAGGAGGTGTGTGAGAGGGGATATGATTGAGCTTTTTAAATTTTTTTGGGGGATAGATAAATTGGATGTTAGCAAGTTTTTTGAGTTAGATGATGGAAATCGGACTAGAGGTCACCACTTGAAAATTAAAAAGCAAGGGTGTAGGTTGGATTTAAGAAAATATTTTTTCACCAATAGAGTGGTAGACTTCTGGAACAAATTGCCGCAGAGGGTAGTAGGTAGTCTAAATCTAAATGTATTTAAGAGTAGGTTGGATGAGTTTATGGGAAGGGAAGGTTGTGATGGTTCCTAAGTTTTGTATATATTAATATTGTTTGTATATATCTATAGCTGCATGATTTAGTTCTTGACAAGCCTTGATTGGTGATACCCTTGTTTCTGGATGCAATCCTCTGGATGTAGTTTTCCTGGGAGTTTGGGTGCCTTGAAAAAGAGGCCGCTTGACTCGGATGACCTATGATGAGCCCTTGTGACTTTTGTCATCCGTTATATTATATTGTGGGGGACTTTGATTTTGTCTTCCCCTGGTGATGGTGCTTTTTGTGGGTGGGTTTTGACGGAGGCGGATGACCTTTGATAGGCCCTTGTGGCTTTTGTCATCCGTGTAATTATGTTATGTTATGTTAAGTATTCTTTCCATGGTATTCTATATCCCACCTAATCTGATTTAGCATGCTGCGTAATTTATCGTAAGCTCCCCTATAAAAATTTGGAATTCTTGTGGAGTTTGTCGCTGTTCTACCCTTAACTATTTGCAAATTAAAACAAACCATCTGATGATCACTGTTTCCCAATGATTCCCCTACACTCAATCCTTGAACTAAGTGATCATCATTTGAAAGAATTAGATCTAATATATTGGCCCTCCTTTTTGGCTTATTAACAAATTGGGTCAAAAAGTTATCCTCAAAACACTCCATAAACTTACAACTTGCTCTATCTCTTCCTATCATATTTTCCCAGTCTACAGAAGTTTAAATTAAAGTCACCAAGAATAACTGTATCTTCTTTGCATCCTTTACTTATTTCCCTTATCATTAACTCATCGATGCAATCAGTCTGTCCTGGTGGTCTATAAAAAGCTCCCAAGTGTATTTTCCTATTTTTACCAACCTTAATATCTATTCATAATGATTCACCTTCTCCTTGCTTTATAGATTTATTTAGATTTGAAGAAATGCTATTTCTGATATAAATAATCAACCCACCACCAGTCCTATCTCTCCTTTGACTAATGTACATAGTATAACCTTCTAGTTCAAATTCACTGACATTATCATTAAATATATTTTCATTAACCCATGATTCAACTATACATATTATATCTATATCTTCATGAATGATATAACTAAATAATTCATCCCTCTTATTTCTAAGACTACGAGCATTTGTGTAAAGACAACTCAGCCCACCTATCCCTGAAGCACCTGAGGGCCTATCTCCTCTGCATCTCCTTTCTCTCCTTCCCCCACCCTGTACTCTTGTATTTCCCTGACCACTATCACTACTCAAGTAATTTAACCCTAAAGCACTTCCATTAGCCTGCCTACCTTCTACAAATCTGTGTTTGCTTCCTATCCCTGCCTCACTTTGAGCCATTAAATTTCCCTGACCACTATCAAAACTTAGTTTCCCGCCTCTAAAGACCTAATAACACTATCTAATTCCTGCCACAAAACCTCAACCCCATCTTGGCTCAGATGGAGTCCATCCATCACATACAAACCCTTATTCCCATAAAACCCACTCCAAACATCTACAAACACCAATCCTGACTCCTCGCACAAACCTTTCACATATTCATTCAACCCCATTGCACGAGACAACCATTCCATCTCCACATCCATTCTCGGAAGCACACCTGAAACAACGCCTTTTACTCTACTTTCACACATCCTTTCAATCAGCCTTTTATACCGCTGTCGTAACTCGCAAGTACCCACCTTCTTTACATCGTTTACTTCGACATGTGTAATCACAACTGCTTCCCTCTCACACCCAGACACCAACCTATCATACCTCTCACACACACCATTTACACCAGCACCCGGCAGACAAACTCTCACTCCCTTCCATTTACTTTCACTCAACTTCCTATCTAAATACCTAATCTGAGAGTCACCCATCACAATCACCTCAGTCATTCTCCTATTCTCTCTAGGCCTAGTATTACCCTCCCTCCTGCTCTCACTCACTCAACCTCCTATTCTACTTTCAGGCACGGCCACACCAGACAAATCTCTTTCAAATTCTTCCTCTCTCAGGGCATCAAATCTGTTAGTTAGCCTAACAGGTTCCATGTCCCTCTCATTCACACACCTAACATGTCCTAACTTATCTATTCTGTTCATTTTCACCCACCACTCATCATCACTTACTTCACTTACTGCTTTCTCTCCAGACCCTGTTCTAGGCCTAACTTCCTCCCTCCTGGTCCCAATCTGACTCTTCAAACGTACACTTGCATCTCTTCTCACTTCAGACACTAAATCGTTCAGTCTCAAGCATTCCAACAAAATCGACTCACCTCCTCAGTCAAAGCACATACACAGCACTCAGACACATTCACTCTCCTCTCTACACCACAGACATCGCACACTACATACACACTACTTTCAAAAGGCATACTCTCTACATCCAAACAGTCAGCCATACTTAAACAAGAACAATAATAGAAACAAAAGCTTACAAACAGCAAGAATTTGACCTAAATTTGTGTACGCAAGTTTAAAACCTGCTAACCAAGATGGCCACCGAAGTAAACAAAAGTCACTTTCTCACCTAAACAAAATAACCATAATTTAACTTTGTTATATTAACCAAATATATGATCTAATAACTTATATTTATGTTTGTCACAAACCAAAGTATTTCAAATAATCAAAATATTCTGAGAGCTCTACGAAACACGTGCTAACTGTTTGAAGGTCAGTCAAAGACTGACCTTTGAGTGCAACAAAAATAATAGCTTCCCTGAAGCACCTTGAATATGAAGATAGACTGAGGGGATTAAATATGTTCTCATTGAGAGATGTGTGAGGGGAGATATGATTGAGCTTTTTAAAATCTGGGTAACACTTCAGTTTCAGGGCGCACAGCAGGTGGCGCTGTTAATAGGCTACAATTTTGGGCTACAATGTATGTCTTATGATGTCAGACGGTAGCATCAGATGTGAACAATTACGGCGTTATATTCTTTTGTATATGAGTATATACTGGGGCGCTGCGCCCCAAATGTCCCCCCTAATTGATTGAAACTCAGGATCATCACAGGGTGGTCCCTCCACAGTGATATCTCCCCCAGGAGCAGTCCCCTTGAATTTACTGGGGTTATTTCCCCCCAACAGCTTTTTACTGGCAGAAAAACCTAACCTAATGACAAACAATACTTACTTTTATAGGTTTCTTGATTAGTTTATGCGCCTCTAAATAATCTAAAAGTTTTTCGCTGTCATGCAAAATAAACCCAAATTTGAATAACGAAGAAGTACAACTAGTCCGATTTCCATCATCTAACTCAAAAAACTTGCTAACATCCAATTTATCTATCCCCAAATTTTTTTTAAAAAGCTCAATCATATCCCCTCTCACACACCTCCTTTCGAACGAGAACATATTTAATACCCTCAGTCTATCTTCATATTCAAGGTGCCTCAGGGAAGGAATAATCTTTGTTGCCCTCCGTTGCACTGACTCAAGAAGGTTAATATCGTGTCTAAAATGTGGGGACCATGCCTGTATACAGTACTCTAGATGTGGCCTAACCTCCTTACTTTTGTAACTGACATTTCTCTTAATAAAACCCAGCACTCTATTTGCCCTATTTCTTGCTTCAATACACTGCTTAGAAAACCTTAATGACTTATCTATTACTACTCCTAGATCTTTCTCATCCTCTACTGAGCTCAGCCAATGCCCATCCATTTCATAGTTAAATTCTCTATTATCTTTTCCCATGTTAATAACTTTGCACTTATCAAGGTTGAAAGTCATTTGCCACTTATGTGCCCAGGATAACAATTTATTTAAGTCCCCCTGCACTTTAAAATTATCATCAATATCTTTAACTACAGCTGCTAATTTGGTATCATCAGCAAAAATTGACACTTTATTATTAACTGCCTCTCCAAGATCGTTTATATAGATGACAAATAATAATGGACCAAGAACTGATCCCTGAGGAACCCCACTGATAACATCCCTCCACTCTGACTTTACACCATTTAGCACTACCCTTTGCTTCCTGTCTTTCAGCCACTCAGCTATCCAATTTGAAACCCCCCCACATATCCCAATCATTTTTAATTTATGAACTAATCTCCTATGTGGTACCTTATCAAATGCTTTACTAAAATCCAAATAAATTACATCCACATTCTCTCCCTTATCTACTTGATTTGTTACAAACTCTAGAAAGTCTAGTAAATTAGTCAAACATGATCTACCTGATCTAAACCCATACTGAGCATCGCTGATTAACCCCTCCCTCTCTAGATGTTGGCAAATCACTTTTTTAACTATTTTCTCAAGAATTTTACAGACTACAGGAGTTAGGCTAACCGGTCTAAAGTTATTGGGATCCTCTTTACTACCCTTCTTGAAAATGGAGACTACATTCGCTCTCTTCCAATCATCAGGTATTTCTCCATATTCCAGTGAACTAGTATATAACTTCTCCAGAGCTATTGAGATACTTTCTACCCCTTCTTTAAGTATCCTAGAATGAATATTATCAGGGCCGGAGGCCTTGGTAGTATCTATCTCACCTATTAGTCCTTTTATCATCTTCCGATCCACACTAATGGTAGTAAACACCTCTTTCCCTGACCCACGAGTACTATACATAAGACTATTTAGTTTCTCCTTTGTAAATACTGATGCAAAATGACCATTTAGTACCTCAACTATTTCTTCATCAGTTTCTCTCACAACCCCTTCATATTTGATAGGTCCTATTTTAACTCTTCCAGACTTGTTATTAATTTTATAGTAACTAAAGAACTTTCTAGGATCTTTGTTGCTATCCTGAGCTAATTTAATTTCTGACACCCTTTTGTTCTTCTTTATAATCTTATTAACTCATTCCTAGCCATTCTATAATCTCTTAAATTTTGAATATTATTTTCTACCTGTAATTTTTTATATGCCCTTTTCTTCTCTGAAATTTTTCTAGCTATCTCCTGATTCCACCATAATGGTTTCCTACTTTTGTTCCTAATGGCCTTCATTGGGATACATTGTTCTTGGACTACATTTATTATATGCTTGAAAGTATCCCACATCCCATAAGCATTTTTACCTCTGAATTCTACATCCCAGTCTACAAAATTTAGCAAGCTTCGAAGTTTTACATAATCTCCCTTATGGAAATTTTGAACTTTTACAGCATTCTTGGTTATTTTACCCTTCTCAATTCCCAAGTTGAAACAAACTATCTGATGGTCACTATTTCCCAATGCTTCCCCAACAGTCAATTCTTGAACTAAATGATCACTGTTAGAAAGTACTAAATCTAATATATTGCCCCCCCTCGTTGGCTCATTAACAAATTGATTCAAAAAATTATCCTCAAAGCATTCTATGAACCTGCCACTTGTTCTATCCCTACCTATCATATTTTCCCAGTCCACAGAGTTTAAGTTGAAGTCCCCAATAATAAGTGCATCTGTTTCACATCCCTTACTTATTTCCCCTATCATTAGTTCATCCATATCATTAGTCTGCCCAGGTGGCCTGTAAAAAGCTCCCAAATGCACCATTCTATTTTTACTGAACCTAATATCTATCCAAAGTGACTCAACTCCATCCTGCTTTATTGAAGTATTTAAACTTGAAACAATGTTATTTTTTATATAGATAATTATTCCTCCACCAATCCTACCTGTCCTTTGACTAATGTACATATTATAGCCCTGTAAATCAAATTCACTTATAGTGTCACTAAATTCTATTTCATTAACCCATGATTCAGTAACACATAATATATCTATATCCTCATTGCTAATATAACTAAATAGCTCATCCTTCTTGTTTCTAAGACTACGAGCATTTGTATAGAAACAATTTAACCCCCCTATCCCTGAAGCACCTCTTGAAACTTGAATGACCTCACCTCTATCGCCTTGGAACCTATTTCTGTTATCTGCCAAGTCCATTCTACTTTCAGTACTATAATGTCCTCTCATAAGTCCCTGACCACTATATTAAGTTTTGTAGTTTGTCAGGTATATCACTGACAAATATCATAAAGAGAAGGGGGCCCATCACAGATCCCTGTGGTACGCCACTTGTAACTGGTTTCCAACATGATGCTGTACCACTTGCTACCACTCTTTGCCTACGCTCCGTCAAAAAACCACAGATCCACTGCAGGTCACCGACGATACCAAGTGACTTCACTTTTCTAAGTAGTCTTTCATGTGGGACTGTGTCAAATGCTTTTGCATAGTCCAGGAATATGATATCCACTGGTAAGCAGTGACTGAGAGCCTCTGTCCATATATCCAGCGCTTCTAAGAGATTTGTTACTGTGGATTTTCCCTTAGAGAAACCATGTTGTTGGACACATCTAAGATTATTGGCTTTGATATGTTGTATCATTGCCTCCGAGATAATTCTCTCTAGCATCTTGCATATTATTGAGGTTAGAGATACTGGGCGATAGTTGGCTGGGTCAGCCTTATTTCCCTTCTTGTAAATGGGAGTGATGTTGCTTTCCTCCACTGTTCTGGAAGCTCGGAGTTGGTGATGCTGGATTGGAATATTGCTGTCAGAGGTTTGGTTATTTCCTTTGCTACTTCTCTAAGAACTCTAGGGTGTAGGTCGTCGTTTCCCGGAGATTTATCAGTTTGAAGTGAATTCAGTTGCTTAAAAATCATGCTCTCTGTAATTTCTATTGTTCCTAGTGTCTCATACTGGAGGGGTTTAGGCTCAGTCTGGAATGTTAATTCTGTCCCCTTGTGTAAAGGTCTTAAAGTATTGCTCATTTGGTGTTTCGGCTTTATCCTTATCGTCACTTACAAAGTTACCATGTGTATCCTTAAGGTCACCTATGTCAGTTCGAGTTTTCCTGCGGTTGTTGACATAGTTCCAAAAGGCTTTGTTATTGGTCTTGGCCTCCTTTGATAATTTTTTTTCAAATTCCCTACGGGCCTGCCTTTATGCATGTGTAGCTGAATTTCTAGCTTCTGTGTAAGCTACCCAGTCAAGTTTGCTCTTTGTATTCAGATATCTTATCCATGCGTGGTACTTTTTCCTAGCTTTGCGGAAGGCATCCTTCTTCATCCATAGTGGTTTGTTCTTACTCTTTAAATTTTTTGTTAGCATATGATCCCTCACTGCCTTCATGATTCTTGATTGTAGTATATCAATGGCTTCTTGTGTCGACTTGCCCGCAAGCAATTCGTCCCATTCAATGCTTAGATCTTCTCATTTTTTCATAGTCTGCCTGCTCATAGATCCATATTGTCCTCTTCTTTTCCTGAGGTGTTGTGCAGAAGATGAATTTGAAGTCCAATCTGGCATGATCACTTGCTCCTAGTGGCTCATGATGTACTAGTTGTTCAATCATCCCTTGCTCCTAGTGGCTCATGATGTACTAGTTGTTCAATCATCCCTTGCTCATTACTAAACACGAGATCATCCAATGTTGGGGTCTGCTCATTTCTATATTTGGTTGGCTGGGTGACGTGCTGATGTAAATATATATCTCGTACACATTCAACGAATCTGGATGCAGGATTGTCTGGATTTTCTATGTTCGGCGTTTGAGGTGATGGGTTCCAGGTGATGCTCGGATGATTAAAATCTCCTGTGATGAGTAGATGAGTTTTCCGTTTGTTGGTTGCCCACCTGAGAGTATCATGTAATGCTGTGTTTCGTGTAGTTGCAAGTAGAGGCGAGCCGGATCTATAGATGACCCCTAAAAGCAAATTGTTGTTGTGACTTCCCTGTATAGTTACCCATGTGCAGTCTTGGAATGAGTCCATTGGTGGCTTGATCTGTTTAGCATTAAGTGTAGATCTTACATATATACATGTCCCTCTGGTATTTTCTGCATATAAATCACTGGTGAATATATCGTATCCCTGAATTTGCATAACAGATAACTCTGGCACTTCCCCATGTTTGGGTTTAATTTCTGTTATTAGTATTACATCATATTGCTTGTCATTTACTAAAGCACAGAGCTCGTCATATTTGTTCATAAGTGAGTTATCTGTATTGGTATATGATATTCTTAGTTCTGTTCGCTTGTTTCCACCACTTTTCCCTTTCTTATTATCCACCTTTTGTTTGGTTGTTTTACTCATTGGTCCTTCAGTTGTTCCCTCAAGTTTTTTGACTCCTCCAATTGTTTCTTGGTTAGATCAGGACGTATATAAATCTGGTTGTGGATAGGGTACGAACTATTACGTAATTCTTTGGTCTTGATCAATATCTGCTTCCTCTCACTTAAGCTGGCCATTGTTATCCTGAGTAGTCAGGCACGTTCACAGTTTGGCTTTCCCATCCTTTGTGCATTATTGATGTTGATCTTAAGTTTAAACTCTTCCTGAATAATTTCGGTTACCCTGTTTATGTCACCCTCCTTCGAGTTTGTCTCGGGTAGATTATGTATGATAAGGTTGAATTTCCTAGCTTCTTGGTCTTCCTTCTCATTCAATTTCAGATCTACTTTGTCAGTCAATGATTTTGTTACTGTGTCAGTTGTTTTGCTGACTATTTGCTCAATTAGCTGTTCTTCAGTTAATCTCCCAAGCCCTGTCTGTTGCGGGTTTACCTCTAAGCACTGCTGTGTTTCCTCTAGTCGAAGAATTCTGGCTTCTAAAGAGATGATGTTGTCACTCAGTTCCCCCACTTTCTCTCCTAGGTTCATCTTCACATCGCTTAGTTCTTGGCTCACTTGGTTTATTTTCTCATTTACCTTCTGTATTTCTCCTTTCATTGCTACTATACTCTGGTAGAGCTTTTTCGCCCCCCTTTTGCAGTTTTGGCAGTACCAGTGGCATTTGTCTGGTTCATCTGTTAATACTTGGTACAGGCTGTCAGAAACTTTTGCGCATTTTGTGTGGAACCAGAGTACACATTTCACATTCTATGGCCTTGTCACTCTCTTTTACCAACTCACCACATTCACCGCACTTATATGCTTCCCCTTTAGGGATAGTGTTATCTTTATCCATGTCCTTATTATTTGTGGCATTTCTTTTGCCGTTACATTTTGTTTCGACCTCTCTGTGGCGGTGTTTTTTTTTTAACGGGGCAAAAATTTGGGTCTTTGTGGCAAAATAATACTGTCCGTATATCACATTCGCTTCAACAATAACTAAATTCCTTTTCTTTTTTCACAAATCATGTTCAAGTTTCACAAAAATCATTCAAAACACAGAATTTGTAGGGAGCTTTGCGCACGTCTGTCCGCACTCAACAGCTACAATTAGAACCATCCATAAGAGAGGGTCATGAACAAAAAACATCATCATCAAGACTCTTCAAAATCCAAATCAATCGTAATATACAATAATAAAAAACTGCATCGATAGGAATGAGTCCAGAATACCCCCCAAAGTTAACCCTCCCTCCCTATATAATCATCTAATCTGCCTTTGAATATATTCAAGTTTGGACTGTCTACCATCTCTGATGGCAAACTATTTCAGTATTCTACCACTATTGGTGAAAAAATATTTTCTAATATCCAACCTACACCTCTGTTTTTTAATTTTTAACTGGTGACCCCTAGTCCTATTACTACCTTGGGTAATAATTAAGATTTGGGATCACGGTAGGTAGTGCTGTTAGTAGGCTACAATATATATCTTATGAAATCAGACGGTAGCTTCAGATGTGACTAATCACGGCGTTATATTTTTTTGTTGTTTTGAGGATTTGTAATTTTGAATCTGTATTATTTACTAAATATCTGCGCCTCTGCTCGTTTATAGTTTTTTCTACGTTAGGTAATGTTTCTTTGTCTTTTATATTGTTTTTTGTTTTGTTTTCATATTTTTTGTTTGCTGCAAATGATAACAGCTTCTTACTGGCAACATCATAGCTTATAAATAGGACCTGTTTTGCAAATGTTTTTGTTTTGTCATGGCGTTTTCATGCTCTCCATGTGCTTCTTTGTTATTCAAATTCAGCTTTATTTTGTATAATCGCAAAAAACTTTTAGATTATATAGAGGTGCATAAACTAATCAAGAAACTTATAAAAGTAAGTATTGTTTGTTATTAGGTTAGGTTTTTCTGCCAGTAAAAAGCTGTTGGGGGGAAAACCCCCAGTAAATTCAAAGGGACTGCTCATGGGGGAGATATCACTGCAGGGGAACGCCCCCCTCGATGATCCTGAGTTTCCATCAATTAGGGGGGTCTGGGGGGCACCCCCCAGTATATACTCGTATACAAAAAATATAACGCCATAATTATTCACATCTGACGCTACCGTCTGATGTCATAAGACATATATTGTAGCCTATAAACAGCGCCCCCAAACTGAAGTGTTACCCTACCTTACAACTCATATAACTTGCTAAAACCCTCTCCCTCTCTGGGATCTTTTCTTGAGGGGTTGTTCCCAGAGAGGCTCTGGCCTTCATGTGGCGAGGGGGGTCAGCCCTGGGCCCCTTAGGGGTCCCATGGTGCTGCCAAGAAGACTTTTAACATGCCCCTCTTTCTTTCCTCCACTATTACATTCTTCCACTGTCCTTTATTTCCCCCTCTTCCTTCACCTATCTAGTGGTCCTTATAGATACCCAACCTCTGCTCATCTTATGGATTGATTCCAAATTGTTGTTTCGTGAAGGTGGAATAGGCTGGGCATCTCCACTGCCTTTGTCTACTGAATGCCAAAGGAGAGACCCATCATGTGTAGGAGAACTCGGGCAGCCTCTTAGGTTTCTAAAGATGCTGTGGTAGATCCATATCCATTCTCCAAGAGGACATACCAGATGTAACTGATTGTAGAGTTGCAGTAGTCCCGGGCCCTTGTAGGCCTACATGGTGGGAGTCCTGAGGGAGAATGTGAAGTTTTTTTCTTTTTGCAATGGCTAACCATAAACCCAAAACCTCCCCTTCTCATAAGGGTTCTTGTGCCAAATGTTCCTTAGCTCCCCTTTCAGCCTTTCCTCACTCATTGGACCCCTATTCCAACAAAGTAGACCCAGATTTAGATTATCCCCACTTTCTTGTCATGTGTTCATCATCCAGCACCCCACTTGCAAAAGTCAGTGTTTAACATCAATGAATCTTTTAAGTCCCACTGTGGTGAACCCCGCTGTATGTGGTCAAGAAGTAGTGGTGATGTCATAGTTGAGGTGTCATTCCACTCTCAACACAACCTTGTACGAAATCTATCTTCGATAGCTGAAATTCCAGTAACTGTCTCGCCCCATCCGCATCTGAATTTTGTCAAAGTGTTGTCCGTTCAAACAAACTAAGGGACTATGACCTCACCCACCTTCAGAGCAAGCTTAGTACCCAATGTGTCACACAGGTACACAGGGTGACTAAAACATTAGGCTCCACTAGAGTCCCAACTGCCACACTGATTTTAACATTTGAACGATAAGAACTGCCGCAGTATATTAAAGCTGAGTACCTTCGTCTCCTGGTAAGTCCCTACATCAAACTACCCAGATGCTGCTTCAGTGGCAATCAATTTGGATATGTTGGCTGTGCCTGTCAGCACCCCCACTGCTGCGTGAATTGTAGCTTTGACTACCATGGTCCCAAATATACCAAAACACCTTGCTGTACCAACTGCGGAGGTACCCACAGTGCTACGTCAAAACTCAGCTCTATATTTTTATATGAAAAGGAGGTGCTCTCTTTGCGCGACTCTCTACATCTAGATATAAGAAAGGCCCGCCAGCATGCTAGAGATAACTAATGTAGCCATCCTCTCTCCAGTAGCTCTAGCTGGGAGAGAAGCTCAGGGTGACACACTTCCTGTTCGAAGGTCAGTCTTCGACTGACCTTTGAACAGGTAGCACGTGTTTCATAGAGCTCCCAGTCTGTTGATTTATTTTTCAGATTTTTCTACATTTTGTTTGTTTTTTGCTTTTTTTCACCACAATCAGTGAAAGCTAAGTTGCTCTTCTTTTTTTTCTCATTACTACTCAAGTTCTTTCTTTGTTTGAATAAGTGATGGAGTTCGGGGATGAAAGTGAGCATGAGTGTCGGAATGTATGCATTGGTTGTGGTGTATTTGGTGAGGGGTATACATGTGTTGTATGTGGGCTGCGTGAATGCATTGTAGATTTAGAGGGAATGAGAATGCAGGATTTAGACAGGATATGTAGGCTGGAGGGGTTGATATGACTGATGGGGGTGGGGGTGGAGGTAGAGTGACTGGTAGTTTGAATGAGCATAGGAGTGGGGATGGAGTTAGGTCTGTGGGGGTTAGGAATAGGAGTCTGATTGAAGTGCTTGTGATGGGTGATTCGCGAGTTAGATATTTAGATAGGAAGTTGAATGCAAGTAGATTAAATGGTTTGAGGGTATGTTTGCCGGGTGCTGGAGTGAGAGATCTGTCTGATAGGTATGAGGGGCTGGTGTCTGGCTGTGCAAGGGATGCGGCTGTGATTACACATGTAGGAGTGAATGATGTGAAGAAAGTGGGTGCATGTGAGTTACGTGAGAGGTACAAGGGGTTGATTGAAAAGGTGAAGGAAAGTAGAATGAAAGGTGTTGTGACAGGTGTGCTTCCAAGAATGGATGTTGGGGTAGAATGGATGTCTCATGCAATTGGGCTGAATGATTATGTGAGGAGGATGTGTGAGATGGAAGGTGTCATGTTTGTGGATGTGTGGGATAGGTTTGTTGGAATGAAAGAAATGTATGCGATGGATGGACTGCATTTGAGTAGGAGGGGGGTAGATGTGTTGTGGGAGGAGTATGATCGTGTTATTAGGTCTTTGCGGGCGGGAAACTAGATACTAATAGTGGTCAGGGAATTATGAGAGGACATTATAGTACTGAAAGTAGAATGGACTTGGCAGATAACAGAAATAGGTTCCAAGGCGATAGAGGTGAGGTCATCCAGGTTTCAAGAGGTGCTTCAGGGATAGGGGGGTTAAATTGTTTCTATACAAATGCTCGTAGTCTTAGAAACAAGAAGGATGAGCTATTTAGTTATATTAGCAATGAGGATATAGATATATTTTGTGTTACTGAATCATGGGTTAATGAAATAGAATTTAGTGACACTATAAGTGAATTTGATTTACAGGGCTATAATATGTACATTAGTCAAAGGACAGGTAGGATTGGTGGAGGAATAATTATCTATATAAAAAACATTGTTTCAAGTTTAAATACTTCAATAAAGCAGGATGGAGTTGTCACTTTGGATAGATATTAGGTTCAGTAAAAATAGAATGGTGCATTTGGGAGCTTTTTACAGGCCACCTGGGCAGACTGATGATATAGATGAACTAATGATAAGGGAAATAAGTAAGGGATGTGAAACAGATGCAGTTATTATTGGGGACTTCAACTTAAACTCTGTCGACTGGGAAAATATGATAGGTAGGGATAGAACAAGTGGCAGGTTCATAGAATGCTTTGAGGATAATTTTTTGAATCAATTTGTTAATGAGCCAACGAGGGGGGACAATATATTAGATTTAGTACTTTCTAACAGTGATCATTTAGTTCAAGAATTGACGGTTGGGGAAGCATTGGGAAATAGTGACCATCAGATAGTTCGTTTTAACTTTGGGAATTGAGAAGGGTAAAATAAGCGAGAATGCTGTAAAAGTTCAAAATTTCCATAAGGGAGATTATGTAAAACTCCGAAGCTTGCTAAATTTTGTAGACTGGGATGTAGAATTCAGAGGTAAAAATGCTTATGGGATGTGGGATACTTTCAAGCATATAATAAATGTAGTCCAAGAACAATGTATCCCAATGAAGGCCATTAGGAACAAAAGTAGGAAACCATTATGGTGGAATCAGGAGATAGCTAGAAAAATTTCAGAGAAGAAAAGGGCATATAAAAAATTACAGGTAGAAAATAATATTCAAAATTTAAGTGATTATAGAATGGCTAGGAATGAGTTAAATAAGATTATAAAGAAGAACAAAAGGGTGTCAGAAATTAAATTAGCTCAAGATAGCAACAAAGATCCTAGAAAGTTCTTTAGTTACTACAAAATTAATAATAAGTCTGGCAGAGTTAAAATATGGCCTATCAAATATGAAGGGATTGTGAGAGAAACTGATGAGGAAATAGTCGAGGTACTAAATGGTCATTTTGCATCGGTATTTACAAAGGAGAAACTAAATAGTCTTATATATAGTACTCATTGTTCAGGGAAAGAGGTGTTTACTACCATTAGTGTGGATTGGAGGTAGATAAAAGAACTAATAGGTGAGTTAGATACTACCAAGGCCTCCTGCCCTGATAATATTCATTCTAGGATACTTAAAGAAGGGGTAGAAAGTATCTCAATAGCTCTGGAGAAGTTGTATACTAGGTCACTGGAATATGGAGAAATACCTGATGATTGGAAGAGAGCGAATGTAGTCTCCATTTTCAAGAAGGGTAGTAAAGAGGATCTAAATAACTGTAGACCGGTAAGCCTAACTCCTGTAGTCTGTAAAATTCTTGAGAAAATAGTTAAAAAAGGCATTTGCCAACACCAAGAGAGGAAGGGGTTAATCAGCGATGCTCAGCATGGGTTTAGATCAGGTAGATCATGTTTGACTAATTTACTAGACCTTCTGGAGTTTGTAACAGATCAAGTAGATAAGGGAGAGTATGTAGATATAATTTACTTGATTTTAGTAAAGCATTTGATAAGGTACCACATAGGAGACTAGTTCATAATTAAAAATGATTGGGATATGTGGGGGTGTTTCAAATTGGATAGCTGAGTGGCTGAAAGACAGGAAGCAAAGGGTAGTGCTAAATGGTGTAAAGTCAGAGTGGAGGGATGTTATCAGTGGGGTTCCTCAGGGATCAGTTCTCGGTCCTTTATTATTTGTCATCTATATAAACGATCTTGGGGAGGCAGTTAATAATAAAGTGTCAATTTTTGCGGATGATACCAAATTAGCAGCTGTAGTTAAAGATATTGATGATAATTTTAAAGTGCAGGGGGATTTAAATAAATTGTTATCCTGGGCACATAAGTGGCAAATGACTTTCAACCTCGATAAGTGCAAAGTTATTAACATGGGAAAAGATAATAGAGAATTTAACCCTGAAATGGATGGGCATTGGCTGAGCTCAGTAGATGATGAGAAAGATCTAGGAGTAGTAATAGATAAGTCATTAAGGTTTTCTAAGCAGTGTATTGAAGCAAGAAATAGGGCAAATAGAGTGCTGGGTTTCATTAAGAGAAATGTCAATTACAAAAGTAAGGAGGTTATTCTTAAACTCTATAATTCTTATGTTAGGCCACATCTAAAGTACTGTATACAGGCATGGTCCCCACATTTTAGACACGATATTAACCTTCTTGAGTCAGTGTAACAGAGGGCAACAAAGATTATTCCTTCCCTGAGGCACCTTGAATATATAGATAGACTGAGGGTATTAAATATGTTCTCGTTCGAAAGGTGTGTGAGAGGGGATATGATTGTGCTCTTTAAAAAAATTTCTGGGATAGATAAATTGGATGTTAGCAAGTTTTTTGAGTTAGATGATGGAAATCAGACTAGAGGTCACCACTTGAAAATTAAAAAGCAAGGGTGTAGGTTGGATTTAAGAAAATATTTTTTCATCAATAGAGTGGTAGACTTCTGGAACAAATTGCCCCAAGGGTACTAGGTAGTCCAAATATAAATGTATTTAAGATTAGGTTAGATGAGTTTATGGGAAGGGGAGGTTGTGATGGTTCCTAAGTTTTTTATATATTAATATTGTTTGTATATATCTATAGCTGCATGATTTAGTTCTTGACAAGCCTTGATTGGTGATACCCTTGTTTCTGGATGCAATCCTCTGGATGTAGTTTTCCTGGGAGTTTGGGTGCCTTAAAAAAGAGGCCGTTTGACTCGGATGACCTGTGTTGAGCCCTTGTGGCTTTGGTCATCTGTTGTATTATGTTGTGGGTGACTTTGATTTTGTCTTCCCCTGACGATGGTGCTTTTTGTGGGTGGGTTTTGACGGAGGCGGATGACCTTTGATAGGCCCTTGTGGCTTTTGTCATCCGTGAAATTATGTTATGTTAAGACATCAGAAGCTATCTGAAAGAATCCTCAACATCAACCAGTGAAGGTTCATCCACCGGCCCTTAGCCCCTAGCCCAATTTTAAGAAGAGCTGACTCAGCTGAACCCTGAGAATCTTGAATGGACTATTTCCCTATGGCTGAAATTCTATGCCCTTAAGTCCGTCCCACCTGTCACAGGACTTAGGCCCCATCCCTGATCCAAACGATGGCAGATATACACCCAGCTCCTCACACCTCGCTCAGATCGCCTGTCCATTCCACTCACCCTTCTACCCATGATCCGATGGAAGCAGTTGATACTCCAACATCACCAATCACGGTGGTTGGACCAATCCCTCAGACACTAAAAATACCCACGACCCATGAATCCGGATCTACCAGCCGAAAATCCCTTCTTGATCTTCCTTTTCCGCCAGGTTGTGAGCCCGAATTACAATCAAGGGCCTCAGTCAGTTCTCCAAAACCCTCAGAAAAAGCCCCATTTACTGCTCCCTCTAGGATCTCTTTCCCTGCAAAAGCAGGCTCCTCAAAATCTGCTCTCCGTCTCCCAGCCTCTTTGGGACGAACCTCAAATACAATATCGGCCACAAAAGAGAAAAAGATATCCACAGTGGTATCTAACCGTCCCACACAATATCTTCAATTTTACAATGGAATTGCCAAGGCGTTCTTCCAAAGTGGAAAGAACTCAAAATTCTTTTGACGACCATCCAACCCGCTGTTATTTGTCTTCAGGAGAATAAACTGGGTATACAGCCCTTTCCACTGGTACCTGGCTTTCTCACTTTCAACTTGTGCTGGAAGCTCCTCTCATGGGGGAGGGTCAATCATGGTATCTTCATCCTACCATGTATCTCCCATCCCCCAACATATTACCCTACAAACTGTTGCCATGAGGGTTTTTCTTACTAAGCTTTTTACCATTTTCTCTATTTAACTACCCCCTTGTTTATCATTGTCAAGACCCAACCTTTTAGAACTTATAGACCAGTTGCCCTCCCCATTCTTATTACTAGGAGATTTTAACGCCTGTCACACATTCATGTACAGACAGACTCTTTTAGCTGTGTTGACCTGTCTGTTTGTTCCCCGGATTGCTTTACAGAATTTTGATGGTCAATTCTTTACAATCTCTATGGGAGTGACCACTTCCCTATTGTCTTGTTGGCCCTTCAATTTAGCCTTTATACAACCATGCCCCTTAAGTGGGACTTATGTCTTGCAGATTGGAAAGGTCTCCAAGAGACATCCTTCACAAGTGCATCCTTGGGGACCTTCAATGGAGTGGACGTGGCAGTAGAATACTTTACATTGACTATCTACAATGCAGCAAACACAGACCATTCCACAGGGGCAACCCATCACTGGTTCACTCAACCGCCCCTGGTGGACCTCAGCGTGTGCAACAGCTGTCAAAAACTACAAGTTAGCCCATACCCGATTCCGAAAGAACCCAACTTTGTGCAACAAGGTCGACTGAAACTTAGTTTGTGTGCTTCGCCAAAGAACCCTTCATCAGGCCCGCCTAAATTTATGGCGCTGTTATGTTTAATCAATTTCCTCTATGACACCTACCTTGGAGAATGACAGCCTGGCAGTCAGCAATGCTTTTGCTGACCATTTGCGCGCCATCAGCAGTGTCAGCTGTTACGATAAGGCTTTTCTATCCTCCAAATCAAAGGAAGAATCTCATTCTCTCAACTTCACAACAAAATCTAACTTTCCATATGACGCTCTATTCAGTATCCATGAGCTGCATAGCGCTTTGTCCCTTTGCAGATCTACTTTCCCTGGCCAGGACGAGATCCATTTCGATATGACTCGGCACCTACATCCACACTACTCTCTTCTTACGGGATTAGTACAATCTTATATGGGTAAAGGGTCTTTACCCCTCATCATGGCGTATTGAGATCATCCTTCCCTTTGTCAAACCATGCAGGATTCTGCTTTTGCATGAACAAAACTAAAGCAATGTATTTCCACCGGGGCAAAGATGTTCTTGTTCCGCCATCTATCTCCCTACAAGGTGAAGATAGATAGTTTGTCTCTGAGTTTCGGTTTCTTGGTGTAACTCTCGATCTAAAGTTATCCTGGTTACCACACCTACGCCAACTTCGAATATGCTGTCTGTGAGCTCTAGACATTTTGAAAGTCCTCTTAGACACTTCCTGGGGCAGTGACTGACAAACATTGTGGACATTGTACACAGCCCTCATCCAATCCAAATTGGATTATGGCTGTCAAATTTATTCATCGGCTTCTCCTTCAGCCTTTGAAATGCTGAACCCCATTTGAAACCTCAGAGTTCGCCTTTTCAGTGGAGCCTTCCCTGCTTCTGTCAACAGCCTTTACTCCGAGAGTGGGGTACTTCCTTTGCCCTACCATAGACTTCAAATCTGCATGCGATACCTCTGCCAATTACATCATCCAAACTACAAAATTAAAAATTCTATTCACTCTTGGCCCTCAAGCCATCATAGATTGCGATCGTTGGAGGTAACCCTTTGCTGAGTTTGCATTGGCCACATAAGACTTACCCTTTGCTGAGTTTGCATTGGCCACACAAGACTTACTCATGGCCATCTTGTTTTGTGTGATGTTCAAATCAGCCCTTGCTGTTGGTTTTGTGGTGGGGACCAATCAGTTGCCCATCTTTTATTAGATTGCACCCATTTTGTCACGCTCCGGTTGTCCTGTTTCCCGACCCTTTTAACTATCCCTCAACACACCCATCTTCAATTCATATTGGCAGAGGAATCTTTTAACCCTTAATTTTAAATTTTTTTATCACAAAGTGGTCTCCTCCACCTTTTATAGATAATTTGCCTCATTTTATCCTAGCTGCCATATAGAATCCACTTGGATTAGGCAGCAACCCACTAGTTCCTTACCTTAAACCTTAACTTGCTAAAATCTAACTTATCCATCCCAGAACAAATTTTAAAAAGCTTAATCATATCTCCCCTCACATATCTTCTTTCAAATGAGAACATACTCGGTACCCTCAGTCTATCTTCATATTCAAGGTGCTTCAGGGAAGCTATTATTTTTTGTTGTCCTCCTTTGTACCAACTCTAGCTGGTTGATGTCATGTCTAAAATGTAGTGACCATGCTTGTATACAGTACTTTAAATGTTGTCTAACATAAGAGTTGTAGAGTTTAAGGATAACCTCTTTACTCTTGTAGCTAACATTCCTGTTAATGTATCCTAGCACCCTATTTGCTCTATTCTTTGCCTCCATACACTGCTTTGATACTTTGAAGAATTCCACCATCCGATGATGCAGCTAAGGTGGACCTCCACAGAGACCAGACAGCTCTGCTTATCTTGGGTGATCTGCCAAGGGGTTGCTTGCAGTGCTGGTGTATCCTGGTGTAGGGGGCTCGTCGCACAGATTCGCCAACCATTTCTTCAGTTGACGTTTGAAGGATTCTGTAGAGACTACTCTTAGTTCCGTGATTGCCTTTGACATGGCATTAAATAGACAAGCTCCTTGTTTGGGGAAAGTGTTGTGCAGGATTGTTGCGGTTCTCTGTGTTGTGGTGTCCATTCTCTTGGAACACAGTCTGCCTCTTATCAGATGATTATTTACCTCAAGTCCCACATTCAGTACTAGCCCCTCCAAGATCTTCCACACGTAGATCACTAGGTACTGTTCACATCTTATGTGTAAGGAGTATAGCTTCAGCTCTTTGAGCCACTCCCAGTAGTTTAAATGTAGGAGGCCCGATATCCTGCTTATGAGTTTTCTTTGAACAGCTTATAGTTTTATGATGTCCCCCAATTTGTAGGGACACCAGAGCTGACAGCATTACTCTAGTTTAGGGAGGACTAAAGACTTCCAGAGGGTTATCATACATGTCTTTTCTCTGTTCTGAAAAATCCTCAGGATCCACCCAGTGAGTTTCCTGGCCATTTTGGTAGTAAGGTTGATGGGATGCGAGAAGGTTCCTTCGGCACTCATTGCGACTCCCAGATCCCGCACATGTTCTTTTGGTTCAATATTTTATTCATGTGCCTGATATTTGGAATATTGTTTGATGTCCTGTAGTGGGCTATATCTCATCAGTTAAAATTTTTCATTGTTCATTTTCATGTTTGAGTCGGCCCATGTGAGTAGTTTATTTAGATCTTCTTGGAGCAAAGCCACTTCATTCTCAGTTGCAATCATTTTCCTCAAACTAATATCTTCTGTGAATGAAGTAACCTGGGAGTGCTGCAGCTCATTGTCTATGTCCCCGATTATTATGAGGAATAGTAGGGGTCCAAGAACTGACCTCTGTGGAACTCCACTCACTACTTTACTTTGTTGCTGAGTGATAACCTTGGATGGACACTTTCTGATTCCTGTTTGTCAAAAAACTGTGAAACCACTGTCCTAGGCTGCCTGCTATGCCAAGGTCTCTTAGTTTGTGGAGGACAAGACCATGGTCAACCTTATCGAAAGCTTTGGAGAAATCTAGATAAATCACATCAACATTTTTGCCTATGCTGTTTTCCTTTAAAATGGCTTCGTGGTGGATAAGTAACTGTGATATGGAAGAATGACCTTTTCTGAAGCCATGTTGACCTTCGTTAAAAGCTTTGATTTCCTCCATGTAGTCTGTCATTCTTTTTCTGACAACTCCTTCTATTATTTTGATGATGTGGAAGGTCAGCGTTACTGGTTGCTAGATTTTGGCCAGATCTTTGTTTTTTCCCTTGTGAATTGGGGTCACTATACCCTCTTTTAGTGAGGGAGGAACAATGCCAGTTACTAGGGACTTGGTGGCTATTTTCTTGAGTGGCAGTGCTAACTCATTACTGCATTTTTTCAAGAGCTGAGCACTGAATCCATCTGGGCCTGCTGCTGAGTCTGGGGCTATGGCTTGTATTGCTTGGAGTATTTCATCAGTGCTAGAAACTATTTCAGTTAGTTTTGGTGCAGGTGTACCTGCTTCCTCCTCAGAAAAGACTACTGGGTTGTTTACTGGATTATCTGGGATGGGTATGCTAAAGACATTTTCATATTGTTCCTTCAGGATGTTAGCCAATTTTAAAGGGTCATTAACAAGCTTTCCTTTGTCATCTTCTAGGGGACCCACTGTTGATGCATTTTTTGCCTTCTTAGCATATGCATAAAAAGACTGGATTGCCTTTGATTTTGCTGACTGCCTGTAGTTCTTCCCTCCTCTGCTCATCTATGTGTGACTCTAACAGTTTTGTTTCTATGTCCATGAGGGCATTATGTATTTTTAGGGCTTTTTGGTGTAAAGGGTTTGTTGCCCATTTTGCTTTATAGAAACTCCTCTTCCTCATAAGGAACAGTCGGTCTCTTGGAATCTCTCTTTTTCTTTTTGGTAGAACATGGGCCTTGCAGATTTCTTCACATATTCTTGTAAAGATGGAGAGCATTTCCTCAACATTTTCATCACCGAGAGTGGTCTTCCAGTCAATCCTCAAATTTTCTCCAATTTTTGTTCATCCAATGTTCTTGTGGTAGAAATTTAGACTCGACATCCCAATTTGCACATTAGCTTTGTGATTTTGTGGCTTGTTAATTTGTGCATTGATTACTATTCTAGCTTCACATAACTTGTGGTCTGATATGTATGTATCAAATAGTTCATAGTTATGAATAATTTGATGGTTGCTGAAAATTAAGTCTAGGATGTTGGTTCAGTTATGAATTGTGTTAGAAAATTTGATTCTACAATTGCTGCCAGTTGATTTGCTTGCTGCTTTTTTTTTCCATACTTCCTCCCTCTACTTCTATTCTAATGAGATCCAGTTCATATGTGGGAAATTAGAATCCCAAATATCACAACTTCTGTGTCTGGTGCTGGCAGATGATTGAAAATGCGGCTAATTCTGCTTGCTCTGTCCCCAAATAGATCATTAGTGGTATTTGGTGGTCTGCATGGTGGTGATGTACACTGATAGGATCTCCTATTGTGGTGGCTGGGTCATGACACCCTCACCAATTCTTCCCACTGCCCCAACAAGGTCCGCTTGGTGGTTCAAGGAGAGAGTATTTTCTAAATTTATTAAAAACCAATAAATATTCCAAGCTAAACCAAAATCACAGCCCCCAAACCTTTAAAATAAATATACCTTATAACCTACTTAAAATGATCATATTTTATGTACACACTATATAGTTGGCCTTACAATATTATTGGCCAACAACCGCACTTGCAAGGAGAAATGTCTAGGGCTTCATAAATAGATGCGAGTCTGTACAAAATGTACCCAGATCCGGGAGCGCTATTACTGGTATAAGGAGCGGGGGAGGTGGGCCCGCTTCCTGAGGGAAGGGAGGTTCCTTATGATATTCTTTACTGTTGGTCTGGTAGTCCAGCTCCAGCCAATGCGAAATGATCTGCACTCGAGGACAGGGAGGTTCCGGTCAATGCGGAAAGTGGGAGGGCTCTGGCTCCAATTGATGTGTAGATGACTTGGAAGCATTCTCAAGACTCGCACTTCAAAAACAGTCCCTTTACTGCCACACAAGGGTCAAGATTAACTGCTGCCACCTCACTAAGCCAGAACACGCTGGACAAGCCGGCACTAAGAAGCTGGAAAGGAGAGGGCATTTTCAATCACTCAATTGCTATCACACTTAAAACATTCTTATACTGCCATTCATACACACCCACCCATTCACACTAAGACTCACCTGAATAACTCAGCTTCCTTCAAAATTGTAATATAACACATGCACTTTGTTATTTAATAACTATAAAATTATGTCCAATATAATTTTGAATGTCTCTTTCACTATTAAACTATTCTCAATTTTGCCTGTTGGGGGGAGACAGGAATGAATGGGGGCCACGTTAGAAGTCTATTGAGTCCCCCACCCAAAGCAACAACAATGACACAGGCACAACACACACACCCTGAAAAGAGAAGAAAGGGAGGAGAGATGGACAACAATAGACTACTACAACATGTCCCATTAGAAAAATTTTGCAAGGTTTCTGTATTTGCTGCTAGGCTATTTTCAATGTACATGGCTACACCACCATGACTTCTATTCCTTCTCTCTGTGTGGAAGACCTTGTAGTTCTGCATTTGAACCTCTGCATCTAAGATATCGCTGTGTAGATGGGTTTCAGTTAGTGCAATCAGGGATATTTTATTTGTATTCGCTGTTTCTTGTAATAAAGGGACTTTATTTTGGTTACACCTCGGGTAAAGACCTTATGTTTCCTGCAATTAGTTTTATTAGAGCACGTAAACACAATAACGGAAGAAAAATATTTGCAAAACGGGTCCTATTTATAAACTAGGATGTTGCCAGTAAGAAGCTGTTATCGTTCGCAGTAAACAAAAAATCTGAAAACAAAACAATAAAGACATCAAGAAACCTTACCTAACTTAGAAAAAAAACTATAAACGAGCAGAGCGCAGATATTTAGTAAATAATAGACTAAAAGTTACAAATCCACAAAACAACAAAAAAATATAATGCAGTGATGTTCACATCTGACGCTACCGTCTGACGTCATGGGAGATGTGCTGTGGCCCCAAATTGTAGCCGACTAGCAGCGCCATCTACCGTGCGCCTCGGATCTGAAGTATTACCAAAAATATATAATGAACTTAGGATATGACCCCATTGATTTAAACACCATAAAAATATCTCACTGCTATATAACACTAACTAAAGTTCACTTTAACCTCTCATTAACTGCATACCCTAAGAACAACACTCCTTCATGTATTTATCAAACATTGTCCTTAGAATTAATTGAGTTATATAAATCCTCAAGTTTTAATGTAACTTTCACAGATGGTTCCAAAAGTAATGAAGGAGTAGCATGTGCTTTTAGCTGGAGGGAAACCATAAAGACCTTCAAACTGCCCCATCACTGCTCTATATTTACTGATGAGTTATATGCAATATTGAGTTCACTCAAGTACATAAATCAAAAGCTAGACAACTGTAAACTACTCATAGTTTCAGACTCCCTATCAGGTTTGCTAGCTGTGAAAGAACAAAAAAGTCACTACTTAATCCACCGTATAATTAACTATATACATAAAATCAACCTGGAAGCTGTTTTTTTATGGGTTCCTAGTCATGCAGGTATAAAAGATAATGAAGTGGTTGACACAGCAGCTAAAACAGCAATACACAATGCTAATACGACACTAGTAAGGCATCTGGCCCTGACAACATTCATTCTAGGATACTCAAAGAAGGTGTAGAAAGTATTGCAGTAGCTCTCGAGAAGATATTTATTAGATCACTAGAGTCTGGAGAAATACCAAATGATTGGAAATTGGCAAATGTAGTGCCAATTTTTAAAAAGGGAAGCAAAGAGGAACCAAATAACTTTAGACCAGTAAGCTTAACTTCTATAGTCTGTAAAATTCTTGAGAAGATGTTTAAGAAGGGAATTTCTGATCATCTAGAGAGTAGCAGGTTAATTAATGATGCTCAGCATGGTTTTAGAAAAGATAGATCGTGTTTAACTAATTTACTGGATTTTATGGATTATGTAACTAAAGAATTAGATAGGGGTGAGAAAGTTGATGTGATCTACTTAGATTTCAGCAAAGCTTTTGATAAGGTTCCACATAGAAGACTAGTTCATAAATTAAAGCTGCATGGGATATGTGGGAACGTTTTAAATTGGATAACTGAATGGCTGAAAAATAGGAAACAGAGAGTTGTACTGAATGGAGTGAGGTCAGAGTGGAGGAATGTTATTAGTGGCGTACCTCAGGGATCAGTTTTAGGCCCTTTATTATTTATAATCTATGTAAATGATCTTGGGCAAGGTGTAAATAGCAAAGTGTCAATTTTTGCTGATGACACTAAATTGGCAGCTGTAGTCAAAGAGGTTGAGGGTAGCTTTAAAGTGCAGGGTGACTTAGATAAGCTGTTAGCTTGGGCTCAGAAGTGGCAGATGACTTTTAACCTTAATAAATGCAAAGTTATTAACATGGGGAGAGATAATAGGGAATTTAGCTATGAGATGGATGGATATTGGCTTAATTCAGTTGGTAGACTGGGATATAGAATTCAGAGGTAAAAATGCTTATGGGATGTGGGATACTTTCAAGCATATAATAAATGTAGTCCAAGAACAATGTATCCCAATGAAGGCCATTAGGAACAAAAGTAGGAAACCATTATGGTGGAATCAGGAGATAGCTAGAAAAATTTCAGAGAAGAAAAGGGCATATAAAAAATTACAGGTAGAAAATAATATTCAAAATTTAAGTAATTATAGAATGGCTAGGAATGAGTTAAATAAGATTATAAAGAAGAACAAAAGGGTGTCAGAAATTAAATTAGCTCAGGATAGCAACAAAGATCCTAGAAAGTTCTTTAGTTACTATAAAATTAATAACAAGTGTGGCAGAGTTAAAATAGGGCCTATCAAATATGAAGGGTTTGTGAGAGAAACTGATGAGGAAATAGTTGAGGTACTAAATGGTCATTTTGCATCAGTATTTACAAAAGAGAAACTAAATAGTCCTATGTATAGTACTCATAGGTCAGGAAAAGAGGTGTTTACTAACATTTGTGTGGATCGGAGGATGATAAAAGGACTAATAGGTGATTTAGATACTACCAAGGCCTCCGGCCCTGATAATATTCATTCTAGGATACTTAAAGAAGGGGTAGAAAGTATCTCAATAGCTCTGGACAAGTTATATACTAGGTCATTGGAATATGGAGAAATACCCGATGATTGGAAGAGAGCGAATGTAGTCCCCATTTTCAAGAAGGGTAGTAAAGAGGATCCAAATAACTTTAGACCGGTTAGCCTAACTCCTGTAGTCTGTAAAATTCTTGAGAAAATAGTTAAAAAAGGGATTTGCCAACATCTAGAGAGGGAGGGGTTAATCAGCGATGCTCAGCATGGGTTTAGATCAGGTAGATCATGTTTGACTAACTTACTAGACTTTCTGGAGTTTGTAACAGATCAAGTAGATAAGGGAGAGAATGTAGATATAATTTACTTAGATTTTAGTAAAGCATTTGATAAGGTACCACACAGGAGACTAGTTCATAAATTAAAAATGATTGGGATATGTGGGGGTGTTTCAAATTGGATAGCTGAGTGGCTGAAAGACAGGAAGCAAAGGGTAGTGCTAAATGGTGTAAAGTCAGAGTGGAGGGATGTTATCAGTGGGGTTCCTCAGGGATCAGTTCTCGGTCCATTATTATTTGTCATCTATATAAACGATCTTGGGGAGGCAGTTAATAATAAAGTGTCAATTTTTGCGGATGATACCAAATTAGCAGCTGTAGTTAAAGATATTGATGATAATTTTAAAGTGCAGGGGGACTTAAATAAATTGTTATCCTGGGCACATAAGTGGCAAATGACTTTCAACCTTGATAAGTGCAAAGTTATTAACATGGGAAAAGATAATAGAGAATTTAACTATGAAATGGATGGGCATTGGCTGAGCTCAGTAGAGGATGAGAAAGATCTAGGAGTAGTAATAGATAAGTCATTAAGGTTTTCTAAGCAGTGTATTGAAGCAAGAAATAGGGCAAATAGAGTGCTGGGTTTTATTAAGAGAAATGTCAGTTACAAAAGTAAGGAGGTTATTCTTAAACTCTATAACTCTTATGTTAGGCCACATCTAGAGTACTGTATACAGGCATGGTCCCCACATTTTAGACACGATATTAACCTTCTTGAGTCAGTGCAACGGAGGGCAACAAAGATTATTCCTTCCCTGAGGCACCTTGAATATGAAGATAGACTGAGGGTATTAAATATGTTCTCGTTCGAAAGGAGGTGTGTGAGAGGGGATATGATTGAGCTGTTTAAAATTTTTTCCGGGATAGATAAATTGGATGTTAGCAAGTTTTTTGAGTTAGATGATGGAAATCGGACTAGAGGTCACCACTTGAAAATTAAAAAGCAAGGGTGTAGGTTGGATTTAAGAAAATATTTTTTCACCAATAGAGTGGTAGACTTCTGGAACAAATTGCCGCAGAGGGTAGTAGGTAGTCCAAATCTAAATGTATTTAAGAGTAGGTTGGATGAGTTTATGGGAAGGGAAGGTTGTGATGGTTCCTAAGTTTTGTATATATTAATATTGTTTGTATATATCTATAGCTGCATGATTTAGTTCTTGACAAGCCTTGATTGGTGATACCCTTGTTTCTGGATGCAATCCTCTGGATGTAGTTTTCCTGGGAGTTTGGGTGCCTTGAAAAAGAGGCCGCTTGACTCGGATGACCTATGATGAGCCCTTGTGGCTTTTGTCATCCGTTATATTATATTGTGGGGGACTTTGATTTTGTCTTCCCCTGGTGATGGTGCTTTTTGTGGGTGGGTTTTGACGGAGGCGGATGACCTTTGATAGGCCCTTGTGGCTTTTGTCATCCGTGTAATTATGTTATGTTATGTTATGTTATGTTATCTCCAGCACCCTCTCTTCCACTTGTCTTGGCAGTCTCTTTTCCATCATGAAGGCAATCATAGATTGCAGTTGTTCCTGTTGAGCAGCCAGTCTCTCCACAGTTTTCTCTAAAAAAGATGTATCTTGGTTGGGGTTGCCAATGCTCCTTCTAAAACAAGTTGGCATATCTCCGGTGGGCCTGTTTGTCCCAGATTCACTTTCATTGTTATAGCTTCTCTTTTGTGCTTTTCCTGGTGGTGGGCTCTCTTGTTGAGCTGACACTGCTGAAGGTTGTCACTGAAAACTTCAGTGACCTATTTACTACTACGCCTAAGTCCTTCTCATCCTTAACTGAATTCACCAATGCCCATCCATTTCATAGCTAAATTCCGTATTATCCCTTCCCATGTTAAGAACTTTTCATTTTTTAAGGTTAAAAGTCATCTGCCACTTATGAGCCCAAGCTAATAACTTAGTCACCCTGTACTTTAAAGTTACTGTCAACTTCTTTGATTACAGCTACCAATTTAGGACATCAGCAAAAATTGATACTGCTATAAACTATGAATAATAATGGGCTTAGAACTGATCACTAAGGTACGCCACTGATAATGTCCCTCCACTGTGACTTCGCCCCATTCAGTAACACACTCTGTCTCCTGTCTTTCAGCTATTCAGCTATCCAATCTAAGACTTTCCCACATATCCCATGCATCTTTAATTTGTGAACTAGTCTCCTATGTGGAACCTTATCAAAAACTTTGCTAAAATCTAAGTAAATTACATCAACATTCTCTCCCTTATCTAATTGTTTAGTTTCATGATCCAGTAAATTTGTTAAACATGATCTACCTCTTCTAAACCCATGCTGAGCATCATTTATTAACCTACTACTGTCTAGATGGTCAGAAATTTCCTTCTTAACTATCTTCTTGAGAATTTTACAAACTATAGAAGTTAAGCTTACCGGTCTAAAGTTATTCAGGTCCTCTTTACTTCCCTTCTTAAAAATTGGCATTACATTGGCTAATTTCCAATCATTAGGTATTTCTCCAAACTCTAGTGATCTAGTATATATTTTCTCAAGAGCTACTGCAATACTATCTACATCTTTGAGTAACCTAGAATGAATGTTGTCTTGGCAGATGCCTTACTAGTATTTAACTCGAATGTAAGCCCTTAAATTATTTCCCTGTTTACATTAATGGTATTCAACACTACTTCCCTTGACCTAGAATTATCATCAATTAATCTCTGGATTCTCTTCTGTAAATACTGAAGAAAAAGGATCTTTAACAACCTCTACTTTTACCTATAGTGTCCTAGGAGTAATATTTGATTTGGATGATGGAGAAGGTCATCACACATTATAGTCACAAATAGACACCATCTTGAAATGATATGAGTTGGACTAGCACTTCCTGGTGCGTTTTACTATTTGTTTTAGAGTCGAACTAAGTTACATGTACATCTTGAAATGCCCTGCTTACATTAGGCTCCTGCGTTTGGTTTTAATGTTAATATTAGTTAACCTTTTTTAGTTCTAAATGAAAATGGAGGGACATTAATGTCCCTCCACTCTAAACTTACTCCATTTAGTACCTCCCACAATGTGGCACCCTGTATCACTTGGTACCTGGTGGAGCTGCACATCCTCCTGGCACTGGGTTGACAGGAACTGATGGGGCCTGGAAAGCCTGCATGCAAATTAGGGAAGCCTTGTCACTGGGTTGACAGGAACTCTGATGGGGCCTGGAAAGCATGTATGCAAATTAGGGAAGCCTTGTCACTGGGTTGACAGGAACTCTGATGGGGCCTGGAAAGCCTTGTCACTGGGTTGACAGAAGCTCTGATGGGGCCTGGGAAACCTTGTCACTGGGTTAACAGGAACTCTGATGGGGCCTGGAAAGCCTGTATGAATATTAGGGAAGCCTTGTCACTGCGTTGACAGGAACTCCAATGGGGCCTGGGAAGCCTTGTCACTGGGTTAACAGGAACTCTGATGGGGCCTGGAAAGCCTGTATGAATATTAGGGAAGCCTTGTCACTGGGTTGACAGGAACTCTGATGGTGCCTGGAAAGCCTGTATGAAAATTAGGGAAGCCTTGTCCCTGAGTTGATAGGAACTCTGATGGAACCTGGGAAGCCTTGTCCCTGGGTTGACAGTTACTCTGATGGGGTCTGGGAAGCCTTGTCACTGGGTTGACAGGAACTCCAATGGGGCCTGGGAAGCCTTGTCACTGGGTTAACAGGAACTCTGATGGGGCCTGGAAAGCCTGTATGAATATTAGGGAAGCCTTGTCACTGGGTTGACAGGAACTCTGATGGTGCCTGGAAAGCCTGTATGAAAATTAGGGAAGCCTTGTCACTGGATTGACAGGAACTCTGATGGTGCACTAAAGTGGTGCACTTCTGCTACCATCCACAGCTCCACCCAACCCTGGACTTGTTGCCAAATGGGGTTTGCCTAGAAGTGGTATATTTGCAGTTTCCTTGGTTTTGTTTTTGACTGAGGCCTCACCTGGTAGGCTCATATTAGTAGTCTCTTGTACCTGCACCATGGCTATTCTTCATTCTGTGATGTTCAGCACTTAGGGTGTTGATAGGGCTACTTCCTTGCCTTTGTATCGATAATTTATTTGTTTGAAGCTTTACTACAAATGCAAGTTTTATGCACCCGCATTGTGTATTGTGGATTTGATCCACCACACTAGTCTCTTCCTGGTGACCAGTGCCTTCTGCATGTATCCCCATTGAGATCCTACTTGTTGATGCTGGGGAGATGCCACTCACTCTATTCTGTACACAGTGCATTATGAGCTTATCTGTGCATCTTCCTCTGTTGCCAATGGCTCTCATCTCATCCGCATCCGATCTTAATGGTGCTTATCCACTTGAGAGCTTCTAGTCATAACCTAAGCCTTTAGAGTTAGGAAACTTAAGAGTGTTAGGTGCAGCTCTAGGGTTACTTGTGCCTAGTTTATTTGTTGTCATACCTCTTTTCTCAAAGCTCTGAGAGTATTGTGTTATTGCTGATCCATTCTTGCGTACATGGATGGTTCCAAGTCCCAGTCGCAGTGTCTCTCTACTGGCCCAGCTAGTTGCAATACACCTCTCATACATGAGAGAATGTGTCATACCTAGTTTGTGCTATCTCTGACATGATGATTATGGTGAGCCAAGTTGATGTCAAGATTATCTGGTGCCGGGTTCCTGGACATTTGGAGATTGCAGGGAATGAGTGCACTGATAAGGACTGATTGACCAGACCAGCGTTTAGCTTTTCCTTACACTGAAATCAGGTCACCCCCCCCCTCCCAGGCTACCCAGCAAAGAAGATGGGAAACAGCCGAGGTTTGACTTAAAAGTTGTTACAAACTCAGCAGGACTATTTCCTTGAACTTACAACGCAATGCTGCAACAGCTTCAGGTTGCTTTCTGTCTTAGATTTGGGCACACTTGTGGGACGTGCCTCCATTTGATGGAGTGCGCTCCAGACTTCTGCACATTTGTGTTAAATGTCCCGATCTGGGTGACCTCCCGTATTACTTGTCCTGGTAGCAAGATGAGTCGGGGGCACTATTGCTTGTCCCTTGTACCTTAGACAAGTTCCTGAATACAGACTTGTGGATTATTTCACTTCCTGGAGTAGGCTGGCCTGTTTTATTCTACTCACTCTTTTTGGTGTTGGTCGTGTGCTCCTGTGCTGGGGAGGTAGGTCTCCCCCCTTTCTTGAGTGTGCTTCCTTCTTGTTTTGTTTTTGTTTGTATTTTTTGCTCCCACCCCCTTTTTTTTCTTAATTTAGCATAGCGTTAGGCTATAAAATAATTATGGTGACTTATGCCTTTGTGATCAGTTGCCAGATGAATCCTTAAAGTCTGAAGTAGGTTCTGAATCATGTCTAGGTTTGTTTTGATTGGGTGTGCTGCCAAGATGTATGTAGATAACTTTCAATCTCTTGATCTTGCTCAGATGCCTACCCTTGAATGGTGGCTCTAACATGTTTTGAATCGTGTCTCTTGTTATACTGAAATGCATGGGTTTTGTTTTTATTTGGTCAAGAGCAAGTTATACGCTTCTTTCTTCATCTTTGGCATCATCTTCACCCAGGACTGTTCATAAACAAGTCTCACTTGAATGTTGAAGACTTCTACCAATTCTTTAGTCTTGTATTCAACTTAAGCCTCACCTGGTAGGTCTCTTGCATCTATGCTTTGGATATTCTAATCACTGTGGTATTCAGCACCTGAGCTGCTAATTAGGCTACCCCTTTTATTTTACTGTTCCTCTATTTGCTTAAAGATTGATTATGGAGTTGAGATTTATTCTGTATTTAAGTATCTATTGCAGTTGTGGGTTCTATCTGCATACCTACCACTCTGGTTGTTGACTAGCGCCTTTCTCATCCCTTAGCGTGAACCTTTTTATTGATATAGGGGAGATGACACTTGTCTTACATCATGCAGTGTGCATGATGCACTTGTATGCCACTGGTTCTTATTTAGTCTGTTGCTGATCTTGATGATGCTTATGCTGTTAAGAGATGCTAACCAGGCCCTAAGCCTTTTGGCTTCACTGCAAGGGAATTCTTGCAAGAAATTGATGTAACTCCTATGGATCAGGTTTCTGAGGGTTGAGGCCTGGTGCATCTAGGCATGGCTCTTATTTTTTGGAGGGGGCCGGTCATTCTTAGCCTTGTTGGTGGCTGCCAGAATGTATCACTAGAATATTTATGATAATTTTAGCATTACTTGAGGTTTATTCCTTTGCCCCTGCAAAGGAGACCTCCCTTCATTACAAAAGAGGAGGGGCTGTAAAGTTTGGTCCATAGGGCCCCAAGTAATGTAGTTTTTACATTTATTCATTTTCTCTAATTTCCTACTTGTTGATTAACCTCTTTTGAAGAACTATTTTTTGTAGAGAGTTATTTTTTTAAATAAATTATTCTTTTGAACAGTTTTTGTCTTTTTCTTTAAATTAGGTAACTCCCTTTTTGTTTTAACTGCCTTTGAGCTTGTTTTCTTGGATCTCGAGGCATGCCATACCACTCATAAATACCCTAAGTAGTCTTCTTTTTAGATGACTACTGCTACATATCTTTCACACCTTTTCACTATTTTCACCACTTAACCCTTTATGCCCGACGGTGACAAATGTCACATAGAAGATAAAGGCTTATAGTGAGAGAAATTATATGTGTGGAGTCTAGTGAGTGAATGTGACAAATACAACACATATGTTCTGTTTATGTTCACACAAGTGTTGCATCAGATTTGCCCGCTGTTTCCCACTAACTATTTAGCACTTAATAGACACAATAAAAGTAATTCTATTTTTCATTTTTAAACATGAATTTAGATCATACAGGGTTAAATCTCTCTCTAGAATTTTTTTTATGTAGATACCCTCACTAGGTTTTGTTTCTTAGTTTTAAATATTTTCTTGGATCACCATGATAAACTAAAATTAAGTAGATTAAAAATTTCTGCATGAAAATCAAGCTTGTTTATTCATTCTTTGCTGAAAATTAAATTATATTCCTATGTTAACTGGTGGTCACTTTGTTTTCTGGAATTTCCTATATTGAAAGTCTTATTCACATCTTTCAGATATCAAATATTCACATCCATTATGGTTTTGCTTATTGAAAAGCAACCTGTAATTAGTTATCCAGCAAATTTAACAGAGTTCTTAAATTTTTATCCTAATTTATGTCACCAAGCAAAGAATTTTAGTTCTCAATGTTCTAAAGTTGTTGATTCACTCTTTTCTCTATATGTTGGACAAGGGGAGTATGCCATTGTACCTGCTGGTGATGATTTAATTAAAGTGATTGGTTCAGATTCCGCCACAACATGTCATATTATAATCTTGCATCATTCTTCTGGTGGTGTGGCTGTCTCTCATTTTGATGGTAAAGGATATGAACATGAAGCACTGAAAAGCATGATTTCAGATCTAGTAAAGACTGGTGGAAATATTAATGAACTTGATGCATATGTCATAGGTGGTTATTCAACAAATTTGTTAAATAAAAATGAAGAGGCTTTGTCCATGAAAATTTTGCATTCATTTATGAATGTGTTTTGTTCAATCAATCTTGCTCTCTGGTGTACTATGGCATCAAACACCAAAGTGATCAATGGCGTATCTTCTCCAATTTTTAATGGGCTTGCAATTGACAGAAACAGTTTTGAAGTTTTTCCAGCTACTTTTCCTGTTCAAGTTCCCAATTATTTACTTAGATCAGCCTCATACTGGGTAAGTGACCATGATAATGCCAATAATATTTATAATTTTCAAGATAGAACTGTATCAATCTTGCCATTTTATAATTGGGATAGACATTCCTTTAGGTATTATTCCAATCTTCCCAATCAGATCATTCTAAAATATTTTTCAACCTCTCCTCTTGTGGAACCACCATCGTTTTGTCATCGCCTAAGACAAACTTTTGAGTTACTTGGAACATCCTCAACAAAGTCTCTTTTCCCTGGGCATTGTCCAAGAACCTACAAAATGAATGCATTTGGTGAGTGGGAAGAAATTTGTTCAACTTAACTTTGGGCTAAGCAAAATACTAAGAAAGTATTTTGCATCTTAAGAAATTTTTTAAGGGGAGTATAGTTCACCTATCTGAGAACTCTGCTTGCTATAAGTCATTAATCCTGTTTTTCATCAACCATTTATGTATTTTTAATATTGCCGCTTGAATACTGTGTACTATATATTTTCTCCACAGCTAATTATTATTTTCCTATGGCCTGTATTAAGCCACAAATGTCTAGGATTTATATTAAATCTTCTGCAACTTGCTAGACTTTTGAAATGTCCACCACCCCTATTTTAAGTTTGTTTAGGTGGCTTATTTTTAAAGAGTAAATTAATATAATTTTTGTATTTCGCTATATTGCATAATCCAGTTTGTTCCTTTGTTTATTGTAATTTGAGATAAATTGTAGCTCTGATGTTGCTTCCTGTATTATATGGATATAAACACAAAAGTATTCTTAAATGTTTAAGTTCTCTAAATTATAAGCATATATTTTGCTTGTAACAAACATATGTTGATGCTACATATATTGTACATCTGCTAGATATGTTAAGAAGGATACTTATACCAAAGCTATATAACCAGAATATTCACAATTGTTCCATGTGGTTTACAAATATTAAAATGCATTTATTCTTCCTAGTCTTGTTTTAGGTACCTATTTAAATGATTTGAATTTTGTTCTTTATTCACATATGGACTAGAGGGCTCCGTAAGGATGTCATTCAAGTTCCTATACCTAATACTTTTCTAAGAATAACTTTTTTTCTACTATATTTATCTTTTTAATGCTTGTATAAAAAAATATACATTAAACCCTCGATATAATTAACTATATGGGGCGGGGGGTTGTTTGTTAAAGCCGAAAGTTCGTTAAACCCGATGGTCATTAAAAGCGATGGAAATAACGAACCAAGTTCGTTATATCCAATGGTTTGTTCATTCTATGGAGTAGTAAGTAGCACTCATGAAGAGAGGAAGAGAATACCAGAACAACCTCTCCTGCATGATGTTCACAGCCGAACTTGCTGTGAGTTGCAGCATGGAGTTCAGCCAGGAAATTTGGTTTGTTATATCCAAAATTCATTATATCGAGGGTTTACTGTATATGAATTTGGTCCTTTGTCACAAATGTATAATTTTATATTGATACAGTTTTTAGAGGGATAGAAAGTTTTGCCTCTATCTGGATATTTATAGTTCATCAAAAGGGAAAAGGGATATTGTTACTGTGAAGCCAATTTCAAGAAAAATATGGTAAATAGTCTTTTGTAATCCTTATTAGTTACCAGAGTTCTGGTTTATTTTTTCTTTTTTTGTTGTCACATCATTATGAATCGTACATTGACTTGACTGAATGTTTGTGATACATAAGTTGAATTGTTTTTCTAAAAATATGCAAGATTTTAATAAATAAAACACTAGACAAGGTGTGTGTAAGGACATCTGTAAGGGGATGGAGGAGGATGCTAGTAAAATTCACATAAGAATTTCAGTCAAGGGAATGTATTGAAATCCAATACAAAGTTGTATTTGCATTTATAGTTAGAAAACCATGCTGAGGTAATGTCATGTTGAAAAAAACTATTTATTTTTTTAGTGTGAAGGTTTTATGTTCATTAATGTTGTACTTATATATATTTGGTTATCTAAAATTTGCTAGAATTTACATAATTTATATGCTTGAATTCTTTTCTTTTCAGTTTTTAAAAGAAATTTACCATACTTTTCATGATGTATAGTTATATGATTCTAGTATTGCTTGTGTTTCTTGTAGTTTTATCTCGAAGTTTGCAAGATTATTACAGTATTCTCGGTGTCCAGCATAATGCCAATGATCGGGAGATTAAAAAGTCATTCCGTAAATTGGCAATGCAGTATCACCCAGACAAAAATAAAGAAAAGGGAGCTGAAGAAAAATTCAGACAGATTGCTGAGGGTGAGTTAAATTCTGGCTTTGTGCTTAGGCACAGAATTCCTGTAATTTTTAAGGAAATCCTGCCGTCACTCAGGTGTTGTGGGATATTTTGAAACTTTCTCATTGGTATTCAATAATTATTTCCTTTGAAGACCTTGAGTGCTGTGAAGGGAAAGAAGCAGCAGGTTTAGGAAATTTGCATGCCCAGAGTTATGCAACCTTCTAAATGCTTTCATTTCCCCTAGCACACCCCGTAAGGGGCGCGGCGATTTGCCATCCTGGCCACCGTGCTGACGGGATCCAGCGCTCCGTCCGGCCCCAGCTTAGCCTCTCTTCCTTCCTTCAGATAGCCCGATTTCTCCCCTACCTCGTCGCTTTTCATACAACCTCTCCCACAACTTTCTCTGGTCAGCCTCTAATTTCACAGGGTAGAATGCTGACCTTCTTCTCAAGCCAACCACCCCGGATGGGGGCTGAGGGGGGAGGGGACATTGTTCCCTAACCCATCAGCTCCGGTTCGGGATGGGTTTTTTTTAACAACCTGATTCATCCCCACCCATACCTTCCTCACATCCCTTTTCCTCTCCTCTTCACATTCTATCTGTTTTACGCCGTGTCTAAGGTGGAGCCGCCATGCCGAAGGACTACCAGGCCACCAGGCGGGAGGGGTGGTCCCAAATGGCGGCGCCTGGCTCTGCCGGGCCTGTAAGCACCTCTTGCAGTGCGGGCTACTGCAAGAGGTGGTGAGCGATTGCGTCCCGTAAAACAAAGAGGGTCACCATGCCCAATGATGAAAAAAAAACAAAAACATCTCCCCTTAATTCCCCCTAAAACAACGGAGCTGCCCTCGTGCAGCTCCACAGAAAAGATGGAGGTCCCCCCCCCTGTGCTTGCGCAGGGGACCCTCCATACCTCTTTAACCGGAGAGGAGGCTTACTCCTCTCCTACGCCTACGGGTGTAGGGGACTCCCCCTCACCCCCTTCTCTGGAGGTGCTTTCGGGCACCTCCCTATCTCCAGCGGCAGTCCCTCCTTTGCTTTCTAAGGGGACTGCCAAGAAAGCCAGCAGGTAGCCCATTGCCGACCGCCCCTCGTACAAGCGGCTCGGTAGGGTAAACCCCCTTAGGGGGGAGAGGGAAGCCAGGCCCCTTCGGTCGCTTCCCTCAAAAGACCTGCTGGCAAAAATATTAAACCTTGCTGGGGTCAAGGCCTGTGCCTCCCCACTAAAGACTTATGACGCTGCCAAGGGGACCTGTGATGTCCTGGGAGGGGATGGCCAACTGGAGGCCCCTCCTGTGATAGACATGGTCTTTGAGGAAAACCAGCCTCAGAAGGTAGGGCCTTCCATGGGGGGGAATCCGGGCTCGGCGCCAAGCACCGAACCCGAATCCGCCCCTATGCAAGGTCCTCATCAAACGGCTGTGGATTCTCAGGCAGTACAAGGAGGGGAGGGATCTCCTCCGGATGATGCCCCTGCGACCACCAGGACCTTCTCCATTTCGGAGAAGGACCTGGCTGAGGCCGGTCCATCTGGCCCAGGGGCTTCTACCGGTGGGGGTGAGAAGTGGGTTCATTCCCCGCCCTCCTCTCCAAAAAAGAAAAGGACGAAGAAGACTCGGGGCTCCTCTCAATCCGCGGGGGCCCCGGGGACGGATGGGTCTGCTGCCACTTTGGCAAGCGACCAAACCAAGATCGGCACATCCGGGCCCTCTGCTTCCCCGGGTACGGAGCTCCTGACGATGACAAAGACCAAAAGTGCACAGGGCGGAGCCTCGATGACATCGGGGCCCCTCATTCAGAGGTTACCTGGCGTTTTCGAGCCCGCTGGCTTCAAACGCTTCCTCGTTATTCGCTCCACTGATGGCACCATGTTGTCCAAGGGCAACATGATCCATCAGAGGAGAGGATTAGCTAGTGCAATTGGTAGAGAGCCGAAGGTGACCCGTTTCTCGGACGGCAGCCTTCTGGCGAATGCGGCGAATCCCGCCGAGGCGGCCAAGATAAGTGCTCTTGCGACACTTCATGGCACCCCGGTGAGTGTGACGCCGCACTCTACCATGAACTTTGTGAAAGGAGTAGTTTATGCGAGGGAACTCGTTGACTACTCCATTGAGGACATCACCCTAGAGCTGGCCGACCATAGGGCGGTCAAGGTCGAACGTGTGATGAGAAAACAGGGAGGGGCTTCGAGACCCACCCCTACACTCTTCGTCACGTTCGACTGTGACAAGCTCCCTGAGTCGGTGCGTACCGGGTGGTACCGCTACCGCGTGAAGGCATTCGTGCCACTGCCGCGGCGGTGCTATTACTGTCACCGCTTCGGCCATACGAATCGCTCATGTAGACGTGCAAAGTCGGGGTCACCTGAAGTCTGTGTAAATTGCTCCAAGGTCGCACACGATAAGTCCAAATCGTGTGTGGCCAAGTGTGTCAATTGCGGAGAGCCGCACCCTGCTTCTTCGAAGCAATGTGGTGCATATCTCCTGGAGAAAGAAATCCTGGCCGTTCAGGCCCAGGATAGACTCTCATTCCGCGAGGCTAAGGACTTGGTCCTGGCGCGCCCAGCTCTGCCTGGGACGTCATATGCCTCAGTAGTTCGAAAGGCACCCTCTGCTCCTGGCCCATCCAGGCCAACGAGCACGGTTGTTTCCCGCCCATTCGGAGCCCTTCTGCGGGCTCTACCCAACCCGGGCGCTCCCCTGGTAAAGCTGGCGGCAAAAAGGGTTCATACTCAGCCCCGGCTAAAACCAGGGCTCCCCCCTCTTCCCCCAGCGTGACCGTTTCCCGCAAGGCGAAACGGTCACGCTTCGGCTCCTTCGCCCACGCCCCGAGGCTGAGCGAGTGGCTCGGAGACGGTGGTTCCTCGAAAAGAGGGCCCCCCCGCCCCTGAACCCCGTAAGGGGCGCGGCGATTTGCCATCTTGGCCGCCGTGCTGACGGGATCCAGCGCTCCGTCCGGCCCCAGCTTAGCCTCTCTTCCTTCCTTCAGATAGCCCGATTTCTCCCCTACCTCGTCGCTTTTCATACAACCTCTCCCACAACTTTCTCTGGTCAGCCTCTAATTTCACAGGGTAGAATGCTGACCTTCTTCTCAAGCCAACCACCCCGGATCGGGGCTGAGGGGGGGAGGGGACATTGTTCCCTAACCCCTCAGCTCCGGTTCGGGATGGGTTTTTTTTAACAACCTGCTTCATCCCCACCCACATCTTCCTCACATCCCTTTTCCTCTCCTCTTCACAACCTATATTTTTTACGCCGTGTCCAAGGTGGAGCCGCCATGCCGAAGGACTGCCAGGCCACCAGGCGGGAGGGGTGGTCCCGAATGGCGGCGCCTGGCTCTGCCGGGCTTGTAAGCACCTCTCGCAGTGCGGGCAACTGCGAGAGGTGATGAGCTATTGCGTCCCGTAATCAAAAGAGGGTCACCATGCCCATGTATGAAAAAAAACAAAAACCCCAACCCCCAACTTCCCCCAAAACATCTACGGAGCCGCCCTCGGGCAGCTCCACCGAGAAAATGGAGGTCCCCCCCCTTGTGCTTGCGCAAGGGACCCTCCATAATTCTTTAACCGGAGAGGAGGCTTACTCCTCTCCTACGCCTACGGGTGTAGGGGACTCCCCCTCACCCCCTTCTCTGGAGGTGCTTTCGGGCACCTCCCTATCTCCAGCGGCAGTCCCTCCTTTGCTTTCTAAGGGGACTGCCAAGAAAGCCAGCAGGCAGCCCATTGCCGACCGCCCCTCGTGCAAGCGGCTCGGTAGGGCAAACCCCCTTAGGGGGGAGAGGGAAGCCAGGCCCCTTCGGTCGCTTCCCTCAAAAGACCTGCTGGCAAGAATTTTGAACCTTGCTGGGGTCAAGGCCTGTGCCTCCCCACACCACCTGACTAGTGACAATACTGCCAAGGGGACCTGCGATGTCCTGGGAGGGGATGGCCAACTGGAGGCCCCTCCTGTGATAGACATGGTCCTTGAGGAGACCCAGCCCCAGACGGTAGGGCCTTCCATGGGGGGGAATTCGGGCTCGGCGCCAAGCACCGAACCCGAATCCGCCCCTATGCAAGGTCCTCCTCAAATGGCTGAGGGCTCCGAGGCAGTAGAAGGAGGGGAGGGATCTCCTCCGACAGGTGCCCCTACGACAACCAGGACCTTCTCCATTTCGGAGAGGGACCTGGCTGAGGCTGGTCCATCTGGCCTGGGGACTTCTGCCGGCGGAGGTGAAAAGCGGGTTCATTCCCCGCCCTCCTCTCCTAAAAAGAAAAAGACTAAAAAGACTCAAAAGACGAAGAAGACTCGGGGCTCCTCTCCATCCGCGGGGGCTGCGGGGACGGATGGGTCTGCTACCACTTTGGTAGGCGACCAAGCCAAGATCGGCACATCCGGCCCCTCTACCCCCTCGTGTGCGGAGCCCATGACTACGACTAAGACCAAGAATGCACAGGGCGGAGCCTCGATGACATCGGGGCCCCTGATTCAGAGGTTACCTGGCGTTTTCGAGCCCGCTGGCTTCAAACGCTTCCTCGTTATTCGCTCCACTGATGGCACCATGTTGTCCAAGGGCAACATGATCCATCAGAGGAGAGGATTAGCTAGTGCAATTGGTAGAGAGCCGAAGGTAACCCGTTTCTCGGACGGGAGCCTTCTGGCGAATGCGGCGAATCCCGCCGAGGCGGCCAAGATAAGTGCTCTTCGGACACTTCATGGCACCCCGGTGAGTGTGACGCCGCACTCTACCATGAACTTTGTGAAAGGAGTAGTTTATGCGAGGGAACTTGTTGACTACTCCATTGAGGACATCACCCTAGAGCTGGCCGACCATGGGGCGGTCAAGGTCGAACGTGTGATGAGAAAACAGGGAGGGGCCTCGAGACCCACCCCTACACTCTTCGTCACGTTCGACTGTGACAAGCTCCCTGAGTCGGTGCGTGCCGGTTGGTACCGCTACCGCGTGAAGGCATTCGTGCCACTGCCGCGGCGGTGCTATTACTGCCACCGCTTCGGCCATACGAATCGATCATGTAGACGTGCAAAATCGGGGTCACCCGAAGTCTGTGTAAATTGCTCCAAGGTCGCACACGATAGGTCCAAATCGTGTGTGGCCAAGTGTGTCAATTGCGGAGAGCCGCACCCTGCTTCTTCGAAGCAATGTGGTGCATATCTCCTTGAGAAAGAAATCCTGGCCGTTCAGGCCCAGGATAGACTCTCATTCCGCGAGGCTAAGGACTTGGTCCTGGCGCGCCCAGCTCTGCCTGGGACGTCATATGCCTCAGTAGTTCGAAAGGCACCCTCTGCTCCTGGCCCATCCAGGCCAACGAGCACGGTTGTTTCCCGCCCATTCGGAGCCCTTCTGCGGGCTCTACCCAACCCGGGCGCTCCCCTGGTAAAGCTGGCGGCAAAAAGGGTTCATACTCAGCCCCGGCTAAAACCAGGGCTCCCCCCTCTTCCCCCAGCGTGACCGTTTCCCGCAAGGCGAAACGGTCACGCTTCGGCTCCTTCGCCCACGCCCCGAGGCTGAGCGAGTGGCTCGGAGACGGTGGTTCCTCGAAAAGAGGGCCCCCCCGCCTCCGAACCCCGTAAGGGGCGCGGCGATTTGCCATCTTGGCCGCCGTGCTGACGGGATCCAGCGCTCCGTCCGGCCCCAGCTTAGCCTCTCTTCCTTCCTTCAGATAGCCCGATTTCTCCCCTACCTCGTCGCTTTTCATACAACCTCTCCCACAACTTTCTCTGGTCAGCCTCTAATTTCACAGGGTAGAATGCTGACCTTCTTCTCAAGCCAACCACCCCGGATCGGGGCTGAGGGGGGGAGGGGACATTGTTCCCTAACCCCTCAGCTCCGGTTCGGGATGGGTTTTTTTTAACAACCTGCTTCATCCCCACCCACATTTTCCTCACATCCCTTTTCCTCTCCTCTTCACAACCTATATTTTTTACGCCGTGTCCAAGGTGGAGCCGCCATGCCGAAGGACTGCCAGGCCACCAGGCGGGAGGGGTGGTCCTGAATGGCGGCGCCTGGATCTGCCGGGCTTGTAAGCACCTCTCGCAGTGCGGGCAACTGCGAGAGGTGATGAGCTATTGCGTCCCGTAATCAAAAGAGGGTCACCATGCCCATGTATGAAAAAAAACAAAAACCCCAACCCCCAACTTCCCCAAAAACATCTACGGAGCCGCCCTCGGGCAGCTCCACCGAGAAAATGGAGGTCCCCCCCCTTGTGCTTGCGCAAGGGACCCTCCATAATTCTTTAACCGGAGAGGAGGCTTACTCCTCTCCTACGCCTACGGGTGTAGGGGACTCCCCCTCACCCCCTTCTCTGGAGGTGCTTTCGGGCACCTCCCTATCTCCAGCGGCAGTCCCTCCTTTGCTTTCTAAGGGGACTGCCAAGAAAGCCAGCAGGCAGCCCATTGCCGACCGCCCCTCGTGCAAGCGGCTTGGTAGGGCAAACCCCCTTAGGGGGGAGAGGGAAGCCAGGCCCCTTCGGTCGCTTCCCTCAAAAGACCTGCTGGCAAGAATTTTGAACCTTGCTGGGGTCAAGGCCTGTGCCTCCCCACACCACCTGACTAGTGACAATACTGCCAAGGGGACCTGCGATGTCCTGGGAGGGGATGGCCAACTGGAGGCCCCTCCTGTGATAGACATGGTCCTTGAGGAGACCCAGCCCCAGACGGTAGGGCCTTCCATGGGGGGGAATTCGGGCTCGGCGCCAAGCACCGAACCCGAATCCGCCCCTATGCAAGGTCCTCCTCAAATGGCTGAGGGCTCCGAGGCAGTAGAAGGAGGGGAGGGATCTCCTCCGACAGGTGCCCCTACGACAACCAGGACCTTCTCCATTTCGGAGAGGGACCTGGCTGAGGCTGGTCCATCTGGCCTGGGGACTTCTGCCGGCGGAGGTGAAAAGCGGGTTCATTCCCCGCCCTCCTCTCCTAAAAAGAAAAAGACTAAAAAGACTCAAAAGACGAAGAAGACTCGGGGCTCCTCTCCATCCGCGGGGGCTGCGGGGACGGATGGGTCTGCTACCACTTTGGTAGGCGACCAAGCCAAGATCGGCACATCCGGCCCCTCTACCCCCTCGTGTGCGGAGCCCATGACTACGACTAAGACCAAGAATGCACAGGGCGGAGCCTCGATGACATCGGGGCCCCTGATTCAGAGGTTACCTGGCGTTTTCGAGCCCGCTGGCTTCAAACGCTTCCTCGTTATTCGCTCCACTGATGGCACCATGTTGTCCAAGGGCAACATGATCCATCAGAGGAGAGGATTAGCTAGTGCAATTGGTAGAGAGCCGAAGGTAACCCGTTTCTCGGACGGGAGCCTTCTGGCGAATGCGGCGAATCCCGCCGAGGCGGCCAAGATAAGTGCTCTTCGGACACTTCATGGCACCCCGGTGAGTGTGACGCCGCACTCTACCATGAACTTTGTGAAAGGAGTAGTTTATGCGAGGGAACTTGTTGACTACTCCATTGAGGACATCACCCTAGAGCTGGCCGACCATGGGGCGGTCAAGGTCGAACGTGTGATGAGAAAACAGGGAGGGGCCTCGAGACCCACCCCTACACTCTTCGTCACGTTCGACTGTGACAAGCTCCCTGAGTCGGTGCGTGCCGGTTGGTACCGCTACCGCGTGAAGGCATTCGTGCCACTGCCGCGGCGGTGCTATTACTGCCACCGCTTCGGCCATACGAATCGATCATGTAGACGTGCAAAATCGGGGTCACCCGAAGTCTGTGTAAATTGCTCCAAGGTCGCACACGATAGGTCCAAATCGTGTGTGGCCAAGTGTGTCAATTGCGGAGAGCCGCACCCTGCTTCTTCGAAGCAATGTGGTGCATATCTCCTTGAGAAAGAAATCCTGGCCGTTCAGGCCCAGGATCGACTCTCATTCCGCGAGGCAAAGGACTTGGTCCTGGCGCGCCCGGCTCTGCCTGGGACGTCATATGCCTCAATAGTTAGAAAGGCACCCTCTGCTCCTGGCCCATCCAGGCCAACGAGCACGGTTGTTTCCGCGCCCATTCGGAGCCCTTCTGTGGGCTCTACCCAACCTGGGCGCTCCCCTGGTAAAGCTGGCGGCAAAAAGGGTTCATACCCTGCCCCGGCTAAAACCAGGGCTCCCCCCTCTTCCCCCAGCGTGACCGTTTCGCGTAAAGCGAAACGGCCACGCGCCTCCACCGAGTCGTTAGACTCACAGGAGGCAACACCCCTGAAGATGGTCGCTAGGCCATCTTCCGGGGTTCCTAAAGCTGTTCCCCGAAAGGAGGACAGCAACAAAGGAGCTTCGGCCCCTTTGCCCACGCCCCGAGGTGGAGCGAGTGGCTCGGAGACGGTGGTTCCTCGAAAAGAGGGCCCCCCGCCTCCGAAGCCGCAACGCCCGCCTAAAGTTTCGAGGCGGAGGGAGGAAAAGACTCGCATGGCGAGCCCAACCTCCCCCAATAAGTCCTCGAAGGCGACAGCGCCTTCAGCGCTTTGTCCGGCCAACAGCGCCCGGGGTTCTGCCCCCGGGAAGCGTACGGCCATTCCCGTGAGGGTCTTCAATTCGAGGAGGGCCCCCGCGTCTCCTCCGAGCTAGGCCTGGAGGGCATATTCCTTCAATGGAATTGCCGTGGACTCCGGGCCAACTGGGAGGAGCTGCGGAGGCTCGCCTCATCCCGTTCCCCGTTAGCTATTTTTTTGCAGGAGACCATGCTAGGCGCGTGCCCCCTGCCTGCCCTCCCGGGGTATAAGGGTCTTGCGACCCAACCACCGCGGGACGGCCGGGCTGGGGGATGCGCGGTTTACACCCGGCATGATGTCTCCGTTCTTCCTTTCTCTTTAGATACCTCCTTTCAGGCAGTGGCTGTGCAGCTGCACCTGGATAGGAGGTATACTATCATTTCTGCGTACATTCCACCGTCAGCTGACTTCGACGCGGGGGACTTTCGCCGCGTCGTGGCACGGTTGCCGAGGCCCTATCTCTTGCTTGGAGATCTGAACGGCAGGCATCCTCTCTGGGGAGATTACACCATAAATCCCAGGGGACAAGTCCTTGCCGATCTGATCGAAGAGCTTGAGATGGGTGTCCTAAACGTGGATGAGTTTACGCATCACTGTCCGAGAACCGCTTCATTTTCTTGCCTTGACCTATCTTTGTGCTCTTCGGATGCACAGCCTGATTTTGATTGGGGGGTGGTCGATGACCTCCATGGTAGTGATCACTTTCCCATTCAAATATCATTTTCAGGGCAACTGCCGCCTGAGAGACCACCTCGGTGGTGCTTGGCGCGGGCGCGGTGGCCTGCATTTCAGGAAATGACTGAATTCTCTATCTCAGTCAAGGAGTTTAGGTCGGTAGATGAGGCCGTCGAGTTCTTCTCCGGCAACCTCATCGCCGTGGGCCTGACTACTATTCCTAGGACGTCTGGCCGTTTTGCACGCCGACCACTCCCATGGTGGTCGGCCGAGTGTGAGACGGCCCTCAAACAGAAGCGTTATGCCTACATGCGCTATAAGCGCCGCCCGAACGATTTCACCGTCGCTGAATTTCGTCGGGCTAGGGCTAGGTTCCGGTATATTTCGAAGCACGCCCGCCGCTCTTCTTGGCGGGCATACGTGTCTTCACTTAACGGGAAGACCCCTTTAGCTGAGGTGTGGAAGCGAGTCAAAAGGATTCGGGGCAAGTTCTCGCAGGACCCCCCTCCCGTTCTCCAGGAGAATGGGACCGCAATCTCGGATCCCGCGTCCGTGGCGGAATCCTTAGCGACCGCTTTTTCCGCATTCTCTAGCCGTGATGCTGCTCCGCCAGCATTCAATGCACGTCGTGATGTCGCGGAAGGCCGCCGGCTGGACTTTACCTCCAGAGGCGGAGAACCCTTCAACGACAAGTTTACTGTGAGTGAGTTGCGTTCCGCTCTCGCTTCGTGCGCGGACACCGCCCATGGTCCGGACGATGTCCCGTACGCCATGCTTCGACACCTGGGTGAGCGAGGCATGGCCTTTCTATTAGATTTGTTCAACAGGATCTGGGTGGAAGGTCTCCTCCCAGACTCCTGGCGAATCGCTACTGTGCTCGCCTTTCGCAAGCCGGGGAGAGATCACTCTACTCCGACCGGTTTCCGCCCAATCTCTCTAACCTCTTGCGTGTGCAAGTTGATGGAGAAATTGGTAAATGTTAGATTAGCCTATTTCCTGGACAGCGGAGGCCATCTGTCTTCTGCACAGTGCGGCTTCCGTAAGTTCCACTCCACGTCGGATGCTCTGCTCCGACTGGAAAATGCCGTCTGCGAGGCTTTCCTTCGTAGACAGCACTACGCCACGGTGTTTTTTGATCTGGAGAAAGCCTATGATACCGCATGGCGATACGGTATCATGGAGACTCTCCACACGATGGGGGCGAGGGGACGCCTCCCAATGTTTATATCTGAATTTTTGCGAGATCGTCGATTCCGCGTACGGGTGGGGGGAGCCCTCTCCGGCCCAAAGGAGCAGGAAGAGGGTGTCCCGCAGGGAAGTGTCCTCAGTGTCACACTCTTTGCCCTGAGCATCAACGGCATCACCTCGGTGCTGCCGGAAGATGTTCTCGCTACGCTCTACGTGGACGACCTTTCGATCTCTTTTGACGCGGCCCAGATGCCAACTCTGGAGCGCCGACTCCAACAGGCATTGAACCGCGTCTCTCGCTATGCCGAAGCGCACAGGTTTCGGTTTTCTTTGGCCAAGACTAAGGTGGTGCACTTCTGCCGCCATCCACGGCTTCACCCCGACCCAGATTTGTTTCTTAATGGGGTGCGCCTGGATGTGGTTGAGTCGCACCGTTTCCTTGGTCTTGTATTCGACCGACGCCTCACCTGGGAGGCTCACATTCGCAGCCTTAGGGTCTCTTGTACCCGCGCCATGGACATTCTCCGTTCCGTGACGTTCAGCGCTTTGTTCGCTCGAAGCTCGACTACGGATGCGAGTTTTATGCATCCGCAGCCGAGCGTTTATTGCGGAAGGTGGATTCGATCCACCACACCGGCCTTCGCCTTGCGACCGGTGCCTTCCGCACTTCCCCCATTGAGAGCCTGTTGGTCGATGCTGGGGAGATGCCACTCGCTCTGCGCCGCGTGCAGTGCATCACTCGCCTGTACGCGCGAGCCCGGCGCCTCCCCCAGTCGCCAACAGCTCTCACTGCATCCGCAGCTGATCTCGATGGTGCCTATGCCGCCGAGAGACGCCAGTCATGCCCTAAGCCCTTTGGGTTTAGGGCCAGGAAACTCCTTCGAGAGGTAGATATAGCTCTCGGGCCGGTGGCGCCCCTGGTTCTGCCCAGGACGCCACCCTGGAGGGTACCACATTTGGCTATTTGTCGCCACGCCTCTGCTCCCAAAGCTTGTACTGCGCCGGGAGTATTGCGTTCGATCTTTTTGGAGCACACATCGTGTCACGCTGGTACCGTGCCAGTGTATACGGATGGCTCCAAGTCCCAAGAGGGGGTCGGCTTCCACGTCGTATTCCCTCTGTTTGAAGTCAGCGGGGCTCTACCAGGCGCTGCGTCTGTCTTCACGGCCGAGCTGGTGGCAATACACCACTCGGTACGGGAGATTACGCGACGTGCCCGGTTCGGAGACCGGATTGTGATTTATAGCGACTCACAAAGCGCCCTGAGTGCTCTCGGGGCATTGGAATCTCCGCATCCCCTGGTTCGCGAAATCCGTGACGCCACGGTTTTGGCGAGCCGGGCAGATGTCGAGATTATCTTCTGCTGGGTTCCTGGACATGTAGGAATTGCGGGGAATGAGCGCGCCGATGAGGGCGCCAAAGAGTCCGCGAGGACTCTGCGACCGGACCAGCGTTTCGCTCTTCCTCACACCGACTACATGGCAGGAATACGGGCAGCTCTTCGGACTGCTTGGCAAAGAAGATGGGAGACGGTCGAGGGGAACTTAAAGTTGCGTGCCATTGCGCCGCGACTGTTCCCATGGACCTATCCCCCAATGCCGCGGCGGCTTCAGGTTGCTTTCTGTCGTCTTCGAATCGGACACACTCGTGTGACGCATCGTTACTTGGTGGAGCGCTCGCATGTGCCCTATTGCAACGACTGCGTCTTCCCCCAGACTGTTCGGCATATTCTTGTCGAATGTCCCAGTCTGGGTGATCTTCGCGCACGATACCTGTCTCGGTACCGGGATGGGCGGGGTCGCTACCGCCTGTCCCTTGTACTCGGGACGAGTGCGTGCACCATGACTGGTGGACTTATTGACTTTTTGGGGGAGGCCGGCCTTCTCCCCTTTATTTAAGGTTCCTTTTTTTATTATTGTTTTGTTTTAGATTGCACTCTCCTGCACCGGGGTGAGGGGGACCTCCCCCCGCTGCCGGAGATTGCTTCGATTGTTAACTTTTTCAAATTTATATTGATTAAGTTTTCATATTTTAACTTTAAAGTAGCCTAATTCTAGGCTGTCGTGTTTTTCGGCGACTTATGCCCAAGTGGGTAGTTGCCAGATGGGCTCTATAAAAAAAAAAAAAAAAAAAAAATCCCGTGAGGGTCTTCAATTCGAGGAGGGCCCCCGCGTCTCCTCCGAGCTAGGCCTGGAGGGCATATTCCTTCAATGGAATTGCCGTGGACTCCGGGCCAACTGGGAGGAGCTGCGGAGGCTCGTCTCGTCCCGTTCCCCGTTAGATATTTTTTTGCAGGAGACCATGCTAGGTGCGTGCCCCCTCCCTGCCCTCCCGGGGTATAAGGGTCTTGCGACCCCACCACCGCGGGATGGCCGGGCTGGGGGATGCGCAGTTTACACCCGGCATGATGTCTCCGTTCTTCCTTTCTCTTTAGATACCTCCTTTCAGGCAGTGGCTGTGCAGCTGCACCTGGATAGGAGGTATACTATCATTTCTGCGTACATTCCACCGTCAGCTGACTTCGACGCGGGGGACTTCCGCCGCGTCGTTGCACGGTTGCCGAGGCCCTATCTCTTGCTTGGAGATCTGAACGGCAGGCATCCTCTCTGGGGAGATTACTCTATAAATCCCAGGGGACAAGTCCTTGCCGATCTGATCGAAGAGCTTGAGATGGGTGTCCTAAACGTGGATGAGTTTACGCATCACTGTCCGAGAACCGCTTCATTTTCTTGTCTTGACCTATCTTTGTGCTCTTCGGATGCACAGCCTGATTTTGATTGAGGGGTGGTCGATGACCTCTATGGTAGTGATCACTTTCCCATTCAAATATCATTTTCAGGGCAACTGCCGCCTGAGAGACCACCTCGGTGGTGCTTGGCGCGGGCGCGGTGGCCTGCATTTCAGGAAATGACTGAATTCTCTATCTCAGTCGAGGAGTTTAGGTCGGTAGATGAGGCCGTTGAGTTCTTCTCCGGCAACCTCATCGCCGTGGGCCTGACTACTATTCCTAGGACGTCTGGCCGTTTTGCACGCCGACCACTCCCATGGTGGTCGGCCAAGTGTGAGACGGCCCTCAAACAGAAGCGTTATGCCTACATGCGCTATAAGCGCCGCCCGAACGATTTCACTGTCGCTGAATTTCGTCGGGCTAGGGCTAGGTTCCGGTATATTTCGAAGCACGCCCGCCGCTCTTCTTGGCGGGCATACGTGTCTTCACTTAACGGGAAGACCCCTTTAGCTGAGGTGTGGAAGCGAGTCAAAAGGATTCGGGGCAAGTTCTCGCAGGACCCCCCTCCCGTTCTCCAGGAGAATGGGACCGCAATCTCAGACCCCGCGTCCGTGGCGGAATCCTTAGCGACCGCTTTTTCCGCATTCTCTAGCCGTGATGCTGCTCCGCCAGCATTCAATGCACGTCGTGATGTCGCGGAAGGCCGCCGGCTGGACTTTACCTCCAGTGGCGGAGAACCCTTCAACGACAAGTTTACTGTGAGTGAGTTGCGTTCCGCTCTCGCTTCGTGCGCGGACACCGCCCATGGTCCGGACGATGTCCCGTACGCCATGCTTCGACACCTGGGTGAGCGAGGCATGGCCTTTCTGTTAGATCTGTTCAACAGGATCTGGGTGGAAGGTCTTCTCCCAGACTCCTGGCGAATCGCTACTGTGCTCGCCTTTCGCAAACCGGGGAGAGATCACTCTACTCCGACCGGTTTCCGCCCAATCTCTCTAACCTCTTGCGTGTGCAAGTTGATGGAGAAATTGGTAAATGTTAGATTAGCCTTTTTCCTGGACAGCGGAGGCCATCTGTCTTCCGCACAGTGCGGCTTCCGCAAGTTCCACTCCACGTCGGATGCTCTGCTCCGACTGGAAAATGCCGTCTGCGAGGCTTTCCTTCGTAGACAGCACTACGCCACGGTGTTTTTCGATCTGGAGAAGGCCTATGATACCGCATGGAGATACGGTATCATGGAGACTCTCTACACGATGGGGGCGAGGGGACGCCTCCCAATGTTTATATCTGAATTTTTGCGAGATCGTCGATTCCGTGTACGGGTGGGGGGAGCTCTCTCCGGCCCAAAGGAGCAGGAAGAGGGTGTCCCGCAGGGAAGTCTCCTCAGTGTCACACTCTTTGCCCTGAGCATCAACGGCATCACCTCGGTGCTGCCGGAAGATGTTCTCGCTACGCTCTACGTGGACGACCTTTCGATCTCTTTTGGCGCGGCCCAGATGCCAACTCTGGAGCGTCGACTCCAACAGGCATTGAACCGCGTCTCTCGCTATGCCGAAGCGCACAGGTTTCGGTTTTCTTTGGCCAAGACTAAGGTGGTGCACTTCTGCCGCCATCCACGGCTTCACCCCGACCCAGATTTGTTTCTTAATGGGGTGCGCCTGGATATGGTTGAGTCGCACCGTTTCCTTGGTCTTGTATTCGACCGACACCTCACCTGGGAGGCTCATATTCGCAGCCTTAGGGTCTCTTGTACCCGCGCCATGGACATTCTCCGTTCCGTGACGTTCAGCGCTTGGGGCGCTGATAGGGCTACCGCCTTACTTTTTTATCGATCCTTTGTTCGCTCGAAGCTCGACTACGGATGCGAGTTTTATGCATCCGCAGCCGAGCGTTTATTGCGGAAGGTGGATTCGATCCACCACACCGGCCTTCGCCTTGCGACCGGTGCCTTCCGCACTTCCCCCATTGAGAGCCTGTTGGTCGATGCTGGGGAGATGCCACTCGCTCTGCGCCGCGTGCAGTGCATCACTCGCCTGTACGCGCGAGCCCGGCGCCTCCCTCAGTCGCCAACAGCTCCCACTGCATCCGCAGCTGATCTGGATGGTGCCTATGCCGCCGAGAGACGCCAGTCATGCCCTAAGCCCTTTGGGTTTAGTGCTAGGAAACTCCTTCGAGAGCTAGATATAGCTCTCGGGCCGGTGGCGCCCCTGGTTCTGCCCAGGACGCCACCCTGGAGGGTACCACATTTGGCTATTTGTCGCCACGCCTCTGCTCCCAAAGCTTGTACTGCGCCGGGAGTATTGCGTTCGACCTTTTTGGAGCACACATCGTGTCACGCTGGAACCGTGCCATTGTATACGGATGGCTCCAAGTCCCAAGAGGGGGTCGGCTTCCACGCCGTATCCCCTCTGTTTGAAGTCAGCGGGGCTCTACCAGGCGCTGCGTCTGTCTTCACGGCCGAGCTGGTGGCAATACACCACTCGGTACGGGAGATTACGCGACGTGCCCGGTTCGGAGACCGGATTGTGATCTATAGCGACTCACAAAGCGCCCTGAGTGCTCTCGGGGCATTGGAATCTGCGCATCCCCTGGTTCGCGATATCCGTGACGCCACGGTTTTGGCGAGCCGGGCAGATGTCGAGATTATCTTCTGCTGGGTTCCTGGACATGTGGGAATTGCGGGGAATGAGCGCGCCGATGAGGGCGCCAAAGAGTCCGCGAGGACTCTGCGACCGGACCAGCGTTTCGCTCTTCCTCACACCGACTACATGGCAGGAATACGGGCAGCTCTTCGGACTGCTTGGCAAAGAAGATGGGAGACGGTCGAAGGGAACTTAAAGTGGCGTGCCATTGCGCCGCGACTGTTCCCATGGACCTATCCCCCAATGCCGCGGCGGCTTCAGGTTGCTTTCTGTCGTCTCCGAATCGGACACACTCGTGTGACGCATCGCTATCTGGTGGAGCGCTCGCCTGCGCCCTATTGCAACGACTGCGTCGTCCCCCAGACTGTTCGGCACATTCTTGTCGAATGTCCCAGTCTGGGTGATCTTCGCGCACGACACCTGTCCCGGTACCGGGATGGGCGGGGTCGCTACCGCCTGTCACTTGTACTCGGGACGAGTGCGTGCACTTTGACTGGTGGACTTGCTAACTTTTTGGGGGAGGCCGGCTTTCTCCCTTTTTTTTAACCAGGCTTAATTTTTGTCGTTGTTTTTGTTGTTGTTGTTTTTGTTATTGTTTTGTTATTGTTATTTCTTTTTTTGTTGTTCCCTGTTCCATTTTTTGAAGTAGCCTAGAACTAGGCTGTTTGTTTACGGCGACTTATGCCTAAGTCGGCAGTCGCCAGATAGCCCCTTAAATAATAATAATAAAAAAAAACTATCCCCCAATGCCGCGGCGGCTTCAGGTTGCTTTCTGTCGTCTCCGAATCGGACACACTCGTGTGACGCATCGCTATCTGGTGGAGCGCTCGCCTGCGCCCTATTGCAACGACTGCGTCGTCCCCCAGACTGTTCGGCACATTCTTGTCGAATGTCCCAGTCTGGGTGATCTTCGCGCACGACACCTGTCCCGGTACCGGGATGGGCGGGGTCGCTACCGCCTGTCCCTTGTACTCGGGACGAGTGCGTGCACTTTGACTGGTGGACTTGCTAACTTTTTGGGGGAGGCCGGCTTTCTCCCTTTTTTTTAACCAGGCTTAATTTTTGTCGTTGTTTTTGTTGTTGTTGTTTTTGTTATTGTTTTGTTATTGTTATTTCTTTTTTTGTTGTTCCCTGTTCCATTTTTTGAAGTAGCCTAGAACTAGGCTGTTTGTTTACGGCGACTTATGCCTAAGTCGGCAGTCGCCAGATAGCCCCTTAAATAATAATAATAAAAAAAAACTATCCCCCAATGCCGCGGCGGCTTCAGGTTGCTTTCTGTCGTCTCCGAATCGGACACACTCGTGTGACGCATCGCTATCTGGTGGAGCGCTCGCCTGCGCCCTATTGCAACGACTGCGTCGTCCCCCAGACTGTTCGGCACATTCTTGTCGAATGTCCCAGTCTGGGTGATCTTCGCGCACGACACCTGTCCCGGTACCGGGATGGGCGGGGTCGCTACCGCCTGTCCCTTGTACTCGGGACGAGTGCGTGCACTTTGACTGGTGGACTTGCTAACTTTTTGGGGGAGGCCGGCCTTCTCCCTTTTTTTTAACCAGGCTTAATTTTTGTTGTTGTTGTTTTTGTTGTTGTTGTTGTTGTTGTTTTTGTTATTGTTTTGTTATTGTTATTTCTTTTTTGTTGTTCCCTGTTCCATTTTTTGAAGTAGCCTAGAACTAGGCTGTTTGTTTACGGCGACTTATGCCTAAGTCGGCAGTCGCCAGATAGCCCCTTAAATAAAAAAAAAAAAAAAATCTTCGCGCACGATACCTGTCCCAGTACCGGGATGGGCGGGGTCGCTACCGCCTGTCCCTTGTGCTCGGGACAGATTCGTGCACATTGACTTGTGGACTTATTGACTTATTGGGAGAGGCCGGCCTTCTCCCTATTATTTAAGCAAGGTTTGTTTGTTGTTGTTTTTTTTGTTGTTTTTTTGTTGTTTTTTTGTTTGTTTTTTCCTTTAGTTGCACGCTCCTGCGCCGGGGGGACCTCTCCCCGACGCACCTTTTGGGGTGTTGTTTTTTTTGTTTTTTGTTTTTTCTCTTTAATTTATTTTAAAGTAGCCTAGAACTAGGCCAGTTTTAATACGGCGACTAATGCCCAAGTAGGCAGTCGCCAGATGAGCTCATAAAAAAAAAAAAAAAATAGACGATGGTGCCTATGCCGCCGAGAGACGCCAGTCATACCCTAAGCCCTTTGGGTTTAGGGCCAGGAAACTCCTTCGAGAGGTAGATATAGCTCTCGGGCCGGTGGCGCCCCTGGTTCTGCCCAGGACGCCACCCTGGAGGGTACCACATTTGGCTATTTGTCGCCACGCCTCTGCTCCCAAAGCTTGTACTGCGCCGGGAGTATTGCGTTCGACCTTTTTGGAGCACACATCGTGTCACGCTGGTACCGTGCCAGTGTATACGGATGGCTCCAAGTCCCAAGAGGGGGTCGGCTTCCACGCCGTATCCCCTCTGTTTGAAGTCAGCGGGGCTCTACCAGGCGCTGCGTCTGTCTTCACGGCCGAGCTGGTGGCAATACACCACTCGGTACGGGAGATTACGCGACGTGCCCGGTTCGGAGACCGGATTGTGATCTATAGCGACTCACAAAGCGCCCTGAGTGCTCTCGGGGCATTGGAATCTCCGCATCCCCTGGTTCGCGATATCCGTGACGCCACGGTTTTGGCGAGCCGGGCAGATGTCGAGATTATCTTCTGCTGGGTTCCTGGACATGTAGGAATTGCGGGGAATGAGCTCGCCGATGAGGGCGCCAAAGAGTCCGCGAGGACTCTGCGACCGGACCAGCGTTTCGCTCTTCCTCACACCGACTACATGGCAGGAATACGGGCAGCTCTTCGGACTGCTTGGCAAAGAAGATGGGAGACGGTCGAAGGGAACTTAAAGTTGCGTGCCATTGCGCCGCGACTGTTCCCATGGACCTATCCCCCAATGCCGCGGCGGCTTCAGGCTGCTTTCTGTCGTCTCCGAATCGGACACACTCGTGTGACGCATCGCTATCTGATGGAGCGCTCGCCTGCGCCCTATTGCAACGACTGCGTCGTCCCCCAGACTGTTCGGCACATTCTTGTCGAATGTCCCAGTCTGGGTGATCTTCGCGCACGATACCTGTCCCGGTACCGGGATGGGCGGGGTCGCTACCGCCTGTCCCTTGTACTTGGGACGAGTGCGTGCACCATGACTAGTGGACTTATTGACTTTTTGGGGGAGGCTGGCCTTCTCCCTTTCATTTAACCCGGTTTGTTGTTGTTGTTATTGTTTTTGTTATTGTTATTTCTTTTTATTGTTTCCTGTTTAATTTTTAAAGTAGCCTAGAACTAGGCTGTTTGTTTACGGCGACTAATGCCTAAGTCGGCAGTCACCAGATAGCTCCTTAATTAAAAAAAACAAACAGCGTTTCGCTCTTCCTCACACCGACTACATGGCAGGAATACGGGCAGCTCTTCGGACTGCTTGGCAAAGAAGATGGGAGACGGTCGAAGGGAACTTAAAGTTGCGTGCCATTGCTCCGCGACTGTTCCCATGGACCTATCCCCCAATGCCGCGGCGGCTTCAGGTTGCTTTCTGTCGTCTCCGAATCGGACACACTCGTGTGACGCATCGCTATCTGATGGAGCGCTCGCCTGCGCCCTATTGCAACGACTGCGTCGTCCCCCAGACTGTTCGGCACATTCTTGTCGAATGTCCCAGTCTGGGTGATCTTCGTGCACGATACCTGTCCCAGTACCGGGATGGGCGGGGTTGCTACCGCCTGTCCCTTGTGCTCGGGACAGATTCGTGCACATTGACTTGTGGACTTGTTGACTTCTTGGGGGAGCCCGGGTTTTTTTTTTGTTTTTTTCATTCAGGTTTTTTTTGTTTTGTTTTTTGTTTGTTTTTCTCCTTTAGTTGCACGCTCCTGCGCCGGGGGGACCTCTCCCCGACGCACCAGCTTGCTTCCTTTCCCCCTTTTGGGGTGTTTTTTTTTTCTCTCTTTAATTTTATTTTAAAGTAGCCTAGAACTAGGCCAGTTTTAATACGGCGACTAATGCCCAAGTAGGCAGTCGCCAGATGATCTCTTAAAAAAAAAAAAAAAATCCCCTAGCACAGATTTCCTTGTTTTAACCTTTTTTTTCCTCTGAATAAGCTATAGCTTTAGTTTAGTATAGTGGAATGGTTATAAGGAACTACCATAATTCAGTCACTAAGCAGATAGATAAGTGACCTGAAGTCATGTAAGTAAGAAGGATAGTTGATATAAATAAAGTGGCAGTTAATAAATACCAATAATTCTTATTGGGTGTAAGGTGAAGTTGATTTTTGATCTCTAGGCAGACAAAAATATATGTAGAAAGAATGAAAAATCAAAAGTAGGAAGATTTGCTTGTATGTAAATCCCCTTTTCATGACTTTCCCACAATATTGGGTTCTTTGCATCAACCCGTAAGGGTCGCAGCAATTTGCCATCCTGGCCGCCAGGCTGACGGGACTCAGTACCTCGTCTGACCCCAGCTAGGCCTCTTCTGCTTCCTTCAAAACACTTGTGTTTACCCCTGGTTTCCTCGCTTTTCATACAACCTCTCCCACAACTTTCACTGGTCAGCCTCTGATTTCACAGGGGAGATGCTGACCTCCTTCTCAGTCAACCGTCCCAGATCTGGGCTGAGGGGGGAGGGGACAATGTTCCCGAACCCCTCAGCTCCGGTTTGACATGGTGTTTTTTTAACAACCTGCTTCATCTCCACCCATACCTTCCTCACATCCCTTTTCCTTTTCTCTTCACACACTATCAATTGTACGCCATGCCCAAGGTTGAGCTGCCATGCTGAGGGACTGCCAGGTCACCAGGCGGGAGGGGTGGCTTAAATGGCGGCTCCACCAAAAAAATGGAGGTCCCTTTTCCCCCCTGTGCTTGCACAGGGGACCCTCCACATTTCTCTAACCAGAGGAGGCTTACTCCTCTCCTACCACTAGAGTGTAGGGGACTCCCTCTCACCCCCTTCTCTGGAGGTGCTTTCGGGCACCTCCCTGTTTCCAGCGGCAGTCCCTCCTTTTCTTTCCAAGGGGACTGCCAAGAAAGCCAGCAGGCAGCCCATTCCAGACTGCCCCTCATTAAAGCGGCTCGGTAGGGTAAACCCCCTTAGGGGGGAGAGGGAAGCCAGGCCCCTTTGGTCACTTCCCTCAAAAGACCTGCTGGCAAGAATATTGAACCTTGTGGGGGTCAAGGCCTGTGCCTCCCCACACCACCTGACTAGTGACAATACTGCCAACGGGACCTGCGATGTCTTGGCGAGGGATGGCCAACTGGAGGCCTCCCCTGAGGTAGACATGATCCTTGAGGCAACCCAGCCTCAGATAGTAGGGCCTTCCATGGGGGGAAATCCAGGCTCGGCGCCAAACCCTGAACCCGAATCCGGCCCTATGCAAGGTCCTCCTCAAATGGCTAGCATTTTCAAAGCAGCACAAGGGGATGGATCTCCTCTGACTGGTGCCCCTATGACTGCCAGGAACTTCTTCATTTTGGAGAAGGACCCGGCTGAGGCCGGTCCATCTGACCTGGGGGCTCCTGTCGGTGGAGGGGAGAAACGGGTTCATTCCCCCCCTTCCTCTCCTAAAAAGACAAAATATAACAAAAAGACTCGGGGCTCCTATCCATCCGCGGGGGCTGTGGAGACGGATGGGTCTGCTGCCACTTTGGTAAGTGACCAAGCCAAGATTGGCACATCTGGCCCCTCTACCCCCCTGGGTGTGGAGTCCCCGACTGAGACTAAAAGTGTGCAGGGCTAAGCCTCGATAACATTGGGGCCCCTCATTCAGAGGTTACCTGGCATTTTTGAGCCCGCTGGCTTCAAAAGGTTCCTCATCATTCGCTCCACTGATGGCACCATGTTGGCCAAGGGTAACATGATCCATCAGAGGAGAGCAGTGTGATGCCGCACTCTACCATGAACTTTGTGAAAGGAGTAGTTTATGCGAGGGAACTCGTTGACTACTCCATAGAAGACATCACCTTAGAGCTGGCCGACCATGGGGCGGTCGAACGTGTGATGAGAAAACAGGGAGGGGCCTCGAGACCCAGCCCTTCACTCTTCATCACGTTCGACTGTAACGAGCTCCCTGAGTCAGTGCGTGCTGGTTGGTACCGCTACCGCATAAAAATATTTATCAGCGATTATTTTGAATTGGTGGCACCTCAAAAATCATGACTAATGGATTTGCTCAATTAACTTTGTCTTGATAAATTTTGTTGCCATGACTTTCCTTTTTCTTTCCACAGCCTATGAAGTTCTTTCCGATCAAGAGAAGAGGCATGAATATAATATTATAGGCCACGATGCTTATACAAATAAACCAAATGGTGGGAATGCATTCCATCATGGCCACCGCAAAGACTTTTCATTTGATTTTGATGAATTATTTAAGCAATTTGAGAGTGACTTTGATTACTTTGATGAGTTTCATCACAAGCCATTTGGACATCATCACAACTCCTTTATGGATTTTGTAAGTGACATGTTATCTTATTTGCTTTGTTCCTCCCTTTACTACTTTGTTTTCTCATCATTCATTTCTCTTTCTTTTTCGCTTTTTCGGCTACTTTTTGCAACTAACATAAATCAATAATGCTACCTACCATGTACATTATCATTTGAATGGTTTCTAAATTGAATTTTTAGGTTCTGTATCATAGTTTCCTGCCATAATGTGTTGTCCTATGAACTCATTTAGTCTTGAGAGATAATCCTTTATTTTGAGGAGTATTCATGTTTTGAAGAAAGTCTTGTGTTATCTATCATGTCTTTTATCCAATCTTGCCTGATGAGTTTTGAATTATGCTAAATTCAAAGAATGTCTTGTTAATTTTTAAGAGGAACTTGGCTTCTTGGTGATGAATGCAAGCTGATTAATTTTTTTTTTTAGCAATTACTAAACTTTCTGATGGGAGGGAGCTTTAATTTTAAGCTTAATCATAAAGATCTATTTGTAATTTGATTTGAGAGAGATTTTAATTCTGGAATGAAATGGGAATTATCTTCATAATGTAAAATATTTTAGATTTTCATTGTTAGAGTTGGTTTGTATTCTTACAAAGATGTTTCTTTTATCTATAAAATGTAGTGTATAATTAATTCTAATGCATTCGGTTGATCTACTAGTTCTAAGTTTGGAGCAATTTTTTCTGAAAAGGAAAATCTTCATCTAGTACACAATTATGTATGTCTAAGCATGTCTGATTGCTATAGGATGGAAAAATTGTGGTGGATTGTAAATAGAATTGTGGCACTATATTTATCTTATATGCGGGCTAAAGATCCTGATTGAGTCATTACATTTTTGGTTATGTCAGGGGCAGCCATCCCTCCAATTTATAAAGCTCCCAAAACTCATTTTACATCTTCAAATACACCTGTTGCACATCTCTCAAATTTGGTGGCATATGTTTTTCTCTTGCACACTCCCTCACAGTCACTGCAAACTCTATCTTCCTTCATCTCGGTGCAAACATGTCAAGTCTACCCTATCTGAGCACTTTAGTGATTGTCCTTCACTTATGGTGGTCTCTTCCCTTTCACATTCAGTGCATGTAATGTGTAGTCATTTTCAGGGAAGGGAGGATAGCAATTGCGATTTGATCTGAGGTCATTTAATGCATTAGTGATATAACCCATCATTTTAGGCCATTTACATTCAGTTAGTTTTAATAATAGACATTTGACCAAGTTGAGCCCGTAAGGGGCGTGGCGATTTGCCATCCTGGCCGCCGTGCTGACGGGATCCAGCGCTCCGTCCGGCCCCAGCTTAGCCTCTCTTCCTTCCTTCAAAATACTTGTTTCCTCTCTTTTCACACAACCTCTCCCACAACTTTCTCTGGTCAGCCTCTAATTTCACAGGGTAGATGCTGACCTTCTTCTCAGCCAACCGTCCCGCATCGGGGCTAAGGGGGTGGGGGACAATGTTCCCTAACCCCTGAGCTCCGGTCTGGGGTGGCTGGTTTTTAACAACCTGCGTCATCCCCACCCATACCTTCCTCACATCCCTTTTCCTCTTCTCTTCACAATCTATTATTTTTACGCCGTGTCCAAGGTGGAGCCGCCATGCCGATGGACTGCCAGGCCACCAGGCGGGAGGGGTAGTCTTAAATGGCGGCGCCTCGCTCTGCCGGGCTTGTAAGCACCTCTCGCAGTGCAGGCTACTGCGAGAGGTGATGATTGATTGCATCCCGTGTCAAAAAGAGGGTCACCATGCCCAATGATGAGTTTAAAAAAACCCCCAACCCCCAACTCCCCCTATAACATCGACGGAGCCGCCCTTGGGCAGCTCCAGCAAAAAAATGGAGGTTGTCCCCCCCTGTGCTTGTGCAGGGGACCCTCCATATATCTCTAACCGGAGAGGAGGCTTACTCCTCTCCTTCGCTTACGGGTGTAGGGGACTCCCCCTCACCCCCTTCTCTGGAGGTGCTTTCGGGCGCCTCCCTTTTACCAGCGGCAGTCCCCTCTGTTCTTTCCAAGGGGACTGCCAAGAAAGCCAGCAGGTAGCCCTTAGCCAGCCGCTCCACATCGAAGCGGCTCGGTAGGGCAAACCCCCTTAGGGGGGAGAGGGAAGCCAGGCCCCTTCGGTCGCTTCCCTCAAAAGACCTGCTGGCAAGAATACTGAACCTTGCCGGGGTCAAGGCCCATGCCTCCCCAAAGAAGACTAGTGACGATACTGCCAACGGGACCTGCGATGTCTTGGGGGGGGATGGCCAACTGGAGGCCCCCCTTAAGATAGACATGGTCCTTGAGGAAACCCAGCCTCAGACGGTAGGGCCTTCCATGGGGGGGAATCTGGGCTCGGCGCTAAGCACCGAACCCGAATCCGCCCCGATGCAAGGTCCTCCTCAAACGGCTGTGGTTTCCGAAGCAGTACAAGGAGGGGAGGGATCTCCGCCGACCGGTGCCCCCACGACTACCAGGACCTTCTCCATTTCAGAGAATGACCTGGCTGAGGCCGGTCCATCTGGCCTGGGGGCTTCTTCCGGCGGCGGTGAGAAGCGGGTTCATTCCCCGCCCGCCTCTCCGAAAAAGAAAAAGACTAAAAAGACAAAAAAGACTCGGGGCTCCTCTCCATCCGCGGGGGCTGCGGGACGGATGGGTCTGCTACCACTTTGGTAGGCGACCAAGCCAAGATCGGCACATCCGGCCCCTCTACCCCCTCGTGTGCGGAGCCCCTGACCAAGACTAACACCAAGAGTGCACAGGGCGGAGCCTCGATGACATCGGGGCCCCTCATTCAGAGGTTACCTGGCGTTTTCGAGCCCGCTGGCTTCAAACGCTTCCTCGTTATTCGCTCCACTGATGGCACCATGTTGTCCAAGGGCAACATGATCCATCAGAGGAGAGGATTAGCTAGTGCAATTGGTAGAGAGCCGAAGGTGACGCGTTTCTCGGACGGCGTTTTCTGGCGAATGCGGCGAATCCCGCCGAGGCGGCCAAGATAAGTGCTCTTCGGACACTTCATGGCACCCCGGTTAGTGTGACGCCGCACTCTACCATGAACTTTGTGAAAGGAGTAGTTTATGCGAGGGAACTCGTTGACTACTCCATTGAGGACATCACACTAGAGCTGGCCGACCATGGGGCGGTCAAGGTCGAACGTGTGATGAGAAAACAGGGAGGGGCTTCGAGACCCACCCCTACACTCTTCGTCACGTTCGACTGTGACAAGCTCCCTGAGTCGGTGCGTGCCGGTTGGTACCGCTACCGCGTGAAGGCATTCGTGCCACTGCCGCGGCGGTGCTATTACTGTCACCGCTTCGGCCATACGAATCGCTCATGTAGACGTGCAAAGTCGGGGTCACCCGAAGTCTGTGTAAATTGCTCCAAGGTCGCACACGATAAGTCCAAATCGTGTGTGGCCAAGTGTGTCAATTGCGGAGAGCCGCACCCTGCTTCTTCGAAGCAATGTGGTGCATATCTCCTGGAGAAAGAAATCCTGGCCATTCAGGCCCAGGATAGACTCTCATTCCGCGAGGCTAAGGACTTGGTCCTGGCGCGCCCAGCTCTGCCTGGGACGTCATATGCCTCAGTAGTTCGAAAGGCACCCTCTGCTCCTGGCCCATCCAGGCCAACGAGTACGGTTGTTTCCGCGCCCATTCGGAGCCCTTCTGCGGGCTCTACCCAACCCGGGCGCTCCCCTGGTAAAGCTGGCGGCAAAAAGGGTTCATACCCAGCCCCGGCTAAAACCAGGGCTCCCCCCTCTTCCCCCAGCGTGACCGTTTCCCGCAAGGCGAAACGGCCACGCGCCTCCACCGAGTCGTTAGACTCACAGGAGGCAACACCCCTGAAGATGGTCGCTAGGCCATCTTCGGGGGTTCCTAAAGCTGTCCCCCGAAAGGAGGACAGCAACAAAGGAGCTTCGGCTCCTTCGCCCACGCCCCGAGTGGAGCGAGTGGCTCGGAGACGGTGGTTCCTCGAAAAGAGGGCCCCCCGCCTCCGAAGCCGCAGCGCCCGCCTAAGGTTTCGAGGCGGAGGGAGGAAAAGACTCGCATGGCGAGCCCAACCTCCCCCAATAAGTCCTCGAAGGCGACAGCGCCTCCAGCGCTTTGTCCGGCCAACAGCGCCCGGGGTTCTGCCCCCGGGAAGCGTACGGCCATTCCCGTGAGGGTCTTCAATTCGAGGAGGGCCCCCGCGTCTCCTCCGAGCTAGGCCTGGAGGGCATATTCCTTCAATGGAATTGCCGTGGACTCCGGGCCAACTGGGAGGAGCTGCGGAGGCTCGTCTCTTCCCGTTCCCCGTTAGCTATTTTTTTGCAGGAGACCATGCTAGGCGCGTGCCCCCTGCCTGCCCTCCCGGGGTATAAGGGTCTTGCGACCCCACCACCGCGGGATGGTCGGGCTGGGGGATGCGCGGTTTACACCCGGCATGATGTCTCCGTTCTTCCTTTCTCTTTAGATACCTCCTTTCAGGCAGTGGCAGTGCAGCTGCACCTGGATAGGAGGTATACTATCATTTCTGCGTACATTCCACCGTCAGCTGACTTCGACGCGGGGGACTTCCGCCGCGTCGTGGCACGGTTGCCGAGGCCCTATCTCTTGCTTGGAGATCTGAACGGCAGGCATCCTCTCTGGGGAGATTACTCCATAAATCCCAGGGGACAAGTCCTTGCCGATCTGATCGAAGAGCTTGAGATGGGTGTCCTAAACGTGGATGAGTTTACGCATCACTGTCCGAGAACCGCTTCATTTTCTTGCCTTGACCTATCTTTGTGCTCTTCGGATGCACAGCCTGATTTTGATTGGGGGGTGGTCGATGACCTCCATGGTAGTGATCACTTTCCCATTCAAATATCATTTTCAGGGCAACTGCCGCCTGAGAGACCACCTCGGTGGTGCTTGGCGCGGGCGCGGTGGCCTGCATTTCAGGAAATGACTGAATTCTCTATCTCAGTCGAGGAGTTTAGGTCGGTAGATGAGGCCGTTGAGTTCTTCTCCGGCAACCTCATCGCCGTGGGCCTGACTACTATTCCTAGGACGTCTGGCCGTTTTGCACGCCGACCACTCCCATGGTGGTCGGCCGAGTGTGAGACGGCCCTCAAACAGAAGCGTTATGCCTACATGCGCTATAAGCGCCGCCCGAACGATTTCACTGTCGCTGAATTTCGTCGGGCTAGGGCTAGGTTCCGGTATATTTCGAAGCACGCCCGCCGCTCTTCTTGGCGGGCATACGTGTCTTCACTTAACGGGAAGACCCCTTTAGCTGAGGTGTGGAAGCGAGTCAAAAGGATTCGGGGCAAGTTCTCGCAGGACCCCCCTCCCGTTCTCCAGGAGAATGGGACCGCAATCTCGGACCCCGCGTCCGTGGTGGAATCCTTAGCGACCGCTTTTTCCGCATTCTCTAGCCGTGATGCTGCTCCGCCAGCATTCAATGCACGTCGTGATGTCGCGGAAGGCCGCCGGCTGGACTTTACCTCCAGAGGCAGAGAACCCTTCAACGACAAGTTTACCGTGAGTGAGTTGCGTTCCGCTCTCGCTTCGTGCGCGGACACCGCCCATGGTCCGGACGATGTCCCGTACGCCATGCTTCGACACCTGGGTGAGCGAGGCATGGCCTTTCTGTTAGATTTGTTCAACAGGATCTGGGTGGAAGGTCTTCTCCCAGACTCCTGGCGAATCGCTACTGTGCTCGCCTTTCGCAAACCGGGGAGAGATCACTCTACTCCGACAGTTTCCGCCCAATCTCTCTAACCTCTTGCGTGTGCAAGTTGATGGAGAAATTGGTAAATGTTAGATTAGCCTATTTCCTGGACAGCGGAGGCCATCTGTCTTCTGCACAGTGCGGCTTCCGTAAGTTCCACTCCACGTCGGATGCTCTGCTCCGACTGGAAAATGCCGTCTGCGAGGCTCTGCGAGGCTTTCCTTCGTAGACAGCACTACGCCACGGTGTTTTTTGATCTGGAGAAGGCCTATGATACCGCATGGCGATACGGTATCATGGAGACTCTCCACACGATGGGGGCGAGGGGACGCCTCCCAATGTTTATATCTGAATTTTTGCGAGATCGACAATTCCGCGTACGGGTGGGGGGAGCCCTCTCCGGCCCAAAGGAGCAGGAAGAGGGTGTCCCGCAGGGAAGTGTCCTCAGTGTCACACTCTCTGCCCTGAGCATCAACGGCATCACCTCGGTGCTGCCGGAAGATGTTCTCGCTACGCTCTACGTGGACGACCTTTCGATCTCTTTTGGCGCGGCCCAGATGCCAACTCTGGAGCGTCGACTCCAACAGGCATTGAACCGCGTCTCTCGCTATGCCGAAGCGCACAGGTTTCGGTTTTCTTTGGCCAAGACTAAGGTGGTGCACTTCTGCCGCCATCCACGGCTTCACCCCGACCCAGATTTGTTTCTTAATGGGGTGCGCCTGGATGTGGTTGAGTCGCACCGTTTCCTTGGTCTTGTATTCGACCGACGCCTCACCTGGGAGGCTCATATTCGCAGCCTTAGGGTCTCTTGTACCCGCGCCATGGACATTCTCCGTTCCGTGACGTTCAGCGCTTGGGGCGCTGATAGGGCTACCGCCTTACTTTTTTATCGATCCTTTGTTCGCTCGAAGCTCGACTACGGATGCGAGTTTTATGCATCCGCAGCCGATTTTTTTTATTTTTTTTTTTTATTTAAGGGGCTATCTGGCGACTGCCGACTTAGGCATAAGTCGCCGTAAACAAACAGCCTAGTTCTAGGCTACTTCAAAAAATGGAACGGGGAACAACAAAAAAGAAATAACAATAACAAAACCATAACAAAAACAACAACAACAACAACAACAACAACAACAAAAATTAAGCCTGGTTAAAAAAAAGGGAGAAGGCCGGCCTCCCCCAAGAAGTTAGCAAGTCCACCAGTCAAAGTGCACGCACTCGTCCCGAGTACAAGGGTCAGGCGGTAGCGACCCCGCCCATCCCGGTACCGGGACAGGTGTCGTGCGCGAAGATCACCCAGACTGGGACATTCGACAAGAATGTGCCGAACAGTCTGGGGGACGACGCAGTCGTTGCAATAGGGCACAGGCGAGCGCTCCACCAGATAGCGATGCGTCACACGAGTGTGTCCGATTCGGAGACGACAGAAAGCAACCTGAAGCCGCCGCGGCATTGGGGGATAGGTCCATGGGAACAGTCGCGGCGCAATGGCACGCAACTTTAAGTTCCCTTCGACCGTCTCCCATCTTCTTTGCCAAGCAGTCCGAAGAGCTGCCCGTATTCCTGCCATGTAGTCGGTGTGAGGAAGAGCGAAACGCTGGTCCGGTCGCAGTCCTCGCGGACTCTTTGGCGCCCTCATCGGCGCGCTCATTCCTCGCAATTCCCACATGTCCAGGAACCCAGCAGAAGATAATCTCGACATCTGCCCGGCTCGCCAAAACCGTGGCGTCACGGATATCGCGAACCAGGGGATGCGGAGATTCCAATGCCCCGAGAGCACTCAGGGCGCTTTGTGAGTCGCTATAGATCACAATCCGGTCTCCGAACCGGGCACGTCGCGTAATCTCTCGTACCGAGTGGTGTACTGCCACCAGCTCGGCCGTGAAGACAGACGCAGCGCCCGGTAGAGCCCCGCTGACTTCAAACAGAGGGGATACGGCGTGGAAGCCGACCCCCTCTTGGGACTTGGAGCCATCCGTATACACTGGCACGGTTCCAGCGTGACACGATGTGTGCTCCAAAAAGGTCGAACGCAATACTCCCGGCGCAGTACAAGCTTTGGGAGCAGAGGCGTGGCGACAAATAGCCAAATGTGGTACCCTCCAGGGTGGCGTCCTGGGCAAAACCAGGGGCGCCACCGGCCCGAGAGCTATATCTAGCTCTCGAAGGAGTTTCCTGGCCCTAAACCCAAAGGGCTTAGGGTATGACTGGCGTCTCTCGGCGGCATAGGCACCATCGAGATCAGCTGCGGATGCAGTGAGAGCTGTTGGCGACTGAGGGAGGCGCCGGGCTCGCGCGTACAGGCGAGTGATGCACTGCACGCGGCGCAGAGCGAGTGGCATCTCCCCAGCATCGACCAACAGGCTCTCAATGGGGGAAGTGCGGAAGGCACCGGTCGCAAGGCGAAGGCCGGTGTGGTGGATCGAATCCACCTTCCGCAATAAACGCTCGGCTGCGGATGCATAAAACTCGCATCCGTAGTCGAGCTTCGAGCGAACAAAGGATCGATAAAAAAGTAAGGCGGTAGCCCTATCAGCGCCCCAAGCGCTGAACGTCACGGAACGGAGAATGTCCATGGCGCGGGTACAAGAGACCCTAAGGCTGCGAATATGAGCCTCCCAGGTGAGGCGTCGGTCGAATACAAGACCAAGGAAACGGTGCGACTCAACCACATCCAGGCGCACCCCATTAAGAAACAAATCTGGGTCGGGGTGAAGCCGTGGATGGCGGCAGAAGTGCACCACCTTAGTCTTGGCCAAAGAAAACCGAAACCTGTGCGCTTCGGCATAGCGAGAGACGCGGTTCAATGCCTGTTGGAGTCGACGCTCCAGAGTTGGCATCTGGGCCGCGCCAAAAGAGATCGAAAGGTCGTCCACGTAGAGCGTAGCGAGAACATCTTCCGGCAGCACCGAGTTGATGCCGTTGATGCTCAGGGCAAAGAGTGTGACACTGAGGACACTTCCCTGCGGGACACCCTCTTCCTGCTCCTTTGGGCCGGAGAGAGCTCCCCCCACCCGTACGCGGAATCGACGATCTCGCAAAAATTCAGATATAAACATTGGGAGGCGTCCCCTCGCCCCTATCGTGTGGAGAGTCTCCATAATACCGTATCGCCATGCGGTATCATAGGCCTTCTCCAGATCAAAAAACACCGTGGCGTAGTGCTGTCTACGAAGGAAAGCCTCGCAGACGGCATTTTCCAGTCGGAGCAGAGCATCCGACGTGGAGTGGAACTTACGGAAGCCGCACTGTGCAGAAGACAGATGGCCTCCGCTGTCCAGGAAATAGGCTAATCTAACATTTACCAATTTCTCCATCAACTTGCACACGCAAGAGGTTAGAGAGATTGGGCGGAAACTGTCGGAGTAGAGTGATCTCTCCCCGGTTTGCGAAAGGCGAGCACAGTAGCGATTCGCCAGGAGTCTGGGAGAAGACCTTCCACCCAGATCCTGTTGAACAGATCTAACAGAAAGGCCATGCCTCGCTCACCCAGGTGTCGAAGCATGGCGTACGGGACATCGTACGGACCATGGGCGGTGTCCGCGCACGAAGCGAGAGCGGAACGCAACTCACTCACAGTAAACTTGTCGTTGAAGAGTTCTCCGCCACTGGAGGTAAAGTCCAGCCGGCGGCCTTCCGCGACATCACGACGTGCATTGAATGCTGACGGAGCAGCATCACGGCTAGAGAATGCGGAAAAAGCGGTCGCTAAGGATTCCGCCACGGACGCGGGGTCTGAGATTGCCGTCCCATTCTGCTGAAGAACGGGAGGGGGGTCCTGCGAGAACTTGCCCCGAATCCTTTTGACTCGCTTCCACACCTCCGCTAAAGGAGTCTTCCCGTTAAGTGAAGACACGTATGCCCGCCAAGAAGAGCGGCGGGCGTGCTTCGAAATATACCGGAACCTAGCCCTAGCCCGACGAAATTCAGCGACAGTGAAATCGTTCGGGCGGCGCTTATAGCGCATGTAGGCATAACGCTTCTGTTTGAGGGCCGTCTCACACTCGGCCGACCACCATGGGAGTGGTCGGCGTGCAAAACGGCCAGACGTCCTAGGAATAGTAGTCAGGCCCACGGCGATGAGGTTGCCGGAGAAGAACTCAACGGCCTCATCTACCGACCTAAACTCCTCGACTGAGATAGAGAATTCAGTCATTTCCTGAAATGCAGGCCACCGCGCCCGCGCCAAGCACCACCGAGGTGGTCTCTCAGGCGGCAGTTGCCCTGAAAATGATATTTGAATGGGAAAGTGATCACTACCATGGAGGTCATCGACCACCCCCCAATCAAAATCAGGCTGTGCATCCGAAGAGCACAAAGATAGGTCAAGGCAAGAAAATGAAGCGGTTCTCGGACAGTGATGCGTAAACTCATCCACGTTTAGGACACCCATCTCAAGCTCTTCGATCAGATCGGCAAGGACTTGTCCCCTGGGATTTATGGAGTAATCTCCCCAGAGAGGATGCCTGCCGTTCAGATCTCCAAGCAAGAGATAGGGCCTCGGCAACCGTGCAACGACGCGGCGGAAGTCCCCCGCGTCGAGTCGCACCGTTTCCTTGGTCTTGTATTCGACCGACGCCTCACCTGGGAGGCTCATATTCGCAGCCTTAGGGTCTCTTGTACCCGCGCCATGGACATTCTCCGTTCCGTGACGTTCAGCGCTTGGGGCGCTGATAGGGCTCCCGCCCTACTTTTTTATCGATCCTTTGTTCGTTCGAAGCTCGACTACGGATGCGAGTTTTATGCATCCGCAGCCGAGCGTTTATTGCGGAAGGTGGATTCGATCCACCACACCGGCCTTCGCCTTGCGACCGGTGCCTTCCGCACTTCCCCCATTGAGAGCCTGTTGGTCGATGCTGGGGAGATGCCACTCGCTCTGCGCCGCGTGCAGTGCATCACTCGCCTTTACGCGCGAGCCCGGCGCCTCCCTCAGTCGCTAACAGCTCTCACTGCATCCGCAGCTGATCTCGATGGTGCCTATGCCGCCGAGAGACGCCAGTCATACCCTAAGCCCTTTGGGTTTAGGGCCAGGAAACTCCTTCGAGAGCTAGATATAGCTCTCGGGCCGGTGGCGCCCCTGGTTCTGCCCAGGACGCCACCCTGGAGGGTACCACATTTGGCTATTTGTCGCCACGCCTCTGCTCCCAAAGCTTGTACTGCGCCGGGAGTATTGCGTTCGACCTTTTTGGAGCACACATCGTGTCACGCTGGTACCGTGCCAGTGTATACGGATGGCTCCAAGTCCGAAGAGGGGGTCGGCTTCCACGCCGTATCCTCTCTGTTTGAAGTCATCCCCTCTGTTTGAAGTCACCGGGGCTCTACCAGGCGCTGCGTCTGTCTTCACGGCCGAGCTGGTGGCAATACACCACTCGGTACGGGAGATTAGGCGACGTGCCCGGTTCGGAGACCGGATTGTGATCTATAGCGACTCACAAAGCGCCCTGAGTGCTCTCGGGGCATTGGAATCTCCGCATCCCCTGGTTCGCGATATCCGTGACGCCACGGTTTTGGCGAGCCGGGCAGATGTCGAGATTATCTTCTGCTGGGTTCCTGGACATGTAGGAATTGCGGGGAATGAGCGCGCCGATGAGTGCGCCAAAGAGTCCGCGAGGACTCTGCGACCGGACCAGCGTTTCGCTCTTCCTCACACCGACTACATGGCAGGAATACGGGCAGCTCTTCGGACTGCTTGGGAAAGAAGATGGGAGACGGTCGAAGGGAACTTAAAGTTGCGTGCCATTTCGCCGCGACTGTTCCCATGGACCTATCCCCCAATGCCGCGGCGGCTTCAGGTTGCTTTCTGTCGTCTCCGAATCGGACACACTCGTGTGACGCATCGCTATCTGATGGAGCGCTCGCCTGCGCCCTATTGCAACGACTGCGTCGTCCCCCAGACTGTTCGGCACATTCTTGTCGAATGTCCCAGTCTGGGTGATCTTCGCGCACGATACCTGTCCCAGTACCGGGATGGGCGGGGTCGCTACCGCCTGTCCCTTGTGCTTGGGACAGATTCGTGCACACTGACTTGTGGACTTGTTGACTTCTTGGGGGAGGCCGGCCTTCTCCCTATTATTTAAGCAAGGTTTGTTTGTTTTTTTTTGTTGTTTTTTTTGCATTTGTTTTGTTTTTTGTTTGTTTTTTTTTCTTTAGTTGCACGCTCCTGCGCCGGGGGGACCTCTCCCCGACGCACCAGCTTGCTTCCTTTCCCCCCTTTTGGGGTGTTGTTGTTTTTTTTTTCTCTTTAATTTCATTTTAAAGTAGCCTAGAACTAGGCCAGTTTTAATACGGCGACTAATGCCCAAGTAGGCAGTCGCCAGATGAGCTCTTATAAAAAAAAAAAAAAATCTGTTTGAAGTCAGCGGGGCTCTACCAGGCGCTGCGTCTGTCTTCACGGCCGAGCTGGTGGCAATACACCACTCGGTACGGGAGATTACGCGACGTGCCCGGTTCGGAGACCGGATTGTGATCTATAGCGACTCACAAAGCGCCCTGAGTGCTCTCGGGGCATTGGAATCTCCGCATCCCCTGGTTCGCGATATCCGTGACGCCACGGTTTTGGCGAGCCGGGCAGATGTCGAGATTGTCTTCTGCTGGGTTCCTGGACATGTAGGAATTGCGGGGAATGAGGGCGCCAAAGAGTCCGCGAGGACTCTGCGACCGGACCAGCGTTTCGCTCTTCCTCACACCGACTACATGGCAGGAATACGGGCAGCTCTTCGGACTGCTTGGCAAAGAAGATGGGAGACGGTCGAAGGGAACTTAAAGTTGCGTGCCATTGCGCCGCGACTGTTCCCATGGACCTATCCCCCAATGCCGCGGCGGCTTCAGGTTGCTTTCTGTCGTCTCCGAATCGGACACACTCGTGTGACGCATCGCTATCTGATGGAGCGCTCGCCTGCGCCCTATTGCAACGACTGCGTCGTCCCCCAGACTGTTCGGCACATTCTTGTCGAATGTCCCAGTCTGGGTGATCTTCGCGCACGATACCTGTCCCAGTACCGGGATGGGCGGGGTCGCTACCGCCTGTCCCTTGTGCTCGGGACAGATTCGTGCACATTGACTTGTGGACTCATTGACTTCCTGGGAGAGGCCGGGCTTCTCCCTATTATTTAAGCAAGGTTTGTTTGTTTTTTTTTGTTTTTTTTTGCATTTGGTTTTTTTTGTTTTTTGTTTGTTTTTTTTCCTTTAGTTGCACGCTCCTGCGCCGGGGGGACCTCTCCCCGACGCACCAGCTTGCTTCCTTCCCCCCTTTTGGGGTGTTGTTTTTTTCGTTTTTTTTTTTTTTTTCACTTTAATTTATTTTAAAGTAGCCTAGAACTAGGCCAGTTTTAATACGGCAACTAATGCCCAAGTAGGCAGTCGCCAGATGAGCTCATAACAAAAAAAAAAAAAAAAAATCCCCCGCGTCGAAGTCAGCTGACGGTGGAATGTACGCAGAAATGATAGTATACCTCCTATCCAGGTGCAGCTGCACAGCCACTGCCTGAAAGGAGGTATCTAAAGAGAAAGGAAGAACGGAGACATCATGCCGGGTGTAAACTGCGCATCCCCCAGCCCGGCCATCCCGCGGTGGTGGGGTCGCAAGCCCCTTATACCCCGGGAGGGCAGGGAGGGGGCACGCAGCTAGCATGGTCTCCTGCAAAAAAAATAGCTAACGGGGAACGGGACGAGACGAGCCTCCGCAGCTCCTCCCAGTTGGCCCGGAGTCCACGGCAATTCCATTGAAGGAATATGCCCTCCAGGCCTAGCTCGGAGGAGACGCGGGGGCCCTCCTCGAATTGAAGACCCTCACGGGAATAGCCGTACGCTTCCCGGGGGCAGAACCCCGGGCGCTGTTGGCCGGACAAAGCGCTGAAGGCGCTGTCGCCTTCGAGGACTTATTGGGGGAGGTTGGGCTCGCCATGCGAGTCTTTTCCTCCCTCCGCCTCGAAACCTTAGGCGGGCGTTGCGGCTTCGGAGGCGGGGGGCCCTCTTTTCGAGGAACCACCGTCTCTGAGCCACTCGCTCCACCTCGGGGCGTGGGCAAAGGAGCCGAAGCTCCTTTGTTGCTGTCCTCCTTTCGGGGGGCAACTTTAGGAACCCCGGAAGATGGCCTAGCGACCATCTTCAGGGGTGTTGCCTCCTGTGAGTCTAACGACTCGGTGGAGGCGCGTGGCCGTTTCGCCTTACGGGAAACGGTCACGCTGGGGGAAGAGGGGGGAGCCCTGGTTTTAGCCGGGGCAGGGTATGAGCCCTTTTTGCCGCCAGCTTTACCAAGGGAGCGCCCGGGTTGGGTAGAGCCCGCAGAAGGGCTCCGAATGGGCGCGGAAACAACCGTGCTCGTTGGCCTGGATGGGCCGGGAGCAGAGGGTGCTTTCCTAACTATTGAGGCATATGACGTCCCAGGCAGAGCCGGGCGCGCCAGGACCAAGTCCTTTGCCTCGCGGAATGAGAGTCGATCCTGGGCCTGAACGGCCAGGATTTCTTTCTCAAGGAGATATGCACCACATTGCTTCGAAGAAGCAGGGTGCGGCTCTCCGCAATTGACACACTTGGCCACACACGATTTGGACTTATCGTGTGCGACCTTGGAGCAATTTACACTTCGGGTGACCCCGACTTTGCACGTCTACATGAGCGATTCGTATGGCCGAAGCGGTGACAGTAATAGCACCGCCGCGGAAGTGGCACGAATGCCTTCACGCGGTAGCGGTACCAACCGGCACGCACCGACTCAGGGAGCTTGTCACAGTCGAACGTGACGAAGAGTGTAGGGGTGGGTCTCGAGGCCCCTCCCTGTTTTCTCATCACACATTCGACCTTGACCGCCCCATGGTCGGCCAGCTCTAAGGTGATGTCCTCAATGGAGTAGTCAACGAGTTCCCTCGCATAAACTACTCCTTTCACAAAGTTCATGGTAGAGTGCGGCGTCACACTCACCGGGGTGCCATGAAGTGTCCAAAGAGCACTAATCTTAGCCGCCTCGGCGGGATTCGCCGCATTCGCCAGAAGGCTCCCGTCCGAGAAACGGGTTACCTTCGGCTCTCTACCAATTGCACTAGCTAATCCTCTCCTCTGATGGATCATGTTGCCCTTGGACAACATGGTGCCATCAGTGGAGCGAATAACGAGGAAGCGTTTGAAGCCAGCGGGCTCGAAAACGCCAGGTAACCTCTGAATGAGGGGCCCCGATGTCATCGAGGCTCCGCCCTGTGCACTCTTGGTATTAGTCTTCTTTGTCAGGGGCTCCGCAACCGGGGGGGCAGAGGGGGCGGATGTGCCGATCTTGGCTTGGTCGCTTGCCAGAGTGGCAGCAGACCCATCCGTCCCCGCAGCCCCCGCGGATGGAGAGGAGCCCCGAGTCTTTTTTGTCTTTTTTGTCTTTTTCTTTTTCTTTTTCGGAGAGGAGGGCGGGGAATGAACCCGCTTTTCACCTCCGCCGGCAGAAGTCCCCAGGCCAGATGGACCAGCCTCAGCCAGGTCCCTCTCCGAAATGGAGAAGGTCCTGGTTGTCGTAGGGGCACCTGTCGGAGGAGATCCCTCCCCTCCTTCTACTGCCTCGGAGCCCTCAGCCATTTGAGGAGGACCTTGCATAGGGGCGGATTCGGGTTCGGTGCTTGGCGCCGAGCCCGAATTCCCCCCCATGGAAGGCCCTACCGTCTGGGGCTGGGTCTCCTCAAGGACCATGTCTATCACAGGAAGGGCCTCCAGTTGGCCATCCCCTCCCAGGACATCGCAGGTCCCCTTGGCAGTGTCGCCAGTCTTGTATGGGGAGGCACAGGCCTTGACCCCGGCAAGGTTTAATATTCTTGCCAGCAGGTCTTTTGAGGGAAGCGACCGAAGGGGCCTGGCTTCCCTCTCCCCCCTAAGGGGGTTTGCCCTACCGAGCCGTTTTGATGGGGAGCGGCTGGCTAAGGGCTGCCTGCTGGCTTTCTTGGCAGTCCCCTTGAAAAGAAAAGATGGGACTGCCGCTGGGAAAAGGGAGGTGCCCGAAAGCACCTCCAGAGAAGGGGGTGAGGGGGAGTCCCCTGCACCCGTAGGCGAAGGAGAGGAGTAAGCCTCCTCTCCGGTTAGAGAAATATGGAGGGTCCCCTGTGCAAGCACAGGGGGGGGGACCTCCATTTTTTCGGTGGAGCTGCCCAAGGGCGGCTCCGTCGATGAGCAAGGGGGAGTTAAAGGGGTTTGGGTTTTTTTTGGTTGTTCATCTATGGGCATGGTGACCCTATTTTTGCCACGGGACGCAATAGCTCATCACCCCTCGCAGTAGCCCGCACTGCGAGAGGTGCTTACAAGCCCGGCAGATCCAGGCGCCGCCATTCAGGACCACCCCTCCCGCCTGGTGGCCTGGCAGTCCATCGGCATGGCGGCTCCACCTTGGACACGGCGTAAAAAAAGATAGATTTTGAAAAGGAGAGGAAAAGGGATGTGAGGAAGGTATGGGTGGGGATGAAGCAGGTTGTTAAAAAACCGTCATCCCGAACCGGAGCCCAGGGGTTAGGGAACAATGTCCCCTCCCCCCCCAGCCCCGATCCGGGGTGGTTGGCTTGAGAAGAAGGTCAGCATCTACCCTGTGAAATTAGAGGCTGACCAGAGAAAGTTGTGGGAGAGGTTGTATGAAAAGCGACGAGGTAGAGAAGAAATCGGGCTATCTGAAGGAAGGAAGAGAGGCTAAGCTGGGGCCGGACGGAGCGCTGGATCCCGTCAGCACGGCGGCCAGGATGGCAAATCGCCGCGCCCCTTACGGGCATCCGCAACCGAGCGTTTCTTGCGGAAGGTGGATTCGATCCACCACACCGGCCTTCGCCTTGCGACCGGTGCCTTCCGCACTTCCCCCATTGAGAGCCTGTTGGTCGATGCTGGGGAGATTGCACTCGCTCTGCGCCGTGTGCAGTGCATCACTCGCCTGTACGCGCGAGCCCGGCGCCTCGCTCAGTCGCCAACAGCCCTCACTGCATCCGCAGCTGATCTCGATGGTGCCTATGCCGCCGAGAGACGCCAGTCATACCCTAAGCCCTTTGGGTTTAGGGCCAGGAAACTCCTTCGAGAGCTAGATATAGCTCTCGGGCCGGTGGCGCCCCTGGTTCTGCCCAGGACGCCACCCTGGAGGGTACCACATTTGGCTATTTGTCGCCACGCCTCTGCTCCCAAAGCTTGTACTGCGCCGGGAGTATTGCGTTCGACCTTTTTGGAGCACACATCGTGTCACGCTGGAACCGTGCCAGTGTATACGGATGGCTCCAAGTCCCAAGAGGGGGTCGGCTTCCACGCCGTATCCCCTCTGTTTGAAGTCAGCGGGGCTCTACCAGGCGCTGCGTCTGTCTTCACGGCCGAGCTGGTGGCAATACACCACTCGGTACGGGAGATTACGCGACGTGCCCGGTTCGGAGACCGGATTGTGATCTATAGCGACTCACAAAGCGCCCTGAGTGCTCTCGGGGCATTGGAATCTCCGCATCCCCTGGTTCGCGATATCGGTGACGCCACGGTTTTGGCGAGCCGGGAAGATGTCGAGATTATCTTCTGCTGGGTTCCTGGACATGTAGGAATTGCGGGGAATGAGCGCGCCGATGAGGGCGCCAAAGAGTCCGCGAGGACTCTGCGACCAGACCAGCGTTTCGCTCTTCCTCACACCGACTACATGGCAGGAATACGGGCAGCTCTTCGGACTGCTTGGCAAAGAAGATGGGAGACGGTCGAAGGGAACTTAAAGTTGCGTGCCATTGCGCCGCGACTGTTCCCATGGACCTATCCCCCAATGCCGCGGCGGCTTCAGGTTGCTTTCTGTCGTCTCCGAATCGGACACACTCGTGTGACGCATCGCTATCTGATGGAGCGCTCGCCTGCGCCCTATTGCAACGACTGCGTCGTCCCCCAGACTGTTCGGCACATTCTTGTCGAATGTCCCAGTCTGAGTGATCTTCGCGCACGATACCTGTCCCAGTACCGGGATGGGCGGGGTCGCTACCGCCTGTCCCTTGTGCTCGGGACAGATTCGTGCACATTGACTTGTGGACTTGTTGACTTCTTGGGGGAGGCCGGCCTTCTCCCTATTATTTAAGCAAGGTTTGTTTGTTGTTGTTTTTTTTTTCTTTCTTGCATTTGTTTTTTTTTGTTTGTTTTTCTCCTTTAGTTGCACGCTTCTGCGCCGGGGGGACCTCTCCCCGACGCACCGGCTTGCTTCCTTTCCCCCTTTTGGGGTGTTGTTTTTTTTTCTCTCTTTAATTTTATTTTAAAGTAGCCTAGAACTAGGCTAGTTTTAATACGGCAACTAATGCCCAAGTAGGCAGTCGCCAGATCAGCTCTTAAAAAAAAAAAAAAAAAAAATCATATTCGCAGCCTTAGGGTCTCTTGTACCCGCGCCATGGACATTCTCCGTTCCGTGACGTTCAGCGCTTGGGGCGCTGATAGGGCTACCACCTTACTTTTTTATCGATCCTTTGTTCGCTCGAAGCTCGACTACGGATGCGAGTTTTATGCATCCGCAGCCGAGCGTTTATTGCGGAAGGTGGATTCGATCCACCACACCGGCCTTCGCCTTGCGACCGGTGCCTTCCGCACTTCCCCCATTGAGAGCCTGTTGGTCGATGCTGGGGAGATGCCACTCGCTCTGCGCCGCGTGCAGTGTATCACTCGACTGTACGCGCGAGCCCGGCGCCTCCCTCAGTCGCCAACAGCTCTCACTGCATCCGCAGCTGATCTCGATGGTGCCTATGCCGCCGAGAGACGCCAGTCATACCCTAAGCCCTTTGGGTTTAGGGCCAGGAAACTCCTTCGAGAGGTAGATATAGCTCTCGGGCCGGTGGCACCCCTGGTTCTGCCCAGGACGCCACCCTGGAGGGTACCACATTTGGCTATTTGTCGCCACGCCTCTGCTCCCAAAGCTTGTACTGCGCCGGGAGTATTGCGTTCGACCTTTTTGGAGCACACATCGTGTCACGCTGGTACCGTGCCAGTGTATACGGATGGCTCCAAGTCCCAAGAGGGGGTCGGCTTCCACGCCGTATCCCCTCTGTTTGAAGTCAGCGGGGCTCTACCAGGCGCTGCGTCTGTCTTCACGGCCGAGCTGGTGGCAATACACCACTCGGTACGGGAGATTACGCGACGTGCCCGGTTCGGAGACCGGATTGTGATCTATAGCGACTCACAAAGCGCCCTGAGTGCTCTCGGGGCATTGGAATCTCCGCATCCCCTGGTTCGCGATATCGGTGACGCCACGGTTTTGGCGAGCCGGGCAGATGTCGATATTATCTTCTTCTGGGTTCCTGGACATGTAGGAATTGCGGGGAATGAGCGCGCCGATGAGGGCGCCAAAGAGTCCGCGAGGACTCTGCGACCGGACCAGCGTTTCGCTCTTCCTCACACCGACTACATGGCAGGAATACGGGCAGCTCTTCGGACTGCTTGGCAAAGAAGATGGGAGACGGTCGAAGGGAACTTAAAGTTGCGTGCCATTGCGCCTCGACTCTTCCCATGGACCTATCCCCCAATGCCGCGGCGGCTTCAGGTTGCTTTCTGTCGTCTCCGAATCGGACACACTCGTGTGACGCATCGCTATCTGATGGAGCGCTCGCCTGCGCCCTATTTCAACGACTGCGTCGTCCCCCAGACTGTTCGGCACATTCTTGTCGAATGTCCCAGTCTGGGTGATCTTCGCGCACGATACCTGTCCCGGTACCGGGATGGGCGGGGTCGCTACCGCCTGTCCCTTGTTTTCGGGACATGTGCGTGCACCATGACTAGTGGACTTATTGACTTTTTGGGGGAGGCTGGCCTTCTCCCTTTCATTTAACCCGGTTTGTTTTGTTGTTGTTATTGTTTTTGTTATTGCTTCTTTATTGTTATTGTTATTTCTTTTTATTGTTTTCTGTTTAATTTTTAAAGTAGCCTAGAACTAGGCTGTTTGTTTACGACGACTAATGCCTAAGTCGGCCGTCGCCAGATAGCTCCTTAATTAAAAAAAAAAAAAAAAAAATCTTCGCGCACGATACCTGTCCCAATACCTGGATGGGCGGGGTCGCTACCGCCTGTCCCTTGTGCTCGGGACAGATTCGTGCACATTGACTTGTGGACTTGTTGACTTCTTGGGGGAGGCCGGCCTTCTCCCTATTATTTAAGCAAGGTTTGTTTGTTTTGTTGTTTTTTTGTATTTGTTTTTTTTTTGTTTTGTTTTTTTGTTTGTTTTTTTCCTTTAGTTGCACGCTCCTGCGCCGGGGGGACCTCTCCCTGACGCACCAGCTTGCTTCCTTTCCCCCTTTTGGGGCGTTGTTTTTTTTTCTCTCTTTAATTTTATTTTAAAGTAGCCTAGAACTAGGCCAGTTTTAATACGGCGACTAATGCACAAGTAGGCAGTCGCCAGATGATCTCTTAAAAAAACACAAAAAAAAACCCTCTACCAGGCGCTGCGTCTGTCTTCACGGCCGAGCTGGTGGCAATACACCACTCGGTACGGGACATTACGCGACGTGCCCGGTTCGGAGACCGGATTGTGATCTATAGCGACTCACAAAGCACCCTGAGTGCTCTCGGGGCATTGGAATCTCCGCATCCCCTGGTTGGCGAAATCCGTGACGCCACGGTTTTGGCGAGTCGGGCATATGTCGAGATTATCTTCTGCTGGGTTCCTGGACATGTAGGAATTGCGGGGAATGAGCGCGCCGATGAGGGCGCCAAAGAGTCCGCGAGGACTCTGCGACCGGACCAGCGTTTCGCTCTTCCTCACACTGACTACATGGCAGGAATACGGGCAGCTCTTCGGACTGCTTGGCAAAGAAGATGGGAGACGGTCGAGGGGAACTTAAAGTTGCGTGCCATTGCGCCGCGACTCTTCCCATGGACCTATCCCCCAATGCTGCGGCGGCTTCAGGTTGCTTTCTGTCGTCTTCGAATCGGACACACTCGTGTGACGCATCGCTACTTGATGGAGCGCTCGCCTACGCCCTATTGCAACGACTGCGTCGTCCCCCAGACTGTTCGGCACATTCTTGTCGAATGTCCCAGTCTGGGTGATCTTCGCGCACGATACCTGTCCCGGTACCGTGATGGGCGGGGTCGCTACCGCCTGTCCCTTGTACTCGGGACGAGTGCGTGCACCATGACTAGTGTACTTATTGACTTTTTGGGGGAGGCTGGCCTTCTCCCTTTCATTTAACCCGGTTTGTTGTTGTTGTTGTTATTGTTTTTGTTATTGCTTCTTTATTGTTATTTCTTTTTATTTGGTTCCTGTTTAATTTTTAAAGTAGCCTAGAACTAGGCTGTTTGTTTACGGCGACTAATGCCTAAGTCCGCAGTCGCCAGATAGCCCCTTAATTGAAAAAAAAATCGTATCTCAGTCGAGGAGTTTAGGTCGGTAGATGAGGCCGTTGAGTTCTTCTCCGGCAACCTCATCGCCGTGGGCCTGACTACTATTTCTAGGACGTCTGGCCGTTTTGCACGCCGACCGCTCCCGTGGTGGTCGGCCGAGTGTGAGATGGCCCTCAAACAGAAGCGTTATGCCTACATGCGCTATAAGCGCCGCCCGAACGATTTCACTGTCGCTGAATTTCGTCGGGCTAGTGCTAGGTTCCGGTATATTTCGAAGCACGCCCGCCGCTCTTCTTGGCGGGCATACGTGTCTTCACTTAACGGGAAAGACCCCTTTAGCGGAGGTTTGGAAGCGAGTCAAAAGGATTCGGGGCAAGTTCTCGCAGGACCCCCCTCCCGTTCTCCAGGAGAATGGGACCGCAATCTCGGACCCCGCGTCCGTGGCGGAATCCTTCGCGACCGCTTTTTCTGCATTCTCTAGCCGTGATGCTGCTCCGCCAGCATTCAATGCACGTCGTGATGTCGCGGAAGGCCGCCGGCTGGACTTTAACTCCAGAGGCGGAGAACCCTTCAACGACAAGTTTACTCTAAGCGAGTTGCGTTCCGCTTTCGCTTCGTGCGCGGACACCGCCCACGGTCCGGACGATGTCCCGTACGCCATGCTTCGACATCTAGGTGAGCGGGGCATGGCCTTTCTGTTAGATTTGTTCAACAGGATCTGGGTGGAAGGTCTTCTCCCAGACTCCTGGCGAATCGCTACTGTGCTTGACTTTCGCAAACCGGGGAGAGATCACTCTACTCCGACCGGTTTCCGCCCAATCTCTCTAACCTCTTGCGTGTGCAGGTTGATGGAGAAATTGGTAAATGTTAGATTAGCCTTTTTCCTGGACAGCGGAGGCCATCTGTCTTCCGCACAGTGCGGCTTCCGTAAGTTCCACTCCACGTCGGATGCTCTGCTCCGACTGGAAAATGCCGTCTGCGAGGCTTTCCTTCTTAGACAGCACTACGCCACGGTGTTTTTCGATCTGGAGAAGGCCTATGATACCGCATGGCGATACGGTATCATGGAGACTCTCCACACGATGGGGGCGAGGGGACGCCTCCCAATGTTTATATCTGAATTTTTGCGAGATCGTCGATTCCGCGTACGGGTGGGGGGAGCCCTCTCCGGCCCAAAGGAGCAGGAAGAGGGTGTCCCGCAGGGAAGTGTCCTCAGTGTCACACTCTTTGCCCTGAGCATCAAAGGCATCACCTCGGTGCTTCCGGAAGATGTTCTCGCTACGCTCTACGTGGACGACCTTTCGATCTCTTTTGGCGCGGCCCAGATGCCAACTCTGGAGCGTCGACTCCAACAGGCATTGAACCGCGTCTCTCGCTATGCCGAAGCGCACAGGTTTCGGTTTTCTTTGGCCAAGACTAAGATGGTGCACTTCTGCCGCCATCCAGGGCTTCACCCCGACCCAGATTTGTTTCTTAATGGGGTGCGCCTGGATGTGGTTGAGTCGCACCGTTTCCTTGGTCTTGTATTCGACCGACGCCTCACCTGGGAGGCTCATATTCGCAGCCTTAGGGTCTCTTGTACCCGCGCCATGGACATTCTCCGTTCCGTGACGTTCAGCGCTTGGGGCGCTGATAGTGCTACTGCCTTACTTTTTTATCGATCCTTTGTTCGCTCGAAGCTCGACTACGGATGCGAGTTTTATGCATCCGCAGCCGAGCGTTTATTGTGGAAGGTGGATTCGATCGACCACACCGGCCTTCGCCTTGCGACCGGTGCCTTCCGCACTTCCCCCATTGAGAGCCTGTTGGTCGATGCTGGGGAGATGCCACTCGCTCTGCGCCGCGTGCAGTGTATCACTCGACTGTACGCGCGAGCCCGGCGCCTCCCTCAGTCGCCAACAGCTCTCACTGCATCCGCAGCTGATCTCGATGGTGCCTATGCCGTCGAGGTACGCCAGTCATACCCTAAGTCTTTTGGGTTTAGGGCCAGGAAACTCCTTCGAGAGGTAGATATCGCTCTCGGGCCGGTGGCGCCCCTGGTTTTGCCCAGGACGCCACCCTGAGGGTTACCACATTTGGCTATTTGTCGCCACGCCTCTGCTCCCAAAGCTTGTACTGCGCCGGGAGTATTGCGTTCGACCTTTTTGGAGCACACATCGTGTCACGCTGGAACCGTGCCAGTGTATACGGATGGCTCCAAGTCCCAAAGAGGGGGTCGGCTTCCACGCCGTATCCCCTCTGTTTGAAGTCAGCGGGGCTCTACCAAGCGCTGCGTCTGTCTTCACGGCCGAGCTGGTGGCAATACACCACTCGGTACGGGAGATTACGCGACGTGCCCGGTTCGGAGACCGGATTGTGATCTATAGCGACTCACAAAGCGCCCTGAGTGCTCTCGGGGCATTGGAATCTCCGCATCCCCTGGTTCGCGATATCCGTGACGCCACGGTTTTGGCGAGCCGGGCAGATGTCGAGATTATCTTCTGCTGGGTTCCTGGACATGTAGGAATTGCGGTGAATGAGCGCGCCGATGAGGGCGCCAAAGAGTCCGCGAGGACTCTGCGACCGGACCAGCGTTTCGCTCTTCCTCACACCGACTACATGGCAGGAATACGGGCACCTCTTCGGACTGCTTGGCAAAGAAGATGGGAGACGGTCGAAGGGAACTTAAAGTTGCGTGCCATTGCGCCGCGACTCTTCCCATGGACCTATCCCCCAATGCCGCGGCGGCTTCAGGTTGCTTTCTGTCGTCTTCGAATCGGACACACTCGTGTGACGCATCGCTATCTGATGGAGCGCTCGCCTGCGCCCTATTGCAACGACTGCGTCGTCCCCCAGACTGTTCGGCATATTCTTGGCGAATGTCCCAGCCTGGGTGATCTTCGCGCACGATACCTGTCTCGGTACCGGGATGGGCGGGGTCGCTACCGCCTGTCCCTTGTACTCGGGACGAGTGCGTGCACCATGACTAGTGGACTTATTCACTTTTGGGGGGAGGCCGGCCTTCTCCCCTTTATTTAAGGTTCCTTTTTTTACTTATTGTTTTGTTTGTAGGTTGCACTCTCCTGCACCGGGGTGAGGGGGACCTCCCCCCGCTGCCGGAGATTGCTTCGATTGTTAAGTTTTTCCAATTTATATCATTGTAAAGTTTTCATATTTTTACTTTAAAGTAGCCTAGTTCTAGGCTGTCGTGTTTTTCGGCGACTTATGCCCAAGTGGGTAGTTGCCAGATGGGCTCCATAAAATTATAATAATAAAAAAAAAATCCGCCCCTATGCAAGGTCCTCCTCAAACGGCTAGGGTTTCCTAGGCAGTATAAGGAGGGGAGGAATCTCCTCAGACCGGTGCTCCTACAACGGCCTAGGAACTTCTCCATTTCGGAAAAGGACCTGGCTGAGGCTGGTCCATCTGGCCTGGTGGCTCCTGCCGACGGAGGGGAGAACTGGGTTCATTACCCACCATCCTGTCCTAACAAGAGAAAAAAAAAGAAAAAGACTAAGAAGACTCGGGGCTCCTCTCCATCTGCGGGGACGGATAGGTCTGCTGCCACTTTGGTAAGCGACCAAGCCAAGATCGGCACATCTGGCCCCTCTACCCCCACGGGTCCGGAGCCCCTGACTATGACTAAGACCAAAAGTGCACAGGGCAGAGCCTCAATAACATCGGGGCCCCTCATTCAGAGGTTACCTGGCGTTTTTGAGCCCGCTGGCTTCAAACGGTTCCTCGTTAATCGCTCCATTGATGGCAGCATGTTGCCTAAGGGCAACATGATCCATTATAGGAGAGCATTAGCTAGTGTAATTGGTAGAGAGCGGAAGGTGAACCGTTTCTCGGACTGGAGCATTTTGGCGATTGAGGCGGCCAAGATAAGTGCTCTTCGGACAGTTGATGGCACCCCGGTGAGTGTGACGCCGCACTCTACCATGAACTTTGTGAAAGGAGTAGTTTATGCGAGGGAACTCGTTGACTACTCCATTGAGGATATCACCTTAGAGCTGGCTGACCATGGGGCAGTCAAGGTCGAACGTGTGATGAGAAACCAGGGAGAGGCCTCGAGACCCACCCCTACACTCTTTGTCACGTTCAACTGTGACAAGCTCCCTGAGTCGGTGCGTGCCAGTTAGTACCCCTACCTCATGAAGGCATTCGTGTGTAGCCATGTGTGTCAATTGCGGAGAACCGCACTCCGCTTCTTCGAAGCAATGTGGTGCATATCCTTGAGGCCGTTCAGGCTCAGGATCGACTCTCCTTCCGCAAGGCTAAGTACTTGGGCCTGGCGCGGCGGGCTCTGCCTGGGACATCTTACGCCTAAATAGTTAGAAAGGCACCCGCTGCTCCTGGCCCATACAAGCCAACAAGCACGTTTGTTTCCGCGCCCATTTGGAGCCCTTCTGCTGGTTCTACTTAACCCGGGCGCTCTCCTGGTAAAGCTGGTGGCAAAAAGGGTTCACACCCAGCCCCCCTCCCCCTTCCCCCAGCGTGACTGGTTTCCCGTAAGGCGAAACGGCCACGCGCCTCCACCGAGTCATTAGACTCACAGGAGGCAACACCCCTGAAGTTGGTCGCCAGGCCATCTTCCGGGGTTCCTAAAGCTGACTCCAAGTCCGAAGAGGGGGTCGGCGTCCACGCCGTATTCCCTCTGTTTGAAGTCACCGGGGCTCTGACAGGCGCTGCGTCTGTCTTCACGGCCGAGCTGGTGGCAATTCACCACTCGGTACGGGAGATTACGCGACGTGCCCGGTTCGGAGACTGGATTGTGATCTTTAGCGACTCACAAATCGCCCTGAGTACCCTCGGGGCATTGGAATCTCCGCATCCCCTGGTTCGCGATATCGGTGACGCCACGGTTTTGGCGAGCCGGGCGGATGTCGAGATTATCTTCTGCTGAGTTCCTGGACATGTAGGAATTGCGGGGAATGAGGGCGCCAAAGAGTCCGCTAGGACTCTGTGACCGACCAGCGTTTCGCGCTTCCTCACACCGACTACATGGCAGGAATACGGGCAGCTCTTCGGACTTCTTCTTGGCAAAGAAGATGGGAGACGGTCGAAGGGAACTTAAAGTTGCGTGCCATTGCGCCGCGACTGTTCCATTTACCTACCCCCCCAATGCCGCGAAGGCTTCAGGTTGCTTTGTATTGTCTCCGAATTGGGCACACTCGTGGGATGCACCGCGATTTGATGGAGCGCTCGCCTGCGCCCTACTGCGAAGACTGCGTTGTCACCCAGACTGTTCGGCACATTCTTGTTGAATGTCCTAGTCTGGGCGATCTTTGCGCACATTACCTGTCGTGTTACCGGGATGGGCGGGGTCGCTACCGCCTGTCCTTTGTACTCAGGTCGAGTGCGTGCACCATGACTGATGGACTGATAGACTTTTGGGGGGAGGCCGGCCTTCTCCCTTGTATTTAACTTGTTGTTATTTTGTTATTGTTGTTTGTTTTTTTGTAGGTCGCAGGCGCCCTGATTGTTATCCCTTTTTATTGTTGTTTCTGTTAAAAAATTTATTTTAAAGTAGCCTAGAACTGGGCTGTTTGATTGCGGCGACTTATGCCCAAGTGGGCAGTCACCCGATAGCCCCTTTAAAAAAAAAAAACCTGATGCAGGAGCTTGCTTCCTTCTCATTGCCTTTTTCCTTTTTTAATTTTTTTGGTGTGGGGCTTGTTTGTTTTTGAATTTGATTTTAAAGTAGCTTAGTACTAGGCAGGTTTTTAATATGGCTACTAATGCCCAAGTAAGCAGTCGCCAGATCAGCTCTTAAAAAAATAAAATCATCCGCCCACTCTCAGGATAAAGCCATTTTTATCAATAGTTTCTCAATTTTCTGATAATTTGTTGGTTCCTGTTGAGTTGAAGCCCTTCTTCCTTTTGTTTCACACCTAAGTTTTCATATATCCAGGAAGTTCATTATCTTGTCTACTCATTCATATCCTCCTTCCTCTACACCACTTTTTGGAATGCCAAACTCTGATTTGTGAGATTTATTTTCTCTAAATGGGTTTACGGATGCAACCCAAAAGATTGCTAATGGCTATCTTCTGCCAGTTGACTGGGAGACTCGGCCTGCATTATGCCTCTCCCTTTCATTTATTTCTTCCCATATCTCCCTAAGTAGCTTTGCTCTCATCTCTCTCCTCCCTTTATCTCCATTCTTCATTTCCCTCCCAATGCCTCACCTCAGGCAGTAACAGTTCAGCTCAACCTGTATGAGGTTTTCTATTCTCAGCCAGCTTTGAGGCAGAGATTCTGTCATGCTGGCTACTGAGGCACTTTATTCTTCTTAGGAATCTGAACTGTAGATCCTCTCTCTTGGAATTGGTTCAAAATTGCTACAGTATGTTTGAATGACATTGATGTATTGTATGTTACAAGAAGAGTTTTGGTGTGCGTGTGATGGGGGAATTTGGCATCTTTTATAGTGAGGTATGGTCTGAGGCAGTATTCTGCATTGTGGCTGGTAAGTAGGGTGGCTGTGGATTTGGTTGGTCTTATTGTAAGTCTGCTAGTGGTAAACCAGTCATGGAAGGTACCTAGGTAGGGCCACAGGGGTTGAATGGCTGCATTTACATTTTGGTGCATGTGTTTATTATGTCATTTGCGTAAGAAACTGCGTATTTGTGGTATGTTTGATGTAGGTTAATTTAGGTTGGTAGATGAGGCTGTGGAGTTCTCCAGCCCCCTTATTGCTGCAGGCCTGGCTTTTATTCCTTGAACATCTGCCCATTTTGCATGCTGACTGCTTTCTTTGGTGGTTTAGCTGAAAGTGAGATGACACCCTTGAGAGAGCAGACATATGCCTATGTGCCATCCATCCTTGATATTCACCTCTCAGACCCAATCCAATATCCATAGGTGAATCTGTGGATATATCTTCCACACATTTTCGCTTCCTCTATATCCAGCCTGACTCACAAGAGTACTTTTATCTAATCTTGGTTGAAGGCCCCCTTTTTTTTCTCTGTAAATTGTCTTCTTTCTCCCACTCATCTCCTCCTGGTGCAATTAAGTTTCCTACCTTTTAATAATAATTGGCTTGGCTGGGTGTGGAAGACATTTTCCTCAATGGGTGGTCAACTTCTCTATGATTGATTAAAAAAAAAAGAAGAGGCTCAACTACCATATATATCAGCAGTATAACTTAGCTAGTCTCTAGCAATCCTCCTATTTACAAGGTACTTATAAGTTTGTATATTCTTTTCCTATGATTTTTGTATAATTTATTTTTTCATCTTGCAGTTTCTTATTCACCCATTGTTTACAAGTGCTTATTCCTCAATAGCATCTTTACCAATTTCACTTATTTTTCAATAGTCTAGAAAATCACACCATTAAAATATGTTTGCTTCACAATTCCATACTGGAACTCGCGACTTGATCATCTTTGAGTTTGCTTGCTTCATCAAATGAGCAAATTCCTCCTCCCTCACCACCCAGTTTCGAACTAGAACTGTTCATTCATGACATAATCTGACAAACTATTTGAAGAAACCCGTTTAAAATAGTTTTTTAAAGTCAATGATTGCAGTCTTGTCAGATGGATTTGTTGATTTTTTTCTCACTCCTTCACAAGCTGATTTTCTTGCTTGCATAGTTTTGAGGCTGGTTGGTTTGTTCATAAATTCCCCTTTAGGCGGGGGAAGGAAAAAAAAGAAGCTTGTTTGCACTGATGAGGGAACGTTAATTTTTTTTCATTTGAATTCATGCATTTCTAGCAATGTGACCTACTTATGTGACGGTCAATGGCTAGTTTTATATGTAACTCACAGATTCTAAATAATAAGACATATATTGAAACAGCACCTTTGTGGACAAGAATATCATTTATTTCCTAAACTTATAACGCCCCTTAATGCCTCTATCAGTATATTAAAGTGATAGTTGTTACATAGATTTGATACCAAAGGTAAGGGGGGGTTGAGGCATCTAAAGCTAAGTAGTTTATAACTTGAACTTTTTTGTGGTTTGTAATTAATCCCAAGGAAGTGCATGCAAGTCCTAGTTAAGGTGTTAAATGTTGTAGAACTTTCTTTACAGATAACATGAATAACGGTATACGGCCAAATGCACCACTGTATATCCAGTAATTTGTGTCTGTGATTAATATTAGGCCAAATGCACCCCTGTGTATGTCCAGTAATTTGGAAAGTATTTGAGTGAGAGGTAACCTAAACCAGTCTGTCCTTTTTATGTTGAACTACCCTCGTGTCTCTTTTAGTTCCTAAGCTCTTCAGTAATTTTTTATTTTTTTTAAATTGTGTAGGATGGCGATTTTATGACCTTGGATGACTTCTTTGGAGGTCAGGCTGAACCCCTCGGGTCATTTGGTTCCCAAGATAGCTTTTTCGGTGGGGGTCACTTCAAGCAACATTACAGGAGCCATTTTGACGGACTTCACAACCATCACCATCATAACAAGGCACAGCATCAAAGTGCACATCACCGCACCTTTTCGTCCAGTGGCACATTCAATAAGAGATCACAAACTGGAGGGAAGAGCTGTCGTACTGTAACTCAGCAAGTGGGTAATATGGTGACGCACTATACTACATGTTCATGAAATTCAAGGTTACCAAATAGGTAGTCAAAGGTGTGCAAATGTTTAGTAGAAATAAATGAGGGAATTCCACTACTCTCCCTGAGTTATTCCATTTCTTTCTCAATAACTTGATGCATCTCGTAATGAACTACTTATAATCTTATCACCCTATTTAATTAAAGGAGTAATGGCCAAGACTTGTATTTTTTCATGGTTAATGATGGATTTAATATATTTGTGGATATGATGAACTTGTTAATTAATGCCGTATTTATGCTAGTCGTATTTTTATCACCTAGTTTTTACTTGATCTTAGTTTCTTTTTCTTAGATTTCTGTTGAATTGGGAGTACTTTTGTTATTGTAAGTTCTGTGATATTTTTAGTTTTTCATATTTACTCAATATAGATTTGACTATTTTCCTTAATTTTGTATCTTTAACATCCTGACTACAAAAGTGTTTCACAAACTACTTATCTCCGGTACCCTCAACCATTGCTGCTCCAGTCGAAAATCAAATTGCCAGTGGAAGCTTGAGGCTTCCCCTCCATTTTGTGGCCATTCTAAATGTAGCCTACCAGGTCACCCATCGTGATCTTATGGTGTACCCGCTCACTCAATCCTTCCCCTACACACACACACCCTTCGGACAGCATTAGCGTGACGGAGGTGCATGCACCATCTTTCCCACCTTCCCAAAGTTACATATTCCTCTCAGTGGAAGCATCACTGAAGAACTTTGGCTCCGCCATGCTTCCTTCCCCTTTTACCTCCTCTAGTTCTGTCTCCAAAGACATGCCCCTCACGCCCACCCTGAAAACGCTAATCCCTTCCTGAAATGATATTCCAGGTCCCTCCTGAAATTCATACGCCCAGGCTACTCCCAAAATCCCTACACCTACCCACCCCGGCTCTTTCCAAGAACACACCTCCTAGTCCCCATGAAAGCAGCACCTGACCCCTTTCCCAAAACCCCAACCATACTTTCGTTTCGTCTCCTCACAGTGGTCCATTAGAATTGCCCTAGTTTAACGGTTCCACCCTCATGGTGTTTCCAGAGGCTCGCCGCGAGAGTGCTCCTGCCTTGTCGTTGGAGAGTGGGCTTAGCCCGCTCATTAGAGCGGACTGCGAAGTGGAGTTTTAGTATACTTTCCTCCTCGACCTCCCCGTAAGGGGAGTGAGACGACCCTCAAACAGAAGCGTTATGCCTACATGCGCTATAAGCGCCGCCCGAACGATTTCACTGTCACTGAATTTCGTCGGGCTAGGGCTAGGTTCCGGTATATTTCGAAGCACGCCCGCCGCTCTTTTTGGTGCGCATACGTGTCTTCACTTAACGGGAAGACCCCTTAGCTGAGGTGTGGAAGCGAGTCAAAAGGATACGGGGAAAGTTCTCGCAGGACCCCCCTCCCGTTCTCCAGGAGAATGGGACCGCAATCTCGGACCCCGCGTCCCCGTAAGGGGCGCGGCGATTTGCCATCCTGGCCGCCGTGCTGACGGGATCCAGCGCTCCGTCCGGCCCCAGCTTAGCCTCTCTTCTTTCCTTCAGATAGCCCGATTTCTCCCCTACCTCGTCGCTTTTCATACAACCTCTCCCACAACTTTCTCTGGTCAGCCTCTAATTTCACAGGGTAGATGCTGACCTCCTTCTCAAGCCAACCACCCCGGATCGGGGCTGGGGGGAGAGGGGACATTGTTCCCTAACCCCTGAGCTCCGGTTCGGGATGGGGTTTTTTAACAAACTGCTTCATCCCCACCCATACCTTCCTCACATCCCCTTTCCTCTCCTCTTCACATTCGATCAATTTTACGCCGTGTCCAAGGTGGAGCCGCCATGCCAATGGACTGCCAGGCCACCAGGCGGGAGGGGTGGTCCCGAATGGCGGCGCCTGGCTCTGCCGGGCTAGTAAGCACCTCTCGCAGTGCGGGCAACTGCGAGAGTTGATGAGCTATTGCGTCCCGTATTAAAAAGAGGGTCACCATGCCCATGTATGACACAAAAAACAAAAAAACCCAACCCCCAACTTCCCCAAGAAAATCAACGGAGCCGCCCTCGTGCAGCTCCACCGAGAAAATGGAGGTCCCCCCCCTTGTGCTTGCGCAAGGGACCCTCCATAATTCTTTAACCGGAGAGGAGGCTTACTCCTCTCCTACGCTTACGGGTGTAGGGGACTCCCCCTCACCCCCTTCTCTGGACGTGCTTTCGGGCACTTCCCTATCTCCAGCGGCAGTCCCTCCTTTGCTTTCTAAGGGGACTGCCAAGAAAGCCAGCAGGCAGCCCATTGCCGACCGCCCCTCGTGCAAGCGGCTCGGTAGGGCAAACCCCCTTAGGGGGGAGAGGGAAGCCAGGCCCCTTCGGTCGCTTCCCTCAAAAGACCTGCTGGCAAGAATTTTAAACCTTGCTGGGGTCAAGGCCTGTGTCTCCCCACACAAGACTGGCGACACTGCCAAGGGGACCTGCGATGTCCTGGGAGGGGATGGCCAACTGGAGGCCCCTCCTGTGATAGACATGGTCCTTGAGGAGACCCAGCCTCAGATGGTAGGGCCTTCTATGGGGGGGAATCCGGGCTCGGCGCCAAGCACCGAACCCGAATCCGCCTCTATGCAAGGTCCCCCTCAAACGGCCGAGGGCTCCGAGGCAGTAAAAGGAGGGGAGGGATCTCCTCCGACAGGTGCCCTTACGACGACCAGGACCTTCTCCATTTCAGAGAGGGACCTGTCTGAGGCCGGCCCATCTGGCATGGGGGCTTCTGCCGGCGGAGGTGAGAAGCGGGTTCATTCCCCGCCCTCCTCTCCTAAAAAGAAAAATACTAAAAAGACTAAAAAGACGAAGAAGACTCGGGTATCCTCTCCATCCGCGGGGGCTGCGGGGACGGATGGGTCTGCTGCCACTTTGGTAGGCGACCAAGCCAAGATCGGCACATCCGGCCCCTCTACCCCCTCGTGTGCGGAGCCCCTGACTAAGACTAACACCAAGAATGCACAGGGCGGAGCCTCGATGAAATCGGGGCCCCTCATTCAGAGGTTACCTGGCGTTTTCGAGCCCGCTGGCTTCAAGCGCTTCCTCGTTATTCGCTCCACTGATGGCACCATGTTGTCCAAGGGCAACATGATCCATCAGAGGAGAGGATTAGCTAGTGCAATTGGTAGAGAGCCGAAGGTAACCCGTTTCTCGGACGGGAGCCTTCTGGCGAATGCGGCGAATCCCGCCGAGGCGGCCAAGATAAGTGCTCTTGGGACACTTCATGGCACCCCGGTGAGTGTGACGCCGCACTCTACCATGAACTTTGTGAAAGGAGTAGTTTATGCGAGGGAACTCGTTGACTACTCCATTGAAGACATCACCCTAGAGCTGGCCGACCATGGGGCGGTCAAGGTCGAACGTGTGATGAGAAAACAGGGAGGGGCCTCTAGACCCACCACTACACTCTTCGTCACGTTCGACTGTGACAAGCTCCCTGAGTCGGCCCCGTAAGGGGCGCGGCGATTTGCCATCCTGGCCGCCGTGCTCCCCGTAAGGGGCGCGGTGATTTGCCATCCTGGCCGCCGTGCTGACGGGATCCAGCGCTCCGTCCGGCCCCAGCTTAGCCTCTCTTCCTTCCTTCAGATAGCCCGATTTCTCCCCTACCTCGTCGCTTTTCATACAACCTCTCCCACAACTTTCTCTGGTCAGCCTCTAATTTCACAGGGTAGATGCTGACCTTCTTCTCAAGCCAACCACCCCGGATCGGGGCTGAGGGGGGAGGGGACATTGTTCCCTAACCCCTCAGCTCCGGTTCGGGATGGGGGTTTTTTAACAACCTGCTTCATCCCCACCCATACCTTCCTCACATCCCTTTTCCTCTCCTCTTCACAACCTATATTTTTTACGCCGTGTTCAAGGTGGAGCCGCCATGCCGAAGGACTGCCAGGCCACCAGGCGGGAGGGGTGGTCCCGAATGGCGGCGCCTGGCTCTGCCGGGCTTGTAAGCACCTCTCGCAGTGCGGGCAACTGCGAGAGGTGATGAGCTATTGCGTCCCGTAATAAAAAGAGGGTCACCATGCCCATGAATGAAAAAAAACACCAAAAAACCCAACCCCCAACTTCCCCAAGAAAATCAACGGAGCCGCCCTCGGGCAGCTCCACCGAGAAAATGGAGGTCCCCCCCCTTGTGCTTGCGCAAGGGACCCTCCATAATTCTTTAACCGGAGAGGAGGCTTACTCCTCTCCTACGCCTACGGGTGTAGGGGACTCCCCCTCACCCCCTTCTCTGGAGGTGCTTTCGGGCACCTCCCTATCTCCAGCGGCAGTCCCTCCTTTGCTTTCTAAGGGGACTGCCAAGAAAGCCAGCAGGCAGCCCATTGCCGACCGCCCCTCGTGCAAGCGGCTCGGTAGGGCAAACCCCCTTAGGGGGGAGAGGGAAGCCAGGCCCCTTCGGTCGCTTCCCTCAAAAGACCTGCTGGCAAGAATTTTAAACCTTGCTGGGGTCAAGGCCTGTGCCTCCCCACACCACCTGACTAGTGACAATACTGCCAAGGGGACCTGCGATGGCCAACTGGAGGCCCCTCCTGTGATAGACATGGTCCTTGAGGAGACCCAGCCTCAGACGGTAGGGCCTTCCATGGGGGGTAATTCGGGCTCGGCGCCAAGCACCGAACCCGAATCCGCCCCTATGCAAGGTCCTCCTCAAATGGCTGAGGGCTCCGAGGCAGTAAAAGGAGGGGAGGGATCTCCTCCGACAGGTGCCCCTACGACAACCAGGACCTTCTCCATTTCGGAGAGGGACCTGGCTGAGGCTGGTCCATCTGGCCTGGGGACTTCTGCCGGCGGAGGTGAAAAGCGGGTTCATTCCCCGCCCTCCTCTCCGAAAAAGAAAAAGACAAAAAAGACTCGGGGCTCCTCTCCATCCGCGGGGGCTGCGGGGACGGATGGGTCTGCTGCCACTCTGGCAAGCGACCAAGCCAAGATCGGCACATCCGCCCCCTCTGCCCCCCCAGTTGCGGAGCCCCTGACAAAGAAGACTAATACCAAGAGTGCACAGGGCGGAGCCTCGATGACATCGGGGCCCCTCATTCAGAGGTTACCTGGCGTTTTCGAGCCCGCTGGCTTCAAACGCTTCCTCGTTATTCGCTCCACTGATGGCACCATGTTGTCCAAGGGCAACATGATCCATCAGAGGAGAGGATTAGCTAGTGCAATTGGTAGAGAGCCGAAGGTAACCCGTTTCTCGGACGGGAGCCTTCTGGCGAATCCCGCCGAGGAGGCCAAGATAAGTGCTCTTGGGACACTTCATGGCACCCCGGTGAGTGTGACGCCGCACTCTACCATGAACTTTGTAAAAGGAGTAGTTTATGCGAGGGAACTCGTTGACTACTCCATAGAAGACATCACCCTAGAGCTGGCCGACCATGGGGCGGTCAAGGTCGAACGTGTGATGAGAAAACAAGGAGGGGCCTCGAGACCCACCCCTACACTCTTCGTCACGTTCGACTGTGACAAGCTCCCTGAGTCGGTGCGTGCCGGTTGGTACCGCTACCGCGTGAAGGCATTCGTGCCACTGCCGCGGCGGTGCTATTACTGTCACCGCTTCGGCCACACGAATCGATCATGTAGACGTGCAAAATCGGGGTCACCCGAAGTCTGTGTAAATTGCTCCAAGGTCGCACACGATAAGTCCAAATCGTGTGTGGCCAAGTGTGTCAATTGCGGAGAGCCGCACCCTGCTTCTTCGAAGCAATGTGGTGCATATCTCCTTGAGAAAGAAATCCTGGCCGTTCAGGCCCAGGATCGACTCTCATTCCGCGAGGCTAAGGACTTGGTCCTGGCGCGCCCGGCTCTGCCTGGGACGTCATATGCCTCAATAGTTAGAAAAGCACCCTCTGCTCCTGGCCCATCCAGGCCAACGAGCACGGTTGTTTCCGCGCCCATTCGGAGCCCTTCTGCGGGCTCTACTACACCCGGGCGCTCCCCTGGTAGAGCTGGCGGCAAAAAGGGTTCACACCCAGCCCCGGCTAATACCAGGGCTCCCCCCTCTTCCCCCAGCGTGACCGTTTCCCGTAAGGCGAAACGGCCACGCGCCTCCACAGAGTCGTTAGACTCACAGGAGGCAACACCCCTGAAGATGATCGCTAGGCCATCTTCCGGGGTTCCTAAAGCTGTTCCCCGAAAGGAGGACAGCAACAAAGGAGCTTCGGCCCCTTCGCCCACGCCCCGAGGTGGAGCGAGTGGCTCGGAGACGGTGGTTCCTCGAAAAGAGGGCCCTCCGCCTCCCAAGCCGCAACGCCCGCCTAAGGTTTCGAGGCGGAGGGAGGAAAAGACTCGCATGGCGAGCCCAACCTCCCCCAATAAGTCCTCGAAGGCGACAGCGCCTTCAGCGCTTTGTCCGGCCAACAGCGCCCGGGGTTCTGCCCCCGGGAAGCGTACGGCCATTCCCGTGAGGGTCTTCAATTCGAAGAGGTCCCCCGCGTCTCCTCCGAGCTAGGCCTGGAGGGCATATTCCTTCAATGGAATTGCCGTGGACTCCGGGCCAACTGGGAGGAGCTGCGGAGGCTCGTCTCGTCCCGTTCCCCGTTAGCTATTTTTTTGCAGGAGACCATGCTAGGCGCGTGCCCGCTGCCTGCCCTCCCGGGGTATAACGGTCTTGCGACCCCACCACCGCGGGATGGCCGGGCTGGGGGATGCGCGGTTTACACCCGGCATGATGTCTCCGTTCTTCCTTTCTCTTTAGATACCTCCTTTCAGGCAGTGGCTGTGCAGCTGCACCTGGATAGGAGGTATACTATCATTTCTGCGTACATTCCACCGTCAGCTGACTTCGACGCGGGGGACTTCCGCCGCGTCGTGGCACGGTTGCCGAGGCCCTATCTCTTGCTTGGAGATCTGAACGGCAGGCATCCTCTCTGGGGAGATTACTCCATAAATCCCAGGGGACAAGTCCTTGCCGATCTGATCGAAGAGCTTGAGATGGGTGTCCTAAACGTGGATGAGTTTACGCATCACTGTCCGAGAACCGCTTCATTTTCTTGCCTTGACCTATCTTTGTGCTCTTCGGATGCACAGCCTGATTTTGATTGGGGGGTGGTCGATGACCTCCATGGTAGTGATCACTTTCCCATTCAAATATCATTTTCAGGGCAACTGCCGCCTGAGAGACCACCTCGGTGGTGCTTGGCGCGGGCGCGGTGGCCTGCATTTCAGGAAATGACTGAATTCTCTATCTCAGTCGAGGAGTTTAGGTCGGTAGATGAGGCCGTTGAGTTCTTCTCCGGCAACCTCATCGCCGTAGGCCTGACTACTATTCCTAGGACGTCTGGCCGTTTTGCACGCCGACCACTCCCATGGTGGTCGGCCGAGTGTGAGACGGCCCTCAAACAGAAGCGTTATGCCTATATGCGTTATAAGCGCCGCCCGAACGATTTCACTGTCGCTGAATTTCGTCGGGCTAGGGCTAGGTTCCGGTATATTTCGAAGCACGCCCGCCGCTCTTCTTGGCGGGCATACGTGTCTTCACTTAACGGGAAGACCCCTTTCGCTGAGGTGTGGAAGCGAGTCAAAAGGATTCGGGGCAAGTTCTCGCAGGACCCCCCTCCCGTTCTCCAGGAGAATGGGACCGCAATCTCGGACCCCGCGTCCGTGGCGGAATCCTTAGCGACCGCTTTTTCCGCATTCTCTAGCCGTGATGCTGCTCCGCCAGCATTCAATGCACGTCGTGATGTCGCGGAAGGCCGCCGGCTGGACTTTACCTCCAGAGGCGGAGAACCCTTCAACGACAAGTTTACTGTGAGTGAGTTGCGTTCCGCTCTCGCTTCGTGCGCGGACACCGCCCATGGTCCGGACGATGTCCCGTACGCCATGCTTCGACACCTGGGTGAGCGAGGCATGGCCTTTCTGTTAGATTTGTTCAACAGGATCTGGGTGGAAGGTCTTCTCCCAGACTCCTGGCGAATCGCTACTGTGCTCGCCTTTCGCAAGCCGGGGAGAGATCACTCTACTCCGACCGGTTTCCGCCCAATCTCTCTAACCTCTTGCGTGTGCAAGTTGATGGAGAAATTGGACAGCGGAGGCCATCTGTCTTCTGCACAGTGCGGCTTCCGTAAGCTCCACTCCACGTCGGATGCTCTGCTCCGACTGGAAAGTGCCGTCTGCGAGGCTTTCCTTCGTAGACACCACTACGCCACGGTGTTTTTTGATCTGGAGAAGGCCTATGATACCGCATGGCGATACGGTATCATGGAGACTCTCCACACGATGGGGGCGAGGGGACGCCTCCCAATTTTTATATCTGAATTTTTGCGAGATCGTCGATTCCGCGTACGGGTGGGTGGAGCCCTCTCCGGCCCAAAGGAGCAGGAAGAGGGTGTCCCGCAGGGAAGTGTCCTCAGTGTCACACTCTTTGCCCTGAGCATCAACGGCATCACCTCGGTGCTGCCGGAAGATGTTCTCGCTACGCTCTACGTGGACGACCTTTCGATCTCTTTTGGCGCGGCCCAGATGCCAACTCTGGAGCGTCGACTCCAACAGGCATTGAACCGCGTCTCTCGCTATGCCGAAGCGCACAGGTTTCGGTTTTCTTTGGCCAAGACTAAGGTGGTGCACTTCTGCCGCCATCCACGGCTTCACCCCGACCCAGATTTGTTTCTTAATGGGGTGCGCCTGGATGTGGTTGAGTCGCACCGTTTCCTTGGTCTTGTATTCGACCGACGCCTCACCTGGGAGGCTCATATTCGCAGCCTTAGGGTCTCTTGTACCCGCGCCATGGACATTCTCCGTTCCGTGACGTTCAGCGCTTGGGGCGCTGATAGGGCTACCGCCTTACTTTTTTATCGATCCTTTGTTCGCTCGAAGCTCGACTACGGATGCGAGTTTTATGCATCCGCAGCCGAGCGTTTATTGCGGAAGGTGGATTCGATCCACCACACCGGCCTTCGCCTTGCGACCGGTGCCTTCCGCACTTCCCCCATTGAGAGCCTGTTGGTCGATGCTGGGGAGATGCCACTCGCTCTGCGCCGCGTGCAGTGCATCACTCGCCTGTACGCGCGAGCCCGGCGCCTCCCTGAGTCGCCAACAGCTCTCACTGCATCCGCAGCTGATCTCGATGGTGCCTATGCCGCCGAGAGACGCCAGTCATACCCTAAGCCCTTTGGGTTTAGGGCCAGGAAACTCCTTCGAGAGGTAGATATAGCTCTCGGGCCGGTGGCGCCCCTGGTTCTGCCCAGGACGCCACCCTGGAGGGTACCACATTTGGCTATTTGTCGCCACGCCTCTGCTCCCAAAGCTTGTACTGCGCCGGGAGTATTGCGTTCGACCTTTTTGGAGCACACATCGCGTCACGCTGGTACCGTGCCAATGTATACGGATGGCTCCAAGTCCCAAGAGGGGGTCGACTTCCACGCCGTTTCCCCTCTGTTTGAAGTCAGCGGGGCTCTACCAGGCGCTGCGTCTGTCTTCACGGCCGAGCTGGTGGCAATACACCACTCGGTACGGGAGATTACGCGACGTGCCCGGTTCGGAGACCGGATTGTGATCTATAGCGACTCACAAAGCGCCCTGAGTGCTCTCGGGGCATTGGAATCTCCGCATCCCCTGGTTCGCCAAATCCGTGACGCCACGGTTTTGGCGAGCCGGGCAGATGTCGAGATTATCTTCTGCTGGGTTCCTGGACATGTAGGAATTGCGGGGAATGAGGGCGCCAAAGAGTCCGCGAGGACTCTGCGCCCGGACCAGCGTTTCGCTCTTCCTCACACCGACTACATGGCAGGAATACGGGCAGCTCTTCGGACTGCTTGGCAAAGAAGATGGGAGACGGTCGAAGGGAACTTAAAGTTGCGTGCCATTGCGCCGCGACTGTTCCCATGGACCTATCCCCCAATGCCGCGGCGGCTTCAGGTTGCTTTCTGTCGTCTCCGAATCGGACACACTCGTGTGACGCATCGCTATCTGATGGAGCGCTCGCCTGCGCCCTATTTCAACGACTGCGTCGTCCCCCAGACTGTTCGGCACATTCTTGTCGAATGTCCCAGTCTGGGTGATCTTCGCGCACGACACCTGTCCCGGTACCGGGATGGGCGGGGTCGCTACCGCCTGTCCCTTGTACTCGGGACGAGTGCGTGCACTTTGACTGGTGGACTTGCTGACTTTTTGGGGGAGGCCGGCCTTCTCCCTATTATTTAAGCAAGGTTTGTGTTTTGTTTTGTTTTTTGTTTGTTTTTTTCCTTTAGTTGCACGCTCCTGCGCCGGGGGACCTCTCCCCGACGCACCAGCTTGCTTCCTTTCCCCATTTTGGGGTGTTTTTTGTTTTTTTTTTCCTTTAATTTTATTTTAAAGTAGCCTAGAACTAGGCCAGTTTTAATACGGCGACTAATGCCCAAGTAGGCAGTCGCCAGATGAGCTCTTAAAAAAAAAAAAAAAAAAAAATTTGGGGGAGGGGATGGCCAACTCCTGTGATAGACATGGTACTTGAGGAGACCCAGCCTCAGATGGTAGGGCCTTCTATGGGGGGGAATCCGGGCTCGGCGCCAAGCACCGAACCCGAATCCGCCCCTATGCAAGGTCCCCCTCAAACGGCCGAGGGCTCCGAGGCAGTAAAAGGAGGGGAGGGATCTCCTCCGACAGGTGACCCTACGACGACCAGGACCTTCTCCATTTTGGAGAGGGACCTGGCATGGGGGCTTCTGCCGGCGGAGGTGAGAAGCGGGTTCATTCCCCGCCCTCCTCTCCTAAAAAGAAAAAGACTAAAAAGACGAAGAAGACTCGGGGCTCCTCTCCATCCGCGGGGGCTGCGGGGACGGATGGGTCTGCTACCACTTTGGTAGGCGACCCATCCAAGATCGGCACATCCGGCCCCTCTACCCCCTCGTATGCGGAGCCCCTGACCAAGACTAACACCAAGAATGCACAGGGCGGAGCCTCGATGACATCGGGGCCCCTCATTCAGAGGTTACCTGGCGTTTTCGAGCCCGCTGGCTTCAAGCGCTTCCTCGTTATTCGCTCCACTGATGGCACCATGTTGTCCAAGGGCAACAACCATGTTGTCCAAGGGCAACATGATCCATCAGAGGAGAGGATTAGCTAGTGCAATTGGTAGAGAGCCGAAGGTAACCCGTTTCTCGGACGGGAGCCTTCTGGCGAATGCGGCGAATCCCGCCGAGGCGGCCAAGATAAGTGCTCTTGGGACACTTCATGGCACCCCGGTGAGTGTGACGCCGCACTCTACCATGAACTTTGTGAAAGGAGTAGTTTATGCGAGGGAACTCGTTGACTACTCCATAGAAGACATCACCTTAGAGCTGGCCGACCATGGGGCGGTCGAACGTGTGATGAGAAAACAGGGAGGGGCCTCGAGACCCACCCCTACACTCTTCGTCACGTTCGACTGTGACAAGCTCCCTGAGTCGGTGCGTGCCGGTTGGTACCGCTACCGCGTGAAGGCATTCGTGCCACTGCCGCGGCGGTGCTATTACTGTCACCGCTTCGGCCACACGAATCGATCATGTAGACGTGCAAAATCGGGGTCACCCGAAGTCTGTGTAAATTGCTCCAAGGTCGCACACGATAAGTCCAAATCGTGTGTGGCCAAGTGTGTCAATTGCGGAGAGCCGCACCCTGCTTCTTCGAAGCAATGTGGTGCATATCTCCTTGAGAAAGAAATCCTGGCCGTTCAGGCCCAGGATCGACTCTCATTCCGCGAGGCGAAGGACTTGGTCCTGGCGCGCCCGGCATTGCCTGGGACGTCATATGCCTCAATAATTAGAAAAGCACCCTCTGCTCCTGGCCCATCCAGGCCAACGAGCACGGTTGTTTCCGCGCCCATTCGGAGCCCTTCTGCGGGCTCTACTACACCCGGGCGCTCCCCTGGTAGAGCTGGCGGCAAAAAGGGTTCACACCCAGCCCCGGGTAAAACCAGGGCTCCCCCCTCTTCCCCCAGCGTGACCGTTTCCCGTAAGGCGAAACGGCCACGCGCCTCCACAGAGTCGTTAGACTCACAGGAGGCAACACCCCTGAAGATGGTCGCTAGGCCATCTTCCGGGGTTCCTAAAGCTGTTCCCCGAAAGGAGGACAGCAACAAAGGAGCTTCGGCCCCTTTGCCCACGCCCCGAGGTGGAGCGAGTGGCTCGGAGACGGTGGTTCCTCGAAAAGAGGGCCCCCCGCCTCCGAAGCCGCAACGCCCGCCTAAGGTTTCGAGGCGGAGGGAGGAAAAGACTCGCATGGCGAGCCCAACCTCCCCCAATAAGTCCTCGAAGGCGACAGCGCCTTCAGCGCTTTGTCCGGCCAACAGCGCCCGGGGTTCTGCCCCCGGGAAGCGTACGGCCATTCCCGTGAGGGTCTTCAATTCAAGTAGGGCCCCCGCGTCTCCTCAGAGCTAGGCCTGGAGGGCATATTCCTTAAATGGAATTGCCGTGGACTCCGGGCCAACTGGGAGGAGCTGCGGAGGCTCGTCTCGTCCCGTTCCACGTTAGCTATTTTTTTGCAGGAGACCATGCTATGCGCGTGTCCGCTGCCTGCCCTCCCGGGGTATAAGGGTCTTGCGACCCCACCACCGCGGGATGGCCGGGCTGGGGGATGCGCGGTTTACACCCGGCATGATGTCTCCGTTCTTCCTTTCTCTTTAGATACCTCATTTCAGGCAGTGGCTGTGCAGCTGCACCTGGATAGGAGGTATACTATCATTTCTGCGTACATTCCACCGTCAGCTGACTTCGACGCGGGGGACTTCCGCCGCGTCGTGGCACGGTTGCCGAGGCCCTATCTCTTGCTTGGAGATCTGAACGGCAGGCATCCTCTCTGGGGAGATTACTCCATAAATCCCAGGGGACAAGTCCTTGCCGATCTGATCGAAGAGCTTGAGATGGGTGTCCTAAACGTGGATGAGTTTACGCATCACTGTCCGAGAACCGCTTCATTTTCTTGCCTTGACCTATCTTTGTGCTCTTCGGATGCACAGCCTGATTTTGATTGGGGGGTGGTCGATGACCTCCATGGTAGTGATCACTTTCCCATTCAAATATCATTTTCAGGGCAACTGCCGCCTGAGAGACCACCTCGGTGGTGCTTGGCGCGGGCGCGGTGGCCTGCATTTCAGGAAATGACTGAATTCTCTATCTCAGTCGAGGAGTTTAGGTCGGTAGATGAGGCCGTTGAGTTCTTCTCCGGCAACCTCATCGCCGTGGGCCTGACTACTATTCCTAGGACGTCTGGCCGTTTTGCACACCAACCACTCCCATGGTGGTCGGCCGAGTGTGAAACGGCCCTCAAACAGAAGCGTTATGCCTACATGCGCTATAAGCGCCGCCCGAACGATTTCACTGTCGCTGAATTTCGTCGGGCTAGGGCTAGGTTCCGGTATGTTTCGAAGCACGCCCGCCGCTCTTCTTGGCGGCCATACGTGTCTTCACTTAACGGGAAGACCCCTTTAGCTGAGGTGTGGAAGCGAGTCAAAAGGATTCGGGGCAAGATCTCGCAGGACCCCCCTCCTGTTCTCCAGGAGAATGCGACCGCAATCTCGGACCCCGCGTCCGTGGCGGAATCCTTAGCGACCGCTTTTTCCGCATTCTCTAGCCGTGATGCTGCTCCGCAAACATTCAATGCACGTCGTGATGTCGCGGAAGGCCACCGGCTGGACTTTACCTCCAGAGGCGGAGAACCCTTCAACGACAAGTTTACTGTGAGTGAGTTGCGTTCCGCTCTCGCTTCGTGCGCGGGACACCGCCCATGGTCCGGACGATGTCCCGTACGCCATGCTTCGACACCTGGGTGAGCGAGGCATGGCCTTTCTGTTAGATTTGTTCAACAGGATCTGGGTGGAGGGTCTTCTCCCAGACTCCTGGCGAATCGCTACTGTGCTCGCCTTTCGCAAGCCGGGAAGAGATCACTCTACTCCGACCGGTTTCCGCCCAATCTCTCTAACCTCTTGCGTGTGCAAGTTGATGGAGAAATTGGTAAATGTTAGATTAGCCTATTTCCTGGACAGCGGAGGCCATCTGTCTTCTGCACAGTGCGGCTTCCGTAAGTTCCACTCCACGTCGGATGCTCTGCTCCGACTGGAAAATGCCGTCTGCGAGGCTTTCCTTCGTAGACAGGACTACGCCACGGTGTTTTTTGATCTGGAGAAGGCCTATGATACCGCATGGCGATACGGTATTATGGAGACTCTCCACACGATGGGGGCGAGGGGACGCCTCCCAGTTTATATCTGAATTTTTGCGAGATCGTCGATTCCGCTTACGGGTGGGGGGAGCCCTCTCCGGCCCAAAGGAGCAGGAAGAGGGTGTCCCGCAGGGAAGTGTCCTCAGTGTCACACTCTTTGCCCTGAGCATCAACGGCATCACCTCGGTGCTGCCGGAAGATGTTCTCGCTACGCTCTACGTGGACGACCTTTCGATGCCAACTCTGGAGCGTCGACTCCAACAGGCATTGAACCGCGTCTATCGCTATGCCGAAGCGCACAGGTTTCGGTTTTCTTTGGCCAAGACTAAGGTGGTGCACTTCTGCCGCCATCCACGGCTTCACCCCGACCCAGATTTGTTTCTTAATGGGGTGCGCCTGGATGTGGTTGAGTCGCACCGTTTCCTTGGTCTTGTATTCGACCGACGCCTCACCTGGGAGGCTCATATTCGCAGCCTTAGGGTCTCTTGTACCCGCGCCATGGACATTCTCCGTTCCGTGACGTTCAGCGCTTGGGGCGCTGATAGGGCTACCGCCTTACTTTTTTATCGATCCTTTGTTCGCTCGAAGCTCGACTACGGATGCGAGTTTTATGCATCCGCAGCCGAGCGTTTATTGCGGAAGGTGGATTCAATCCACCACACCGGCCTTCGCCTTGCGACCGGTGCCTTCCGCACTTCCCCCATTGAGAGCCTGTTGGTCGATGCTGGGGAGATGCCACTCGCTCTGCGCCGCGTGCAGTGCATCACTCGCCTGTACGCGCGAGCCCGGCGCCTCCCTCAGTCGCCAACTGCTCTCACTGCATCCGCAGCTGATCTCGATGGTGCCTATGCCGCCGAGAGACGCCAGTCATACCCTAAGCCCTTTGGGTTTAGGGCCAGGAAACTCCTTCGAGAGCTAGATATAGCTCTCGGGCCGGTGGCGCCCCTGGTTCTGCTCAGGACGCCAGCCTGGAGGGTACCACATTTGGCTATTTGTCGCCACGCCTCTGCTCCCAAAGCTTGTACTGCGCCGGGAGTATTGCGTTCGACGTTTTTGGAGCACACATCGTGTCACGCTGGTACCGTGCCAGTGTATACGGATGGCTCCAAGTCCCAAGAGGGGGTCGGCTTCCACGCCGTATCCCCTCTGTTTGAAGTCAGCGGGGCTCTACCAGTCGCTGCGTCTGTCTTCACGGCCGAGCTGGTGGCAATACACCACTCGGTACGGGAGATTACGCGACGTGCCCGGTTCGGAGACCGGATTGTGATCTATAGCGACTCACAAAGCGCCCTGAGTGCTCTCGGGGCATTGGAATCTCCGCATCCCCTGGTTCGCGATATCCGTGACGCCACGGTTTTGGCGAGCCGGGCAGATGTCGAGATTATCTTCTGCTGGGTTCCTGGACATGTAGGAATTGCGGGGAATGAGCGCGCCGATGAGGGCGCCAAAGAGTCCGCGAGGACTCTGCGACCGGACCAGCGTTTCGCTCTTCCTCACACCGACTACATGGCAGGAATACGGGCAGCTCTTCGGACTGCTTGGCAAAGAAGATGGGAGATGGTCGAAGGGAACTTAAAGTTGCGTGCCATTGCGCCGCGACTGTTCCCATGGACCTATCCCCCAATGCCGCGGCGGCTTCAGGTTGCTTTCTGTCGTCTCCGAATCGGACACACTCGTGTGACGCATCGCTATCTGATGGAGCGCTCGCTGCGCCCTATTGCAACGACTGCGTCGTCCCCCAGACTGTTCGGCACATTCTTGTCGAATGTCCCAGTCTGGGTGATCTTCGCGCACGATACCTGTCCCAGTACCGGGATGGGCGGGGTCGCTACCGCCTGTCCCTTGTGCTTGGGACAGATTCGTGCACACTGACTTGTGGACTTGTTGACTTCTTGGGGGAGGCCGGCCTTCTCCCTATTATTTAAGCAAGGTTTGTTTTTTTTCTTTTGTTGTTTTTTTGCATTTGTTTTGTTTTTTTGTTTTTTTTTTCTTTAGTTGCACGCTCCTGCGCCGGGGGGACCTCTCCCCGACGCACCAGCTTGCTTCCTTTCCCCCTTTTGGGGTGTTGTTTTTTTTTTCTCTTTAATTTCATTTTAAAGTAGCCTAGAACTAGGCGTTTTAATACGGCGACTAATGCCCAAGTAGGCAGTCGCCAGATGAGCTCTTAAAAAAAAAAAAAAAAAAATGGACATGTAAGAATTGCGGGGAATGAGGGCGCCAAAGAGTCCGCGAGGACTCTGCGACCGGACCAGCGTTTCGCTCTTCCTCACACCGACTCCATGGCAGGAATACGGGCAGCTCTTCGGACTGCTTGGCAAAGAAGATGGGAGACGGTCGAAGGGAACTTAAAGTTGCGTGCCATTGCGCTGCAAATGTTCCCATGGACCTATCCCCCAATGCCGCGACGGCTTCAGGTCGCTTTCTGTCGTCTCCGAATCGGACACACGTGTGACGCATCGCTATTTGATGGAGCGCTCGCATGCGCCCTATTGCAACGACTGCGTCGTCTCCCAGACTGTTCGGCACATTCTTGTCGAATGTCCCAGTCTGGGTGATCTTCGCGCACGACACCTGTCCCGGTACCGGGATGGGCGGGGTCGCTATTGTCTATCCCTTGTACCTGGGATAAGTTCGTGTACATTGACTGGTGCCCTTATAGATTTTGGCGAGCCTTCTCCCCTTTATTTAATTAGTTTTTTTTATATTTTAGTAGGTCGCACGTTTCTGCGTCTGGGCCCTCACCCCCGACGCCGGAGTTTGCTTCCTGCTTATTGCCTTTTTTATTTTTATCGGGTTTTTTAAGGGGGTTTCTTTTTTTGCATCTTATTTTAAAGATGCCCAGTATTAGGCAGTGTTGACTACGGCTCTTAAAATTAAAAAAAAAAAACCCGCTGACTTCAACTCATCCGTATACACTCATAGGTCCAGTGTTTCACGAAGAGTTTTCCAAAAAGGCCGAACGCAATACTCCCGGCGCTGTAGAAGCTTTGGGAGTAGAGGCGTGGCGACAAATAGTCAAAGGTGCTACCCTCCAGGGTAGCGTTCTGGGCAGAAACAGGGACGCCACCGGCCTGAATGCTGTACCTAGCTCTCAAAGGAGTTTCCTAGCCCTACACCCAAAGGACCTAGGATATGACTGGAGTCTCGGCGGCATAGGCACTGTCGAAATCAGCTGCGGATGCAGTGAGAGATGTTGACGACTGAGGGAGGCGCCGGGCTCGCGCGTATAGGCGAATAATGCACTGTGCACGGCGTAGAGCGACTGGCATCTCCCCAGCATCGACAATTAGGTTCTCAAAGGGGGTAGTGCGGAAGGCCCCGGTCGCCAAGCGAAGGCTGGTATTTGTGGATCGAGTCCACCTTTCGCAATACACGCTCTACTGCAGATGCATAAAACTCCTCCGTAGTCGAGCTTCGAAAGAACAAAGGATTGATAAAAAAGTAAGGCAGTAGCCCTATCACCGCCCTACGCGCTGAACTTCACGGAACGAAGAATATCCAAGGCCCGGGTACAAGAGACCCTAAGGTTGCGAATATGAGCATCTGGTGAGGCGTCGTTTAAATAAAGACCAAGGAAACTGTGCGAGTCCACCACTTCCTGGCGAACCCCTTTGAGAAAAATCTGGGTCAGAGTGGAGCCGTGGATTGCGATAGAAGTGCACCACCTTAGTGTTGGCCATGGAAAACCGAAGCCTCTGTACTTCGCCGTAACAAGAGACGCGGTTCAATGCCTGTGCGAGTCCACGCTCCAAATTTGCCATATGGGCAGCGCCAAAAGAGATCGAAATGTCGTACATGTAGAGCGTAGCGAGAACATCTTCCGGCAACACCGAGGTGATGCCGTTGATGGTCAGGGCAAAGAGTGTGATAGTGAGGACACTTTCCTGATGGACACCCTCTTCCTGCTACATTGGGCTGGTGAGGACTTCCCCCACCCGTACGCCAAATCGACGATCTCGCAAAAATTCAGATATAAACATTGGGAGGCGTTCCCTCTCCCCCATCGTGTCGAGTCCATAATACCGCATCGCCATGGGGTATCATAGGCCTTCTCCAGATCGAAAAAAAACAAAAAACGTGGTGTAGTCCCGTCTACGAAGGAAGGCCTCGCAGACAACATTTTCCATAAGATAAGAGCATCCCACGTGGATTGTCTGTGCAGAAGACAAATGGGATCCGCTGTGAAGAAAGGCTAATCTAACATTTACCAATTTTCCCATCAACTTGCACACCCAGGAGGTTAGAGAGAGTGGACGGAAACCGGCCAGGGTAGAGTGATCTCTCCCTAGTTTGCCAAAGCGACCATAATAGAGATTCACCAGGAATCTGGGAGGAAAACCTCTACCCATATACTGTTAAAAAAATTTAACAGAAAGGTTGTTTCGCAACCCCTGGTATCGAAGCGAGACCGGAACGCCTCACTCAAAGTAAACCTGTCTTTGAATGGTTCTCCGCCTCTGGAAGCAAAGTCCAGTCGGCGTCCTCCGCGACATCACGACGCGCATTGAACGCTGGCGGAGCATCATCCCGGCTAGATAATCCGGAGAAACCGGTGGCAAAGGATTCCTCCACGGACTCGGGCTCCGAGATTTGCGGTCCCATTCTCCTGGAGAACGGGAGGTGGGTCCTGCGAGAACTTTCTGAAATCCTTTTGACTTCCTTTCACACCTGTGCTAGAGGGGTCTTCCCGTTAAGTGAAGACACGTATGCCCGCCAAGAAGAGCGGCGGGCGTGCTTCGAAATATACTGGAACCTAGCCCTAGCCCGACGAAATTCAGCGACAGTGAAATCGTTCGGGCGGCGCTTATAGCGCATGTAGGCATAACGCTTCTGTTTGAGGGCCGTCTCACACTCGGCCGACCACCATGGGAGTGGTCGGCGTGCAAAACGGCCAGACGTCCTAGGAATAGTAGTCAGGCCCACGGCGATGAGGTTGCCGGAGAAGAACTCAACGGCCTCATCTACCGACCTAAACTCCTCGACTGAGATAGAGAATTCAGTCATTTCCTGAAATGCAGGCCACCGCGCCCGCGCCAAGCACCACCGAGGTGGTCTCTCAGGCGGCAGTTGCCCTGAAAATGATATTTGAATGGGAAAATGATCACTACCATGGAGGGCATCGACCACCCCCCAATCAAAATCAGGCTGTGCATCCGAAGAGCACAAAGATAGGTCAAGGCAAGAAAATGAAGCGGTTCTCGGACAGTGATGCGTAAACTCATCCACGTTTAGGACACCCATCTCAAGCTCTTCGATCAGATCGGCAAGGACTTGTCCCCTGGGATTTATGGAGTAATCTCCCCAGAGAGGATGCCTGCCGTTCAGATCACCAAGCAAGAGATAGGGCCTCGGCAACCGTGCCACCACGCGGCGGAAGACCCCCGCGTCGAAGTCAGCTGACGGTGGAATGTACGCAGAAATGATAGTATACCTCCTATCCAGGTGCAGCTGCACAGCCACTGCCTGAAAGGAGGTATCTAAAGAGAAAGGAAGAACGGAGACATCATGCCGGGTGTAAACCGTGCATCCCCCAGCCCGGCCATCCCGCGGTGGTGGGGTCGCAAGATTCTTATACCCCGGGAGGGCAGGCAGGGGGCACGCGCCTAGCATGGTCTCCTGCAAAAAAATAGCTAACGGGGAACGGGACGAGGCGAGCCTCCGCAGCTCCTCCCAGTTGGCCCGGAGTCCACGGCAATTCCATTGAAGGAATATGCCCTCCAGGCCTAGCTAGGAGGAGACGCGGGGGCCCTCCTCGAATTGGATCCCTCACGGGAATGGCCGTACGCTTCCCGGGCGCTGTTGGCCGGACAAAGCGCTGGAGGCGCTGTCGCCTTCGAGGACTTATTGGGGGAGGTTGACCTCGCCATGCGAGTCTTTTCCTCCCTCCGCCTCGAAACCTTAGGCGGGCGCTGCGGCTTCGGAGGCGGGGGGGCCTCTTTTCGAGGAACCACCGTCTCCGAGCCACTCGCTCCACCTCGGGGCGTGGGCGAAGGAGCCAAAGCTCCTTTGTTGCTGTCCTCCTTTCGGGGGACAGCTTTAGGAACCCCTGAAGATGGCCTAGCGACCATCTTCAGGGGTGTTGCCTCCTGTGATTCTAACGACTCGGTGGAGGCGCGTGGCCGTTTCGCCTTGCGGGAAACGGTCACGCTGGGGGAAGAGGGGGGAGCCCTGGTTTTAGCCGGGGCTGGGTATGAACCCTTTTTGACGCCAGCTTTACCAGGGGAGCGCCCGGGTTGGGTAGAGCCCGCAGAAGGGCTCCGAATGGGCGCGGAAACAACCGTGCTCGTTGGCCTGGATGGGCCAGGAGCAGAGGGTGCCTTTCGAACTACTGAGGCATATGACGTCCCAGGCAGAGCTGGGCGCGCCAGGACCAAGTCCTTAGCCTCGCGGAATGAGAGTCTATCCTGGGCCTGAACGGCCAGGATTTCTTTCTCCAGGAGATATGCACCACATTGCTTCGAAGAAGCAGGGTGCGGCTCTCCGCAATTGACACACTTGGCCACACACGATTTGGACTTATCGTGTGCGACCTTGGAGCAATTTACACAGACTTCGGGTGACCCCGACTTTGCACGTCTACATGAGCGATTCGTATGGCCGAAGCGGTGACAGTAATAGCACCGCCGCGGCAGTGGCACGAATGCCTTCACGCGGTAGCGGTACCAACCGGCACGCACCGACTCAGGGAGCTTGTCACAGTCGAACGTGACGAAGAGTGTAGGGGTGGGTCTCGAAGCCCCTCCCTGTTTTCTCATCACACGTTCGACCTTGACCGCCCCATGGTCGGCCAGCTCTAGGGTGATGTCCTCAATGGAGTAGTCAACGAGTTCCCTCGCATAAACTACTCCTTTCACAAAGTTCATGGTAGAGTGCGGCGTCACACTCACCGGGCTGCCATGAAGTGTCCGAAGAGCACTTATCTTGGCCGCCTCGTCGGGATTCGCCAGAAGGCTCCCGTCCGAGAAACGGGTCACCTTCGGCTCTCTACCAATTGCACTAGCTAATCCTCTCCTCTGATGGATCATGTTGCCCTTGGACAACATGGTGCCATCAGTGGAGCGAATAACGAGGAAGCGTTTGAAGCCAGCGGGCTCGAAAACGCCAGGTAACCTCTAAATGAGGGGCCCCGATGTCATCGAGGCTCCGCCCTGTGCACTTTTCGTGTTAGTCTTGGTCAGGGGCTCTGCACACGAGGGGGTAGAGGGGCCGGATGTGCCGATCTTGGCTTGGTCGCCTACCAAAGTGGTAGCAGACCAATCCGTCCCCGCGGATGGAGAGGAGCCCCGAGTCTTTTTCTTTTTTGGAGAGGAGGGCGGGGAATGAACCCGCTTTTCATCTCCGCCGGCAGAAGCCCACAGGCCAGATGGACCGGCCTCAGCCAGGTCCCTCTCCGAAATGGAGAAGGTCCTGGTTGTCGTGGGGGCACCTGTCGGAGGATATCCCTCCCCTCCTTTTACTGCCTCGGAGCCCTCAGCCATTTGAGGAGGACCTTGCATAGGGGCGGATTCGGGTTCGGTGCTTGGCGCCGAGCCCGGATTCCCCCCCATGGAAGGCCCTACCGTCTGAGGCTGGGTCTCCTCAAGGACCATGTCTATCACAGGAGGGGCCTCCAGTTGGCCATCCCCTCCCAGGACATCGCAGGTCCCCTTGGCAGTGTCGCCAGTCTTGTGTGGGGAGGCACATGCCTTGACCCCAGCAAGGTTTAAAATTCTTGCCAGCAGGTCTTTTGAGGGAAGCGACCGAAGGGGCCTGGCTTCCCTCTCCCCCCTAAGGGGGTTTGCCCTACCGAGCCGCTTTGATGGGGAGCGGCTGGCTAAGGGCTGCCTGCTGGCTTTCTTGGCAGTCCCCTTGGAAAGAAAAGAGGGGACTGCCGCTGGGAAAAGGGAGGTGCCCGAAAGCACCTCCAGAGAAGGGGGTGAGGGGGAGTCCCCTGCACCCGTAGGCGAAGGAGAGGAGTAAGCCTCCTCTCCGGTTAGAGAAATATGGAGGATCCCCTGTGCAAGCACAGGGGAGGGGACCTCCATTTTTTTGCTGGAGCTGCCCGAGGGCGGCTCCGTCGATGGAACAGGGGAAGTTGAGGGTTGGGTTTGTTTTTTTTTATCTTCATCATTGGGCATGGTGACCCTTTTTAAACACGGGATGCAATCGCGCACACCTCTCGCAGTAGCCCGCACTGCGAGAGGTGCTTACAAGCCTGGCAGAGCCAGGCGCCGCCATTTGGGACCACCCCTCCCGCCTGGTGGCCTGGCAGTCCATCGGCATGGCGGCTCCACCTTAGACACGGCGTAAAAAATATATATTGTGAAGAGGAGAGGAAAAGGGATGTGTGGAAGGTATGGGTGGGGATGAAGAAGGTTGTTAAAAACCAGCCACCCCAGACCGGAGCTCAGGGGTTAGGGAACTTTGTCTTTCAGCCCCGATGCGGGACGGTTGGCTGAAAGGAAGGTCAGCATCTACCCTGTGAAATTAGAGGCTGACCAGAGAAAGTTGTGGGAGAGGTTGTGTGAAAAGAGAGGAAACAAGTATTTTGAAGGAAGGAAGAGAGGCTAAGCTGGGGCCGGACGGAGCGCTGGATCCCGTCAGCACGGCGTCCAGGATGGCAAATCGCCGCGCCCCTTACGGGGGCTTGCTATCAATCTCCGCTTCTAGGAGGGAGGATGTATAGCGTACGATAAGTGCAGGGGTGCGGCTTAAAAGCTTCATTTGAATGAATCTTTTGGGGGGACTCAGGATGGCGGAGTGGATTCGCCGCTGGCTAACAGTAGTCCAGCGACGCGGGAAGCTGTTCACAACTCGCCTACGCTATTATTTTTTCTTTGCCAACTTTCCTACTCCCCTCTATCTACAGCATTATAAGAGTAGGTGGCGCACGTGGTAAAATCTAAAAGGTGAGATTCTATGGTGACCAGCACTACTCACCGAAGCAAAATGGTCAGACAGAGCTTCACTGACCAACCGGCAATCGGACACAAGCGGGCCTCCGATGTCCAGAGTGGGAAACGCATGACCAGCGAAGCGACCACGGATCTTATTGACCCGCTTCCAAACCAGAGAGAGTGGCGTGGACGAAGAAATGCAAGATACGTACCGGCGCTAAGACTCACGGCGGGCACGTCGCAGGCTGCATTGGCGGATGGCACGAGCCCTGTTCCGATCGATCCTATTCGAGACGGTCAGGTTCCGCCTATAACGGGAATGGGATAACTGATAGGCAGAAATAGCCGACGCGCAATCCTTTGACCACCAGGGGACGGTGGAGCGCCCCGCAACCGGGCACCTCCGCGAAACGAAGCGCTCAGCAGCCTCTAAAATATGAGACCGCTGAATCTACGGTATCGAAGGAAACCCAGGAGCCATCAATAAAGGAAGCCTCCTGAAACTCAACCCAACGAGGAGGGAGGGTCAGACACGGGCCAGAAAGGGCGGCTGACAGGACTATTGGGAAGTGATCACTCCCGGAAAATCCATCCTGAATCGCCCACGGAAGTCGAGGAAACAGTCAGACGAACATAAGGACAAGTCTACAGCACTAAAGGAATCATTTTGAAGATGGTAAGAAGTAAAGTCACTGGAATTTAAAAGACGACGGGAATCGGATAAAAAGACGGACTCAACCACTCCGCCTCGCGGATTACGGGCAGTATCACCCCAAGATAGGTGGCGAGCAAGTAATAAAAACTGGGTAGTCAACTGACTAGTGCGCTCTAAAAGGTCGGACAAACTCAAACTAAAATCCGGGAGGATGTATACAGAACGGTTAAAAACTGCGAAGTAAAAACCCTCGCAGCAACAGCTACGAGTAGATGTAGGATGAAGTGCTTCAGGCTGGTCGGAACTCGCGCGTGATAGTCCGTTTCGTCCAGCGTCACGTAAAACGTCAGAGAAGAGCCGGCCAAGTGGTAAGGGTTGGGCTAGAGCACGCTGGCGGGCCTCTCTTATATCTAGACGTAGGGAGTCGCGCAAAGCGAGCACCTCCTTTTCATATAAAAATATAGAGCAGAGTTTTGACGCAGCACTGTGGGTACCTCCGTTGGAGTAGGGGTCCAACGAGCGAGGGAAGGCTGAAAGGGGAGCTAAGGAACGTTTGGCACGAGAACTCTTACGAGAAGGGGAGGTTTATGGTTAGCCATTGCAAGAAGACAAAAACTTCGCATTCTCCCTCGGGACTCCCCACCATGGAGGCCTACAAGGGCCCGGCACTACTGCAACTATGCAATCAGTTACCTCCGGTATGTCCTCTTGGAGAATGGATACGGATCCACCACACCATCTTTAGAAACCTAAGAGGCTGCCCGAGTTAGCCTACGCACGGAGAAAAGGGGCCAACGATGGGTTTCTCCTTGGGCATTCGGTAGACGAAGGCGGTGGAGATGCCCAGCCTCTTCTACCTTCATGAAAGAACAATTCGGAATCAATCCATTAAACGAGCAGAGGTCGGGTATCCATAAGGTCCACTAGATAAGTGAAGGAAGAGGGCGAAATAAAGGGCAGTGGAAGAACGTAAGAGGGGAGGAAAGAAAGAGGGGTATGTTAAAAGTCTTCTTGGCAGCACCATGGGACACCTAAGGGGTCCAGAGCTGACCCCGCTCGCCACGAGAAGGCCAGAGCCTCTCTGGGAACAACCCCTGAAGAAAAGATCTCAGAGAGGGAGAGGGAACAATAAATAATAATGGGCCCAAGACTGACCCCTGTGGTAACCCGCTGGTGACTGGGGCCCACTCAGAAGACGCCTCATTTACAACAACCCGCTGTGAACGATTTGATAGCCAGTTTTTAATCCATTTATGTATCTTACCCCTCACTCCATTTGTTCTAATTTTCATAGCCTTTCGTGCGGGACTGTAACAAAGGTCTTTTAAAGTGTAGATAAAGGGGAGAAAGAAGATGGGCAACGGAAAAATAACAGCTTCCCGCGTCGCTGGACCACTGTTAGCAAGCGGCGAATCCACTCGGTCATCCTGAGTCTCACAAAAAAAAGACCCATTCAAACGAAGCTTTTAAGCCGCTTGCCTGCACTTCTCGTACGCTATAAAAGTCAAGGTAAATTATACCCGCAGCTTTAGTTTCATCGTAAATGCAAAACCAAGTTAAGAAAAAAATCTACTAAATTGGTTAGGTATGAGCCCCCCTCTCCCGTCTGAATTAAATTATTAGCTTCGCAATGGCTCACCAACCTATCGCTAATTATCGATTCCAAGAGTTTTCCAATTACAGAAGTTAGGTTGATGGGACGGAAATTAGTAGGCTCAGATTTATCCCTTTTTTGAATATCGGCGTAACATTTGCACGCTTGAACTCTATTGGAACTTGGCCTTCCACTATTGATCGATTGAAAATCGTACAGAGCGGACTTGCTAATAAATTTTTTTAGTGCTTTAAGATGGGTTGGGTACACCCATTCGGGCCCGGGTGACTTAGATTTTTTTTCATTTTATTTTGTTTTTTAAGATTTATGTCCTCGCCTAGTGTTGCTAATTGTTTTTTTTTAGGAGCCTTTGGCGACTGCCTACTTGGGCATAAGTCGCCGTACTCACCACGACAGCCTTGTACTAGGCAACTTTAGAATAACAACAAAAAACAGAAAGAAAAAAAGGCAACAAGCAGGAAGCAGGGTCGAGCGTCAGGGGAAGGGCCGCCTCCCCCCGGCGCAGGGACGTGCGACCTACAGAGAAAACAACAACAAAAACCCAACCTAGTGAAATAAACGGGAAAGCCCGGCCTCCCCCCGAATGTCTACAAGTACACCAGTCAATGTGCACGACTCGTACCAGTACAAGGGACAGGTAACGTGCGCGGAGATCGCCCAGACTGGGACATTTAACAAGAATGTGCAGAACAGTCTAGGGGACAACGCAGTCTTCACAGTAGGGCGCTGGAGAGCACTCCATCAAATGGCGTTGCGTCCCGCGAGTGTGTCCAATTCGAAGACGACAGAAAGCAACCTGAGCTTTCGCGGTATTGGGGGGAAGGGGTCTATGAGAACAGTCGCGGAGCAATGGCCCCCCCATTTTAAGTTCCCTTCGACCGTCTCCCATCTTCTTTACTAAGCAGCCCGGAGAACTGCCCGCATTCCTGCCATGTAGTCGGTGTGAGGAAGAGCGAAACGCTGGTCCGGTCGCAGAGTCCTCGCGGACTCTTTGGCGCCCTCAATCCCCGCAATTCCTACATGTCCAGGAACCCAGCAGAAGATAATCTCGACATCTGCCCGGCTCGCCAAAACCGTGGCGTCACGGATATTGCGAAACAGAGAATGCAGAGATTCCAATGCTCCGAGAGCACTCAGGGCGCTTTGTGAGTCGCTATAGATCACAATCCGGTCTCCGAACCGGGTACGTCGCGTAATCTCCCGCACCGAGTGGTGTATTGCCACCAGCTCAGCCGTGAAGACAGACGCAGCGCCTGGCAGAGCCACGCTGACTTCAAACAGAGGGGATACGGCGTGGAAGCCGACCCCCTCTTGGGACTTGGAGCCATCCGTATACACTGGCACGGTTCAAGGGTGACACGAGGTGTGCTCCAAAAAGGTTGAACGCATTACTCCTAGCGCTGTACAAGCTTTGGGAGCAGAGGCGTGGCGACAAATAGCCAAATGTAGTACCTTCCAGGGTGGCGCCAATGGCCCGAGAGGTATTCCTAGCTCTCGAGAAGTTTCCTGACCCTAAACCTAAAGAGCTTAGGGTATGACTGGCGTCTCTCGGCGGCATAGGCACCGTCGAAATCAGTTGCGGATGCAGTGGGAGCTGTTGGCGACTGAGGGAGGCGCCGGGCTCGCCCGTACAGGCGAATGATGCACTGTACACGGCGTAGAGCGAGTGGAATCTCCCCAGGATTGACTAGTAGGCTCTCAATGGGGGAAGTGCGGAAGGCACCGGTCGCCAGGCGAAGGCCGGTGTGGTCGATCGAGTCCACCTTCCGCAATACACGCTCGCATCCGTAGTCGAGCTTCGAGCGAACAAAGGATCGCTAAAAAAGTAAGGCAGCGCCCCCAGCGCTGAACGTCACGGAACGGAGAATATCCATGGCGGAGGTACAAGAGACGCTAAGGCTGCGAATATGAGCCTCCTAGGTGAGGCGTCGATTAAATAAAAGAACAAAGAAACGGTGCGATTCAACCACTTCCAGGCGTACCCCATTAAGAAACAAGGCTGGGTCACTGGTAGGGCTGGGCTGGTCATACTTTAGAATTTTATGAAACTGGTGATGAGGGGTATTGGTGAAAAGAACATACTTTTGGTAGAAAAGTTAAATTATGATTGATCTAACCTACATCAATTTCAAGTTGAAATATTGTTAGTTTCGGGTCATTTACTATATTTTACTATTATTTTAGTTACCCATAAAAGATCAAATTTACAGTTTTCTATCATCAATAAATTTATGTTGTCTGAAAGATATTTATCTAAAAAATGTATTAGAGTGACATGGGAAGTAGGAAACCTGTTAAAAATGACCCTTAATTTAGTTTGGTCTAACTCCAAAAGTGCAAGTAGCCAGTACTCATTACTCAGTGGAAGGCAATATTCCAGTAGTGTTGCCAGTTCTGGTAACTATTGTAACAGTAACTGTTTATAGAGCATTTACATCTCTTCTTTTTTTTAATGCTAGTAAAGGCTATGGATCATTTTAGCATAACATATAATTATTTGGTAGAGATTATTTCTTAATCTAAGTGCCATCTTTTCATTTGCGGATATACCTGCGATTAGTGTAACAATGGCGAAAATCAAGACATGGTCCAAATCAACTTCTCATCTGACTAATTTTGTTGGGACTAGGAAAGAGCTGATTGTGTCTGAGTTACCAACAATAAGAGATATTTTGAGGTACGGCCTCTACCTGAGGGAGCAAAGTGAAGATGACCGGAGAAATAATGAAGTGGACCAGCTGGTAAAATACATGTATCAGGGCTTGATTAATCAGTGGACCAAAGCTAATGCTCTCTTCAAACCACCTGTTGTAAATCAAAAGGTCACAATAATATCAAAGCTTAAGGAGGTATGGAAGGAGGCAGTAAAAGTTTCCCTTGGTAAAAGAAAAATTCAAGTAAAAGAGAGGTTCATTGCAAAGCTAGATAAGTTATTTAATATATTGACATGCAAATGTCAAATTTCCAGTTGTGGGGAAGTAGGTTGTAATGGCTGTGAGATTGAAGCCCACATTAACTGTTGTTGTAGTAAAGAGAAAAAAATACCTACTACGGAACTGACCTTTATTAAAGGACAAAAGGAGAAGGTTGGAAGTAAAGGTACCTTTCAAATTGGAGGTCCTGATATTCCAGAGCATAATAGACAATTAAGAGCTTCAGAAAGGAAAGAAAAAGAAATAATAGCAGAAATTTTTTTTTTTTTTTTTTTTTTTATAGAGCCCATCTGGCAACTACCCACTTGGGCATAAGTCGCCGAAAAACACGACAGCCTAGAATTAGGCTACTTTAAAGTTAAAATATGAAAACTTAACAATCAATATAAATTGGAAAAACTTAACAATCGAAGCAATCTCCGGCAGCAGGGGGAGGTCCCCCTCACCCCGGTGCAGGAGAGTGCAACCTAAAACAAAACAATAACAAAAAAAGGAACCTTAAATAAAGGGGAGAAGGCCGGCCTCCCCCAAAAAGTCAATAAGTCCACCAGTCATGGTGCACGCACTCGTCCCGAGTACAAGGGACAGGCGGTAGCGACCCCGCCCATCCCGGTACCGAGACAGGTATCGTGCGCGAAGATCACCCAGACTGGGACATTCGACAAGAATATGCCGAACAGTCTGGGGGACGACGCAGTCGTTGCAATAGGGCACATGCGAGCGCTCCACCAAGTAACGATGCGTCACACGAGTGTGTCCGATTTGAAGACGACAGAAAGCAACCTGAAGCCGCCGCGGCATTGGGGGATAGGTCCATGGGAACAGTCGCGGCGCAATGGCACGCAACTTTAAGTTCCCCTCGACCGTCTCGCATCTTCTTTGCCAAGCAGTCCGAAGAGCTGCCCGTATTCCTGCCATGTAGTCAGTGTGAGGAAGAGCGAAACGCTGGTCCGGTCGCAGAGTCCTCGCGGACTCTTTGGCGCCCTCATTCCCCGCAATTCCTACATGTCCAGGAACCCAGCAGAAGATAATCTCGACATCTGCCCGGCTCGCCAAAACCGTGGCGTCACGGATTTCGCGAACCAGGGGATGCGGAGATTCCAATGCCCCGAGAGCACTCAGGGCGCTTTGTGAGTCGCTATAAATCACAATCCGGTCTCCGAACCGGGCACGTCGCGTAATCTCCCGTACCGAGTGGTGTATTGCCACCAGCTCGGCCGTGAAGACAGACGCAGCGCCTGGTAGAGCCCCGCTGACTTCAAACAGAGGGGATACGGCGTGGAAGCCGACCCCCTCTTGGGACTTGGAGCCATCCGTATACACTGGCACGGTACCAGCGTGACACGATGTGTGCTCCAAAAAGGTCGAACGCAATACTCCCGGCGCAGTACAAGCTTTGGGAGCAGAGGCGTGGCGACAAATAGCCAAATGTGGTACACTCCAGGGTGGCGACCTGGGCAGAACCAGTGGCGCCACCGGCCCGAGAGCTATATCTACCTCTCGAAGGAGTTTCCTGGCCCTAAACCCAAAGGGCTTAGGGTATGACTGGCGTCTCTCGGCGGCATAGGCACCATCGAGATCAGCTGCGGGTGCAGTGAGAGCTGTTGGCGACTGAGGGAGGCGCCGGGCTCGCGCGTACAGGCGAGTGATGCACTGCACGCGGCGCAGAGCGAGTGGCATCTCCCCAGCATCGACCAACAGGCTCTCAATGGGGGAAGTGCGGAAGGCACCGGTCGCAAGGCGAAGGCCGGTGTGGTGGATCGAATCCACCTTCCGCAATAAACGCTCGGCTGCGGATGCATAAAACTCGCATCCGTAGTCGAGCTTCGAGCGAACAAAGGATCGATAAAAAAGTAAGGCGGTAGCCCTATCAGCGCCCCAAGCGCTGAACGTCACGGAACGGAGAATGTCCATGGCGCGGGTACAAGAGACCCTAAGGCTGCGAATGTGAGCCTCCCAGGTGAGGCGTCGGTCGAATACAAGACCAAGGAAACGGTGCGACTCAACCACATCCAGGCGCACCCCATTAAGAAACAAATCTGGGTCGGGGTGAAGCCGTGGGTGGCGGCAGAAGTGCACCACCTTAGTCTTGGCCAAAGAAAACCGAAACCTGTGCGCTTCGGCATAGCGAGAGACGCGGTTCAATGCCTGTTGGAGTCGGCGCTCCAGAGTTGGCATCTGGGCCGCGCCAAAAGAGATCGAAAGGTCGTCCACGTAGAGCGTAGCGAGAACATGTTCCGGCAGCACCGAGGTGATGCCGTTGATGCTCAGGGCAAAGAGTGTGACACTGAGGACACTTCCCTGCGGGACACCCTCTTCCTGCTCCTTTGGGCCGGAGAGGGCTCCCCCCACCCGTACGCGGAATCGACGATCTCGCAAAAATTCAGATATAAACATTGGGAGGCGTCCCCTCGCCCCCATCGTGTGGAGAGTCTCCATGATACCGTATCGCCATGCGGTATCATAGGCCTTCTCCAGATCAAAAAAACACCGTGGCGTAGTGCTGTCTACGAAGGAAAGCCTCGCAGACGGCATTTTCCAGTCGGAGCAGAGCATCCGACGTGGAGTGGAACTTACGGAAGCCGCACTGTGCAGAAGACAGATGGCCTCCGCTGTCCAGGAAATAGGCTAATCTAACATTTACCAATTTCTCCATCAACTTGCACACGCAAGAGGTTAGAGAGATTGGGCGGAAACCGGTCGGAGTAGAGTGATCTCTCCCCGGCTTGCGAAAGGCGAGCACAGTAGCGATTCGCCAGGAGTCTGGGAGAAGACCTTCCACCCAGATCCTGTTGAACAAATCTAATAGAAAGGCCATGCCTCGCTCACCCAGGTGTCGAAGCATGGCGTACGGGACATCGTCCGGACCATAGGCGGTGTCCGCGCACGAAGCGAGAGCGGAGCGCAACTCACTCACAGTAAACTTGTCGTTGAAGGGTTCTCCGCCTCTGGAGGTAAAGTCCAGCCGGCGGCCTTCCGCGACATCACGACGTGCATTGAATGCTGGCGGAGCAGCATCACGGCTAGAGAATGCGGAAAAAGCGGTCGCTAAGGATTCCGCCACGGACGCGGGGTCCGAGATTGCGGTCCCATTCTCTTGGAGAACGGGAGGGGGGTCCTGCGAGAACTTGCCCCGAATCCTTTTGACTCGCTTCCACACCTCAGCTAAAGGGGTCTTCCCGTTAAGTGAAGACACGTATGCCCGCCAAGAAGAGCGGCGGGCGTGCTTCGAAATATACCGGAACCTAGCCCTAGCCCGACGAAATTCAGCGACAGTGAAATCGTTCGGGCGGCGCTTATAGCGCATGTAGGCATAACGCTTCTGTTTGAGGGCCGTCTCACACTCGGCCGACCACTATGGGAGTGGTCGGCGTTCAAAACGGCCAGACGTCCTAGGAATAGTAGTCAGGCCCACGGCGATGAGGTTGCCGGAGAAGAACTCAACGGCATCATCTACCGACCTAAACTCCTCGACTGAGATAGAGAATTCAGTCATTTCCTGAAATGCAGGCCACAGCGCCCGCGCCAAGCACCACCGAGGTGGTCTCTCAGGCGGCAGTTGCCCTGAAAATGATATTTGAATGGGAAAGTGATCACTACCATGGAGGTCATCGACCACCCCCCAATCAAAATCAGGCTGTGCATCCGAAGAGCACAAAGATAGGTCAAGGCAAGAAAATGAAGCGGTTCTCGGACAGTGATGCGTAAACTCATCCACGTTTAGGACACCCATCTCAAGCTCTTCGATCAGATCGGCAAGGACTTGTCCCCTGGGATTTATGGAGTAATCTCCCCAGAGAGGATGCCTGCCGTTCAGATCTCCAAGCAAGAGATAGGGCCTCGGCAACCGTGCAACGACGCGGCGGAAGTCCCCCGCGTCGAAGTCAGCTGACGGTGGAATGTACGCAGAAATGATAGTATACCTCCTATCCAGGTGCAGCTGCACAGCCACTGCCTGAAAGGAGGTATCTAAAGAGAAAGGAAGAACGGAGACATCATGCCGGGTGTAAACCGCGCATCCCCCAGCCCGGCCATCCCGAGGTGGTGGGGTCGCAAGACCCTTATACCCCGGGAGGGCAGGGAGGGGGCACGCACCTAGCATGGTCTCCTGCAAAAAAATAGCTAACGGGGAACGGGACGAGACGAGCCTCCGCAGCTCCTCCCAGTTGGCCCGGAGTCCACGGCAATTCCATTGAAGGAATATGCCCTCCAGGCCTAGCTCGGAGGAGACGCGGGGGCCCTCCTCGAATTGAAGACCCTCACGGGAATGGCCGTACGCTTCCCGGGGGCAGAACCCCGGGCGCTGTTGGCCGGACAAAGCGCTGAAGGCGCTGTCGCCTTCGAGGACTTATTGGGGGAGGTTGGACTCGCCATGCGAGTCTTTTCCTCCCTCCGCCTCGAAACCTTAGGCGGGCGTTGCGGCTTCGGAGGCGGGGGGCCCTCTTTTCGAGGAACCACCGTCTCCGAGCCACTCGCTCCACCTCGGGACGTGGGCGAAGGAGCCGAAGCTCCTTTGTTGCTGTCCTCCTTTCGGGGGACAGCTTTAGGAACCCCGGAAGATGGCCTAGCGACCATCTTCAGGGGTGTTGCCTCCTGTGAGTCTAACGACTCGGTGGAGGCGCGTGGCCGTTTCGCCTTACGGGAAACGGTCACGCTGGGGGAAGAGGGGGGAGCCCTGGTTTTAGCCGGGGCAGGGTATGAGCCCTTTTTGCCGCCAGCTTTACCAGGGGAGCGCCCGGGTTGGGTAGAGCCCGCAGAAGGGCTCCGAATGGGCGCGGAAACAACCGTGCTCGTTGGCCTGGATGGGCCGGGAGCAGAGGGTGCCTTCCTAACTATTGAGGCATATGACGTCCCAGGCAGAGCCGGGCGCGCCAGGACCAAGTCCTTTGCCTCGCGGAATGAGAGTCGATCCTGGGCCTGAACGGCCAGGATTTCTTTCTCAAGGAGATATGCACCACATTGCTTCGAAGAAGCAGGGTGCGGCTCTCCGCAATTGACACACTTGGCCACACACGATTTGGACTTATCGTGTGCGACCTTGGAGCAATTTACACAGACTTCGGGTGACCCCGACTTTGCACGTCTACATGAGCGATTCGTATGGCCGAAGCGGTGACAGTAATAGCACCGCCGCGGCAGTGGCACGAATGCCTTCACGCGGTAGCGGTACCAACCGGCACGCACCGACTCAGGGAGCTTGTCACAGTCGAACGTGACGAAGAGTGTAGGGGTGGGTCTCGAGGCCCCTCCCTGTTTTCTCATCACACGTTCGACCGCCCCATGGTCGGCCAGCTCTAAGGAGATGTCTTCTATGGAGTAGTCAACGAGTTCCCTCGCATAAACTACTCCTTTCACAAAGTTCATGGTAGAGTGCGGCGTCACACTCACCGGGGTGCCATGAAGTGTCCCAAGAGCACTTATCTTGGCCGCCTCGGCGGGATTCGCCGCATTCGCCAGAAGGCTCCCGTCCGAGAAACGGGTTACCTTCGGCTCTCTACCAATTGCACTAGCTAATCCTCTCCGCTGATGGATCATGTTGCCCTTGGACAACATGGTGCCATCAGTGGAGCGAATAACGAGGAAGCGTTTGAAGCCAGCGGGCTCGAAAACGCCAGGTAACCTCTGAATCAGGGGCCCCGATGTCATCGAGGCTCCGCCCTGTGCATTCTTGGTCTTAGTCGTAGTCAGGGGCTCCGCACACGAGGGGGTAGAGGGGCCGGATGTGCCGATCTTGGCTTGGTCGCCTACCAAAGTGGTAGCAGACCTATCCATCCCCGCAGCCCCCGCGGATGGAGAGGAGCCCCGAGTCTTCTTCGTCTTTTGAGTCTTTTTAGTCTTTTTCTTTTTAGGAGAGGAGGGCGGGGAATGAACCCGCTTTTCACCTCCGCCGGCAGAAGTCCCCAGGCCAGATGGACCAGCCTCAGCCAGGTCCCTCTCCGAAATGGAGAAGGTCCTGGTTGTCGTAGGGGCACCTGTCGGAGGAGATCCCTCCCCTCCTTCTACTGCCTCGGAGCCCTCAGCCATTTGAGGAGGACCTTGCATAGGGGCGGATTCGGGTTCGGTGCTTGGCGCCGAGCCCGAATTCCCCCCCATGGAAGGCCCTACCGTCTGGGGCTGGGTCTCCTCAAGGACCATGTCTATCACAGGAGGGGCCTCCAATTGGCCATCCCCTCCCAGGACATCGCAGGTCCCCTTGGCAGTGTCGCCAGTCTTGTATGGGGAGGCACAGGCCTTGACCCCGGCAAGGTTTAAAATTCTTGCCAGCAGGTCTTTTGAGGGAAGCGACCGAAGGGGCCTTGCTTCCCTCTCCCCCCTAAGGGGGTTTGCCCTACCGAGCCGCTTTGATGGGAAGCGGCTGGCTAAGGGCTGCCTGCTGGCTTTCTTGGCAGTCCCCTTGAAAAGAAAAGATGGGACTGCCGCTGGGAAAAGGGAGGTGCCCGAAAGCACCTCCAGAGAAGGGGGTGAGGGGGAGTCCCCTGCACCCGTAGGCGAAGGAGAGGAGTAAGCCTCCTCTCCGGTTAGAGAAATATGGAGGGTCCCCTGTGCAAGCACAGAGGGGGGGACCTCCATTTTTTCGGTGGAGCTGCCCAAGGGCGGCTCCGTCGATGAGCAAGGGGGAGTTAAAGGGGTTTGGGTTTTTTTTTTGTTGTTGTTCATCTATGGGCATGGTGACCCTATTTTTGCCACGGGACGCAATAGCTCATCACCCCTCGCAGTAGCCCGCACTGCGAGAGGTGCTTACAAGCCCGGCAGAGCCAGGCGCCGCCATTCGGGACCACCCCTCCCGCCTGGTGGCCTGGCAGTCCATCGGCATGGCGGCTCCACCTTGGACACGGCGTATAAATGATAGATTTTGAAGACGAGAGGAAAAGGGATGTGAGGAAGGTATGGGTGGGGATGAAGCAGGTAGTTAAAAACCAGCCACCCCAGACCGGAGCTCAGGGGTTAGGGAACATTGTCCCCCACCCCCTCAGCCCCGATGCGGGACGGTTGGCTGAAAGGAAGGTCAGCATCTACCCTGTGAAATTAGAGGCTGACCAGAGAAAGTTGTGGGAGAGGTTCTGTGAAAAGAGAGGAAACAAGTGTTTTGAAGGAAGGGAGAGAGGCTAGGCTGGGGCCGGACGGGGTGCTGAGTCCCGTCAGCACGGCGGCCAGAATGGCAAATCGTCGCGCCCCTTACGGGGGAGGAAGAAAGAGAAAAAGTAAGGAGGAAAGTGCTGTTTAAGCAGAAAAAGAAAGCAAGCATTTTTTTGCAGAAGGTGAAGATCTGGAGGCCGAAGATTCTGATGGTGACAACAGTTTGGGTGATGAAGAAACTTTTGAAGCTGTCCAAGAGCCGGAATCTTCCACCAGGAATAGAAAGAATTATGATGAAATTCCATGTCGGATTGAAACCAACTGCAGCTATAGCAACAGCAGCTTTAATAGATTTTAGATTCATTACTGAGGAAGACACAAGTAAAGTAATTGATAAGAATAAAGTTAAGAGAGCACAGGAAAAGCTAATGAGTTATTGAACATGAGTTTGAGGAAGACTTAAGGAAGGATGGAGGAATTTCTTGCGTTCTCTTTGATGGATGAATTGATGTGACAAATTTTATGATGGAGGAAGAGGGAAGTGAAAAATTGTTTCCAGCAAAAACAAAAGAGGAGCATTACACTGTCATCAGTGAACCTGGGAGCAATTACCTCTTCCACTTTGTCCCAGAAAAGGCTACAAAAGAAGAATCACATGCAGAGAAGATCGCTCAAGCTATGTTTAGATGGCTGAGGGAAAGGGGTTTGGATAAAAGCTTAATGGCCATTGGAGGAGACCACGAATGTAAACACAGGTGTAAATGCTTGAGTAATGCGAAAAATGGAGCACCAATTGATTGGTCTGTAACCTGCACACTGGGGAACTCCCTCTCCGTCATCTAATCATCAACCTGGATGGCCCAACACTATCTGACAACAGATATTTCGGACCAATAGGAAAGCTCCTTGACTCTGTTACAGACTTGGATATAAATCCAAATTTCACTCAAATATCTTTAGGTCCTCCTCTTACCAAGATACCAGAGGAAGTGGTGCAAGATCTTTCTACTGATCAACACTAGGGCTATAGAATTGTATCGTCAATCAGAGATGGAGTGCTTCCTACAGGGCTTTCTCTATTGGAAATAGGACCAGTAAACCACAGTCGCTGGCTGACTACAGCTAACAGACTTGTTCGGCTGTGGATGTCAAATCATGAGCTCAAAGAAAACGCCTTTCAGAATCTACAACTGATTGTTGAGTTCATCATTGGTGTATATTACCCCTGCTGGTTTAACATTAAGATTAAGTACTCTTGGACCGAAGGAATTAGACACATTCTTTATCAACTGCACTGCCTTAAGTCTCAGAGAAAGGAGGTGTTAGATATTGTTTTGACAACTGTTAAGAGATCAGCTTGGTATGCATACAGTGAAGCCATCCTCCAAACCCTCCTATGTTCTGAAGATTAGGCAGAGAGAACTGAAGGAGTGAAAAGAATCCAGACCATCAGGGAAGAAGGGGACCCAGATACTCAACTGGGAGACTCCTTTGTAAGGCTTAGAAGGACACCAGACATCAATTGTGATGCTACTAGGATTGGAGATCTAATCAATTTGTCAGAGGATGTCTCTGAGGCACTTCTCACTTGCTCTTTAAGTACTTCTGAATTGAAAAACTTCATTGACTCTCCTATGAAAGTACCTGACTGGCCTTGTCACACACAGAGCATTGAGAGGATTGTAAGAATGGTGACTGAGGCTTCTTCCAAGTATTTCTCACATAAAAAGAGGGATGGAGGAATCAGGGCACAAAAGACAAGTAGACGTCTGATATCCAGGAATGAGCCAAAGCAAGATTTGTGTGCTTTGGTGAAGTTTAACATTTGAATATGACCCAAAGTGACCCATGCAGCTATATGTAGAGCTTTACATACACTTTTTTCGCTCAATAAAGATGTAAATTTGGGGTTACTTTGTGTTTGTGTGTAGTTGGATTAAATAAAAATAGGTTACATAAACTAGTGACGATAGGAAAAAATTATTTTTATTTAAATGGAAATTGATGTAGGTAGGAGCAATTGTATAACAAAATCAAATTCTTTTTCAAAATCTATCACTTAAGCAACCCTCATTAAAGGATTTAATGAAAATATATGGTTGCCCCAAAGTATGACCCGCCATACTAGGTCGGGGTAGAGCCATAGATGGCGGCAGAAGTGCACAGCTTAGGCTTGGCCAAGGAAAACCGAAACCTGTGCGCTTCGTCATAGCGAAAGAGGAGGTTCAATGCCGGTTGGAGTCGACGCTCCAGAGTTAGCATCTGGGCCGCGCCAAAAGAGATCGAAAGGTCATCCATGTAGAGCGTAGCGAGAACATCTTCCGGCAGCACCGAGGTGATGCCGTTGATGCTCAGGGCAAAGAGTGTGACACTGAGGACACTTCCCTGCGGGACACCCTCTTCCTGCTCCTTTGGGCCGGAGAGGGCTCCCCCCAGCCGTACGCCGAATCGACGATCTCGCAAAAATTCAGATATAAAAATTGGGAGGCGTCCCCTTGCCCCCATCGTGTGGAGAGTCTCCATGATACCGTATTGCCATGCGGTATCATAGGCCTTCTCCAGATCGAAAAACACCGTGGCGTAGTACTGTCTACGAAGGAAAGCCTCGCAGACAGCATTTTGCAGTCGGAGCAGAGCATCCGACGTGGAGTGGAACTTGCGGAAGCCGAACTGTGCGGAAGACAGATGGCCTCCGCTGTCCAGGAAAAAGGCTAATCTAACATTTACCAATTTCTTCATCAACTTGCACAAGCAAAAGGTTAGAGAGATTGGGCGGAAACCGGCCGGAGTAGAGTGATCTCTCCCCGGTTTGCGAAAGGCGAGCACAGTAGCGATTCACCAGGAGTCTGGGAGAAGACCTTCCACCCAGATCCTGTTGAACAAATCTAACAGAAAGGCCATGCCTCGCTCACCCAGGTGTCGAAGCATGGCGTACGGGACATCGTCCGGACCATGGGCGGTGTCTGCGCACGAAGCGAGAGCGGAACGCAACTCACTCACAGTAAACTTGTCGTTGAAGGGCTCTCCGCCTCTGGAGGTAAAGTCCAGCCGGCGGCCTTCCGCGACATGACGACATGCATTGAATGCTGGCGGAGCAGCATCACGGCTAGAGAATGCGGAAAAAGCGGTCGCTAAGGATTCCGCCACGGACGCGGGGTCCGAGATTGCGGTCCCATTCTCCTGGAGAACGGGAGGGGGGTCCTGCGAGAACTTGCCCCGAATCCTTTTGACTCGCTTCCACACCTCAGCTAAAGGGGTCTTCCCGTTAAGTGAAGACACGTATGCCCGCCAAGAAGAGCGGCGGGCGTGCTTCGAAATATACCGGAACCTAGCCCTAGCCCGACGAAATTCAGCGACAGTGAAATCGTTCGGGCGGCGCTTATAGCGCATGTAGGCATAACGCTTCTGTTTGAGGGCCGTCTCACACTCGGCCGACCACCATGGGAGTGGTCGGCGTGCAAAACGGCCAGACGTCCTAGCAATAGTAGTCAGGCCCACGGCGATGAGGTTGCCAGAGAAGAACTCAACGGCCTCATCTACCGACCTAAACTCCTCGACTGAGATAGAGAATTCAGTCATTTCCTGAAATGCAGGCCACCGCGCCAGCGCCAAGCACCACCGAGGTGGTCTCTCAGGCGGCAGTTGCCCTGAAAATGATATTTGAATGGGAAAGTGATCACTACCATGGAGGTCATCGACCACCCCCCAATCAAAACCAGGCTGTGCATCCGAAAAACACAAAGATAGGTCAAGGCAGGAAAATGAAGCGGTTCTCGGACAGTGATGCGTAAACTCATCCACGTTTAGGACACCCATCTCAAGCTCTTCGATCAGATCGGCAAGGACTTGTCCCCTGGGATTTATGGAGTAATCTCCCCAGAGAGGATGCCTGCCGTTCAGATCTCCAAGCAAGAGATAGGGTCTCGGCAACCGTGCCACGACGCGGCGGAAGTCCCCCGCGTCGAAGTCAGCTGACGGTGGAATGTACGCAGAAATCAGAGTATACCTCCTATCCAGGTGCAGCTGCACGGCCACTGCCTGGAAGGGGGTATCTAAAGAGAAAGGAAGAACAGAGACATCATGCCGGGTGTAAACCGCGCATCTCCCAGCCACGACATCCCGCGGTGGTGGGGTCGAAAGACACTTATATACGGGAGGGCGGGCAGGGGGCACACGCCTAGCACGGTCTCCTGCAAAAAGATAGCTAACGGGGAACGGGACGAGACGAGCCTCCGCAGCTCCTCCCAGTTGGCCCGGAGTCCACGGCAATTCCATTGAAGGAATATGCCCTCCAGGCCTAGCTCGGAGGAGACGCGGGGGCCCTCCTCGAACTGAAGACCCTCACGGGAATGGCCGTACGCTTCCCGGGGGCAGAACACCGGGCGCTGTCGCCTGCCAGGACTTATTGGGGGAGGTTGGGCTCGACATGCGAGTCTTTTCCTCCCTCCGCCTCGAAACCTTAGGCGGGCGCTGCGACTTCAAGGCGGGGGGGCCCTCTTTTCGAGCAACCATCGTCTCCGAGCCACTCGCCACACCTCGGGGCGTGGGCGAAGGGGCCGAAGCTTATTTGTTACTGTCCTCTTTTCGGGGACAGCTTTAGGAACCCCGGAAGATGGCCTAGCGACCATCTTCAGGGGTGTTGATTCCTGTGAGTCTAACGACTCGGTGGAGGCGCGTGGCTGTTTCGCCTTACGGTAAACGGTCACGCTGGGGGAAGCCCTGGTTTTAGACGGGGTTGGGTATGAACCCTTTTTGCCGCCAGGTTTACCAGGCAAGCGCCTGGTTTGGGTAGAGCCCGCAGAAGGGCTCCGAATGGGCGCGGAAACAACCGTGCTCGTTGACCTGGATGGGCCAGGAGCAGAGGGTGCCTTTCTAACTATTGAGGCATATGACGTCCCAGGCAGAGCCGGGCGCGCCAGGGCCAAGTCCTTAGCCTCGCGGAATGAGAGTCGATCCTGGGCCTAAACGGCCAGGATTTCTTTCTCAAGGAGATATGCACCACATTGCTTCGAAGAAGCGGGGTGCGGCTCTCCGCAATTGACACACTTGGCCACACACGATTTGGACTTATCGTGTGCGACCTTGGAGCAATTTACACAGACTTCGGGTGACCCCGACTTTGCACGTCTACATGAGCGATTCGTATGGCCGAAGCGGTGACAGTAATAGCACCGCCGCGGCAGTGGCACGAATGCCTTCACGCGGTAGCGGTACCAACCGGCACGCACCGACTCAGGGAGCTTGTCACAGTCGAACGTGACGAAGAGTGTAGGGGTGGGTCTCGAGGCCCCTCACTGTTTTCTCATCACACGTTCGACCTTGACCGCCCCATGGTCGGCCAGTTCTGATGGATCATGTTGCCCTTAGCCAACATGCTGCCATCAGTGGAGTGAATAACCAGGAAGCGTTTGAAGCCAACAGGCTCGAAAACGCGGGTAGTCTCTGAATGAGGGGCCCCGATGTAATCGAGGCTCCGTTCTGCGCACTGCTACTTTTGGCCTTAGCTAGGGGCTCCGCACCCGGGGGGGGGCAGAGGGGCCAGATGTGCCGATCTTGGCCTGGTCGCTTAGTGAAGTAGCAACAGACCTATCCGTCCCCGCAGGCCCCACGGATGGAGAGGAGCCCAGTGTTTTTTTCTTTTTATGAGAGGGCGGGGAATGAACCCGCTTCTCCCCTCCACCATCAGGAGCCCCCAGGCCGAAGGACCAGCCTGAGCAAGTTCCTTCTCCAAGATCGAGAAGGTCCTAGAGGTCGCAGGGGTACCGGCCGGAGGAAGAGATCCCTTCCCTCCTTGTACTGCCTTCGAGACCCGAGCCGTTTGAGGAGGACCTTGCATAGGGGCGGACTCGAGTTCGGTGCTTGGCGCCGAGCCCGGATTCTTCCCCCATGGAAGGCCCTATCGTCTGAGGCTGGGTTGCCTCAAGGACCATGTCTATCTCAAGGGGGCCCTCCATTTGGCCATCCCCACCCAGGAGATCACAGGTCCCATTGGCAGGGGGTTTCACTAGTTGGGTATGGGGAGGCAGAGGCATTGACCCCCGCTAGGTTTAATATTCGAGCCAGCAGGTCTTTTGAGGGAAGCGACCGATGGGCCCCCCCCCCAAGGGGGTTTGCCCTACCGAGCCGTTTCAATGGGAAGCGGACGAGTATGGGCTGCCTTTCTTGGCAGTCCCCTTGGAAAGTAAAGGGGGTACTGCCGCTGGAAAGAGGGAGGCCCCCGAAGGCACATCCAGACAAGGGGGTGAGTCCCCTACACCTGTAGGCAAACGAGAGCAGTAAGCCTCCTTTCCGGTTAGCATCTACCCTGTGAAAATATAGGCCGACCAGAGAAAGTTGTGGGAGAGGTTGTATGGGAAGCAACACGGGTTGTCTGAAAGGAGAAGAGGGTAAGATGGGGCCGGACGGAGCGCTGAGTCCCGTCAGCACGGCGGCCAGGAAGGCAAATCGCCGCGCCCCTTACGGGGGTGTTACTAATTGTGTCACGTCCTCAATAGTTAAAACGCTCGAGAACTACTCATTTAATATTTTAGCAAATTGTTCTGGGACGTCTGTCATAACACCATCTTTACCTCTGATCGGCCCTATTGAACCCTTTATGGGCTTTCTACGGTTAACGTAACTATAAAACCCTTTCGGTTCGTGCTTCGAGTTTATAGCAAGTTCTTTTTCATATTTCAGCTTAGCTTCTATAAAGGGCCGCTTTTCCAGCCTTCGAGAGTCAAGGTATTTTTCCCGATTTGTTATCGTTTCATTTTTTCTAAAACTTTGATAGTCTTTATTACGCTCCCGAATTAAGTTAATTATTAAAGGGGTAACCCACGGTGCTCTCTTTGATTTTCCATTCTTCCGACGTACGTACTTAACTAACTCGGAATCCACCGCGAGCACATTTTGCTGTAGCGCCGAGTACATTCCCTGTACTGTCTTATTATGAAAACATCTTTCCCAGCTTATCCTTTTAATCCGGTCACGGAAGGTTTCAAAATTACAACTCCCAAATCGTGGGATTAGTTGTGAACTCTGTTTTACCTCAACGCTCGTATTAATTTCAAACCTAATTACACTATGTTTCTGGGGTTGGGGGAGGGCGGGAGAGCGAGCGTGGTTAGAAAACAGAGAATGGAAGAGGAGAAAGTAGGAGGTCGGTGCACTGAGTAGAGATCGCGAGTGAAGGGAGGTAAGAACTTTACCTGACAGGAAAGCGAAATGGTTGTCCATTGAGAATTGGGGGCCTTAGCCCAAGATTAGACGCAAATGATCTGTAGGGGGTAAGGAATTTGTTTGCGCCTATCTGGCGACTGATGCAAAAAACAAGACAAAAATAAATCAAAATAAAACAAACAAACAACCAAAAGATAACAAAAGCATGCTTCGGCGTGGAAGCGAAACCCACCACCCACCGGAGCATGCGTCCAACAGCAAAGAGTCAAATAAAATGGAGGAGGCCAGCCTCCTCCAAAAAGTCAAACAGTCCACTAGTCTGTGTGCACGACGAAGCCACCCAGAATAAAAGGGACAAGTGGTAGGGAATCCGCTCATCCCGATACTGGGACAGGTAACGTGCGCGAAGATCATCCAGACTGGGACACTCAACCTGAATGTGCCGAACAGTTCGGGGGACAACGCAGTCGTCACAATAAAGTGCAGGCGAGCGCTCCATCAAATGACGGTGCGTCCCGCAATTCGAAGACGAAAGCAACCTGGAGCCGTCGCAGCGTTAGCTTTCGTGGGGGTGGAAGTAGGGCCCGATCTCACTTTGGAGGAAACTGGCAAATATTGAAGTCTTGAATAAGTATTGCCATTTTATGGAATGTGGTTACAGCCTAATACTAGGCTAAATTAAAAGAAAACATGTAACTAACACATAACAAATAAAAAAAAAACAGTAACAAAGGTTAAGAAACAAGCTAAAAAACCCACAAATAAAACATAAAACGAGATAGGCAAAAAAGCAACAAGAAGGAAGCGCGCTCTGGCGTTGGGGGTAGGCCCGAAGCATTCCTGGAGATGGACAAAGAAATTGGCCGAGGTTTTGTATCACGGATCAGGGGGGAAAAGGGCACAGGTATCTACATAGTATGGCATTTCGAGGGTGTATGTACCCCGGAATCGTGGTTATGTTTGCATATTATGGGGCCCGGTTTGGGGGGATGGGGAAAAACCTGGACTCTTTCACATGTTTCGAAGGAATATGTCTTGCATATAATGGCAGGTATGTCTGGTTGTGTAGTAGTGAAAACTGAGCTCTGCAGATGGTACCATCGGCACCAGCCCCATTTCAGGGTAAATGCTTTATTAGGGTTCTGAGAACTCAACCTAACCCTGAGTCATGGAGGACATATTATAAGCACCAAACAAGTCCATACAAAGACTAGAAGTACTCAAAGACTAGAAGTACTCAAATCCTCTTCCAGGGGGTTGAAAAAATAAATTTCAAAATCTTACACAAGTCCTATAGGGCGAGATTTGAACATATAGGTTAACAAAATAAATAAATTAATCCTAGCACCTTGAGAATATCATTGCACAATTATCCCTTTTAAAAAAAAGATGGAAGAAGAAATTAATGACTTGGAGAGCTGTACTTATTCCTAGCTGGCACGATGCGCGGGTATCGTACCCAGGGCATGAGAATTCTCATGCCTCTTTAGGTTATTATAAAAGTTAGTTGCGTAGCAACATTGAGTACAGGTAAATTTCTTATAATCAAGGTGGGTTTTTTCGTGCGTTTTCATACGGTCACACATATTAGTTGAGAAATCGCATTTAGAACACTTAAATCGATTCACTTCTGCGTGCGACCTTCGATGTTGCCTGTAATTGGCAATTACATCTGTCGCATACTTGCATTTGGGACACTTAAACTGGTAATCCTGGTTCCGAACGTGAATCATCTCGTGTTTCTTCACACTTGCCTTAAAAATAGACGAAAATTCACAGGAGGAGCAATAGAATCTTCGCGTCTCTCTGTGAATGGCTTCGTGGCGAATTAAGTATCTCCTAGAATGGGTCGTGTAGGTGCATTTTGTACAGCAAAAGCTCTTGGCTTTAAAATGTGTGAATACATGCACCTTTAGGTTGGAGATATCATTGGTAGCATACTCGCAGTTAGAGCATTTGAGTTTCTTCGAGTCCAAATGTGAAAGCTCATGTTGTTTCAGCGATGACTTCGTTTTTGAGGCGTATTCACATTGGCTACATTTGAAATCTCGAGCTTCTTCGTGCTTGAGTTTGTGGATCCTTAGGCATTTTTTGAAGTTGGTGGCATAGTCACAGTCAGAACATTTAAGTCTCTTAATTCCTTCGTGAATTAGTTCATGCTGACGCAAAGTATTCCGGAAATTGGACACGTAGTTACACTTGGAACACTTGTATCGTTTCGTATCCAAGTGGGTGAGTTCGTGTATCCTAAGACTGTTCTTCAAGTTGGTGGCATAATTACACTGTGAGCACTTGAGACTTTTTGTTGGCAAATGAATGACTTCATGTCTTCTCAAAACGTAATTGAAGTTGGTCGCGTAACCACAAACAGAGCAACTAAAACGCTTGGTATCCGAGTGAATCATCTGGTGTTGGTGTAAATTCGTTTTCCGTTTGGTCGTGTAATCGCACTGACAGCAGTGGAAAGGCGGATTTTCCCCAGTAGCTTTTCGCCCTCGCTTTCTCCGAACCCGCCTCATGCTATCAGATTGCAAAAGCCCACCAGAGGCATCAGGATGCGTCGGGACATTAGGGAGATATTGCTGAATTCCTGGCTTCTCTGAACAGCTGTTTCTATCCTCTTCCACAAGGCATAACGGTTCCTGCAATGAACAAGCTGTACTGTGAAACAGTAACAATTTCTTAAAAAATAACAATTTAATAAGGCATTAGGAATGAGGTGCCTATTTTTAACCACTTAGCACCAGCTTGATTCTTGAAAAGAAAAGCAACTTGCTCCCAACAATAGGAACATGTTACTAGTTGGGACGAAGTGAGAACAGCAGGGAGATAAGAAAATGAAATGAAGAGAATGTAAAGAATGGTCGAAGATGACAAATCTGCAACAGCAAACATTAGCCTCCACTACAGATAGTAAAAAATGAGTAATAATAAATAAAATAGGTAAGCAGGCATACATCAATGACATAGTGGCAACTAAAAAGATGGAAGATAGAAAGAAATAGGAAATCCCCTTTAGTCTCCTATGATATTTTCCACTCAGAAGGTACCCACACATCCCAGTTTCCTGAGTGTGGAACCATAAGGAATTCCTTAAAGAAACTGGCCCACCTCCCTTTCCCTCCTGATACTAGTACCGTTTGTAAATATTGTTGGCCTGGATCCAAAATATATATATATTCTCAATTTTGCATTGGCCGATATCTATATTTGCAAAGCCTTATATATATCTTGGGTGACTTGTTTATATCTTTGCGTTGGCCAATATATTCATAAGGCCCTATACATATTAGCTAAGTATTTCAGTAATGTGTATATATATATATGAATGCAATATCCCGCAGGAAAAAATGAAAAGGTGTTTCCAAGTACTTTCGAACTTTATTAAGTTCCTTGATAAGGAACTTAATAAATCTTAATTCTGGTCATTGCTGAAATATAGATCACCCCCAAATAAAATATATATATATATATATATATATATATATATATATATATATATATATATATATATATATATATATATATATATATATATATATATATAAATGAAAAACTCACAAAGTATCACGTGAGGGTGGCAAATGAATGCAATATCCCGCAGGAAAAAATGAAAAGGTGTTTCCAAGTACTTTCGAACTTTATTAAGTTCCTTGATAAGGAACTTAATAAAGTTCGAAAGTACTTGGAAACACCTTTTCATTTTTTCCTGCGGGATATTGCATTCATTTGCCACCCTCACGTGATACTTTGTGAGTTTTTCATTTTATATATATATATATATATATATATATATATATATATATATATATATATATATATATATATATATATATATATATATATATATATATATATATATATATATTTTATTTGGGGGTGATCTATATTTCAGCAATGACCAGAATTAAGATTTATTTGTAAGGCTATACATAATTTGGGGTATTTATACTTGTGAAGGTTTGGGGTTTGCCATTTATTCCATTATTTAATGGGGTATTTTTTAAAAAATAAAGTAAATATTAGACTAAATGTCTGATATTTACTCAAACACCCGGGCGGCTCTGTTGGAGTGGTAGGGATTATAGTGCAGGATCTAGAACCTGCCACCACAATGGGTCTTGCCAACTTACCCCACCATTCAGGAGCTTTAACAGTAAAGGATGGTGTCAGCATAGGCAGAGTTGACAGCCCAACACAACCCATACTTAATACTTGCCTGAGCCAGCGGGCTTTCAATCCTCACAGCAGGTAGAGACCTCAGGGTATACACTGCAACTCAACTAAGGCTCATAAGAGGGTGAAAGTGCACCAGGCAACCAGAACCTCTGTAGATAGTAATGGAAGTTTGTAAAGGGGTGGGAGAGTATGTAATAAAGAGAAGAAGAGATAGGTGGGTCCACTAACGAGTAGGGTGAGAAATCAGCTATTATTATCATACTCTGGCTGACAGACAAACTCTGTGGTAACAGTCCTCCTGGTAAAAAGCCTGGGTAGAAAAGGTCGAGGGAATAGCCTTAATAATATAAATAATAATATACAATATTATAATACATAATCATAATAAATAATACTACTAAATAATAGGAATGCTAATACCAATAGTAATTCTAATAATAATAATAAGGTAAAGTAGTGCTGAGAGGGGGGCTTGAGGAAAATGTGCATCAATATATATATATATTTTAAAAATTTTAAGAGCCCATCTGGCAACTGTTTACTGGGGCATAAGTCACCGTAGTCACTACAGCCTGCAACTAGGCTATATTAAACAAAGAAATAAGGATAAAAAGATCATAGGCTAAAAACAAAAAAGAAAAAGGTAATAAGAAGGAAGTGCACTCCACACGCACCAACACCTTCCCCAGCTCCTATCAGACAGTTCAAGCCAACCCATGGATGATGGGGCTTCCCTAATTTTCAGTCAGGCTGGTAGGACCTTTAGCTCCTTCGGATACCAAGTGTAACAGGCTGCACTGGGTTACCCCCCCCCCCTGCAGGTTTAAAATGTTGTAGACTATTAACACTGACAACTAACCAATTTTATGGGATGATGCAACTCATTCTTCATTCCAGTAGCAAAGGTGTCCTCAGTTGCTGCGCAATCATCATCATGACTAACTTCAGTTTTAATACTAATGCGACAATCCTGAAGAAAAATATAAAATCACTTTTCTGGTATTTATTTTAACAGCCTCAATGATGTTTCACAATAAGACAAGATAAGGTATTCAAGTTACCCAATAAGATGAGGTATTCAAATACCCAACAAGTGTAATTTAAAAAAAAAATTGAGATTCCTTCCGGCAGATATTAACAAGGAGACAGACACCAAAATTAGGCTATTTAAAAAAAAGACAGAACAAAACAACAAAAACAAGCTGATAAACTAAAAAAAAAGAAAAATGACACAATAAAGGAAGGCACACTCAGGTGCCATTGGAAATATGCATCATGAAGAACACACAATGTACATACACACACATACCTAATCAGAGTACACTACCATTCTTCAGTCAACATCAGAAATACACACTGGATCTCCTCTGTTGTAGAATGACCCACAGATATATATATATATATACGTTACTTCTACCTGAACTGACTGGATGTTCAAGGTCAAATGTGTGACCTTGACTCAACACTGGTCATGACACAGATGGGGGATAGAAGTGGAGGAAGTTGGGGACCAACTTCCCTGAAGGAGTGCGAGGGATTTAAATACAAAAGATAAGAATGCAGTTGGCTGTTATTAAAATAATGAAGGCTGCAGGCTATAAGGCTTATGAAAAAGTAGGAACAAAAAATAAACTTTAATATTTACACAGTATACACAATAATAATTTAAAATGGAATAATGTTTACAATAATTGATCTAACAGTTACTCAGAGCACACTCTATGGGAGTGGTTGGGAGGCTATAACGAGCCTCTGTATATACGCAAACAGGGATGAGTGGCAAGGAGGCCACAGATGATTCGTTTCAGCCTAGCTTGGGTTCGAGGCTTTACAAGATGAAATAGGGATTAGTTAATTATTTGAGGGACTTTAACCTCTAGTAGTAACATTAACTGGAGGGAGTATTTGAGCCAAACAAAATGTACAGAAACCAAGGATGGGCCAATTGACTGGGGCTCAGATCCTTTGGTATAATTCTAGCCTTTGTGCTCATAGGAAACTGGAGCGCGATCGAGAATGACGTGTTTGGTTGTAGAAGGCAGACCTATACTGCCAATGCCTAATTGAGACCAACAATATATAGGGACCAGCCGGAACCATTACTGCCTCCACCAAAGGGGGAGGGGACCTCTCCTTGGACAACACGGTGCTGAGGGATGGGAAGTACCCCTAAAGGGGTTTCTTGATAACGCCCCAAGAGGCAACAGAAGCGCACGTTTAAGATTCCAATCCTTCACTTATGGTAGAAAGCAGTTTGATATTCTGACTGTTCCCATGGTCCTCGCTCACGTTGCCTGACCTTGTGGTTTCAATGGGGCACATGATGGCAAGGAACCTCTATTCTCAACATCCTCCTATCACCCACTCTTGAATGTACACCCCCCCCCCCCCCACCCAAAGACAAAAATCTAGAAACTTCACTAATGGCAAATGCAATAATGTCATTAAGTAATGCTCCTTCTAAGATAAAAGGACAGTTCAACTTATTACATAGGATGAATAATTTGCACAACCCAGGAATATTAAAACAAAAAGAACAGAGATAATAAGAGGCTGTGAGAGGAAGGGTTGTGGAGTTTATGCTTTCAGGGTTGGAGTCAGAGGCAGGTTTTTTCACGGGGTGCAGGAAGAGTCATGGACAATAAAACCTGTGATTCTGACTTCACTTTATGATTATGCAAAAACATTAACAATTCAATGAACTTTAATTGAATATAAAAACATATTACTATTACAATACAGCAAATTTACTTTGTTTCCCCTGGATTGGTAAATATTGTCAGCCAATGGCTGCCAGGAAAGCCACCACCATGGATAGCAGAATCCATGAATCTCTGACTGAGGATATGTTGTCTCTCTGTCTGTGGGGTTTAAGTTGTTTTTTTTTTAAGGCTGATCTGGTGACTGTCTACTTGGCCATTAGTCACCGTATTAAAAACTGCCTAGTACTAGGTTACTTTAAAATAAGATTCAAAAACACACACACACACACAAAAAAAAACAACACTAAAAATAAAAAAAAGGAAAAGACAATGAGCAGGAAGCAAGCTCCTATGTCGGGGGGAGGTACCGACGGCGCAGGACAGGAATGTGGGACCTATAGAGAAACCCCCCCCCTCCAAAAACTAGTTAAATAAAAGGGAGAAGGCCAGCCTCCTCCCAAAAGTCTACAAGTCCACAGTCAATGTGCATGCACTCATCTCGAGTACAAGGGACAGGCAGTAACGACCCCGCCCATCGCGGTACCGGGACAGGTAACGTGCGTGGAGATCGCCCAAACTGGGACATTAAATAAGGATGTGCCGAACAGTCTGGGGGACAATGCAGGGAAATGCAGTCTTCACAGTAGGGCACTGGAGAGCGCTCCATCAAATGGCGGTGCGTCCCGCGAGTGTGCCCAATTCGGAGACAACAGAAAGCAACCAGAAGCCTTCGCGGCATTGGGATGTAGGTCCATGGGAACAGTTGCGGTGCAATGGCACGCAACTTTAAGTTACCTTCAACCATCTCCCATCTTCTTTGCTAAGCAGCCCGAAGAGCTGCCCCTATTCCTGACATGTAGTCGGTGTGAGGAAGAACGAAACGCTGGTCCGGTAGCAGAGTCGTCGCGGACTCTTTGGCGCCCTCATTCCCTGCAATTCCTACATGTCCAGGAACCCAGCAGAAGATAATCTCGACATCCGCCCGACTTGCCAAAACCGTGGCGTCATGGATATCGCGAACCAAGGGATGCAGAGATTCCAATGCCCCGAGAGCATTGGGTACGTCGCGTAATCTCCCGTAATGAGTGGTGTATTGACACCAGCTCGGCCGTGAAGACAGATGCAGCGCCTGGCAGAGCCAGTGGAAGCCGACCCCCTCTTCGGACTTGGAGCCATCCGTATACACTGGCACGATTCCAGCGTGACACGAGGTGTGCTCCAAAAAGGTCGAACGCAATACTCCCGGCGCTGTAGAAGCTTTCGGAGCAGAGGCGTGGCAACAAATAGCCAAATGTGGTACCCTCCAGGGTGGCGTCCTGGGCAGAACCAGGGGCGCCACCGGCCTGAGAGCTATATCTAGCTCTCGAAGGAGTTTCCTAGCCCTAAACCCAAAGGGCTTAGGGTATGACTGGTGTCTCTCGGTGGCATAGGCACCGTCGAAATCAGCTGCGGATGCAGTGGGAGCTGTTGGCGACTGAGGGAGAAGCCAGGCTTGCGCTTACAGGCGACTGAGGGAGGAGCCAGGCTCGCACGTACAGGCGAATGATGCACTGTACACGGCGTAGAGTGAGTGGCATCTCCCCAGCATCGACTAGTAGGGTCTCAATGGGGAAAGTGCGGAAGGCACCGGTCGCAAGGCGTAGGCCGGTGTGGTGGATCGAGTCCACCTTCCGCAATACACGCTCGGCTGCGGATGCATAAAACTCGCATCCGTAGTCGAGCTTCGAACGAACAAAGGATCGATAAAAAAGTAAGGCAGTAGCCCTATCAGCGCTGAACGTCACAGAACGGAGAATATCCATGGCGCGGGTATAAGAGACCCTAAGGCTGCGAATATGAGCCTCCCAGGTGAGGCGTTGGACAAATACAAGACCAAGGAAACGGTGCGATTCAACCACTTCCAGGCGTACTCCATTAAGAAACAAGTCTGGGACTAGGTGGAGCCGCGGATGGCGGCATAAGTGCACCACCTTAGTCTTGGTAAAGGAAAACCGAAACCTGTGAGCTTCGGCATAGTGAGAGACGCGGTTCAATGCCTGTTGGAGTCGACGCTCAATGCCTGTCGCGGCCTTCCGCGACATCACACGCGCATTGAATACTGGTGGAGCTGCATCCCGTCTAGAGAATGCGGTCGCGAAGGATTCCACCACGGACGCGGGGTCTGAGATTCAGGTTCCATTCTCCTGGAAAACGAGAGGGTGGGGGTCCTGCGAGAACTTACCCCGAATCCTTTTGAATCGCTTCCACACCTCTGCTAGAGGTGAAGAGATCTATGCGCGCCAAGGAGAGCGGCGGGCGTGCTTCGAAATATACCGGAACCTAGCCCTAGCCCGACGAAATTCACCTACAGTGAAATCGTTCGGGCGGCGCTTATAGCGCATGTAGGCATAACGCTTCTATTTGAGGGCCGTCTCACACTCGGCCAACTACCACGGGAGTGGTCGGCGTGTAAAACGGCCAGACGTTCTAGGAATAGTAGTCAGGCCCGCGGCGATGAGGTTGCCGGAGAAGAACTCAACGGCCTCATCTACCGACCTAAACTCCTCGACTGAGATAGAGAATTCAGTCATTTCCTGAAATGCAGGCCACAGCGCCCGCGCCAAGCACCACCGAGGTGGGCTCTCAGGCGGCAGTTGCCCTGAAAATGATATTTGAATGGGAAAGTGATCACTACCATGGAGGTCATCCACCACCCCCCAATCAAAATCAGGCTGTGTATCCGAAGAGCACAAAGATAGATCAAGGGAAGAAAATGAAGCGGTTGTCGGGCAGTGATGAGTAAACTCATCCACATTTAGGACACCTATCTCAAGCTCTTCGATCAGATCGGTAAGGAATTGTCCCCTGGGATTTATTGAGTAATCTCCCTAGAGAGGATGTCTGCCATTCCGATCTCCAAACAAGAGAAAGGGCCTCGGCAACCATGCCGCGACGCGGCGTAAGTCCCCCGAGTCGAAATCAGCTGACGGTGGAATGAACGCAGAAATAATAGTATACCTCCTATCCAGGTGAAGCTGCACAGCCACTGCCTGAAAGGAGGTATCTAAAGTAAATAGAAGAACGGAGACATCATGCCGGGTGTAAACCGCGCATCCCCCAGCCCGGCCCCAATCTCGTGCTGGTGGGGTCGTAAAACCCTTATACCCCGGGAGGGTGGGCAGGGGGCATGCGCCTAGCATGGTCTCCTGCAAAAAAATAGCTAACGGGGAACGGGACGAGATGAGCCCCCGAAGCTCCTCCCAGTTGGCCCAGAGTCCACGGCAATTCCATTTAAGGAATATGCCCTCCAGGCCTAGCTCGGTGGAGACGCGAGAGCCGTCTTCGAACAGAAGACTCTCACGGGAATGGCCGTACGCTTCCCGGAGGCAGAACCCCGGGTGCTGTCGCCTTCGACGACTTATTGGGGGAGGTTGGGCTCGCCATGCGAGTCTTTTCCTCCCTCCGCCTCGAAAACTTAGGTGGGCGTTGCGGCTTCGGAGGCGGAGGGCCCCCTATTTTCGAGGATCCACCCTCTCTGAGCCACTCAGCCCACCACTAGGCGTGGGCGAAGGAACCGAAGCTCCTTTCTTGCTGTCCTCATTTCGGGAGACAGCTTTAGGGACCCCATTAGATGGCCTGGCGACCAACTTCAGGGATGTTGCTTCCTGTGAGTCTAACGACTCAGTGGAGGCGTGTGGCCGTTTCGCCTTACGGGAAATGGTCACGCTGGGGGAAGGAGGGGGAGCCCTGGTTATAGCCGGGGTTGGGTGTGAACCCTTTATGCCGCCAGTTTTACCAGGGAAGCGCCCGGGTTGAGTAGAACCGGCAGAAGGGCTCTGAATGCTCATTGGCCTGGATGAGCCAGGAGCAGAGGGTGTTTTTCTAACCATTGAGGTGTAAGATGTCCCAGGGAGAGCCGGGCGCGCCAGGACTAAGTCATTAGCCTCACGTTATGAGAGTCAATCGTGGGCCTGAACGGCCAGTATTTCGTCCTCAATGAGATATGCACCACATTGCTTCGAAGAAGCGGGGTGCGGCTTTCCGCAATTGACACACCTGGCCAAACACGATTTGGAGTTATCGTGTGTGGCCTTGGAGCTATTTACACATGCTTCAGGTAACCCCAACTTTGCATGTCTACATGAGCGATTTGTATGGCCGAAGCAGTGACAGTAATAGCACCTCCGCGGCAGTGGCATGAATGCCTTCACGCAGTAGCGGTACCAACTGGCATGCACCGACTCAGGGAGCTTGTCACAGTCGAACATGATGAAGAGTGTAGGGGTGGGTCTCAAGGCCCCTCCCTGTTTTCTCATCACAAGTTCGACCTTGACCACCCCTATGGTCTGCCAGCTCTAAGGTTATGTCCTCTATGAAGTAGTCAACGAGTTCCCTCGCATAAACAACTTCTTTCACAAAGTTCATGGTAGAGTGCGGCGTCACACTCACCGGGGTGCCATGAAGTGTCCGAAGAGCACTTATCTTGGCCGCCTCGGCGGGATTCGCCAGAAGGCTGCCGTCCGAGAAACGGGTCACCTTCGGCTCTCTACCAATTGCACTAGCTAATCCTCTACTCTGATGGATCATGTTGCCCTTAAACAACATGGTGCCATCAGTGGAGCGAATAACGAGGAAGCGTTTGAAGCCAGCGGGCTCAAAAATACCAGGTAACCTCTAAATGAGGGGCCCCAATGTCATCAAGGCTCCGCCCTGCGCCCTTTTGGTATTAGTCAGGGTCTCCGCAGCCAGGGGGCAGATGGGCCGGATGTGCCAATCTTGGCTTGGTCACTTACTGAAGCAGCAGACCCATCCGTCCCTGCTGGCCCCGCGGATGTAGAGGAGCCCCGAGTCTTTTTTTTTTTAAAGGAGAGTAGAAGGGGGGAATGAACCCGCTTCTCCCCTCAGCCAGGTCTTTCTCCAAGATGGAGAAGGTCCTGGCAGTCACAGGGGCACCGGTCGGAGGACCTTGCATAGGGGCGGACTCGAATTTGGTGCTAGGTGCTGAGCCCAGATTTGCTCCCATGGAAGGCCCTACTGTCTAAGGCTGGGTTGCCTCAAGGACCATGTCTATCTCAGGGGAACCTCCAGTTGGCCTTCCCCCAAGGACATCACAGGTCCTATTGGCAACAGGGTAATTAGTCATGTCTGGGGAGGCACAGGCCTTGATGATAGTTTATTAAAGGAGGGATTGAGACTGGGAAAATTATTATCTTTTCCCAAATGCGATGGATTGTTGTATCTTGTATTAGTTGAAGATGTGCATTAGGACTTAGATAGCTATAGAGTTTAGGTGTTTATTAGGGAAAGCGATAAGATTTTTTTCAAGAGGCGATACAAGTGAGTGCCTACATGGGCATATTTCAATAAGAATGTATAAAGTAGTAAACTATTGGGTGTGACGAGTATTTATATTGAAGTAAGGCTGTGCATTTGGGTGAATGATAACAGTAGTAAGCGGCTAGACATACACAGGGGGAAAATAAGATTATGTATTATCATTATGGCTGTTTAATATCTTTATGGATGGAGTACTGAAAGAATGACAAATGGTAATGGTGAAAAAGGCTGAGAGATTTAGAGGGAATAGTGCTGGATGGGTTATGTTAGTATATGCTGATGACCTGAGAGTGAAGGAGATTTGGTAATGTTGAATGAAGCCTTTGACAGGGTATCTGTGAAAAGTGTAGTAAAATTAAATGCTTAAAAGAGTAAGGTAATGGTTTTTGGCACCACAAAGTTTTAAATGGTAGGATAGAGTCTGGGTTAATCAGATTATTAGTGAATGATATGGGTGCTTGACTGTAAAATGTGCCAGGAAGCTTTGTCACATGAATATATTTACATTCATAAGTCTTGGCACACAAAACTTTTTTATTTATTAAAGCCATTAAATGGTAACTATATTTGTTTGAATGTATCAGAAAATATATTAAGAGAAATCTTTCACAAGCCTAGACAAAGAAATATCAAGTTATATATCTTATTATATTCTGCAGGCTACAACTTCGGCAATCACAAACACCTTTTTTAGCAAAAAAATAATCATTACTTGAGCACAAATAAGGTCTGAAAATATTAGAACTGTGAACACCATCACCCATGTGTACCTGTATTCCCATATCAAAAAATTCCTGTACTTCCATTCTCTTGATTTTAATTTCATAGCTATATTTTTGTATATTCTCCAGATATCTATATTTTTATTGACAATTTTCATAAATTACCCGTCCTTGAATTTGGCTGTGGCTAGTCCATTTGGGCTTTGCAGCATTTATTTTTGGCACTATTCATTCATTCCCATATCAAAATATCAGCTATGTACCATGTCCTAATAAAGGTACCACTCTCTGTTTCGTAATAATGTGGAACTGGAATTTGAGTTGGACATTTTCCAATGAGTGAGTCAGGTATTTTTTAAGGGGTGGATAGTTGCGGTGTCCAATATTATCCAATGGGTGTAGTCTGTCACCAAATTTTGAACACTACAATTCCTGGTTAGAGGAAGTTAAATTTCACTTTGTGGGGAATATGACCCTAGAAAAATGATTGGTGGCACATTTTTAATTTACTAACTTTACATATATAAAAAGTCTGCAATATATAGGGTTTCAGAAAGTTTGTATAGTGATGGATAACAGATTTACACTGCATTAGACATACCCAGAGGATATTCCTCATCTATATCCAGATTTATCTTATGCAATAAGAAAGTGGATAACTGCTACTACATCAAATACATAGTGTAGTAGAAGTTGCGAACAAGAAGTATGACATGTTATTAGGTTATAAGTTTTTGAGAGCAAATGCTATCGTAATTCACCCTGATGTAGAGATGATTGAATGCAAGAAAAGCTACAAGAGTAAGAAGTACCCTAGAAGACCTTATGGTCCATTCAGAGAGGGTACCTTTGGACTAGCAGTTGAGCATGCACAGTTCTGCTCAATGGATTACATGCCCAAACGGCCACTTTTCAAGACTTTGTCCAGTCTTGACTTGAACTGATCAACAGAATTGCTGTTGACAACTTCCACTGGAAGTGCATTCCAGCTACTACAGATGCTGCATATGAAAAATCTGCCACACAGATCGCGGTGGTAACGCTTCAGCTCAAGTTTGTAGCCGCAATTTCTAGTTCTGCCCTCACTAAGTTGGAAAACATCAGTGTAGTCTATGAGTCTCCAATGAGAACAGATCTAATTCCCTTAATCTATCGTCGCAACTTTTGTGTCTGATAAGAGAGAATCAGTTTGGTTTCCCTGGCTTGCACACATTCCAATCTCGCGACATCCTTTTGAAACAAAGTACTCCAAAATTGTACGGCATACTCCAGGTGTGGCCGGACAAGTAAATTGTACAAACAAGAGTACTATTTCCTTGTTTCAATATCCAAACTGTCGCTTTATATAGCCTTTTCTTCACCTCTATGCGGTTTCGAGAACTTGATGTCACTGTCGTAGAATGGACTCCCGACGATATACCATATATCACTATTCGTTGAGGGAACTTCTTTAATTATCTTTAGAGTGCGTTAATGTCTGGCGGGCCGATATTATGTATCTTCGATATGCTTAAGAAGTGGAACTGAGCTCAAGGATAATAATATTGCTATCATTAATAAAATAGAGTTTTATTAATAATAACTATCAACAAACACAAGACGGAAAATATTGACATAAACAGAGAATGGAAAGGGTTGTGGGGGCTCGGGCTAATCCGAGGATTAAAAGATCTAAAAAGGTAAAACAAATATAGAGTTAAAGAGATGGGATGGTTCGCTAAACCATTTAAAGAACAGGATAGAATTGACAAAAGGGTTAAGTACTCAAAGGTGACGTTTAGCTTACGTAACTTTATACGAGTGGTGCAGTGGAAGGTGACGTGAAGGAATTTTTGGTCCACTGGTGAGTTCCAGCCGAAGGGGGGGGGGGAATAAAAGGATCCTGACGTGGCGTCTTGGGAATGTAAACCGTTCTCGACGAACGGCTTGAAGAACAATGACTGTTCTTCGTTGTTCTCTTCCGAACAAACAAACCCGGGGGGGGGGGGGTGAGAACCGTCTCTTGTCTACGGGCTCAAGAACAATGGCTGTTCTAATGTTGTTCTCCTCTGAACAATGGGGGAAGGGTGAGAACCGTTTCTTGGCGAAGGGCTCGAAAGAACAATGGCTGTTCTAACGTTGTTCTCTTCCTGAACAACGAGGGAAGGGGTGAGAACCGTCTCTTGTTTACGGGCACAAGAACAATGGCTGTTCTAATGTTGTTCTCCTCTGAACAACAAGGGGGAAGGGTGAGAACCGTTTCTTGGCGAAGGGCTCAAAAGAACAATGGCTGTTCTACATTGTTCTCTTCCTGAACAACGAGGGGGAAGCCTTAAGGACTTGGTGTCACGAAAGGCTCGAACCTTTGGCACTCAAGGGATATTGTCCTCCTTCTGGACAAGTGATGGTGAATCTCGAGGTCGAGGTCCCTTGGCGCACAAAGTGAGAGAGGGTCGTGGTGATGTTTCGCGACGAAAATCTGGATCTCCAATCTGCTCTTAGTGGTAAAGTTTCCATCTAAATAGTCGAGACACTCCCTTGGCGTGGGGGACAATGGAGTGGGAGCTTCGAGGGAATGAACAGCCGAGCCTGGGAACAATGCCTTATCTGCCCATAAGCCTAACTCAATCTGGCGAGGTCGGCGTATGGGGGCGAACGGGGGGGACGATAACCTCCTTGTTTAAACATTGACATCCGGTGGCTGTGATAAGGCGCCAAGCTTCGACGCGAAGATGCACGTGGGAGCATCGTGGTTTTAAAATAATATGTGATAGGAGTTGAAACTAACGCTGCTCAACCCGTTCTATCACAGTCACTAGTGATTGTTACACCCAAGTCCTTCTCGGTATCAGTGCGTTCAAGAGCAGTGCCCTTAAGGATATACTATGATTGGGGGTTTTGGTGGCCGATATGCATTACTTTACATTTGTTCATGTTAAAAGGTATTTGCCATGTGTCCAACCACTCACCAATCTTCCGGAGATCTTCTTGTAGGCGGGTAGTGTTTCCTTCCTTTGCAACGTTCATACCAAGCTTGGTATCGTTGGTAAATTTAGAAATCTTTGCAACCATGTCGTTAACATAGATGGTGAAAAGTAGTGGCCCCAGGACAGAACCTTATGGTACACCGCTGGTGATGGGCACCCACTTAGAAGCCTGTCCATTCAGTACCACCCGTTGCCATCTGCCGCTTAGCCAGCTCTCTATCCAACCTGCTACCTTTTCATCTATGCCCAGATTTGAATGGAAGTTTGAAGTGTCAATGGTATGTGTATCCAGATGGAAATGTGAAAGTGAATATCATGGAAGGTCTGGAGGTATATGCAATGGAGTGTGTGCCTGTTAAGTGGAATGAAACATTGAGTGTTATGATTAGATGGGATTCTGATGTTGAGATAAGTGTGAATGATGGGAATATGTATGTCTTGGATGGTAGTGCTGCAAACTATTGATTGAAGTGAGTTGTGTATGTGTTTGATTGTATAATTGATAGGAAAGATCTGAGTGTGTCCATACAAGTTTGGCCTGATCTGTGAAGAAAGAGTTTGAGAGGAGTACAAGTAGGAGATAAATTGGGTGTGTTAAATACAGTGGTGAATATGGAGAATGATATGCATGTGGTAATGCAAGTGTACTTTCCGTGAGTGTAAAGTCAAATGTAGGGAAGTATGAAGATTTGAATGAGCAAGTGAAATTGAAAGAAAAGTTAAGCAAAAGGCTTACAGGATTTTGTGGAATAGGAGAGGTGCCTTGAGTCAAGGGAATGAGGACTTCGGCAATGCTCGCTTGCCTGAGTTTAAAATTGTTTTGAGTAATGACATGCTGATTTACCAAAGGCCTCATCATTTCCCTCTCCCTGTGGCTCAAGAGATCAAGGAACAGTATGAAGAATTAGAGAAAATTGGTATAATTGAGCTGAGTGTGAGTGCTTGGAATTATCCAATTATACCTGTACAAAAGCAAGATGGATGTTTGCGACAGTGTATTGATTACACTATCCAACAAATTTTAACTTTATTTCTGCTACTTGAGTAAATGTTGTAATTAACTAATTTTGGTGCACTGATTCCAAATCTGTGCTCAGATTTGTCCTAGCACGTAAGGTTCCTGAGTTATGCAACTAGGCTATATGACTCACTTTGTCACCTTGGATCAATTAATTATTACGAGTTTGAGAAGAATGAGATGTTTCTGAGCAAAGGTTTGGAATCAGGGCACCCTATTTGGCATTATGTATGTCCTTTTGCAGACCCAAACAAATATTTATTTTTAATATTTAAGGGGCTATCTGGCGACTGCCGACTTAGGCATAAGTCGCCGTAAACAAACAGCCTAGTTCTAGGCTACTTTAAAAAATTGAACAGGAAACAACACTAAAAAGAAATAACAATAACAAAGCAATAACAAAAACAACAACAACAATTAAACTTGGTTAAATGAAAGGGAGAAGGCCGGCCTCCCCCAAAAGTCAATAAATCCACCAGTCAAAGTGCATGCACTCGTCCCGAGTACAAGGGACAGGCGGTAGCGACCCCGCCCATCCCGGTACCGGGACAGGTGTCATGCGCGAAGATCACCCAGACTGGGACATTCAACAAGAATGTGCCAAACAGTCTGGGGGACGACGCAGTCGTTGAAATAGGGCGCAGGCGAGCGCTCCATCAAATAGCGATGCGTCACACAAGTGTGCCCGATTCGGAGATGACAGAAAGCAACCTGAAGCCACCGCGGCATTGGGGGATAGGTCCATGGGAACAGTCGCGGCGCAATGGCACGCAACTTTAAGTTCCCTTTGACTGTCTCCCATCTTCTTTGCCAAGCAGTCCAAAGAGCTGCCCGTATTCCTGCCATGTAGTCAGTGTGAGGAAGAGCAAAACGCTGGTCCGGTCACAGAGTCCTCGCGGACTCTTTGGCGCCCTCATTCTATGCAATTCTTACATGTCCAGGAACCCAGCAGAAGATAATCTCGACATCTGCCCGGCTCGCCAAAACCGTGGCGTCACGGATTTCGTGAACCAGGGGATGCGGAGATTCCAATGTCCCGAGAGCACTCAGGGCACTTTGTGAGTTGCTATAGATCACAATCCAGGCTCCGAACCGGGCACGTCGCATAATCTCCCGTACCGAGTGGTGTATTGCCACCAGCTCGGCCGTGAAGACAGATGCAGCGCCTGGTAGAGCCCCCCTGACTTCAAACAGAGGGGATACGGCGTGGAAGCCGACCCCCTCTTGGGACTTGGAGCCATCCGTATACACTGGCACGGTACCAGCGTGACACGATGTGTGCTCCAAAAAGGTCGAACGCAATACTCCCGGTGCAGTACAAGCTTTGGGAGCAGAGGCGTGGCGACAAATAGCCAAATGTGGTACCCTCCAGGGTGGCATCCTGGGCAGAACCAGGAGCGCCACCGGCTTGAGAGCTATATCTACCTCTCGAAGCAGTTTCCTGGCCCTAAACCCAAAGGGCTTAGGGTATGACTATCGTCTCTCGGCGGCATAGGCACCATCGAGATCAGCTGCGGATGCAGTGAGAGCTGTTGGCGACTGAGGGAGGTGCCGAGCTGGCGCGTACAGGCAAGTGATGCACTGCACGCGGCGCAGAGCGAGTGGCATCTCCCCAGCATCGACCAACAGGCTCTCAATGGGGGAAGTGCGGAAGGCACCGGTCGCAAGGCGAAGGCCGGTGTGGTGGGTGTATCGAATCCACCTTCCGCAATAAACGCTCGGCTGCGGATGCATAAAACTCGCATCCATAGTCGAGCTTCGAGCGAACAAAGGATCGCTAAAAAAGTAAGGCAGTAGCCCTATCAGCGCCCCAAGTGCTGAACGTCACAGAACGGAGAATGTACATGGCGCGGGTACAAGAGACCCTAAGGCTGCGAATATGAGCCTCCCAGGTGAGGCATCGGTCGAATACAAGACCAAGGAAACGGTGCGACTCAACCACATCCAGGCGCACCCCATTAAGAAACAAATCTAGGTCGGGGTGAAGCCGTGGATGGCGGCAGAAGTGCACTACCTTAGTCTTGGTCAAAGAAAACCGAAACCTGTGCGCTTCGGCATAGCGTGAGATGCGGTTCAATGCCTGTTGGAGTTGACGCTCCAGAGTTGGCATCTGGGCTGCGCCAAAAGAGATCGAAAGGTTGTCCACATAGAGCGTAGCAAGAACATCTTCTGGCAGCACCGAGGTGATGCCGTTGATGCTCAGGGCAAAGAGTGTGAGACTGAGGACACTTCCCTGCGGGACACCCTCTTCCTGCTCCTTTGGGCTGGAGAGGGCTCCCCCCACCCATACGCAGAATCGACGATCTCGCAAAAATTCAGATATATACATTGGGAGGCATCCCCTCGCCCCCATCGTGTGGAAAGTCTCCATGATACCGTATCGCCATGCGGTATCATAGGCCTTCTCCAGACCCAAACAAGATATGTATTACATATAAAAGAGGTAGTACTCACCTAACTATAAATTTCCTCAAAAATGGCAATTTTTTATTATATACCAGTTTTCTAATAAAGCAAGTTTTAGAGTAGCCCTTCATTATCATCTCAAACAACTGGGTTGACCTTGTTGGGGTGGCAGGGATTACTGATATGGGAGTTGCAATCCTGCTGCCACAATACCATTAGTTTCACATATTGCAATATGACTGACTGAGTTTTTATACTCTTTATCTAACAAATAAGTGAATTAGTATAAATAAAATTAGTTGCTTTAAAAGTATTATTTTTTAAAAACTGAATAAATACCTCAAAAGGAGAATCATCTTCAAAAGTTACTCCTTTTTCTAATTTTTCTTGTTTAATTGGCATATTAGGAAAGTCCTGCCAAAAAAATACATAAAATAATTTCACACCTTTGCGACTTTATAAAAATACTCAAGAGAAATGATTAAAACCAGACTTTTTTAAAAGAGTGAAATTATAAGAACTTTTAGGTGGTGTTCTTATTTTACAAATTGACTTGTCTCTTTCAATTTTTTTTTAAATGTAATACCCTCCCTCTCACTACTACCCACCATACCCACAGTGCTTGGAGCCTGTTTAGGGTCTGGATAGCGTGGCTACAAGGGACTACAAAGGAGTACCAGGCCTCACCCCCTCTTTTTGAGGGCCAAAAGGAGAAGGGGGGAAGGGCAAGATGTTGTCTCCAACCTTTTTCATTTTTCTTTAATCTTAGAGGTCCCTCCCAAGGGGCTGGATGATGCCATAGAAAGGGTAACGCCTTGCTACAACTGAAATCTGGAGAAGTCCATGCCCTCTCAACCCCAGTGCCCATAGAGAAACTGGTGCTCTCTCTTCGAGTGATCTTTAGCACCTCTTTTAAATGTCTTTCTGACACCTGTATAGACCCAACAGAGGGTGAGTGTAAAACTTTCTTTAAAGAAAAAATCCTAGGGGTAAATCCAAAATCTTAAAATAGTAAATGAGGTAAAACAAGTAATTTGGTAAGAGTTTGACCACAAATAGGGACTCTTTTTGAAGATTTTAGTTCTCAGTAGGGAGCTATAGTTTAATATGGTAGGTTGTATGAAGTTAACCTGAAATGGGACTCTGTCTGGCAACTTACCACACTGGATGTGACTTAATTTTACTATAATCAATCAATGCTTCCACTTGGCTAGGTCATAGTCCATAAAGAGTAAACAAATATATCATAATAAATTTATCAACAAAATGGATACTTTTACAATGAATGGATAAATAGACACAATAATTTGGAAAATCAATCATACAAAAGCAATTTCAAACTTACCCGGCATTAAAGAAATAGATTCTTTTAAATATATTTAATTCCCCAAGTAATTTCAAAAGATACATTATGAACTATTGACAGGAGAGATTAAAAAGATAATTACAGTAGTAACCTCAGAGAAATTTATTAGGAAACTAGTTTCAGAAGTATATTAACTTTGAGGACAGAAGATGGAGGTCAATACCGTTCCCAAACTAGTTGTCTAATGATACAACAGTAGATTTTATTTAGAACAAGTGACTACAATATAATGAATAAATTATAGTCAGATTCTTCTCTTATGTTTAACAACAACCCTCTTGAAGGATGAATTTGATAAATCATGTACTGTCATGGTTGAAGGACTAGAACAGAAATAAAATTTAATTCATGATTCAGTTTTATCTGCAAAAATTTAGCAATGCAAATTTGAAAAATAAGTTGATCTTAAATTAATTTGATGCACTTTAGGGCCAGGAAATAGTCGCCACAACTACAAGCTTTATATATCAATATCAGTATGGGTTGTGCAACCCATCATTCCTGGATGTCAAGTTGGACAAACTCATAGTGGCTGTCCAAGATCTGGCATGAGAGTCTGAGAGTATCAATAATTTTAGCCTCTTTAGAAGACAGGAGTTGATCCCCTTGTCTCTTTCAAGCTCTTGTATGAATTGATCTATATTTTCTCAGAAAAACTTTTGACTATCCAGGTTGCACATTCTCTGAGATATTATTCCTCATAGCAGAGGTATGCCACACAATATTTGGATCAAAACTTTCTGCAACATTTATTACACTGGTATGTACTCGACCATATTAAGTGCATTTTCAAAGATTCAGTAATCAAATAAACATAAACCAATCTATATTTATTGACAGTATACTTAACAGAAGAAAAATACATCTTAACAACAAACACAAGCCAAGAATAACAAAATGCAACATTCAATCACTAATCAAATAAGAAAAAGGGGACTGGAAAGCCTTCCTTAACACACCCAATCACAAAAAGGAGGCAGAGATTCTGGCGGAACTATGAGGAAATTTACAACCTTTAGCAATAGAGACCAAGCAGTGGCAGATCCGGGCTAAAAGTTTTGGGGGAGCTAACCTGAGTTCCTTCCTCTCAGTAGTGTGAAAAAAGGGCATTGATCAATAATAATGGTTATCTTACACAGCATTAATAATAACAGTATCTCATACAGGAGTGAACAATGGCTCTCTCAGATCCAATTTTTTCCACAGATCACAAAATTATGAATTTTTGTACCTCAGCTAATGTATAATACTGAATGTATAATAACATAACTTTCTGATTAGTAGAATAAGAGTATGGCTTAAAAAGATAAATGGGTCTGAAATTGGAGGGGAAGGGGGGCTGGGACCAAGACACAAAGCTCTCTACTTAGACACAGAGTCAACTTCACCAAAAGGCAAACACACTCATACAATACTACACAAAAATTACTAACAGAATACCTGACCTCAACTGCAAAAGACCACAACATGCTCACACAATTCATTATAGAAATGGTAGTTCAGGTTATATGACAGGTAAAATTTCCCCCAGCCCTGACAAGATATCAAATATTCAGCTAAAATACCTAGGTCCAAAAGGCATCAATGCTCTCAAACACATTTTTCAACCACTCTATCTCATGTAACAGTCTAAATGTCTTGAAATATGCCCCCATAAAACAAATCCTCAAGCCAAATAAACCATCTGCTAACTCCACTTCATACAAACAAAATCTTCCTATTCTGCACCTCTTCCAAAATAATGGAATATCTACTACTAAATAAAATCAACTTCACATCCTATTAAATCCCTCTCAACATGGATGCAGCTAATTCTACTAGATATGTACTATACTAACATCCCTCAAATTATACACAAGGTTTCAGCCAACTCACTCCACCATGCAAAAGATTCATGGCAATAATAAACATAAGCAAAGCATTTGATTAATTATATCTTTGATGAAAACAAGTGCAGGAAATATTGGAATAATTCTTATGGTAGATCATAAGAGTAAATTTGCATATGATGCTCTGTTGAAAGATGAGCATGATTATTGTGTAAATAGTGGAGCAGTTTTCCCAATATAATAAAGCATGTTTCAGTGATAATGTTCTGGAGTTTGTGGGTTAACCTTTTGGAAGAATGTTAAGAATGAAGCGAGCATCTGGATATGGAGATTCAAATAACTGAAGGACTCTGTGAGTTGCTATCAATTATGAAATTAACTCTGAACCAGGTATGATACAATCCCCCCATTGTGGTATATTGCCAGCAACTTGGTTGTGAAGATAGTTGCAGGCCCAGGAAGAGCCCCATCAACTTCAAACAGGGGGAAGGAAGCATGGAAGCCAACACCCCTTTCAGGCTTGGAGCCATCTGTGTACACAGGCTTAGTATATGCTCCAAGAAATACAAATGCAATACTCCTAATGTGTGGAAGCAGAGGTGTGGTGACAAATGCTCAGGTGGTATCCTCATGGGTGCCACTGGCTCAAGCATTATACTGAACTCTCAAAGGAGTTTCTTACCCATGAAACAGAAAGGTTTAGAGGATGAATGGACTCTCTCATTGAAAGGACAACCATTTAACATGAATCCTCCCAGATTAATTAAAACTTTTTGTTTTAAAATCTGATTTCACTAAATTTTACACGGTATAACATACGAGTTGGTATCACTTGCCATGTCAAGTATAAATTATTTAACTTAATTGTGTGCAAGATATGACACATTACCATATGGTCATATTATGAGGGTATGGATACAAAAATTGAACGGAGCATATATTTGGCAGAAACAAACGTTCCTTACAACTAATTTGTATACACGAAAACATCATCTAACTCTAAAAATTACAGCATGAATGTTTCCGCTCCTCGACTAAATTGCTGGCATGAAAATAATTTAAGCTTGTGCTACAAATTCATACAAAATAAGTATATTTATGAAACAAATTGTTTAATTTTTGGTAAAACAAAAATATTACTTGTTGCATATGTATCATCAATTGTGTTAAAGTTTCCTTGATATGGTTCGAAAGTGATCAAATATCCTGAGGGAGAATTTTGATACCATATTTTATCACCAAAACGGATTGGTTAGTTGCAAATTGATTGTTTGCAACCATGCTTTCCAAAGTACTCCACTGTAGCTTCATCTGAGACACTTTGAGATGGCATGTAATGTTCCATGAAATGATGTTGCATAAGCGTAATTAGTGGTCGAACCTTAGAAAATTTATCTTTGTACTCAAGCTCTGAGTTGTCATGAAAATGCAATGCTTTCATGATTTGGTCAAACCTGTTGTGACACATCGCATTATAAATGGCCTGATTCCTCAAATCGTCCCCATCACACCAATATGCTACTTTACTTGAAGTACTACTATACCCAGAAACTATGAAAATACTCAAGAAAACTTGCAGCTTATATAAACTAAGATTTAAGCTTGGTAGATTCTTTTGAGAAGCATACAGATTTGATTGGATGACAATGTGATTACACACTTCATCCTCAAAGAATAGTTAAAAAAACATTACCTAGGCGTAAAATCCCTATATTTTGACAGATTTGACTTAGGAAATATTGGAGAAAGTACTTCCACTTTTGACAACATCCAATTGAAGGAATGAACTATTTTAGATAGGTGAGATAGTGGTATATCATCCTCAGCAGCACTGGGGTCATCTGAATCAGGTGAAAGCTGATTGCCTTTCTTTCAACAAAGTTCAGCTGGCGCAAGTAACTGATTAGAGGTGATGGTATGTTGGTAGCTTTATTTTCACTATCCACTGAATCTTCATCTGTTAGATGGTGAGGCTCTGGAGGTTCTATATAAATATCACCGGTCTCGTCTCAAAAGTCCAACCATTAATTCAGCATCAACTTTCTATGAAGGGATGAAAAACTTATTCATTTGTTACTAGTGTGCCCATATGGTAACACAGGAAAATAGTGTTATAAACATAAAACTATATAATTATATATTGCATTATATACTCAAAACAATAGTTAATTAGTGTATCTTTGATGTGCATCTTCCAAAATAGTAAAAAAATAATTGCAATATGGAAAAAAATTACCTATTTTTTCCAGACATTTTTTTACTCTCGGAAAAAAATCTTGTGTTGGTGATATAAGAACAAGTGAGTAACTGCGGTCACGTAGACTTCATTCACCTACCATTAGAGATACTTGTTCAAACATGTTTAAACCTGTAATCGGTAGTGAAACAGGCCGGCGGCATCTTTTCACCATTCAAAGCCACGATGCTGAGCATCATCACAGAGGCCGGGTGCTTGGTGGTGGAACTGTAGCAGACCTCGGAAATGCCCTGGCCAAAGCTTACCACACATTCATTCTACTTGTTGATGACTGGATCGACCGGGAAGGTTTTTTCATTAGAAGAAAAAAATGAGAATTTGATTGCCATGATTCCAAGTTGTTGAGAAGGCTACGACAGTGCTCCTGATGTTGTTTTCACATACGGTTGGTGAGCAAAAGCCTTACCACACATCTCAAGCTTTTCCACCATCCTCCTTGATGGCTCTGGACAGTGTCACCACCAAAACGTTCTTCATGAATGCAATTATTTTGAGCTTTGGCTCACTTTCAAAGGCCGTTCTCACAGCCAAATACTTGACAACTTGGTGTGCTTGAATGAGGTTGATCTTTGAGGTCTTCCCTATTCTTGAGCCTCCCCACAACTCTGTGGATGATCATCCTGCTGGCAATGTCAGACTTGTTGTGGCCCGCATGCAGGAGAGCAAGAGATCTCTATTCTTTTCACTTCCATCTCGATACACCTTCACACAATGGAAAAGACATTTAAATGACCAATGCTAGAAAAGTAGAACTTTAAAATTGTTTGACAGAACTTTTTCTATCACACATGTAAACCTCTCAAAAAGGATAAAAAAACCTCTAAGTGTAACATAACTTTTACAAAACCCGGTAGAATGTAAATGCCATTGCCCCCATCACCCACTCCAGCACTAAGATGGGATGAGGTCTCAATTTTTAGAAAGGTTTCTTCTATTTTAAAAATACACCAAGATTGCAATAAACTGAGTGCACTCTATACTTTTTCCAAAGAGAAAAAATTTAAAGAGAAGATGGTGAGCTATACCTCACATCCAGCTGTTCACACCTATCCTAAGAAGGTTAGACTTTTCAAGGGCTACCTCCATGGTTACATTAATGATGATATTCACACCAGTCTAGCGGCCACCCTAACTGGAAGTTACCCAGTGGGCAGTCATTATCAAAGATGATTTTTCAAAGGTTGCAGCCAGGAACTGAGAGGAACCTCTTGCTAATCACCAACAGGATCTTAAGATGTCATTTAACAGACTCAATCATGGGTTTTCACTATCCTAGTGGATATGAGACTTGACTGATAGCATCAAAGCATGGCTTCAATCTTAGGGAGTGTGGACACAAAACTTTCAAGAGCATCATAAGTTGACCACCCAAGGGAGGATATGCTGATATTCATCCCCATGAGGCTAAGTAGTTCACCATGCACATAGTCAATCACAACACAGCTCATTTTCCTACTGTCTTCACAGTACATCATACCCACTTTGTTCTGGAACCCTCATGATGGTGTAACCCTGAGGGTCACTTATTTAGCTGTAGAATTATAATTATGTAGTTTTTTTGCTTTTAAAATAAATTTGATTTGTTTCTTCTATAATATCAAAGCCTCAAATCCCAGCAGCCATTCTTTTTAAATAAAAGAGATAAAATTTAAAAAGGATTCGGGACAACAACTACAACCGGGGTAGGGTAACATATTAGTAGAATCTGATAAAACCACTATGGCATTCATCATCCAGCTAAAATAGTTAGGATGTAATTTCATTTATCAGCGCATGAATAGGAATAGAGTTCTTTCTTTGTCTCCAGGTTCCAGTGTTGGACCTATTCCTGCATTGGACTTGTTCTGGTTTTTTGGCCCATTCCTGTATTCAATTCACAACCCTCACATTAGGTTTGGTCAGTCTCAGTATTTGATATCTAATCTTTGTGTACAATCAGTCTTTCTATGATTGATCTCTGTCTGGCCAATTCCTTAACTTGGGAGATTTGTCCAAAAAGCCTCACTCCATCTCGGAATCCATCCATGTATTATTCACTCAAATCAAGAACTCTGATTCTTAGGTGCAAATCTTTAAGGCTCATTGCTGGACCTTGTTATTAGGATCAAACCTGTCCAAGGCTTCTTACCCAGCTTGTTTCTAGGTGTGGATTCATTGAGAATTCAATCTGGAACCACAAAGCATTCGCTCAACCTTTAGATTTCAGATAGCAATTGATTTTTGTAACCTATTTACTAACTAGTCTCTAACAAAATTTAAAATACTATTTATAGAACTTGTAAATAAATTTTAATTAAAAGTATACATAATAGCTTCATTATTAACCAGAGCTGTTCACCAGTGCCATCTAAGCAATCTAGTAACTTTGTCCCTTACTAAAGAGACATCTGCTACTGTATCAAGAGGTGCGAATTACAACCTCCTTCAAATACCAGTGAAAATTGTGTGTCAGCCCACTGAGTTAAGCAGATTTTTTTTTTAATAGTGCCTACCTGGAAACTGCCAACAAGGAAATAAGTTGCTGTACTCAAACTCAAGCTTAATACAAGGTGACATTAAAATAAAAATAAGCAAAAAACACCAAACCCCCCAAAAAGAAAGAACGAAACCCAAGAAATAAAGCAAAAGCAAGAAGGCATGCTGGAACATCAAAGATAGAAGCATGCCTCCCCCTGGTGCATGATGATGCAACTGATACCAGAGTCAAATAAAATAGGAGGCCGCCAGCCTCCTCCAAAAGGTCAGATAGTCTACAAGTGTGCAAGTAAACTCATCCCAAGTACAAGGGACAAGTGGTAGAGACCCTGCTCAACCCAGTACTGGGACAAGTATGAAGATGAAATAAACTGGGACATTCAACAAGAATGTGCAGAACAGTTTGGGGATGAATGCAGTCAGTCATCACAGTAAGGTACATGGGAACGGTCCATCAAATGGCAGTGCATCCAGCAAATGCGCCCAATTCAAAGATGACAGAAAGCGGCCTGAAGACCTTGAGGCATTGAAGGGTATGCCCATCCACCTCAGGCCAGTAACAGAGTATTTGTATCTATCACCCATATGGGGACTCATATCCACATACCCCAATGTGGAGTACTAGTGTCCCCTATTGGGATAATCATGTCCATATACCCCTATGCAGAACAGGCTTACCAGCAAGTGTATTTTGATCTATATGTACATTTCATTAGCAAATTCAAGGATCTCATCCACAAGATACCATTATGTAACTAAGAAAAGTCACAGCCCATTACATGCAGAAATAGGGTTAGTGGCGTGCAAACCAGTCATCCCACTAATGGTGCCCCAATGCCCAGGACTCCTCAAGCCTATTTTCTTGCAACCTGTGGGCATTGTTTACAGAAGTTCAAAGGCTTCTCTTCTGAAGTCACATGAGGGAGCTGGTTAGGTCCTTAACCCATTAGCTGCCTGAGAGCCATTCAAGGTCCCTGACTCAGTGCTACGTAATCACCTGAGGGCCTTTTGTGGCCTTTTACATTTAGACTTCTAATCACCCTGATTGTTATGATGATTCAGCATTTTTTTGGTTTCACTCATATTAGTGATTAATCATCCACTTAAAATACATAGATGCTTTAGGTCTGTCCTTCTTTGTTTGAAACTGAGATTTATGAATGAGAGTAACTTGACCCAGTTCTAGTCCACACCACACGGTTGATTTATGCTTCACAAGTGTGTAAACATGTTTTTTGATGACTTCTTTGGGGGGGGGAGTAAAACTGTTTTCCATTTTTTACCCAATTAAAATAAGGAAATGCCTTAGGTTACCATGTTATTCAAAGTGCATGAATGCAAGAAAGCCTATTCACAGAGTATGTATGCAAGGTGAAAAATATTTGTTAAAATGTTTATCAACAAAATTTCCAAAATTTTGAGATATATTTTTTTTTTTTTTTTTTTTTATAGAGCCCATCTGGCAACTACCCACTTGGGCATAAGTCGCCGAAAAACACGACAGCCTAGAATTAGGCTACTTTAAAGTTAAAATATGAAAACTTAACAATCAATATAAATTGGAAAAACTTAACAATCGAAGCAATCTCCGGCAGCGGGGGGAGGTCCCCCTCACCCCGGTGCAGGAGAGTGCAACCTAAAACAAAACAATAACAAAAAAAGGAACCTTAAATAAAGGGGAGAAAGCCGGCCTCCCCCAAAAAGTCAATAAGTCCACCAGTCATGGTGCACGCACTCGTCCCGAGTACAAGGGACAGGCGGTAGCGACCCCGCCCATCCCGGTACCGAGACAGGTATCGTGCGCGAAGATCACCCAGACTGGGACATTCGACAAGAATATGCCGAACAGTCTGGGGGACGACGCAGTCGTTGCAATAGGGCACATGCGAGCGCTCCACCAAGTAACGATGCGTCACACGAGTGTGTCCGATTCGAAGACGACAGAAAGCAACCTGAAGCCGCCGCGGCATTGGGGGATAGGTCCATGGGAACAGTCGCGGCGCAATGGCACGCAACTTTAAGTTCCCCTCGACCGTCTCCCATCTTCTTTGCCAAGCAGTCCGAAGAGCTGCCCGTATTCCTGCCATGTAGTCGGTGTGAGGAAGAGCGAAACGCTGGTCCGGTCGCAGAGTCCTCGCGGACTCTTTGGCGCCCTCATCGGCGCGCTCATTCCCCGCAATTCCTACATGTCCAGGAACCCAGCAGAAGATAATCTCGACATCTGCCCGGCTCGCCAAAACCGTGGCGTCACGGATTTGGCGAACCAGGGGATGCGGAGATTCCAATGCCCCGAGAGCACTCAGGGCGCTTTGTGAGTCGCTATAAATCACAATCCGGTCTCCGAACCGGGCACGTCGCGTAATCTCCCGTACCGAGTGGTGTATTGCCACCAGCTCGGCCGTGAAGACAGACGCAGCGCCTGGTAGAGCCCCGCTGACTTCAAACAGAGGGGATACGGCGTGGAAGCCGACCCCCTCTTGGGACTTGGAGCCATCCGTATACACTGGCACGGTACCAGCGTGACACGATGTGTGCTCCAAAAAGATCGAACGCAATACTCCCGGCGCAGTACAAGCTTTGGGAGCAGAGGCGTGGCGACAAATAGCCAAATGTGGTACCCTCCAGGGTGGCGTCCTGGGCAGAACCAGGGGCGCCACCGGCCCGAGAGCTATATCTACCTCTCGAAGGAGTTTCCTGGCCCTAAACCCAAAGGGCTTAGGGTATGACTGGCGTCTCTCGGCGGCATAGGCACCATCGAGATCAGCTGCGGATGCAGTGAGAGCTGTTGGCGACTGGGGGAGGCGCCGGGCTCGCGCGTACAGGCGAGTGATGCACTGCACGCGGCGCAGAGCGAGTGGCATCTCCCCAGCATCGACCAACAGGCTCTCAATGGGGGAAGTGCGGAAGGCACCGGTCGCAAGGCGAAGGCCGGTGTGGTGGATCGAATCCACCTTCCGCAATAAACGCTCGGCTGCGGATGCATAAAACTCGCATCCGTAGTCGAGCTTCGAGCGAACAAAGGATCGATAAAAAAGTAAGGCGGTAGCCCTATCAGCGCCCCAAGCGCTGAACGTCACGGAACGGAGAATGTCCATGGCGCGGGTACAAGAGACCCTAAGGCTGCGAATGTGAGCCTCCCAGGTGAGGCGTCGGTCGAATACAAGACCAAGGAAACGGTGCGACTCAACCACATCCAGGCGCACCCCATTAAGAAACAAATCTGGGTCGGGGTGAAGCCGTGGATGGCGGCAGAAGTGCACCACCTTAGTCTTGGCCAAAGAAAACCGAAACCTGTGCGCTTCGGCATAGCGAGAGACGCGGTTCAATGCCTGTTGGAGTCGGCGCTCCAGAGTTGGCATCTGGGCCGCGCCAAAAGAGATCGAAAGGTCGTCCACGTAGAGCGTAGCGAGAACATCTTCCGGCAGCACCGAGGTGATGCCGTTGATGCTCAGGGCAAAGAGTGTGACACTGAGGACACTTCCCTGCGGGACACCCTCTTCCTGCTCCTTTGGGCCGGAGAGGGCTCCCCCCACCCGTACGCGGAATCGACGATCTCGCAAAAATTCAGATATAAACATTGGGAGGCGTCCCCTCGCCCCCATCGTGTGGAGAGTCTCCATGATACCGTATCGCCATGCGGTATCATAGGCTTTCTCCAGATCAAAAAACACCGTGGCGTAGTGCTGTCTACGAAGGAAAGCCTCGCAGACGGCATTTTCCAGTCGGAGCAGAGCATCCGACGTGGAGTGGAACTTACGGAAGCCGCACTGTGCAGAAGACAGATGGCCTCCGCTGTCCAGGAAATAGGCTAATCTAACATTTACCAATTTCTCCATCAACTTGCACACGCAAGAGGTTAGAGAGATTGGGCGGAAACCGGTCGGAGTAGAGTGATCTCTCCCCGGCTTGCGAAAGGCGAGCACAGTAGCGATTCGCCAGGAGTCTGGGAGGAGACCTTCCACCCAGATCCTGTTGAACAAATCTAATAGAAAGGCCATGCCTCGCTCACCCAGGTGTCGAAGCATGGCGTACGGGACATCGTCCGGACCATGGGCGGTGTCCGCGCACGAAGCGAGAGCGGAACGCAACTCACTCACAGTAAACTTGTCGTTGAAGGGTTCTCCGCCTCTGGAGGTAAAGTCCAGCCGGCGGCCTTCCGCGACATCACGACGTGCATTGAATGCTGGCGGAGCAGCATCACGGCTAGAGAATGCGGAAAAAGCGGTCGCTAAGGATTCCGCCACGGACGCGGGGTCCGAGATTGCGGTCCCATTCTCCTGGAGAACGGGAGGGGGGTCCTGCGAGAACTTGCCCCGAATCCTTTTGACTCGCTTCCACACCTCAGCTAAAGGGGTCTTCCCGTTAAGTGAAGACACGTATGCCCGCCAAGAAGAGCGGCGGGCGTGCTAGGAAATATACCGGAACCTAGCCCTAGCCCGACGAAATTCAGCGACGGTGAAATCGTTCGGGCGGCGCTTATAGCACATGTAGGCATAACGCTTCTGTTTGAGGGCCGTCTCACACTCGGCCGACCACCATGGGAGTGGTCGGCGTGCAAAACGGCCAGACGTCCTAGGAATAGTAGTCAGGCCCACGGCGATGAGGTTGCCGGAGAAGAACTCAACGGCCTCATCTACCGACCTAAACTCCTTGACTGAGATAGAGAATTCAGTCATTTCCTGAAATGCAGGCCACCGCGCCCGCACCACCGAGGTGGTCTCTCAGGCGGCAGTTGCCCTGAAAATGATATTTGAATGGGAAAGTGATCACTACCATGGAGGTCATCGACCACCCCCCAATCAAAATCAGGCTGTGCATCCGAAGAGCACAAAGATAGGTCAAGGCAAGAAAATGAAGCGGTTCTCGGACAGTGATGCGTAAACTCATCCACGTTTAGGACACCCATCTCAAGCTCTTCGATCAGATCGGCAAGGACTTGTCCCCTGGGATTTATGGTGTAATCTCCCCAGAGAGGATGCCTGCCGTTCAGATCTCCAAGCAAGAGATAGGGCCTCGGCAACCGTGCCACGACGCGGCGAAAGTCCCCCGCGTCGAAGTCAGCTGACGGTGGAATGTACGCAGAAATGATAGTATACCTCCTATCCAGGTGCAGCTGCACAGCCACTGCCTGAAAGGAGGTATCTAAAGAGAAAGGAAGAACGGAGACATCATGCCGGGTGTAAACCGCGCATCCCCCAGCCCGGCCGTCCCGCGGTGGTTGGGTCGCAAGACCCTTATAGCCCGGGAGGGCAGGCAGGGGGCACGCGCCTAGCATGGTCTCCTGCAAAAAAATAGCTAACGGGGAACGGGATGAGGCGAGCCTCCGCAGCTCCTCCCAGTTGGCCCGGAGTCCACGGCAATTCCATTGAAGGAATATGCCCTCCAGGCCTAGCTCGGAGGAGACGCGGGGGCCCTCCTCGAATTGAAGACCCTCACGGGAATGGCCGTACGCTTCCCGGGGGCAGAACCCCGGGCGCTGTTGGCCGGACAAAGCGCTGAAGGCGCTGTCGCCTTCGAGGACTTATTGGGGGAGGTTGGGCTCGCCATGCGAGTCTTTTCCTCCCTCCGCCTCGAAACTTTAGGCGGGCGTTGCGGCTTCGGAGGCGGGGGGCCCTCTTTTCGAGGAACCACCGTCTCCGAGCCACTCGCTCCACCTCGGGGCGTGGGCAAAGGGGCCGAAGCTCCTTTGTTGCTGTCCTCCTTTCGGGGAACAGCTTTAGGAACCCCGGAAGATGGCCTAGCGACCATCTTCAGGGGTGTTGCCTCCTGTGAGTCTAACGACTCGGTGGAGGCGCGTGGCCGTTTCGCTTTACGCGAAACGGTCACGCTGGGGGAAGAGGGGGGAGCCCTGGTTTTAGCCGGGGCAGGGTATGAGCCCTTTTTGCCGCCAGCTTTACCAGGGGAGCGCCCAGGTTGGGTAGAGCCCACAGAAGGGCTCCGAATGGGCGCGGAAACAACCGTGCTCGTTGGCCTGGATGGGCCAGGAGCAGAGGGTGCCTTTCTAACTATTGAGGCATATGACGTCCCAGGCAGAGCCGGGCGCGCCAGGACCAAGTCCTTTGCCTCGCGGAATGAGAGTCGATCCTGGGCCTGAACGGCCAGGATTTCTTTCTCAAGGAGATATGCACCACATTGCTTCGAAGAAGCAGGGTGCGGCTCTCCGCAGTTGACACACTTGGCCACACACGATTTGGACTTATCGTGTGCGACCTTGGAGCAATTTACACAGACTTCGGGTGACCCCGATTTTGCACGTCTACATGATCGATTCGTATGGCCGAAGCGGTGGCAGTAATAGCACCGCCGCGGCAGTGGCACGAATGCCTTCACGCGGTAGCGGTACCAACCGGCACGCACCGACTCAGGGAGCTTGTCACAGTCGAACGTGACGAAGAGTGTAGGGGTGGGTCTCGAGGCCCCTCCCTGTTTTCTCATCACACGTTCGACCTTGACCGCCCCATGGTCGGCCAGCTCTAGGGTGATGTCCTCAATGGAGTAGTCAACGAGTTCCCTCGCATAAACTACTCCTTTCACAAAGTTCATGGTAGAGTGCGGCGTCACACTCACCGGGGTGCCATGAAGTGTCCGAAGAGCACTTATCTTGGCCGCCTCGGCGGGATTCGCCGCATTCGCCAGAAGGCTCCCGTCCGAGAAACGGGTTACCTTCGGCTCTCTACCAATTGCACTAGCTAATCCTCTCCTCTGATGGATCATGTTGCCCTTGGACAACATGGTGCCATCAGTGGAGCGAATAACGAGGAAGCGTTTGAAGCCAGCGGGCTCGAAAACGCCAGGTAACCTCTGAATCAGGGGCCCCGATGTCATCGAGGCTCCGCCCTGTGCATTCTTGGTCTTAGTCGTAGTCAGGGGCTCCGCACACGAGGGGGTAGAGGGGCCGGATGTGCCGATCTTGGCTTGGTCGCCTACCAAAGTGGTAGCAGACCTATCCGTCCCCGCAGCCCCCGCGGATGGAGAGGAGCCCCGAGTCTTCTTCGTCTTTTGAGTCTTTTTAGTCTTTTTCTTTTTAGGAGAGGAGGGCGGGGAATGAACCCGCTTTTCACCTCCGCCGGCAGAAGTCCCCAGGCCAGATGGACCAGCCTCAGCCAGGTCCCTCTCCGAAATGGAGAAGGTCCTGGTTGTCGTAGGGGCACCTGTCGGAGGAGATCCCTCCCCTCCTTCTACTGCCTCGGAGCCCTCAGCCATTTGAGGAGGACCTTGCATAGGGGCGGATTCGGATTCGGTGCTTGGCGCCGAGCCCGAATTCCCCCCCATGGAAGGCCCTACCGTCTGGGGCTGGGTCTCCTCAAGGACCATGTCTATCACAGGAGGGGCCTCCAGTTGGCCGTCCCCTCCCAGAACATCGCAGGTCCCCTTGGCAGTATTGTCACTAGTCAGGTGGTGTGGGGAGGCACAGGCCTTGACCCCAGCAAGGTTCAAAATTCTTGCCAGCAGGTCTTTTGAGGGAAGCGACCGAAGGGGCCTGGCTTCCCTCTCCCCCCTAAGGGGGTTTGCCCTACCGAGCCGCTTGCACGAGGGGCGGTCGGCAATGGGCTGCCTGCTGGCTTTCTTGGCAGTCCCCTTAGAAAGCAAAGGAGGGACTGCCGCTGGAGATAGGGAGGTGCCCGAAAGCACCTCCAGAGAAGGGGGTGAGGGGGAGTCCCCTACACCCGTAGGCGTAGGAGAGGAGTAAGCCTCCTCTCCGGTTAAAGAATTATGGAGGGTCCCTTGCGCAAGCACAAGGGGGGGGACCTCCATTTTCTCGGTGGAGCTGCCCGAGGGCGGCTCCGTAGATGTTTTTGGGGAAGTTGGGGGTTGGGGTTTTTGTTTTTTTTCATACATGGGCATGGTGACCCTCTTTTGATTACGGGACGCAATAGCTCATCACCTCTCGCAGTTGCCCGCACTGCGAGAGGTGCTTACAAGCCCGGCAGAGCCAGGCGCCGCCATTCGGGACCACCCCTCCCGCCTGGTGGCCTGGCAGTCCTTCGGCATGGCGGCTCCACCTTGGACACGGCGTAAAAAATATAGGTTGTGAAGAGGAGAGGAAAAGGGATGTGAGGAAGATGTGGGTGGGGATGAAGCAGGTTGTTAAAAAAACCCCATCCCGAACCGGAGCTGAGGGGTTAGGGAACAATGTCCCCCCCCCCCCCCTCAGCCCCGATCCGGGGTGGTTGGCTTGAGAAGAAGGTCAGCATTCTACCCTGTGAAATTAGAGGCTGACCAGAGAAAGTTGTGGGAGAGGTTGTATGAAAAGCGACGAGGTAGGGGAGAAATCGGGCTATCTGAAGGAAGGAAGAGAGGCTAAGCTGGGGCCGGACGGAGCGCTGGATCCCGTCAGCACGGCGGCCAGGATGGCAAATCGCCGCGCCCCTTACGGGGTTTTGAGATATAAAAATGTTTCCCATAAAGAGAAGCAATGTTTTCTGTAAAATAGGAGTTTTAAACAGTAAAAAAATTTAAAAAGGATTTTCTCATGAAGAGGCAATAAAAGATTTGAGGAACAACTGAGAATTATCAATCATAATTCTAAATATATAGAAGGTTGTTAATAAATTATAAGTTAGATCAATAGAATAATTCTTTTCAATTAAAATGATATTTGATTTATAAAAAGGATTTAAATATTTTATTTTAATTATTTTCCCTAACGATCTACCAAGGGTAATTTCACCCAAGGCGATTTCAAGCAAATTCGTTCAGTGCTTTAACATATGTTAGAGAGGAGAAGAGTTTGAGGGGAAGTTGATTGAAGTCATCAAGTTGGTAAAAAGTTATAATAGGGAAGACATAGGTAAGGTTATTATTTTTAGCAAACAGGAGATGAACACACAGAGCAATGGATTTAAGCTAGAGATGTTTAGGTTTATGAAAAAGGTTGGTAGAAATTGGTTTACGAATCAAGTGGCAGATAAATGGAATAGGCTCACTAGTCATGTGGAGTTTTAACCCTAAGTCACCAAACAAATTTGTTCCAATTTCCGACCGATCAATTTACCCCTTGTACATCCTTAGGGAAAATAATAAAATAAAATATTTAAAGCCTTTTATATAAATCAAATAATATATAATTTTAATTGGAAAGAATTCTTCTATTGATCTAACTTAGAAATTATTAATATTAATAATATCTAAATATTTAGATTTAGAATTGATTGGATTATTTTCTGCTGGTCCTCCCCCCAAAATTTGCATCTCTAAGAAAATTCATTTTAAAAATTTTTAGTTAGAGCTTAAAAGTCCTATTTTATAGAAGACTGCTTCTATTTATGAGAAACATTTCTATATTTCAAAACACTTACAATTCCTTAAATGTATTTGTTTTAATTATTTCTTTACCCTGCACGCTCCAATTTATTTTGCTGCCTGTGCTTCCTCATCTGTGCGCTTTGAATAACATCCTAACCAAAGGCATTTCTGTATTCTAATTGGATGAAAAACCACAAACAAAAGTGTATTAAACCCCAAAAATAAAAGTTGGCAGAAAAATGTGAGGGTTTACACAAGTCTAAAGCCAAATACCATAAATTAACCAGCCCGGTTGCTGTCAAAAGAAATTGATCAAACTGGGTCAAGTTACTCTCATTCTTAAATCTCTTTACAAAGAAAGGACTGACCTAAGGCATTTATGAATTTTAATTGGATGATTAATCACTAACATAAGGGTGTGAAATGAAAAAAATGGATGAATCAACCTAACATTCGGGGTGAATAAGAGTCTAAACCATAAAAGGCCACAAAAGGCCCTCTGGTGATTGCATAGCACTGAGTTAGATGCTTCAAAAGGACCTCGAGTAGCGGATGGGTTAAGGTTATATGCAGTGCCTAGCTGACCTACTGACTTAGATGACCCTTGATAATCCATGGTAGTTTTTGCCATATGTAAATATATATGTTAAATTTACTTATATCCTCCAGTAATTATGATTTGGGAAACATTCTTGAATGTGTTTGCATTACATCCATCCCAACCTTTATTATGAACCTTGGATTGTTTACCTTTAAACTATTTATTGACTACATAAAATCACACAACAGGAAAAACCTTTCTATGACTAAGTTTGGCATTTTACTCCATAAATGAGGGCTTGGTAGATAAGTGAATGGAATCCTATTTTACTTTTCCAGCAGTAATTTCTAAATTTATTAGAACATATCAATAATTAATGATAACTAACCAATTTTATTGGAAGTTGCTGCAGCGCATCCTTCCTATTAGTAGCAGGGGTATCCTCAGTCATTGCACAGTCATCACCATGACTAACTTCAGTTTTAATACAAGTGTGACTAGCCTAGAGGGAGAGAGAGAGAAAAAAGAAATCATTCATGCCTATTCATAATTAAAATGGCAATATTTGCAAAGTATCCAAAATGTTTAATAAAAAACAAACCTCATTTATCTCTGATGGAATAATTCCAGATACACAGAATGTTTGTTTAATATTTTTTTCATTTGTCAAACCAAATTTTGCTTCTACATTAATTTTAAAATTTTCATTAATTTCAGCCAAAATCTTCGGCATAGTACCTTCTAAGTACAGTATAACATTTCATAAAAAGATAAAAGCCATTGATGCAGTTCAGGCAAATCCTTTTAAATATTTCTTCATTTTCAAACAAGTGGGTATAATAAGTTTTCTGTAAAGTCAACTGCTTTTTTGACTTTATTCAATAAATTTTCTGTAAAGTCAATTTCTTTTTTGACTTTATTCAATAAAGCTTTCTTGAAAATAGTCCTAAGATACAAGACTTCATACCACATAGTAATCATCATTCATGAAATAAATATATCTAAACAAAATGAAGATTTATTTAAATAGGTACCAAAATTACTTTTAATAAAAAAATTAAGACATGATCATGTGTCCTAGGAGAGGCTTGCCTCCCTCATGGAAACAAGCTTACAAACAAGAATTAATTAAATAGTACAGAGGAGGCACAATTCATCCCAAAACTATGACATCACATCGTAATGATGCAAGAGCCCTACCCTTAGCACCTGAGACAAGTGGTAGCAATCCCAGTTATTTATTCCAGTGAAAGGGCAGATACTATGCTCAAAGCTACCCTAAACTAGGTATTCAACCAAATATGCTATGTATGCCACATCATGAGACTAAACATCACAAAAGCAATCAGGGTCAAACAACGGCTTGCAAAGAGTTCTCAAAATTCTGAAAACTGTTTCTCAGAACTGAGTTCAACACAGAAAAAATGTAAAGTTTTTGAATTTGCTAATCTTGTCTTAAATGTAAAAAAAAACTACCACTTTAAAGCCAAAATTTTATTACTTTACTGAAAAATATAAAAGTCTTATTTTTTCAATAGTGAAATATAAAGATAAAAATTGTTTACTGTTTTTCTTATTTAAAAATTGTGAATCTGAGATATAATTTTAAATAATATCACATTTATCGTTATAAATATTATTTCGTAAAAAGAATAACTATTATATATAATTCTACCTATGTTATGACTTATTTGAATACTCTATGCTGATTGCAAAGATTTTCACCTTCCCAAACTAGACACAAGGATCAAAACTTTAAAAACATTCTTAATATTAAATTAAATTCTATATTTATATTAATCAATTAATTATAAATTAAATTATAAATTGATGTTAAAACAAATGATTTCTTCAATAACACTACTCAACTGTAATCCCATTTCTCAGGGTATTACCCTAGGCCCACACATGATCTTCATTCACCTCAAAAGCAATGTTCAAACTCAACAGCCAAACATCAGTGGTGGGCAGTCCGTCAGTACTGATGATGGAAGGTCCGTTAGTTTGTCACTGATGGACTCTCATTTCGCTGGCGGGCTGACGACTGATGGAAACTTTAAAACACTGATGGAAGCAATTTTCGGCAGTCACCAGAACTGTCACTAAACCGAAAAGCAAAGACGACCTTCGGCAAATAATGTTTCCGTCAGTAGTCTGCGAAACGGGAGTCTGTCAGTGACGGACTGACGGACCTTCCATCATCAGTACTGACAAACTGCCCACCACTGCTAAACATCCCCAGTCTGGGCAACAGCCATAACTAGTAGAGACCTACACAAGATACAAGCAGGAGAAAACAATGCCCCTCCACATCGTAACTGGCTGCACAAAAACCACCCTGATACACTACCCCCATGCTAGACACAAAAATCCCCATCCCCCCGAGGACATGATAGGCACACAGTTATTCAGTAAAATGCTATGCCTCAGAGGCCACCCCCAAAACCCTCCCTCACTGCTATCCCAAATTACTAGATATAGATAATCTACCACCAACCCCATCAAACCAGAACACTATAAAACAGATACACACACACTTTACCTGCATAGCACTTCAAAACCAGACGCAAAATGTAACTTCTCTAGAGAGACCTCTAGAGAAAACACTGCCTATCTCAGAATCTCTTTCAATATGAGCTCTTTAGGAGACCTCTAGAGAAGAACACAAGCCATGGCAGCCTTCCAGAGTTCTGCTGGGTCTAAGTAAAGAAACCCCAAGGGGGTGGGACAAAGTAAGTAAGCACTCCTGTGTCTATTTGGGGGGAATTTATTCATAAGTACCTACAATTTTATTTAATTTAGAGATATGATATTGATTTTCTTTCCATCATGAAATGGATCATTTAAATTTTGAAGAGTTTGTGGTTAAATACTAAACTTAATTCAATCCCAGAGGTTTACACCTTTTATTCCCTTTCTAGGAAAGATTTTTTATAGCGCTCATGAGGCGACTGCAACAAAGGGTCTAAGTTGCTGTAATTAATTTTAGCCTATTATTAGGCTACATTAAAAACAAAATGATACACACTAGACAAAAAAAACAAACCTGAAACATAAGCAAGAAGTAAGCACATTGAAGGATGGGGAAAGGCGAGTCTCCCCCCAGCAAAGCTTGAGATTCCTCAATTCTGTGTACACAAATCTATCCCTAGCACAAGGGACAAGCGGTAATGACCCTGCCTATCCCAGTACTGAGACAGGTGACAGCACAAAGATCCCCCAGACTAGGACAAGAATGTGGCAAACACTCTGGCCACAGGATGAGGGGAGGTCGGATGAACCACCTCAGCTGGGTCCTTTTCCAAAATGGTGAATAACTCCCCACACTTAGAGTCCCCCAGGAATAGAAATAGCCATATGATTTTGTGTCTTTAGAACCTCAAAGAATGTGTCTAGGTACTTGATCACATCATGGATGGAACTACCATAGCTATCTTATATGTATGCTGGAAGCAGTGAAGATAGTTAGCAGCCTAGTACACTCTCCTAATCATGAGAATTTTTGCCCTGGCACCAGGTAGGGCTTTGCGGTATAACCAACCACTGGATTACTTTTAAATATGAGTCTGGAAATCACCCAGAACCTTTCTTGAAAGTCCATTAGTAAACCAAGCCTTCCTCACAGGCAATGGGGCCAATAGGGCATACAATTCTTTCAGGTGCCAGCTGACTTCTCCCACATGGGGCAGGAGATGGTGCTATTGAAAGGGTATAGAAAGTAGTTTAAGAAAAGAGGGTGCATAAAGGGACCAGCTTTCCCAAGCCTGGCTAGAGTGGTGAAAACTTGAGTCAGCCCAGAGTTCCTTCCTTGCAGACACAGGCTGGGAGGATGGGCTGCTCCTCCAGATACCAGCCAAGACAGGACACATCCTGCAGGTTCAAAATCCTCCAAAACTGCCTAATGGCTTGTAGGCCCAAGAGGGGTCTGTCTTTCAGTATCTACCTGATGGAATCCACACATGCTCCTGGCTAGGTGATCCCAGAATGGCATACAGTCCACTAAGACACCATGGCTAGCAGACCAAACTCTGTCAGGTGAGAACAGTCCTCCTAGTACAAAGTGCAGGTAGACAAAAGGTTGAGGGGATAGCTGTAATAATAATACTACTAATAAATAAAGATAAAGTAGTGCTGAGAGTATGTGAGGGGAAAGCACACTAACAACTTTCCCAGGCTACATCAGTGTTCATGTCAACCCAGTGACAGGGCTTCCTTAATTTGCACTCAGGCCAGGAGGATGTGCAGATCCTCCAGGTACCAAGTGTAATAGGTTAGACAAGGTAACCGCCTGCAGGGGAGACAGGTTGTAAACAAACCCACTAAGGGTGATAATATATTTTATTTAGTTTTCCCAAATAGGGAAGAGTGTATTAATGTGATTGGGGGGAAAATTTGGGACATAGCAACCATTGAAAATTAGATTCAAGTTAAAATGGAATGGGATTTTCAGAAGTTAAAATGGAATGGGATTCTCAAAAGTTAAAATGGAATGGGGTTTTCAGAAGTTAAAATGGAATGGGGTTTTCAGAAGTTAAAATGGAATGGGATTCTCAAAAGTTAAAATGGAATGGGGTTTTCAGAAGTTAAAATGGAATGGGGTTTTCAAAAGTTAAAATGGAATGGGATTCTCAAAAGTTAAAATGGAATGGGGTTTTCAGAAGTTAAAATGGAATGGGATTCTCAAAAGTTAAAATGGAATGGGGTTTTCAGAAGTTAAAATGGAATGGGGTTTTCAGAAGTTAAAATGGAATGGTATTCTCAAAAGTTAAAATGGAATGGGGTTTTCAGAAGTTAAAATGGAATGGGATTCTCAAAAGTTAAAATGGAATGGGGTTTTCAGAAGTTAAAATGGAATGGGATTCTCAAAAGTTAAAATGGAATGGGGTTTTCAGAAGTTAAAATGGAATGGGATTCTCAAAAGTTAAAATGGAATGGGGTTTTCAGAAGTTAAAATGGAATGGGATTCTCAATAGAATAAGGTTAAAATTCCAGACTTTAGAAAAGCAGATTATAGTGGTCTGAGGAGGTAACTGGAGATTGTTGTTTGGGCACAAATGAGTAAAGCCAGGTCAGAAAATGTGAGGTGAATGGGAGCAGTTGAGGGGGGTGATAATCCTCAAGTAGAGGAATAAAGTAGATCAGAAACAAGACAAATAGTTAATGCCAGGCAGAATATCAATATTCCATTTAGTGAAATTAGGGCAAATATTCATTTTAACACATTATTTTCTAATGAATTTAAAAATGTGTTTTTCTTATGCAGTTTTATGTGTACTTTTCAAGATCTGACACTCATTTTTCCAGAGAATACATACTTTACCCATAATCAGCTGAAGTTCCATAATAGGAAGATTATGGATTTCCAGCAAAAACGGGTTTCAGATCTGAAAAGTACACATAAAACCGCATAAGAAAAACATTTTTAAATTCATTTTACAGATCCAGAACCAGACCTAACTCTAACGATATTGGTAATCATTAAGCTTAGTGGCACACAATTTTTGCGTTTTGGGGTTGCATCATATTGTATTATATATTATTTTGAAGGGAATTTTTAAACTAATTGGGGTTACCACTCCCCCCCCCCTAAATTTTTAAAAATCTAGTACAGCAATCCCTTGATTAGTGCGGCTAATAAATCTCCGAGTTTTACCGTATAAAGCAAAAACGCGCTAATCAAACTTAAGAACCAATGGGAATAATTATAATGAATCCTCAAAAATATTTAAATTACATATAGTTTTTTTTCACTAAAAACTCATTTTATATTTTTCAAATAATAGAAATAAAGTAAGAATTAAAGTTTATTTTTTATCAAAAAACATATCCAACTTCAATTGAACAGTATTAGATTTCTTCCTTTCCTCCATAATCTTGCGGTAGCAATCAACTTGCTTATCGATTCCACGACGAACGTTCATACTTCTCTCTTCGTTTGGAACAATTTCTCTTACGATTTCTTTTGCTTTTTCAATTGCATTGAATAGTTCTTCAAGCTTTTTATTTGAAATTTCTTTAGGAGCCATTTCCTTTTCATCTTCTTCCTTGTAAGCATATTCATGGTCAATTGCGAGAAGATCGTCATCAGTCAAGTCTTTTGAGGGAGATTCCAACAATTCCCTAACATTTTCTGAATCTGCTTCAAAGCCAAGTTCTATTCCAACTGTAGCAATTTCATCAATAACTTCGTTGACATGATCGTTGAAACCACAAAAACAGTTTGCACACTCTGGCAAAAGATTCTCTGTAACTTCTTCCCATGATTTATGAATGTTCTTGACTGCTTCTCCTGATAATTTAATATTTTTTATGCCTGATCGAGCATGAAATTTTAGAGCCAGCCTTTACTAGCAGAAAATGTTGAAGCATCCTCTTGATATTTTTATTTTTTCAATGAAGAGAAAAGGCTCAAAGCTTTAATCTTGATGTTGTTCCCATCAATAGGAATGCGCTTCTGATTGCAGTCTTCCAACCAAATGAAAAGCAAATCCTCCATTTCAATCATCAAAGGACACCTATTTCTAGTGCATTGCATGCTTGAGGATGTAGATGCAATTTTGCCTTTATCTTGATACTCGCTCTCTTTATTTAAAATTGTGTGTATTGTTGACTCGCTAAAACCTAGCTTCCTACCTATCTGTGCTTTGGTTTTGCCATTATCAAATCGTTTGATTATATCAAGTTTAATCTCCAAAGTGATGTGTTTACGTTTAAGAGTTTCTTTTTTGTCCATAATTATAAAGGTAATTTATTAAACGAAAATATATAAAATAAAATCAAATTATGTACGCAGTCTGATGGAAACGAGCAATAAGTATGGCCAGAGGTCTTTCCTAGATGAAGGTTGGCGAGTGACTGGCGTCTGCCTGACTGCCCGCTTCAACTCTCCCTCACTGAAGGCGTTGCACCGTGGGTTGCCAATGCTCACTGGAGGAAAAAAAAAGTGCGCTAATCAAAATTGGCACCGTGTATATTGATGAAGGCTCTCAAATTTTGGGGAGGCGCTAATTAACACTGCGTTTTTCAAAACCGTGCTAATCAAGGGATTGCTGTAATCATTACCAAAATTGTGCATCACAAATCTTAATAATTATCACAAAATTTTCCTCAGCTTCTCACTGAAAGTTTTGTGCAGAGAAGTTTAAAAACAAGAGCCAATTATATTACAGTAAAAAATTTTTGATCTTGGCTGAATTTACAATTCCTGCAACATGTAAGATGGTAAATAAATTGTGTGATTATACTGTGAACCCTATATATTTCTAAGACCTGAATATTGGCATCAAAGACCACATATTATTTGGTATTGTGACTTAGAACAACCCCTGTATGCCATTGTAACAATTAAACAGAAGACACAGTCCTGCACGAACCAACCAAACTATAACAAAGCATGCTATTGGCTAATCTGTCAGAATACGCATGCGCAGATCATCTGCAGATATAACATAGAAGTTAATTGTATAAAGTAAGGAGAAGTTTGGTCACTGTGGATAGATATTAGGGTCAGTAAAAATAGGATAATAAACCTGGGAGCCTTTTACCGACCACCCGGACAGACTGATTATATTGATGAGTTAATGATCAGGGAAATAAGTAAAGGATGTGAAGTAGATACAGTTATTCTTGGTGACTTTAATTTAAATTCTGTGGACTGGGAAAATATGATAGGAAGGGATAGAGCAAGTTGTAAGTTTATAGAATGCTTTGAGGATATTTTTTTTTACTCAATTTATTAATAAACCAACAAGGGGTGCCAATATATTAGATCTGGTTCTTTCAAATGATGATCACTTGGTTCAGGAATTGACAGTTGGGGAAGCATCAGATGGTTCGTTTTAACTTGGGAAAAGCGAAAGGTAGAACATCAACAAACTCAAAATTTTTATAGGGGCGATTACGATAAATTATGCAACTTGCTAAATCAGATCAGGTGGGATATAGAAATCAGTGGAAATAATATTTATGAGAGGTGGGACACCTTTAAGACTATATTAAACATAGTCCAGGAGCAGAGTATCCAAATGAAGGCTATTAGGAAGAAATATACAAAGGCATTGTGGTTGAATAAAAGATAGGTAGGAAAAAATTCTGAGAAGAAAATAGAATACCAGAGATTACTGAGAGAAAGTACTTTTGACAATTTGAATCATTATAAATTGACCAGAAATGAGCAAAATAAGATTATTAAGAGCAAAGGGATGGCAAAAATTAATTTAGCTCAAAACAGTAATAAAGATCCTAGAAAATTCTTTATAGCTATTATAGAATCAATAAAAAATCTAAGTGATAAAATAGGGCTTATTAGATATGAAGGGGTTTTGAAAGAATCTGATGATGAAATAGTAGACGTTCTTAATGATCAGCTTTCCTCAGTATTTACAGAAGAAAATCCAGATAGATTAATTGATGATAATTTTATGTGAAGGGAAGTAGTGTTGAATACCATTAATATGAACAAGGAAATAATTAAAGGGTTTATATTGGAGTTAAATACTAGAAGGCATCTGGCCCAGAAAACATTCATTCTAGGTTACTCAAAGAAGGTGTAGATAGTATTGCAGTAGCTCTTGAGAAGATATATACTAGATCACTAGAGTTTGGAGAAATACATGATGATTAGAAATTAGGAAATGTAGTGCGCATTTTTAAGAAGGGAAGTAAAGAGGACCCGAATAACTTTAGACTGGTAAGCTTAACTTCTATAGTTTGTAAAATTTTTGAGAAGATAATTAAGAAGGGAATTTCTGTCCATCTAGACAGTGGTAGGTTAATAAATGATGCTCAGCATGGGTTTAGAATAGGTAACATAACATTGTGGTGGAGCGAATCTGAGTGTGTTTGTAGGGCCATTCTCCCACCCCTTTTCCAATACCCTATCCCTCCCTCTGTGCGAGTGTGTGTGTGAATAGCTGGCATTTAAATTTTGTTTATTTTTTCTCTCAATTTGTTATTGATGTTTGTTTTCTCTTTTCAAAGAAAAGAGTTAAAGTTAATCATAGGTTGAAAGCCTAATATTTATGTAATTTTTTTTTCATTTTGAGCATTGTTTGTCCAGAAGATTTACCAAGTTTAAATATAGAGTGGAAACTGTGTGGACGCAACCATGGGACAACGAACTTCTAGCGGAAGTTGCAAAGAGGCCGAGAGTGATTCTACCCTCGCCCTGATATGAGGGTTTACACGACCTTTCGCTGGAAACCATGACCACACCAGATTTCCCCACCACTCATTTTGAACCGAGAACTATACGGCATTGGCTAGCCTTGCCCTGACTCTCGAGTGATACCCCCCCCCCCTTTTAAAGTATCGTATGGTGTTGATTGGAATATCTTGTACCGTTGTTTTTCTTTTCTTTTTTTTTGCACACACATCGTTTGACCCAGTACTGATTGGTGTTATTGTACAAATTTTTTTCTCTTCACCCGTCATAGGTTTTTAGGGGGATATATATATTTTTTTTTATTGGGGAATTTTGGCCTTGTTTTGTTGTGTACACACACATTTTTTTTAATTGAATTCTTATAGGAAAATTTAATTCTCTTGTAAATATATATGTAAATTCTTTTTGTGAATACAGGACTCTATATCTAATCATTTCATTCTCCCTCAGGTTTTCACTTTCAATTTAGTTTAGGAAGCAGGTTGGATCAATTGGAGGTTTAATGTAGATTTGTGACCTGCTACATTTGGCGCCTGAATAGGGATGCGAGATCTTGAAACTGGGAGCATTGTTAGGATTGAATTGCAGTCTACAATTAGAGTGACGAGTAGTTTTGTTGGTTTTTCCCCTTTATCACTTTTACTAATCCAGGAAAATGGCTACTGCTGAGCATGGATTGAATGAAGAACTGGTACGATTGAGGCTGGAACTGAGGAAGGAGGCGGAAAGAGTGCAAAATGTTAAGGAGTGTGATTGAGGGATTGAGGAGTGATATGAGTATGGATGAGAAGACACAGGATGAAGAAAGAAATGGATGAAAGACAGAAGCAGGTCGACTAACGAATGAAGGACTTATATGAGCTGATGAAGGGGTCAGGACCAGCCCCAGGACCCTCAACCCTAACCCCTGCTCCGACTGAAGGGACTTCAACGAATGGGATGAAGTGTATGGGGTGAAGTGTATGCGAGGATACAGTGAGTGATAGGAAGGACAGAGAAGGGAAGAGAGTGGAATGCAAGAGAGGAAGCGAGACTGGGCCAAAGGGAAAGGATCGGAAGGTGGGAGGGAAGAGTGTGGACTTGTTGTACTTGGACGAAGGAGAGAGTGATTGGTATGAGCAAGAGCTAGAGTAGCCCCAGCAAAAGTGAGGTGAATGTGGGAAGTTCCAAAAGTTGATAAGTTTAGGTTGCATGGTGGGAAGAGTGTGGATGAATTCTTCGGGGAATTTGAGCGTTATTGTAAGCTCAAGTACCCGGAGAATAAGGGATATTGGGTGAATGTATTAAGCAAGTGCTTGGAAGGGAAGGTGCTAGAGTTTTTCTGTGTGATCACAAGTGTGGGTGAGCTGAGATATGAGGTGGTGAAGCGATTGATTGGGCAAGTGAAATGAATGAAAGTGTGTAATACAAATGTGTGAATAAATTTGAGAAAGCTCATATGGAGAAGAACAAAGGGGTGAACATGTATGCACAGGCTTGAGAATATGGCGATGGAGTGAATGAGTGTAAGCAACTGTTGAGGAAGTTTCTGGATACTATCCCGCAAGACTGACAGGTGAATGGTTCATGTGGGAGGATGTGTTGGAACTGTTGGAAGGTAGGCAATTTGACGAGGAAAGTGACATCTATTTTTTGCTTCAATACACTGCTTCGTAAACTTCAGTGAGACCTATCTACTACTACACTTAAGTCCTTCTCATCCTCAACTGAATTCAACCAATGCCCTTCCATTTCATAGCTAAATTCCCTATTATGCCTTCCCATGTTAATAACTGAATTTTTTACTACAGTTCAATCCATAACTCCTCTGTACACTCCCAAATCGAATTTGAAAAACTCTATTGCACCAATAAGTTAGAAATAAAAAGGTTGGTGCACCATCCATCTGCCCTCCCAGACTGGATAATGGAAACTTAATTGCCGATTGCAGAGAAATGGCAGAGCTGCTGGCTGTAATTTCTGTTCAGTATACACTATATATTAATTATACTCTGCTTTCCCTCACTAACAGTCTGATGCCAACATTAGTCAGGTAACTGTCACTCTTGAGGATGTTAGAAAGAGGTGGGTCCCGATGGAATTCATCCTTGTGCTTGCAGCGATCATATTTTTGTGATTTTATTTTATTTTTTTTGGTTGTTGTTTGGAAAGTTGTGCAAAAGGTGTATTTAGAAAGGAGTATAATTGTTAACAAATACAGTTTAAATAGATTCTAAACTAGGTATAAATTGTGGTTATTTTGTTTCGGTGAAAAAGTTACTTATATTGACTTCGGCAGCCATCTTGATTAGCAGGTTTTAAACTTGCGCGCACAAATTCAGATCAATTCTTGTTGTTCATAAGTTTTTGTTTTATTATTGTTCTTGTTTAAGTATGGCTGACTGTTTGGATGTAGAGAGTATGCCTTTTGAAAGTAGTGTGTATGTAGTGTGCGATGTCTTTGGTGTAGAGAGGAGAGTGAATGTGTCTGAGTGCCGTGTATGTGCTTTGACTGAGGAGGTGAGTCAATTACGTGCCGAATGCTTGAGACTAAACGATTTAGTGTCTGAAGTGAGAAGAGATGCCAGTGTACGTTTGAAGAGTCAGATTGGGACCAGGAAGGAGGAAGTAAGGCCTAGAACAGGGACTGGAGAGAAAGCAGTAAGTGATGATGAGTGGTGGGTGAAATTGAACGGAATAGATAAGTTAGGACAGGTTAGGTGTGTGAATGAGAGGGACATGGAACCTGTCTGATTTGTCTGGTGTGGCTGTGCCTGAAAGTAGAATAGGAGGTCGAATGAGTAAGAGCAGGAGGGAGGGTAATACTAGGCCTAGAGAGAATAGGAGAATGACTGAGGTGATTGTGATGGGTGACTCTCAGATTAGGTATTTAGATAGGAAGTTGAGTGAAAGTAAATGGAAGGGAGTGAGAGTTTGTTTGCTGGGTGCTGGTGTAAATGATGTGTGAGAGGTATGATAGGTTGGTGCATGGGTGTGAGAGGGAAGCAGTTGTGATTACACATGTTGGAGTAAACAATGTAAAGAAGGTGGGTACCTGTGAGTTACGACAGTGGTATAAAAGGCTGATTGAAAGGATGTGGGAATGGAATGGTTGTCTCGTGCAATGGGGTTGAATGAATATGTGAAAGGTTTGTGCGAGGAGTCAGGATTGGTGTTTGTAGATGTTAGGAGTGGGTTTTATTAGAATAAGGGTTTGTATGTGATGGATGGACTCCATCTGAGCCGAGATGGGGCTGAGGTTTTGTGGCGGGAATTAGATAGTGTTATTAGGTCTTTAGAGGCGGGAAACTAGGTTTTGATAGTGGTCAGGGAAATTTAATGGCTCAAAGTGAGGCAGGGAAAGGAAGCAAACACAGATTTGTAGAAGGTAGGCAGGCTAATGGAAGTGCTTTAGGGTTAAATTACTTAGTAGTGATAGTGGTCAGGGAAATTCAAGAGTACAGGGTCGGGGAAGGAGAGAAAAGAGATGCAGAGGAGATAGGCCCTCGGGTGCTTCAGGGATAGGTGGGCTGAGTTGTCTTTACACAAATGCCTGTAGTCTTAGAAATAAGAGGGATGAATTATTTAGTTATATCATTCATGAAGATATAGATATAATATGTATTGTTGAATCATGGGTTAATGAAAATATATTTAATGATAATGTCAGTGAATTTGAACTAGAGGGTTACACTATGTACATTAGTCAAAGGAGAGATAGGACTGGTGGTGGGTTGATTATTTATATCAGAAATAGCATTTCTTCAAATCTAAATAACAGTATAAAGCAAGGAGAAGGTGAATCATTATGGATAGATATTAGGGTTGGTAAAAATAGGAAAATACACTTGGGAGCTTTTTATAGATCACCAGGACAGAGTGATTGTATTGATGAGTTAATGATTAGGGAAATAAGTAAAGGATGAAAGAAGATACAGTTATTCTTAGTGACTTTAATTTAACTTCTGCGGACTGGGAAAATATGATAAGAAGAGAGAGCAAGTTGTAAGTTTATGGAGTGTTTTGAGGATAACTTTTTGACCCAATTTGTTAATAAGCCAACAAGGGGTACCAATATATTAGATCTAATTCTTTCAAATGATGATCACTTGGTTCAAGGATTGAGTGTAGGGGAATCATTGGGAAACAGTGATCATCAGATGGTTCGGTTTAATTTGCAAATAGTTAAGGGTAGAACAATGACAAACTCCACAAAAATTCCAAATTTTTATATGCGAGATTATGATAAATTATGCTACATGCTAAATCAGATTAGGTGGGATATAGAATTCCATGGAAAGAATACTTATGAGATGTGGGACACCTTTAAGACTATATTATACATGGTTCAGGAACAGTTTATTCCAATGAAGTCTATTAGGAAGAAATGAAGGAAACCATTATGGTGGAATTAAGAGATAGCTAATAAAGTTTCAGAGAAAAAAAGGGCATACCAGGGATTACAAAGTGAGAGTAGTTTAGATAATTTAAACCATTATAGGTCAACCAGAAATGAACTAAATAAGATTATTAAGAAGACCAAAATGACAGCAGAAATTAATTTAGCTAGAAATAATAATAAAGATCCTAAAAAATTCTTTAGCTATTATAGAATCAATAATAATCAAACAGTGATAAAATAGGGCCTATTAAATATGAAGGGGTTTTGAAAGAATCTGATGAGGAAATAGTAGAAGTTCTTAATGATCATTTTGCTTCAGTATTCACAGAAGAGAAACCAGTTAGATTAATTGATGATAATTCTAGGTCAAGGGAAGTAGTGATAAATTCTATTAATATAGACAGAAGAAATTAAAGGGCTTATAATGCAGTTAAATACTAGTAAGGCATCTGGCCCTGACAACATTCATTCTAGGATACTCAAAGAAAGTTTAGAAAGTATTGCAGTAGCTATTGAGAAGATATTTATTAGATCACTAGAGTCTAGAGAAATACCTAATGATTGGAAATTGGCAAATGTAGTGCCAATTTTTAAAAAGGGAAGCAAAGAGGACCCAAAAAACTTTAGACCGTTAAGCTTAACTTCTATAGTCTGTAAAGTTCTTGAGAAGATAGTTAAGAAGGGAATTTCTGATCATCTAGAGAGTAGCAGGTTAATTAATGATGCTCAGCATGGTTTTAGAAAAGGTAGATCGTGTTTAACTAATTTACTGGATTTTATGGATTATGTAACTAGAGAATTAGATAGGGGAGAGAAAGTTGATGTGATTTACTTAGATTTCAGCAAAGCTTTTGATAAGGTTCCACATAGAAGACTAGTTCATAAATTAAAGCTGCATGGGATATGTGGGAAAGTTTTAAATTGGATAATTTAATGGCTGAAAGATAGGAAACAGAGAGTTGTACTGAATGGAGTGAGGTCAGAGTGGAGGAATGTCATTAGTGGGGTACTTCAGGGATCAGTTTTAGGCCCTGTATTATTTATAATCTATGTAATGATCTTGGGCAAGGTGTAAATAGCAAAGTGTCAATTTTTGCTGATGACACTAAATTGGCAGCTGTAGTCAAAGAGGTTGAGGGTAGCTTTAAAGTGCAGAGTGACTTAAATAAGTTGTTAGCTTGGGCTCAGAAGTGACAGATGACTTTTAACCTTAATAAATACAAAGTTATTAACATGGGGAGAGATAATAGGGAATTTAGCTATGAGATGGATGGATATTGGCTTAAATGAGTTGAAGATTAGAAGGACTTAGGAGTAGTAGTAGATAGGTCACTGAAGTTTTCAAAGCAGTGTATTGAGGCAAAAAATAGAGCAAATAGGGTGCTAGGTTACATTAAAAGGAATGTTAGCTACAAGAGTAAGGAGGTTATCCTTAAACTATATAACTCTTATGTCAGGCCAAATTTAGAGTACTGTATACAAGCATAGTCACACACATTTTAGACATGATATAAACTTGTTAGAGTCAGTACAAAGGAGGGCAACAAAAATAATACCGTCCCTGAAGCACCTTAAATATGAAGATAGACTGAGGGTATTAAATATGTTCTCATTTGAAAGAAGGTGTGTGAGGGGAGATATGATTGAGCTTTTTAAAATCTTTTCTGGGATGGATAAATTAGATTTCAGCAAGTTATTTGAGTTAGAAGGTAGTAATATGACTAGAGGTCATCACTTAAAGATTAAAAAACACAGGTGCAGACAGGATGTTAGAAAAGATTTTTTTCACCAAAAGAGTGGTAGATTATTGGAATAGTTTGCCACCTGAGACTGTAGACAGCCCAAACTTGAATGTTTTGAAGCGCAGATTGGATGATTATATGGGGATGGAGGGTTAAAACAGATTCCTACAGAGGCTTTAAATTATATATTGTAGATGCATGGTCTGACATAATCCTATGGATTATTTAAATTGTATATTGTAGATGCATGATCTGACAAAATCCTATGGATGCATTATGTGGGTGGGATTTGATGGATATGGATGACCTTTGATAGGCCCTTGTGGCTTTTGTCATCCGTGAAATTATGTTGTGTTATGTTATGTTACCCCTTCATAGGATTTTCCAGCAGTCCTTAGCTCAGGGCAGACTTCTTCAGGACTGGAAAAAATCCGAACAATTCCCATATTCAAAAAAAGATCATGTATATTCCCCTAAACTACAGACCAATCAGCCTTACCTTGGTCTGCTTTAAAACTTTGGAAAGGATCATAGCATCAGCTTTGTATGAATTCTCTACCTGGCAGGTAGACAGTAGACAGCTTTAAATAAAGTCTCCACCATTCTTAGGAGGGACATTGCTCTCCTACATTGACTGATCCATATCATATAGCAGATCTGGGCTACCCTTCTCCTCCTGAACTGAGGCATCCAAGCCTGGCTTTAAATATTGGGGGTAGCAAACTAGGTGAGCTGCCAATTTAATGTCATAAGCAAAAATTGCCACTTTGCTATTTATAGCCTTCTCAAGATCATTTATATAAACTATGAATAATATAGGGCCTAAAACTGATCCCTGAGGCATGCCACTGATAACGTCCCTCCACTGTGACCTCACTCCATTCAGCACAACTCTCTGCTTCCTGTCTTTCAACCATTCAGCTATCCAATTCAAAATTTTACCATATATACCATGCATTTTTAATTTGTGAATTAATCTCCTAGGTGGAACCTTATCAAAAGCTTTGCTAAAATCTAAGTAAATTTTATCAGCCTTCTCTCCCTATCTAATTGTTTAGTTACATAATCCATAAAATCCAGTAAATAGCAATGTGTCAATTTTTGCTGATGACACTAAATTGGCAGCTGTAGTCAAAGAAGTTGAGGGTAGCTTTAAAGTGCAGAGCGACTTAAATAAGTTATTAGCTTGGGCTCAGAAGTGGCAAATGACTTTTAACCTTAAAAAATGCAAAGTTATTAACATGGGAAGGGATAATAGAGATTTTAGCTATGAAATGGATGGGCATTGGCTGAATTCAGTTGGACTTAAGTGAAGTAGTAGATAGGTCACTGAAGTTTTCAAAGCAATGTATTGAGGCAAAAAATAGAGCAAATAAGGTGCTACGATACATTAAGAGGGATGTTAGCTACAAGAGTAAAGAGTTTATCCTTAAACTACAACTCGTATGTCAGGCCACATTTAGACTACTGTATACAAGAATGGTCACCACATTTTAGACATGATATCAACCAGCTAGAGTCAGTACAAAGGAGGGCAACAAAAATGATACCTTCCCTGAAGTACCTTCAATATGAAGATAGACTGAGGGTATTAAATATGTTCTCATTTGAGTGTGTGTGAGGGGAGATATGATTGAGCTTTATAAAATCTGTTCTGGGATGGATGAATTAGATTTTAGCAAGTAATTTGAGTTGGAAGGTAGTAATAGAACTAGAGGTCACCACTTCATCCATATATTTATCTAATCTATTCTTAAAACTACCCAGAGAGGAGGTTTCTATCACATGTCTAGTGAGCCTATTCCATTCATCTACCACATGATTTGTAAACCAATTCCTCCCAATCTCCTTCCTAAACCTATACTTATCAAGCTTAAATCCATTGCTATGTGTCCTGTCATGTTCACTAAGTATAAGAACCTTACCCAGATCCCCTTTATTATATCCTTTTACCCATTTGAAGACTTCAATCAATTCCCCTCTGACTCTTCTCCTTTCCAATGTATGTAGATTTACTTTTCTGAGCCTTTCACCATAAGGTAAGTTCCTTAGCCCACCAATCATCTTTGTCATCCTTCTCTGCACAGACTCAAGCAAATCAATATCCTTCCTATAATATGGTGACCAAAATTGTACCGCATAGTCTAGATGAGGCCTAACTAGCGCCAGATACAGTTTTAGAATGACTTCAGCACTCTTATTGCTTACACTCCTCCTAATGAATCCCAATATCCTATTAGCTTTATTCTTAGCATTTAGACATTGCTTTCTAGGACGAAGGTCTGAACTTACCAAAATACCCAAGTCCCTCTCACAATCGGTCCTCCCTAAAATTCTCCCATTTAATTTATAACTATTCAATGGATTATTTCTAGCTATACTAAGTACCCTACATTTGTCTATGTTAAACTTCATTTGCCATTTCTCGGCCCAATTGGACAGAATGGTCAATTCCTCCTGCATTACAACAGCATCAGAATCAGCCCTAATGGCCCTACCTAGCTTAGTATCATCAGCAAATTTACTCAGGTCACTACTTATACCTATGTCAAGATCATTAATATAAATTAAGAATAGCAAGGGACCCAAAACAGATCCTTGCGGAACTCCACTGCTAACACACCCCCACTCAGATTTAACTACATCTATACTAACTCTTTGCTGTCTGTCACCAAGTCATGACTGAATCCACCTAAATATACTGCCATCAATCCTGTGTGCTTTAACTTTGCTCAGAAGCCGTAAGTGTGGCACTCGATCAAAAGCCTTACTAAAGTCCAAATATAAAATATCATAGTTTTCATCATTATCTGTTGCTTCATACACCTTACTATAAAAAGACAGCAAATTAGTCAGACAGGATTTACCCTTAATAAAGCCATGCTGTGATTCTTTTATCAACTTATGCTTATCCAAGTGATCTCTAATATTCCTTGCTATAATAGATTCCATCATTTTCCCTACCACTGATGTCAAACTTACTGGTCTGTAATTAGACCTATTTGTTTTATCCCCTTTCTTAAATATAGGTATCACATTGGCTTTCTTCCATGCCACTCTCCAATGCATGCATCCAAAGATGCATGCTAGGGGCTCACTTAACACATCCTTACATTCTTTCAAAATTCTAGGAAAGACCTCATCCGGACCGGGTGCTTTACTACTTTTGATTTTATCAATTTCCTTTGTCACTATCTCCTTTGTGATCAAGATATCCTTTAATTTTTCTTCATCATTACCCCGAAAGATCATCGACACCTCAGGTATATTTAGAGTATCCTCCTGTGTAAATACTGAGAGAAAAAAAGTCATTTAGCATTCCAGTCATTGAGTCCCTATCACTCACAAATTCTCCATTGGAATCTATAAGTGGGCCTATTTTATCTCTAACCTTAGTTTTGTATAATTGATAAAAACTTTTAGGATCTTCCTTTGCCCTATTTGCCACTTTAATTTCATAATTTCTCCTTGCTACTCTAATTAACTTTTTAACATCTCTTGCTAGTTCATTATATCTCTGCCTTAAGTGATCCTCTCCATTTTTTATTTTCCTATAAATGCCCTTTTTAATGCCAATATAATGCTTAATTTTATCTGTCATCCATTTTGGGTCATTATTTTTAGTCCTAAACTCCTTATATGGAATGTTAATCATCTGACCTGTAATTAATTGCTCAATTATTCTTTCATACTCCTCTTCAATTGTAATCTCTTCCTCCTGGTGATTATTGTCTCCACTAACTGATATCATTGAATCTATTCCTGATTTGATTTCATTGCCTGGTTTCTGTACAACTGCCTCCAGGTAAGTCCTTAGCCCATTATAATTTGCTCTTCTAAAGTCAGGAATTTTAACATTGTTCATGCTACTATCAATACCATTCCATTTCATCTTGAATCTAATTTCACAATGGTCACTATTACCCAAATTTCCTCCAATCTCAGTATCCTTAATAACTTCTTCCCTATTTGTCAGAACTAAATCCAGTATATTATTACCTCTAGTGGGTTTGTTAATAATCTGCCTCAGAAAATTATCTTGGACAACATTCAAAAATTCCTCAGCCTCCTGATCACAAGAGCTTCCCAGTCTATATTTCTGTAATTAAAATCGCCCATTATACACACATGCTTACTTCTACATGCCCGTTCTATCTCCTGCCACAGAAGATTTGAAGCTTCCTTACTAAGATTTGGTGGTCTGTATAATAATCCTATGACAAGCTTGTTTTTACCTTCCTTTACATTTAGCCATAATGACTCCATGTTATCATCTAATTTAATTGTACTGTTTACACAACACTGGAGATTATCTTTAATATAAATAATAACCCCTCCTCCTCTCTTCCTATTCCTATCTGTATGGAACATGTTAAAGCCCTCAATCTCAACCTCAGGTTTAAAGTGATTACCTGCCAAATCAAGCAATGACTCTGTTATTGCAATTATATCAAAATTCTCTTCACTCGCTAACGCTCTTAAGAGATCTATCTTATTCCTTATACTCCGACCATTTGTGTAGTATATTTTTGAAGTTTTTTTTATTATTCCCATTTTCATTGCATCGTGCTTTTTTATTCCTAGTTATCTGCTCATTCCCTTGTGCATTAGTCCCCCTATAACGCATTAGTATGCCCTCTTCCCTAGCGATTCCTCTATCTCTGCATCCCTTCCATTTCCTACACCTGCCCTCTATTCCTGTTATTCCCTTATCTCTAACAGCTTCTAGTTTCCCACCCGTAAGGACCTAATCACACTATCCAGCTCCCCCCATAGAACCTCAACACCTGCCCGACTAAGATGGAGCCCATCCATCGCATACAAACTCCTATTCCCGTAAAACCCACCCCAGACATCTACAAACACCTCTTCTGCACATCCTCCAACAAGTTCACTTCTTGTTGATTATAAGGCCTCCAAGCTTGGACACAATATTCCAGTAGTGGGTAAACCAGAGATTTGTGGAGACTGACAATGTTTTGCATACTTTTGTCTTCTATCAGTCGCCTGATACTTCCCACTATTTGGTTAGCCTTCTTTACTATTGTATTTATATGGTAGCCCGATGAAATTCAGCGACAGTGAAATCGTTCGGGCGGCGCTTATAGCGCATGTAGGCATAACGCTTAGGTTTGAAGGCCGTCTCACACTCGGCCGACCACCATGGGAGTGGTCGGTGTGCAAAACCGCCAGACGTCCTAGGAATAGTAGTCAGGCCCACGGCGATGAGGTTGCCAGAGAAGAACTCAATGGCCTCATCTACCAACCTAAACTCCTCGACTGAGATAGAGAATTCAGTCATTTCCTGAAATGCAGGCCACCGCGCCCGCACCACCAAGGTGGTCTCTCAGGCGGCAGTTGCCCTGAAAATGATATTTGAATGGGAAAGTGATCACTACCATGGAGGTCATCGACCACCCCCCAATCAAAATCAGGCTGTGCATCCGAAAAGCACAAACATAGGTCAAGACAAGAAAATGAAGCGGTTCTCGGACAGTGATGCGTAAACTCATCCACGTTTAGGACACCCATCTCAAGCTCTCCGATCAGATCGGCAAGGACTTGTCCCCTGGGATTTATGGAGTAATCTCCCCAGAGAGGATGCCTGCCGTTCAGATCTCCAAGCAAGAGATAGGGCCTCAGCAACCGTGCCACGACGCGGCGGAAGTCCCCCGTGTCGAAGTCAGCTGAAGGTGGAATGTACGCAGAAATGATAGTATACCTCTTATCCAGGTGCAGCTGCACAGCCACTGCCTGAAAGGAGGTATCTAAAGAGAAAGGAAGAACGGAGACATCATGCCGGAGGTAAACCGCGCATCCCCCCAGCCTGGCCATCCCGCGGTGGTCGGGTCGCAAGACCCTTATACCCTGGGAGGGCAGGCAGGGGGCACACGCCTAGCATAGTCTCCTGCAAAAAAATAGCTAACGGGGAACGGGACGAGACGAGCCTCCGCAGCTCCTCCCAGTTGGCCCGGAGTCCACGGCAATTCCATTGAAGGAATATGCCCTCCAGGCCTAGCTCGGAGGAGACGCGCGGGCCCTCCTCGAATTGAAGACCCTAATGGGAATGGCCGTACGCTTCCCGGGGGCAGAACCCCGGGCGCTGTTGGCCGGACAAAGCGCTGGAGACGCTGTCACCTTCGAGGACTTATTGGGGGAGGTTGGGCTCACCATGCAAGTCTTTTCCTCCCTCCGCCTCGAAACCTTAGGCGGGCATTGCGGCTTCCGAGGCGGGGGGGAGGCCCTCTTTTCAAAGGAACCACCGTCTCCAAGACACTCGCTCCACCTCGGGGCGTGGGCGAAGGAGCCGAAGCTCCTTTGTTGTTGTCCTCCTTTCGAGGAACAGCTTTAGGAACCCCGGAAGATGGCCTAGCGTCCATCTTCAGGGGTGTTGCCTCCTGTGAGTCTAACGACTCGGTGGAGGCGCGTGGCCGTCTCGCCTTACGGGAAACAGTCACACTGGGGAAAGAGAGGGGAGCCCTGGTTTTAGCCGGGGCAGGGTATGAACCCTTTTTGCCGCCAGCTTTACCAGGGGAGCGCCCGGGTTGGGCAGAGCCCGCAGAAGGGCTCCGAATGGGCGCGGAAACAACTGTGCTCTTGGCCTGGATGGGCCAGGAGCAGAGGGTGCCTTTTTAACTATTGAGGCATATGACGTCCCAGGCAGAGCCGGGCGCGCCAGGACCAAGTCCTTTGCCTCGCGGAATGAGAGTCTATCCTGGGCCTGAACAGCCAGGATTTCTTTCTCAATGAGATATGCACCACATTGCTTTGAAGAAGCAGGGTGCGGCTCTCCGCAATTGGCACACTTGGCCACACACGATTTGGACTTATCGTGTGCGACCTTGGAGCAATTTACACAGACTTAGGGTGACCCCGACTTTGCACATCTACATGAGCGATTCGTATGGCCGAAGCGGTGACAGTAATAGCACCGCCACGGCAGTGGCACGAATGCCTTCACACGGTAGCGGTACCCACCAGCACGCACCGACTTAGGGAGCTTGTTACAGTCGAATGTGACGAAGAGTGTAGGGGTGGGTCTCGAAACCCGTCCCTGTTTTCTCATCACACGTTCGACCTTGACCGCCGCATGGTCGGCCAGCTCTAGGGTGATGTCCTCAATGGAGTAGTCAACGAGTTCCCTCGCATAAACTACTCATCTCCCAAAGTTCATGGTAGAGTGCGGCGTCACACTCACCGGGGTGCCATGAAGTGTCAGAAGAGCAGTTATCTTGGCCACCTCGGCGGGATTCGCCACATTCGCCAGAAGGCTCCCATCCGAGAAACGGGTTACCTTCGGCTCTCTACCAATTGCACTAGCTAATCCTCTCCTCTGATGGATCATGTTGCCCTTGGACAACATGGTGCCATCAGTGGAGCGAATAACGAGGAAGCGTTTGAAGCCAGCGGGCTCAAAAATGCCAAGTAACCTCTGAATGAGGGGCCCCGATGTCATCGAGGCTCCGCCCTTTCCACTCTTGGTATTAGTCTTAGTCAGGGGCTCCACAACCGGGGGGGCAGAGGGGGCGGATGTGCCGATCTTGGCTTGGTCGCTTGCCAGAGTGGCAGCAGACCCAGCTGTCTCCGCAGCCCCCGTGGATGGAGAGGAGCCCCAAGTCTTTTTTGGAGAGGAGGGCGGGGAATGAACCCGCTTCTCACCTCCGCCGGAAGAAGCCCCCAGGCCAGATGGACTGGCCTCAGCCAAGTCATTCTCTGAAATGGAGAAGGTCCTGGTAAACGTGGGGGCACTGGTTGGAGGAGATCCCTCCCCTCCTTGTACTGCTTCGGAAACCACAGCCATTTGAGGAGGGCCTTGCATCGGGGCGGATTTGGGTTCGGTGCTTGGAGCGGAGCCAAGATTCCTCCCCATGGAAGGCCCTACCGGGGCACACGGCAGATGGAGCTGTTAGTTGGCTACAATTTTGGGCTACAATATATCTCTTATGACATCAGATGTGAACAATCAAGGCGTAATATTTTTTTGTATATGGGTATATACTGGAGGGCTGCACTCCCCAGACCCCCCCCCCCCAATTGATTGAAACTCAGGATCATCGCAGGGTGGTCCCCCCTGCAGTGAAATCTCCCCCAGGAGCAGTCCCCTTGAATTTACTGTGGTTTTTTTCTCCCCAACAGCTTTTTACTGGCAGAAAAACCTAACCTAATAACAAACAATTCTTACTTTTATAGGTTTCTTGATTAGTTTATGCGCCTCTAAATAATCTAAAAGGTTTTCACCGAATTTGAATAACAAGGAAACACATGGAGAGCACGAAAACACAATAATGAAAGAAAAACATTTGCAAAACGGGCCCTATTTATAAGCTACGATGTTGCCAGTAGGAAGCTGTTATCGTTCGCAGCAAACAAAAAAATATGAAAACAAAACAAAAAACAATAAAAGACATTAAGAAACCTTACCTAACTTAGAAAAAACTATAAACGAGCGCAGTGCAGATATTTAGTAAATAATAGACTAAAAGTTACAAATCCCCGAAACAAAAAAATATAACGCAGTGATTGGTCACATCTGACGCTACCGTCTGATGTCATAAGAGATATGCTGTAGCCCAAAATTGTAGCCGACTAACAGCGCCATCTACTGTGCGCCCCGAATCTGAAGTATTACCCAGCCCCCCAGTATAAAAACGAAAATCGCCATAAAATTCTTTGATTTCATCTCTAAAAAAAGTAACAACGAAAAGTAGCCCAAAATAGCCCCCCCAAAAACTAAGCCTAGGATCCGGCCATCGTCTTCACAATTACCGATACTTTTTGTTTTTGACACATTACTGTGGAGGGTTCTAATTGTATATTGTAGATGCATGATCTGACACAATTCTATGGATGCATTTTAACATAATAAAAGCCACAAGGGCCTATCAAAGGTCATCCGCCTCCGTCCAAACCCACCCACAAAAAGCACCATCACCCGGGGAAGACAAAATCAAAGTCCCACAATATAATATAACAGATGACAAAAGCCACAAGGGCTCATCATAGGTCATCCGAGTCAAACAGCCTCTTTTTTAAGGCACCCAAACTCCCAGGAAAACTACATCCAGAAACAAGGGATCACCAATCAAGGCTTGTCAAGAACTAAATCATGCAGCTATAGATATATACAAACAATATTAATATATACAAAACTTAGGAACCATCACAACCTTCCCTTCCCATAAACTAATCCAACCTATTCTTAAATACATTTAGATTTGGACTACCTACTACCCTCTGCGGCAATTTGTTCCAGAAGTCTACCACTCTATTGGTGGGTTTTGACAGGCTCAGGTTGTCCTTTGATAGGCCCTTGTGGCTTTTGTCATTCGTGAAGTTACGTTATGTCTAACACTCAAAGTTAACTATCTTCCCGAACTTAAATATATTACACCGAAAAATCCAAAATGAAAAAAAATGTGAGTGAATAGAAAGCACGCTGAGAAGAAGTACGATCGCTACGGATTATTACAGCGAACAACAAAACAAAAAACGTCACAGAATAGGGAGCTTGCTGAAAACACGTCCTATCGCTAGAGACGAGTAGTAAGTAGATGTAAATATTAGTACGTGTATGCAGGAAAGATAGCTTATAGGGAAGAAGGGTAATTTGAGACAAAGATTGCGCCGTCATTTCCAATGTTTTATGCACGCACTCGCCTCCATTGTTCCCCGCATAATATTTTGTCCATATTCCAATATGTTTCACCTTTTTTGACTAAATTTGAGTGGCCTAAAATTGAGAGGGTCCCCTTAAGTGCCCCGTCGAGAACCTTAATATATCCGAACGGTTTATTTTTAGCCCGTGAGGAGGGGGGGAAGGGGGGGGGGGGCTCGATTTCCCACCCCTCAGGCAATATGGCAAATAAATAGGTATTCCTATGTAATTCGATGAGCTGAATAACATTGCTTTCGGAACAAGATTGTGCAAGCAGGCGACCGTTTAATTAGCCAAGCAATAGTAAATACCTTTGAAAGACCGTGACACGTCCACCTTATATAACGAGTTAGATGCGAATCAAAAGCCTAACATTAGATTTATAAATGTCGTTAGGAGTCTAGTTCTCCTGTAGGGCACACATGTATTCACCTGGCGGGTGTACATGTAGATACCCTACACAACAGAACCCAAGGTAAGGAAGAGAGAGCGAGTTTAGAAGGTCGAGATAAAGGCTCGAATTTTTCACTGTAATAAAGTGGTAGTCTCTATATCTGGGTTTAAGTCAGACAAGCGCCAGAGAAGTAAACATTAGGAAATAGAGAATGTATGGAGGTAATAAAAAGGCGTTTGATAAAAGCATTTCACTATTCTGTAACAAAGATAGCAAGAAGTTAAACAAAAATAAGCCTAATAATAAAAATCCACCTTCTAGAAATATTGGCCAATAGTGAGGTACGGTAGTGTAGACGCCATCCAATCAGAATTAAATAAAGGATTAATTTAAGCCAATCAGGAGGCGAGTTAAAGGAATGAGCTGCCAATCATGTGCGCCTTGATCATTTGTAGGCGGGGAGTGAGGCTGACTTGATGAAAGTTTCTCCTCCTTTATAAAGAGGTGTAGAGAGGTTAAAAGAGAAAGTCTTTCATTATTACTATTTTAATTGTTACGCGTTCATTTTATTCAATGAGTCGATCATTATAATCGCCCGGTCGCTTTACCATATTCCCGCACTACTTTGTTGTAAAATCGAATTGTTAAATTGTATTCAGAGTACTCCTACCGCGTTCCTTGATTTCAGACATAATCTTCAACTTCGAAGGTTATTTAAATCAATTATATTTTCTTTCAAATTGATTAATATGAAATGTCCATATCATATTTTAATTCAGAAAAAAAATCACTTCAAAATGATATATAATAACACTATAATGTGATTAAAAATTAAAAATGTCTCCCAAGATGGCGGCCAATCTATTTTTCGTCATAACATTATAATTAGAAATTCGCCCACATTAACAAATGGTTAATTTTGGGTTTATGCCCACTCGCGAATTATTTAAATAAATATTTGGGTTTATGCCCACACACGGATTTTGTGGGCGCTTTGTTATAAATATCTCTCTTTTTTGAAAAAAATACGCAAATGCTATATAGAGTATATCGTAGATATACCTATATATAGAGTATATTGTAGATATACCTATATAGCACTCTCACTATTTAATATAGGCAAATTTCTAATTAAAATGTTATGGCGAAAAATAGATTGGCCGCCATCTTGGAGGTTACATTCTGAATTTTGAATCATATTACAGTGTATTATATATAATTTTGAAGTGAATTTATTTTTTTTAATCAAAATATGATATGGACATTTAATATTAATCATTTTGAAAGAAAATATGATTGATTTAAATAGCATTCGGGGGGGAGGCTTATATGTCTCAAATCAAGGAACCCGGTAGAATAGCTAGATATATTATGTAATTAATTAGTGTTTTATTTAGCTTAGATAGCGAACAAGAATTAATCCCCTAATAATTTTTGGGAAGAGCATTGAACGATAAATCTAGGCCTAACCAGCGCGTGGATCGACATTTAACGCGTAGGGAAACTAGAAGGAATGGAAGAATACACGAAACGAAAATATAATGTATATAATAATTAACAAATGAAAACAGGATTGGTCGAATATAACTTTAGACAAATTGGTATACACGAGTAATAGTTTAATGGATATTAATAGGACGTTAAATATGAAGTTAAATATGATGTTAAATAAAATAGGATCACAATACGATATTAAATTGGACGAAAACAGTAGTGTTAATAATAATGAACCACAATGATATATAAATTAGGATGTACGATAATAGAATGTTAGCGAATCACAATGAGATATTAAATAGGGCGCAAATTAATAGATTGTTAGTTATCATAATGATATATTAAATAGGATGTAAATTAATAGTATTATCTATCACAATCGTAATAGTAAATTGGGGTCTTTCTAGAGGACAAAGCGGGCGAGAGTGGAAAATTTTCGATTACACATTGTCTGCATCTTTTCAGTTACATTATTGTAACGTTGATAAATTGATTTTAATTATTTAGAGTAATACAGAAATCATCATATACCGTACATTATTTTGTTTATTTTGGGAGTACTGCAGATTAATAAGAATCAGGTAGTGCTACAAATACTCCCTAATATAGAAAGATACCCCATCCCTCTTATTTTAAATTATGGTCTTGCTAGTCCTGATAACGCCGAGGTCTCCTTATGAGGTGACCGGAATGTGTCACAGTGCCAGTGGTTTGGCTGCGAGCACGGGAACACGTATTCGCTGTGGCAGTACCAGTTGCGTTGAGCGAGATACCGACACAAGCAGAGATTGGCGGAGCGAAGGTAATCCGCTTCTTTGTTCCATCCGAGATGGCGTCAAGAGGGGCTTAGGAGTCTTGAGTCCAGTTTTCCGCTGACGGGGTGACCAGTGCTGGAGAGATTTGCTCCTGACTGACCACCGCTGCGACGAGGGTTCTTGCAACACAGGAGGCAGATGCAGCAAAACGGAAGGTGAAGTTGGTGTATCAGGGGTGTTTGTAAGGGTGGTTTGGAAGTTATTTGGGGGACGTCCTGGACCATAAAGGGTTATAGTGGAAGAAGTAGAAAGAACGTTTTCAATAAAAGTGGGTTTCAGGTGATCTATGGAAACAGTATCCTGCTTAGTGCCAAGCTGAAGGACGAAGAACTTCGGCTTCCTGGAGATGACGCGAAAGGGATCATCATAGACATGTTGCAAGAAAGATCAAGTTGAATCGCGACGGAAAAAAACATGTGAACAATTTGTCATCTCATTCGGCACGAAAGTTATGAAATTGGCAGACACTCTAGGGGTGGTAGGTTTAACCTCAGTTATCACCTGTACAAAATCGTGTACATAAGAAGCAGGTTGAGGTGAGATGGTAGAGGTCGGTCAGAAGAAGAAAAGAATTGGCCCGGGAGACGAAGTTGACTAGCGTAGACAAGTTCCACCGCAGAGAATGCCAAGTCCTCTTTAACAAGGATGAACGAATACCCAGTAGAATCAAAGGTAGCTTGTCCACCTAAGTGATGTTGGGATATGTGGAGCGTAAGCTTGCTTTGAGGGTCCTGTACAACCGTTCCAATTTGGCGTTGCTTTGCGGGTGATAGCTAGTGGTACAAAGACGAAAGGAGCCAAGCACTGAAATGAGTGCATCCCATTGTTTGGATTCAAACTGGCTGCCACGATCAGTCATGATCGTTGAGGGAACGCGTAAACGAGCAACCCATGCTGAGATGAAGGCGAGAGTGACAGTTGATGCTCTGATGTCCGAGATAGGAACTGCTTCTGGCCAACGAGTAAAACGATCGATCAGGGTGAGAAGTAATTGCAATTAAGGGAGTAAAGTAGCGGATCTACTAGATCGACGTGAACCGTCTCAAAACGAGACGAAGGAAGAGGAAAAGGGACCAGAGCGGTTTTTGTGTGACGATGGACTTTGACGCGCAGGCTTGCCAGGTATAAGAGAGTTCATTTAACTACGTCGACATTCATACCTGGCCACACAAAGCGTTGTGCAACGAGCTTGCGTGTGGCATTGATGCTAGGATGAGAGAGACCATGAATTTGGTCGAAAATTTTCCGACGGTAAGCGCGAGAGGAATCAGAGGACGAGGACAGTCAGGCAATGAATAGTCGACCAGGATGCGCCTGGAAGAACTGTCTGGTAATTCGACTTCGCGAACAACGAGTTGAGATGAGTGACGCAGCGTTTGCGTGTCTTCATCCTGTTCATGGGCCAGCGCTATTGTCGCATGATCGATGGACGTAGTGTGATCGAGTTGCGTGCCCGAAATCGCGGAAATGCGAGAAAGCGCGTCTGGTACGACGTTTGAAGAGGCGGGAACATAGCAAATATCGCTCGTCATCTGCAGGATAAAGTCAAGATGACGAGTGTCAACTACAATGTGTGCTGATGAAATACTACGAAACGAACAAGCACTGACCAAAGGAATATGGTCCGTAAAAAAGTGAAGTCATGCCCTTCCAAATGATGGCGGAAGTGGCAGCTTGCGAGGTATATTCCGAGTAGCTCGAGAGAGAATATATTATACCCCTTTTTAAGTCAGAAAGAGAGCGAGAGAAGAAAGCAAGAGGTTGCCATTGGTCACCAATCTTCTGCTGCAAGATTGCACCTACGCGAGTTGAGGATGCGTCTGAAAAGACGCTGATGGGGGCTCCTGGAGAAAGATGAGCCAATTTCACAGCGCGGACAATAGCCTCTTTGATGCGAGAGAATGAATCAAGAGGAGAGTTCTTTTTGGTCTTGGTGAGCATAGAATTGATAGTTTGCATGACCTGGGTACAGTATGGAATGAATCTGTGGTAGAAATTGACTATGCTACAGAAACGTCGGAGTTGTTTGCGTGATGTAGGTTGAGTAAAATAAAATACTTGACGAAGGTGAGAAAGATGTTCCTGGAGCGAGGGAGATGTTATTAGCAGTTCGTTAATGTAGCAAAAGAGAAAGGGAAGACCTTTCAGAACTTGGTCCATGAAACGCTGGAAGGTCTGGCCAGGATTTCGCAAACCATAGGGCATCTTGAACATTTCAAAAGAACCAAACGGAGTAGTGATGCTAGTCTTTGAAATATCGTCTGGGTGAATAGGGGTCTGGTTGAAAGCATAAACCAGATCTAAGCGAAAAAAAGATTGTACAGTCAGAGAAAAATGAATTGAAATTAGCTAGGTACGGCAAATAATAGCGATCAGGGATTGTTACAGCTTTAAGAGCCTTGTAATCCGAAACTGCTCTGAATTCCCCCAGCGTGAATTTGGGCAAAATGTGGAGTGGAGAGGCCCACGGAGAAGAGGAAGGCCTACAGATGCCTGCATCCACCAGGAATTGAAATTCATCACGCATTTCACACAGTCTATCTGGTGTTAGACAACGAGGTTTGGAGAATACAGGACCTCCCGTTGTCTCAATCCGATCCACTACATTATGTTTAATGGGCCTATCATTCGAAGATGAAAGGATACGGTTGGAAACTCCTGAAGAAGGCGCTGAAATGTTGGCTCAGTGGGTGCGAGACGAATAGAAAGGAGGGAACTCTGTGTAGGTGACTACGAACCTGAAACAGTGAGTGAAGTTTTGCGATCGACAAGCTTGCGGTGACGAGAATTGACCAAGAGGTTATGAGCCGAAAGAAAATCAAGGCCCAATAATGGACAATCTACCTCAGCCGTGACGAAAGTCCATCGAAAAACTCTACTGAGGCCGAGTGAGACTTGAAGGTTACGTCTTCCATAGGTCCTAATTTTGGTCGAATTAGCTGCCTTCAAAACTAAATCTGAGGGAGCACAAACTTTGTTCCCCTTAAGAATTGGCATGATACTGCATTCTGCACCTCGGGTCCACCAGGAATAAGAAACCATGAAGCGGGTCAAAAAATGCGAAATGGAAGACCTACCTGAGGAAATGAGGTGTAGGCCCTTTTTGTCTCATGCTTTTCTAGTTTAAAGGAGAATTTGAGTTTGAAATTTAAGTTTGAAAATTTGTAGAGTTTGGTTGAGAGTGATGTGCGGGGAGTGGAGAGTTGAGATTATGTGAATGAGGTGGTACTGGTTGTAAATATGTGCACGGTTGTGAGCATTTTACAGCCTGTGCGCCATATTTGTCGTGGTATCAGCACCAATCAGTAGATTGGGTTAAAGTTCCATTATCCTTTGGGCGACTACTAGGTGCATTGTGGGAAAAAACATAATGGTGGTTACAAGTCGTGTACAGTGTACAGCGTTGTTACCATACCTTTGATGGTACAAACAGATACCCTTTTGCTGAGAAAGATTATGGGAGAATAGGTGGAAGATTGTGGAAATTGCTGTATCTCACCTTTTGTGCTGAGGTCCCCTCGTTGGTTTCTTTTATGGGAACTCGAACGGGTCCTATCTCTCCGCTCACTATGCCCGTGTTGTCGCTCGATCTGTGCCCCTTGGTGCATTTTCAATCGGCGGAAGTCACTCTCAATCCTCGATAACGTGACAGCTAAATCCCTCGTTAGGGAGGATGGAATTTCGCCATGTTCCGGTCGTTCACGAACAGAACTCGCCGTTAACCAAAACTGCGAGATGGAATGATTAGGCTCATAGCCGTGATTGTGTATTCTTCCCCAATTTACATACGGGTTTTTATACAGCTGGTCGGCTGCTTTTGCTAGCTGATTCACATCTGCCGGCGAAGATATGAGAATGAGGGGTTAGAGAGGTCCTAACCAATGCATGAATACTTTAGCCATAGATAGCAATTGCAATAGTCAGTACGTACACAAATTTTGTTATTTTGCTTTACACTGATCTTACCGTAACGATACGGTGGATTTGAACTCTCCTAGCTATCAAGGGAATGTAATGATTTAAGTTAACAAAAATAGGATAAATTATAATCTTACAATAATCTATGATTTGAAGTTATTATTATTATACAAAATTGAGTTGAATAACGGAGAGGATATTTATGGGATACAAATTGAAGTCTATACAGAGAATATTGACGAATACATCAATGATTTAAGTTGAAATAAATACAAGTTATGCGTTTGGAAAGTTAATATTTGAAAGCACGTGACAAGAATGGTGTGTTCACTGGTGTATATAAATATGTAATGGTAATTATGTAAGTACACGACTAATAATGGAATGTGAATTGTGGTCTGTAAATGAGAGAAGGAACAGGAATTAGGACCTACTCTCTTGTGTGGATTGTTTGCAGAGAATAAGTGGAAGACGAATCTTGACTGACCTTTCTTTGAAGCGACGCTGTGCACGAATGGACCTTGAAAAGCGATTCCAGGCAGATGGCGTAAGGCGTGTGTTTGTATGTGTGTTCGTGTAAGGGAAAATCTTGTATAAAAGGGATTCTGTCGTATTGGTGTGATATTGCATAGAAATAATTTATTTTCGTCACAGAGTAATTGATTGATTAATTATATTGGACGTTAGTTTTACACACACACACACACACACATATATATATATATATATATATATATATATATATATATATATATATATATATATATATATATGGCATTGCTATAACACTTCCCCCTAAGAAGGTTACCCCTTTTTATATTTTTATAATAGAGTACTACTGGTTCGTGTAACGCCGATGTCTCCTAACGTCACGACCGGAACGTGTGACAGTGCCATTCGTTTGATTGCGGGTTCGGGGACACAGGTTCGCTGTGGCAGTACCAGTTGTGTTGAACAAGGCGTTAGCACTTGTGAAGGTTGATGGAGCGAAGGTGATCCGCTTGCTGGTTTCTTCCGAGATGGCGTCAAGTGGGGATGTTGGAGTCTTAGTCCCGTTGTCCACTGACGGAGTGGCCAGTGGGGAAGGGATTCGCTCCGGACTGACCACTTCTGCCGACGAGGGTTCCTGCAACAAAGGAGGAGGCAGCGAAACAGATGGTGGAGTTTGAGTAGTAGGTGTGGTTGAAAGGGTGGGTTGGAGATTGTTTAGGTGTCTTACTGGAGCATAAAGTGTTATAGTGGGAGAAAGAGGAGGTAAAATGCGTTCAAGGTAAACGTTTTTTATATAGGTGGGTTTCGGGCGGTCTATGGAGATAGTATCCTGTATGGTGCCAAGCTGAAGTACGAAGAACTTCGGCTTCCTGGAGATGACGAGAAAGGGTCCGTCATAGATTGGCGTAAACATGGGAGCATATTGTCATCTCTTTCGGCACGAAGGTTTTATGATTGGCAGTAACTCTAGGGGTGGTTGGCTTAACTTCAGCCATAACCCGTACAAAATTACGTATATATGAAGCAGGATCGAGGTGAGATGGTAGTGGACGATGCACGTGAGAGTGGAAGATTTTCGATTATACATTTTCTGAGTATTTGCAGTTACATTATTGGAACGTTATCAGAGAGAGAAGGTTACCCCCCTCCCCCCCTGAACGCAATGTCTACCCGTGGCGCATGAGAAAAGATGCACCTGCACGCCGAGACAGCTCCAAGGAAGCAGCGGGAATTTTGCAGGGTCGAATGACACCGGCACTCTTATACAGAAAGTTCGGGCCAGTCGAACCCAAGGAGCCGCCTCGAGCATGTCGCACGGCCGTGTTATCCGTGTTTGGTTCCCCTCCTCCCCCGTCGCCTTGCATGATCGGCGTCAGACCTACGGCGTCGAGTACTTTCGCGCGAGCCTGTGATGCTCGCTGAGAATATCCCATCCCCCCTTTTGGGGGCCTCTGGCGACCCACTTCCTCCGAGGCAGTATAAATTAGTACCATACAGCTCCGTCTTGGTTAGCAGCCACGAACAGTCTCTTACACCATGCTCTGCCTCACAAGGGCTTCCAGCTACGAACGCGACGCGTCACCTCTCTACCCGACCTCGCTCGTACCTAAGGCCAGAGTTGCCGCCAGAGAGATATAGGTAGTTAGGTCGTTATTGCGCCAAAACACTAGATAACTCTGGTCACAATAAACCCCAAAACCTATATTTTTGTTATACAAGGGGAACGAAGTTAATTGCTAACGGGAAGACTGAATTTGCAGACGAAATTACCTTAGGCCTAAATCGGCGACGTCGTGGGAATACGTGTATTAAAACAAAGAGATACGAAAAATATATATTATGGTAGGAACAGTTATGATTAAAAAGTGAAATTATACAGTTTATGATTGGATTAAATTTTTCGCGGCTGAATTAACTTTGCACGAGTTAATGAGAATTTGAGTACACATGTGATGATTGACAAATATTAATTAGATTATAGTTAAATGTTAAATTAGAAGTTTCCAGGTCGCATCATCTCTCGAAACAGCGACATCAATTAGCCACCACGATAGTGTAACTTGACGCCTTTAGATTTCTTCCTTTGGGGTCATCTCAAAAGTAAGGTCTATGCCAACAAGCCAACAACAATTCAACAGCTGAAGGATGAGATAATAAGGCATATTGGTGAGATCAAGGAGCAACTATGCAGAGACGTCATCAAAAATGTTGACCATCGAGTGGAGGTGTGCCACCGAAGCCTTGGCGGACATTTAAGCAATATTATTTTTTCACACATAATTGCCATGACTCAAATAATATGATCCAATATTGAAATCAATAAATTTTCACCAATAACACTGTTTTATTTACTGCTAACTTCGATCCGTCTTAATGGAACACCCTTTATATATATATATATATATATATATATATATATATATATATATATATATATATATATATATATATATATATATATATATATATATATATATATATTGTTTTGACTTCTCACTCGAATTAAGTTTGATTTACATTCATATACAAATTACTTTGAATGATAAATTGATTTTAATTATTTTGAGTAATACTGAAATTATTATATACACGTACATTATTTTGTTTATTTTGAGAGAACTGCAGATTAATAAAAATCAGGCGGTGCTACAGATGCCTAACGACATTTAGCAATCGCCTTTTGAGTTCGAATCTAATGTTAAGCATTCGAATTAGGGATATTACAAGGTGTCGTGGTATTCGTAAGCGGATACCTTCGCTGCAGAGAATGCAGTCTACTTACGTTCCAGGCGACCAGATCGATAGACCAGCTCCACAGGGCTAATAAGAGGTGAGTGCTTGATGAGATTAATGGTTGGCCGAAAGGAAGATTTAAATACCAAGTTTCATTCAAGGTTATTAAAAGATTATAAACAAAAATAAAATTTAATTACACTAATAATGCTAATTATGGAAATATCTACAAAGGCAAATGAATAGGAGAATAATGTCGCTCCCAATGAAATAATAAATCAAATACTAATCAGTTTAACGAGGATCAAAATATGGGACTTGGTCAGAGAGGAAAAATGTTGGTAAACACTGGGTAATCCAATTAAAGGGTTGGGAGGAGGATATCAGGTGGCGAGGACAAAAGGGAGGATTATCCTCGAAAAGGGGTACAAGGGTTTTACATTGAAGGCTTGACTCTTGGTGAGAGGAGCGATTCCTACGAGGCAAGCTAGTCTTGTGGCTCTAGGGGCGTACTCTTGTGCTCTTGACGGAGGGATCGAAATTACCTAGGGCACGAGTAAGGTAATTTCCAGGCTGGGCGAGACACTCTCGAATGGAGATGAGTAATCTCAGAGGAGGTGGTGAGGTTTCCTTGATGGGATGAGAAGAGTGGTTCGCGCAATTTTCCAAAGAAAAAGTCGTTTCACGAATTTGCTGATTGACTGTGGCCAAACTCACGACAATCTGTATAGCCTACGAGACCTAACTCCGAGGTTCGACTCGAGATGAGGGGCTGTATCTTCGCGAAAGGGCGGGCGGTACTCTCTGAAGATTAATGGTTGACCTGAGTTTAAATTCCCTGCTAGCTTCCTCACTAAAAAGCCTCCAGGCATGGCAGTTCCTTGGGAGTAACCATTGGTGCCAGTCTCTTTAGTCCCAGACGAGATAAGACGACTGAAGAAGCTTCTTCTTGGGTCGATCCTGGCCGCCAGGCGGGGGAGGGTCGGGCAAATTTGTATATCAGCACTGTTTATTCCAAGACGAATTTGACCGTTGTCGGTCATCTTCAGGGAATGAACATAAATGGAATGACTTACAGAATACTACACTATGTATAATTTTCTACTTAAACGTAAGGGATAACAAATTGACCAATCGCAGTTTAGGACAATTTTAAGGACAAACTAACGTTCACAACACAGGCACTGCTTGTTTTTCTATTTGAACATAAGCTGGCAAAGGTGGTTGGCTCAATTTTCTGCCACTCTTCATGAACTTTGACTGTTAATTAACTTTTTGAGGAACATTTGTGAACTCTCACATTTGTGCCCAAGTGTGACCACAAATGTTCAATAGGGTTGAGGTCTGGAGATTGAGGGGGCCATGTTTCTTGACTCATTCCTGTGGATGCAGTTTCTTTTTATTGTATATTTGGGGGATTTTGATTTTGTTTTTGACAGACTCCTATGGAGGCTTTAAATTATATATTGTAGATGCATGGTTGGACATTCTTGTGGATTGTTGAATTGTATATTGTAGCTGCATGATCTGACAAAATCCTATGCATGCATTATATGGGTGGGATTTAATGGATACGGATGACCTTTGATAGGCCCTTGTGGCTTTTGTCATCCGTTAAATTATGTTATGTTATGTTATGTTATTCCATCAACGTCACCCCTTTCTTTTCAAACCAAACCTTTGAGAATCTAAATGTGTGGCATGAAGCATTTTTTTAATGGAAGATTACACTATCTGGTATGTCATTATTGAAAGTTTTACCTAAGGAAGGTTGATAAACCTGGTGTAACATGTTGGTGTAAGTGTTGGAATCCTTTCTGCCCTCACAAGTGAACAACAATCCGGAACCTGAATACGACATGCAGCCCCAAAACATAACACTGCCACCTCTAAATTTGACATGTATAAAACAAGGTAAGAGACGTAATGCACACCGCAGACTTATATGTGCACTGATATAATTTAACAATAAGACAAAAATATAGTTTTAATATAAAAATTACTCCCTTTATTTATACATGAACTCCAGTCGTCTTGGTTTGATGGCGAACTCGTATAATATCCTATCGAGCAGCTCCTTCTTCTTGTCCAAGTCGTTTAAAATGCTTTTCTCGATGGAAACACGAGCCAGTGAAGACAGCCGTTCTTGGGCCATTGTGCTTCTCAAATATGAGCGAATTCTATCCAACGTTGAGAAACTTAGCGACTGATGTTAAGGGGATGGTCAGCACTATCTTAATTAGTTTAATGGATTCCGGCATAGCGGAACTAAACTCCAATTTATACAGTAATTCTAAAATGGAGTTGATTGACTTGCACTTTTTGAAATCACTGTCAATATACATATATTTTAGCTCGTTCACTAGGCTATTACAGTTAAAAATACAGGGATACTGGTTTTCTAAAGAGCCTATATGTTGCATGGGAAATGAGTTAGCAAACTCTTCAAACTTATTAACGTCTAGTATATATATATATATATATATATATATATATATATATATATATATATATATATATATATATATATTGTTATATGTTGCACTTATTCATTTATATTTGTTCATATGTATTCATGTTACCAATATTTTTTTGTTTCTTTTCTAGATGTATTATGAATATAGTTGATTAAACCCTATAAAAAGGGACAGTTTGAATATACCTTACTACTCATTACTATCATTACGATAAAAAGCTTGCAAGGCAGCTATGCTCTCCACTACTCATTACTATCATTACTGTGGGGAAATAGATATAATGAGGACAAACAGACGCTAGTTTGTTTATACAGCGTCAACGATTACGTTCCGTATGGTCCGATACTTTACCCCCCACCCCCCTTTGTCCGCTGCCCCAAAGATCCTTGAGGTCGCTCGCAAAGAAGGATTACAATCAGCAGATTTCGTAGTCAGTTAATATAAACATAGGAGGGTGGGATAGCCTTTAGAATAAAAATCTATGAACAGGCTCACTGTTCCCTCCGATTGTTTATGTCTATTTTTGCCAAATAAACGAAATTTCACTTCTCCGTACGTAAACCAGAAGGGCGAATGGTCACAACGTTGAAAATTTATGCCCTAGGAGAGAGGCTTAAAGGTGGGCCCTCGTCTTCCCTCCCCTTCCCCAGGAGATAATCGACGTATATATAGTTCTATCTGGGGAAATGTAAGAGGAATCGGAGTAGCAATCGAAAGAAGAGCAGTCCCTGAGTAAACCAGAGAATTAAGAAGACCTTGAAACCGAGTGGGATTTTTCTCTCCGAGGCTGCTCCTTTGGTCGCCTAGAAGAGTAGACCAGTGGTATCGAGACCCATTCCCATACCAATCTCGTTCAGAGAAACCCCCTATCTCAATTTTATGAATAGAAACAGAGATAACCCTCACCATTGAGGAATACCAAAGTGAATGCCCATTCTAGAAAAGATTCACCTCTTGGTCAAGTCTCATGAAGCACGCAAGTGTAACACCGGGATTGGAATAACCCGTACATCCACAATCCCCACGCTTATATCTTCAAGTCAAGAAGCATCGCCACGCGCTCCCCACCTACCTCGGGATAAGCATCAGCTGTTCTTCTCGAATAGCCTCAACAAGCGTCTCCTTCTCCCAGAGAGGCGATCAGCTGTTTTCCGAGTCAGACTCACGTCCGCGAGAAAAGCTCCAGTCAAACGCGTTTCAAATCATCTCATCTAGGAGGTTCCCGTTCAAGGTCGTCCAACTCCAGACTCCCTCTTAGTTAAAGGTAAAAGGAATCCAAAACTTATTCATGTTCGTTAGTTACCATTCCTTGCGAAAGTGAATTTTGTGTCAACCATCGCGTAGTACTCATTGGTGGCATTAATTTTTATTTAGATTCTCTTATTATAGCATTGGCATATTTAAAGTTTTAATATTTCATTTTTTGTATCTAATTAAAAGTATATTTTTGCCCTAGTTGTTTAATTAAATCCTCGAAACACTACAAATGGCAATAGATATATAATATTACGAATCCTCCCTGGTTAAAGAATCAAAAGTAAAATAAAGCACTCTTAGAGAAAAGTGGAACGGAGTTATTCATGTACGGAGCAAACGTACATACGTAATCGGCCGTATACCACGACAATTATTATTTAATCACTCTGGCAAATTATGGAAGCAAGCTTTGGTATATAAATTTCTGCTACTTCCTTTCTACAATATCTGATCATTCTCCGGACAAGTTAGAAGTACTCTACGTGTACATTGGTCCACATGTCACAGATGTAATAGAGGGTTGTGCTGATTATTCGAAGATTATTGACTTGTTGCAAGCTGCCAATATTAAGGCTCCCAGTAAAATTCATGCCAGACATTTGTTTTCTACTCAGATTCAACTTCCAGAACAATCAATTGACGAGAACTTTCAAGCTTTCAATTGTCTTGCTGTGGAGTGCAACTTTCAGGATGTTACTGCTGCAGTCTACCGTGATGAGAGTATCAGGAATTCCTTCATACGAAGGTTAGAGTCTTCGAATATTCGTGCATGACTCCTTGAGAATCAAAGGCTCACATTAACCGATGCTACTCAACAAGCTCGAACATTAGAGCAAGCATTACTGTGATCTAAACCATACTTACTTACATCCGGTCGTGTACCTGCTAGTGTGGCGGCTGTTCCTGGTACATCCTTTACCTCTAGAAAGAAGAAGAATGTGAAGAAGTTAGCCTTCCATTTACAGCAGCTGTTTCAAAAAATATTTAATAAATGAAGCAAACATGCTACAATTGTGGTGGTCGTCGCCATCCTGAGGATGACTGAACACTTTGTCCAGTTCGGGAGGTAATTTGTCGTAAATGTGGAAAGCTTGGGCATTTTGAAAAAGTTCATAAGTCAAAAACCAAATGTCCTGTTTCACTATCTTGTGTCACGCTTGCTTCTACCTGCGCTACCAGCGGCTTGCTGTTGCCTACTGTTCGTGTTCAATTGAAAGGAGATCCTCAGTTACTTCAAGGTCTTGTTGACAGTGGAAGTTCAGAGAATTTTATAAATGAGGCTGTAGTACAAGCTATGCATCTCCCACTTCATGAACGATCGTCTGTTGTTTCGATTGAGTCTTCTTCTTTCTCAGTAAATCTTAAAGGTTACTGTATTGTTAACATTTCGACGAATGGTCGCACTTATGAGAATGTCGAAGCTACTGTACTTCCAAACGCTTGTACCGATATTATTCTTGGATTACCGTTTTTAAGAGTGCTTTAACGCGATAGCTTAAATTATTGGGGCACAGAACCATCCTTAACTGTGTGTGGACTGACTAAACTAAAGATTCCCCCAGTTAAACTGTTAAGAAACTTATCCTCAGATTGCACTCCAATTGCTACCAAGTCTCGCCATTACAGTTCCGAAGACGCTGATTTCGTCGAAAATGAGGTTAAACGTCTACTTTGTGAGGGGATTATTGAATATAGTAATTATCCTCTGTGCGCACAAGTGGTAGTGACATCAAACGCAAATAATATACTTTTCTAGAACAATAAATAACTAAACTCCATTAGATTCTTACCCGCTACCCAAGATTGAAGATGTAGTTCAAAATATCGCCAAAACTCACTATTTCAGCATTATTGATCTATTCAATGCATATCATCAGATAGAAATATGCCCAGAGGATCGACTTTATGTACACTGCTTTGCAGGCCGCTAACAGTCTTTATCAATTTAAACGTATACCTTTGGGTGTTACGAATTGGGTTTCCGCTCTTTAACACTTTATGAATCAGTTTATAACCGATAACAAACTACGTAACACTTATGCCTATTTCGACGACCTAACAGTCTGGTGAAAAACGAAAGAAGAACATGACAGCAATCTAAAGCGTTTCATGGAAGCTGCTTCTAAATACAATCTCTCCCTGAATTCTGAGAAATCTAAGATTTCTCTAACCTTCATTAATATTCTCGTTTACCAAATTTCTGACAGCAATCTGAAACCCGATCTTGAAAGAATGGGACATTTGTTAGAATTACCCGTACCATATAGTAAAAAATCTCAATTCTTGTAGCGTTGTTTGGGGTTATTGCATACTACGCTAAGTGGGTTCGCAACTATTCAGAGAAAGTACGGCCTGTTGTAGATTGCTGCAGATTTCCTTTATCTCATCAGGCTCTTCAAGCAATTGAAACTTTAAAGAATGACATTTCCAAATCTTCAGTGAAAGTTATTGATGAAGACGCCCCCCTTTCCATAGAAAATGATGCATCAGAGAATGCAATCGGTGCCACCTTATCACAGTGCGTAGGATCGGTGGCTTTCTTCTCACGCTCATTGAACCGGTCAGAGAAGAGACACCACATCGTTGAAAAAGAGGCGTATGCGGTGGTGGAGAGCATACGTAAATGGAAACCATTTTGTCTGGTAGAGATTTTGACGTAGCAACTGATCAAAGAGCTGTGTCATTCATGTTTGATACCAATGAAAAAGGTAAAATCAAGAATGATAAGATCATGTGATGGTATATAGAATTACTTCCATTTTGCTTCGATATTCATCAGCGCCCGGATCACGAAAATGTTGTTGCTGATACACCATTACGGTCGCATTGTGGCGCCACTTCGGATAATATAAGTTTAAAATCGCTTCATGAGAGTCTCATTCATCCTGGAATCCAGCGAATGCTACATTATGTTCGTGTTAAAAATGTTCTTTACTCCCTCTATGAAATCCGCCGTATTATTACTGATTTTCAGGTATCTGCTTAAATTAAACTGCGTTTCTTTAAACAAGTAAATACTTCTTTGATACTGGCGACTGCCCCTTTCCAACGCTTTCAATTGATTTTAAGGGGCCGCTTCCAGTTTCCTCGCACACCTCTCTATACAACTCTTGTTTTAAATAGCCAATATGAGCGATATATGTAATTGCATTATTTGGAATACTGTGAAGTTGGCTATTGAATCTCGAGGTTTGCCATTAAGTGCATGGCAGGATGTATTACTTGATTTTTTACATGGCATACGTTTACTATTTTGTATCTCTACAAATACTACGCCGCATGAACGATTTTTGCTTTTGAGAGACGTTCAGCTAGTGGTTCAGCACTGCCTTCTTAGCTAAGTGAACCTGGAGAAGTCCTCCTCAAACGGTTTGGGAATCGCAGTATGTAGATACGATCCCGCTGTGGACATCGTTGATCTCAATGATGCTCACCCTACACATGCTCATGAGAAATTTCCTGATGGGAGAGAGAGAGAGCAATGTTGCTCTGCGTAATTTAGCTCTATATCCTAGGAATATTTCACTTAACGATTCCGAATCACGAAATCCAGGTGTCCTTTTCGATCCACCTTCCCATTCCGGTTTCCCATCTAAAATTACTAACTTTCCTCAAGCCAACGAGAAGATATTGGGAAATGAGCAAGAAAAGATTATTCAGACACAAGAAGATCATGTTCATGATGCTGATAACACTGTGAAAAGTCACGACAATCTGCCAATATAGTTACCTGGCCCTAGAATATCTTTACGAATCTATTGTATATTTTGTAATTTTGAAAAGGAATGAATTCTTTTTGGTGGGAGTGACTGTTATATCATGCACTTATTCATTTGTATTTATTGCTTTCATATGTTGCACTTATTCATTTGTATTTATTGCTTTCATATGTTGCACTTATTCATTTATATTTGTTCATATGTATTCATGTTACTAATATTTTTTTGTTCCTTTTCTAGATATATTATGAATAATAGTTGATTAAAACCTATAAAAGGGACAGTTTGAATATACCTTACTACTCATTACTATCTTATATACAAAAGAGATGCAAAACTTCTGGAAACACAAATTTAAGGTTGGAATGTGATTAGGAGGGGGGGGGGTATGAGGAAGCAGCGGCATTTTTGAGTAAGGGAAGTATAAATTTCTTACTTATCAAGGGATTAGTGTTGAATTGACCATAATATCGGGTGGCTCTCTTAAAATGACGCATTTTTAAAAGAATTAATTGCTCACTAACCTCCTTCCTATTCATGACAATTTTCATGTGCAAGATACTTTCAATCTTCCTTTTTCGAATGCGCCTTACTAAAATAAAAATATCAGTAAAAAAAAACGAATATCGAGTGCAAAGAAATAAATAATCAGAAATTTAACTTCCCTACAGTAAATGATCAATTGGACCACCACTTTGATGAATCACTAATATGAGTCTTTTTGTATATACACACAAACCTTTTCTTTCTTCCTGTTGTGCCACTTTCTTGCCAAGTTTCTCTTAATTTGCTTTTCAATTCTGTTTTAGTTAATTTTTCTCTCCGACCTCGGTAAACCTTTTCTTTTAGTAATTCCCAAATTGAGTAATCCTTGGAATTACAATTTTGAATTTGCAGTGGCCACTCATTTTTTGTTATTAATCTTAGCTAATTGCTAATTTGAAATGACTGTGTGACGTGGCTTGTATGCGAAGGTGCGGCATCTTGTTGCAAAATAGTCCTTTTCTTGATACAGGCGACGACAACCAGGCAACAACTTTGTTTTTAGGAGTTCAATTTAATTCTCAGAATTCACTTTTGTTTTTTCGGTTTCAATAAAATGAACATCTGTTTTGCCATTCCATGAGACCCATGTAGATATCATATACCTTTTGGAAAATCCTGAAGTTTCATGATATGTTTTGTTTATCGGAATGTCACACTTTTTACCACGCCCGTAGACAACATCATTTTGGCAGTTTCGCGGAATTTCTAAAGTGAAATCTTCTTTATCCGTGAAGACAATATTTTTAACATCAGTGACAGAGAAGTTATCAAGCAACTGTCTGTATCTTATTTTTTATTTATCCTTAACAGTACCACTTTTTCTAGAAGATACTATTCTTTCGAAGGCTTTTAGCCTTTGTGTCTTAATTATTCGTTGTACGGAACTCCTTCCAATATTCAAATTTATCAATTGTTCTTTGCTATAAATGACTTCCTGGTTTATCTTCTTGAGAGCAGATGTTATCGTTAATGTAATGCACATTTCCCGGTTCTGAAGCTGTTTAAGGTTTACTGCTTCCCGTTTTGCTAATCTTTCTTAAGAGTCTTTCCACAGCACATCTTTTCCACATTTTTTCCAGGAAATTCTCGCAATAGTCTTCCAGTCTTTCACCACTTTTCACAGTAACAAGCTTTAATGAGAATGCGATCTTCTTCTGACAACGTCATTATGGGTACTGAGGAACTGTAAATAATGATAGCCATAATATGACATGTTCAGTCCTGTAGGCTTTTGTAAGAGCGTATACAATCCCGTATGATACTCGTATTGCACAATAAAATAATATTTTATCTCAATATTCGTTTTTTTTTACCCATGTTGATATTTTTTGAAATGCAAGAAAATTATAAAAGGTATCTAAATTCCATTTTTTGCATTCGAAAAGGAAAGATTGAAAGTATCTTATTTAAATGTTGAAGAATTTAATTAATAGATAAAGCTTAACTATATTAATTGGAGAAAAACACTGGATACATTTTAGGGAACGCACAAACCTTTCACTAATCAATCTTTTATTAATTAAATTCTCCACCATTTAAATAACAACCCAGTAACCTGTATTGCTCTACATCCCCCCCACCCCCTCATATTAAGTGTCCGATTAATCTATTATATCCATATTTTTAAATGTTTAAATTTCAACGTATAATACTAGTCGTTTTACGAATTTTGTAATTTTCCAGTACCAGAAGATGGGTGAAACTTACACCCAAAACGTTGTACATATCATGTAAACAAAATGAACTTGCCGTTTTACGTCCTTTCCTTCATCCTGCAAACTAAATTAAAGACACTCGGGGGAAGCTTGCGCTTCGCTACTAAGATTAAAATTTAAAATCTTTAAAAAAAGCAGCCATAGTTAAATTTTTATCAATTTTATGAACTTCGCTAATTATAATAATTTTAAAACGGCACTCTAAACTAAATTTCCCCCCTTTCAAAATATCACGTTGCTAAAATATAGTGTTATAAAAGATGATATATAAAAATAAATTTTCTCAACTTCATCATTTGTAATTCTTTGGGATTTAAAAAATTGACAAAATCTCGATACTTATATTTATTTCTGAACTTCACTATTTTTTTTTTTTATATTCTAAAAGAATTATTAAAAATAACTTTGATAAAAAAAACAAGTCCTAACCAAACTTAGATGAAATTATTATTCAAATACTAAAAAAAACCTCTTCTTAAATTATAGAGTTAGTGATAGTGATGATGATGATATATATATATATATATATATATATATATATATATATATATATATATATATATATATATATATTAAGAGAGCAGAGAACAGAGGGGTTGCGCGTTGCCAGGCGCATAGGTATTTTAGGATAAATAAGGATATGAGATTATAAATATATACAAACAAGAATTTTTTAGAGAAGTTATCAGATATTTATCAATTAATTATATGGGAAAAGGGAAGCAGCAGAGGTGGTAATATTCAAATTATAAAAATGTAGGGCTTTTAACTATTAGGGAATAGGAAATATGGTTTTGTTCTTAAAATAAAACTAAGATTAATTAGTTTTGGGTGTCTTCGTTGTAAAAAAAGGGAGATTATAGAAATATTTGAAAAATAGGGGTTGTTTTGGGGGGAAGTGGATTTGGCGTAGGTAATTCGTGGGTAATTATAGTTGTAGTAAAAGTGAAAATGAGCTTGTGTCGGAGTTCAAAGCGGGGTTTTTAAATCTAATATATAGAGATTCCAGTGTACGTAGTTGGTTTTCGTTGTTTGCTGTATCTTTAATTGAAAACAGATTATTTAAGTTTGGTTTATGGTGTGGATGTCTGTTTTTTTAGTGTATTCGGATAGGGGAGAATTCGGGAGTAGTGAGTGGGGCTCCAGTTCTGTTACTGATACCTAAATGTGCGCAACTACGGGTATGTAGTGTGTGCTGTTTCGATCCCAAATACACCTCGGAATTACATCTCGAGCAGTTGAATTCATATATGATGGAGGATCGAAGCAGCGTTGGTATTTTGTCTTTAATGTTGAAAAGATGTTGTAGTTTGCGTGTGTTTTGAAAATTTGGTATAAAATATGTTGCAGAAAATGAATTTTTAAGAAATGGTGAGTTGGGCCCAGACAAATGAATAGAGGGGTCCTATATATGGGAGAAGTACAAAAAACCTTTTCTTTAGGGACGTTGTATATGGGATCTTTCGGGTTAAATATTTTATTGATAAAATTTCGAATAGTTCGGTCTTATAAGTTTGAAGGATATCCGTTTTGTTGGATATAGTTAGTGAGGAAAGTGACCTCGTTGTGGAAATTGAGGTATGATGAGGAGAGATTGTAAGCGCGAGAAAGTAAGGTTTTGATAGTTTAATTTGATTTTGGTGAAACATTGTCTTAGAAAATGGAATCCAGAGCCCGTATGTGGAGGTTTTCGGTGAATGGAAGTGGAGAAACCGTCGGTTGTGCGTGTTATTAGTAGGTCTAAGAAAGGAATTGAGTCGGTGACTTCCTTTTCTTGAGTGAATTTAATATTTGGATGTAACTAGTTTATGTATTCTAGGAATTTATCAGATGAACTTTTAGAGCGGAAAAGGGCGATGGTGTCGTCTACGTATCTCCTTAGAAGATAGGACGGAATTGTAAGGGGCATTTGTCAAGTGCTTCTTCTTCTAAGTTACACATGAAGAGATTAGCGAGCGGGGTGGCAATAGGACTTCCCATTGCCAGGCCATCTATTTGGAGAATAAAGTTTCCATTAAATGAGAAATATTTTTCGTGAGAAACTGTAAGTAGTATTTTCTTTATTTGTTTCTCATTAAAACAGTAAAAGAGAGAATTGGGGAAAAGGAACGCGCCAGAAAGAAAAATATTAATTGTTTCTAAAAGTGGGACACTGGTGTATAGGGAGGATACGTCAAAACTAGCCATATATAGTTTGAAATTTTGATTTGTAATTTCTTCTTTTAGGTGTAGAGACTTTTTGACAGTGTATTGGTGTGTGGGGAGGGGGGGGGAGGTAATAAGTGGGGCAATGAATTTGGCGGTTTTATAACTAGAGAGTTTATAGGTTGCTAGAATAGGTCGAAGAGGTACATTAGGTTTATGGATTTTAGGGAGACCATAGAGTTGGCCGTAGGTAGAGCCTGTAGAGTGGAGCTGTGTGTAGGTCTCTTCGTTAAGAGCGTGGGATTTTTTGAGTGAACGAAGAAGTCTATTGACTTGGTCTTTAAGTCGGAGAGGGAGTTTCAGCGAGTCTTCTTGGACGGGGTCAAATTTGGATCGCTCATCTAAAATCATGTGCATTTTTCGTGTATATTATTTTTAGTTCATTATAACTACACCTCTACCTTTGTCATAAGGGGGTAATGATAAGGTTATCTTTGGAAGATAGTTCTCGTAACAGGGTTATATCATCTCTATGAAAATATAAAGGGATTGTACGAAAAGTTCCACCTTGTGAAAAAAATTCGTGTGCGATGTTAGAAATCCTCACTTGTGCGGTTTTAAATAGGCCTCGTATGGCTAAGGATTTAATTCGTTGCAAAAGCGTCTCAAATGTGAAGAGAAATTGAATTTTGTTCGGGGAAGTTGGGGTAGACAAAAGTCTAATCCCAATGCTAGTAGTAGTTTCTCTCATGAATTTAACTGGTGGTCAGATAAGTTAAACACTACCTTTTCTGGATCTGGTAGAGTTGAAGAAGAGAGGTGCATTCGTTCGAGTTTGTGAGCATGAGTCCGTTTTACTTTGGTTATGTAGGCTTTTATCATACGTTGGGTGAAGGTAATGAATGAAACATAGTCAATCAGGGAGACTTGATTTTTCAACTGGGAAGCAAGCTGGGCGAGAGATTTTGATGTCGTTCCTTTAGTTTTGCTTTGAAGTTGATTTCGTTGGCTAAAAGGTAGATGAGAGATTCTTTATAGGAATGCGAATAGTAGAGTGATTTTCGATAAAGCTTAAATTATATGAAGTTGGGGATCGTTTCGTTGTTGCGACAGATTTCAAGGAATTGAAGGTCTGCTTCGGCTTTATTACATTTGCGGAGAGTTGATTCATATCTTCTATAGAGGGAAACTGTTGGCTGACCGTATTTATATCTTAAGAGAGCAGAGAGGTTGCGCGTTGTCAGGCGTATACGTATTTTTAGGATAAATAAGCAGGCTAAATTTAGGAACTTCATCATCATCAATAACTCTATAATTTAAGAAGGGGATTTTTTTTGAGTATTTGAATAATAATTTCATCTTAGTTTGGTAATGACTTATGTAAGTATATTTTAAATTTTTATCAATGTAATTTCTATGAATTTCTTTAGGGTTTGAAAATACAAAATGGTTAAGTTCAGAAAAAAATATATGATTATCCAATGCTTTATAATGTTTTAAAAGAAAATGAATTACAATTGGCGAAGTTCAGAAAATTTATTAAAATTTAACCATGGCTGCTTCTTTTTAGATTTTAAATTTTAATCTTAGTAGTGAAGCGCAAGGTCTTCCTGTAATGGGGGGGGGGAAGAGTGGCGAAGCCATTGCCTGGTTATTATATATTAACATCTTGGTACCGACGTTTCGGTACCTATTAGGGAATAGGAAATATGTTTTTGTTCTTAAAATAAAACTAAGATTAATTAGTTTTGGGTGTCTTCGTTGTAAAAAAGGGAGATAATAGAAATAGTTGAAAGATAGGTGTTATTTTGGGGGGAGTGGATTTGGCGTGTGTAATTCGTTGGTGATTATAGTTATAGTAAAAGTGGAAATGAGCTTGTGTCGGAGTTTAAAGTCGGGTTTTTAAATCTAATATAAAGAGATTCCAGTGTATGTAGTTGGTTTTCGTTGTTTGATGTATAAAAAGAAGGTAAGAGGCGTAATGCACACCGCAGAGTTATATGTGCACTGATAATTATTTAACAATAAGACAGAAATATAGTTTTAATATAAAAATTACTTACTTCATTTATACATGAACTCCAGTCGTCTTGGTTTGATGGTGTTTCTAGCCCCAAATGGCTTATTTTTTTATATCTAGCACTATGTCTTTCTCCATTTCTAAGCTAAGGGTAAAAGTTAAGCAACCCATCAAAATACAAATGATCTTTACACACAGACGCACATAATAACAGCAATTAAATAACGACAGCGGTGTGCACAACAAACATTAGCCAGAGGCCGATCTGACTGTCGCCTGTACTGTACTCTTGACAAGAGAACCCAATTAGTCTTTTAAACCTACCAGGCTCTTTTGTAATAGCCCAAGTTGCTAGATAATTTTTCCTTCTTCTAAGAATATTGTGGAACGGAAACCTTTCATAGATTGGAATTTAAATCCTAATCTCTATAAAAATCTTTTGTTTCAACAGTAGAATATGTTGAGACTTATATTAGTAAAGTTGAACTTTATTTTGTAGCTAACTCGATCCTAGAGGAGAAGAAGGTTTCAGCATTTCAGATTTTTACCTCCGATAAGGGTCTGTTATCTACAATGCAGTCAGGGACTTGTAAATAGCCGGGTGTCATTGAGGTGTTGAAGGAACATTACAAACACAAGTTAATTGTGATTTATGAAAGATTTTAGTTCTATTTAACGAATACAAAAATCTTGTGAAAGTGTAGTGTTGGAACAAGATCATAGGATGGAATATGATTCAAAGATACCTAAAAAAATGAGTACTTTGAAGTTTTATAAAATTTTATAATGGGTTCACTTGAAACAAAAAATAAAATTCGAGGAATGGGAATCCGAATGATAAGTCGTCTAGAAAGAGCACTGTTCCAAAATCGTAAATATCTACCTCTCGATTGCACTATAACCTAGATTAAATAGCTCAGTCATATTTCTCCAAATTATTGTAATTCTCTCAATCACTTCTTTATTTTTACGATTAACTATATTTTTTTATTTCCATTATTTGAAGAAACTTTAATCGAACTTAAAAAAAAGAAACGAAAGACTGAGATATAATAATTTTGGTTTAATAAATATAAAATTAGTGTAAAAGTATATAGACAATAATTACAATCTTATTTTTTCTATATATTTAATATAATAATATAAATCGAGTTTAATTGACTATAAAATAAGGATATTTGTTTTAGAGCGCTGAAGTAAGACAAATAGTGACATTTGGCAACCATGGAAGGTATGACTTAAAACAATTAATATAATGATTTGTTTTACATCTGTAAGATGTAAAACATTGGATATGAATTAAATTAAGTAAAGTGAGGAATTATATTATTATGTTAACTTCATATTAAATATATTAAGCGATCTAATATGAACTCATTTTGTTTATTTGAGCTACCCTCTCCTAAGAACTGAAGTAATTGTACACTTTGAGAGGATAAAAGCAGAACTCTTCGCAAAATTAATCGCATCTTCCGCACTTACCGGATGATTATAGATCAATCTCGAAGAGCTGTGAAGGACAGCATTGCAAGTTGGAGTTGGTGAGGAATTTATAAGGCATAAATTTCTCCACTCCTTACCTCCGAACATCGCGCCCATTATCGCTACGCAGAATTATTTGACGCGCATCCAAATAAGAAAAATGCAGTCAAACTAATACCATTTTATCGAGCAGTGTTACAATGTAAATATTTGTGATATAGATGAACGTGGCGCTAAATCATTTCCCAATAAGTGATCTCAGTGTTAATGGTACTCGTATGTGTAGTTATCAGATAAATAATGTGCAATATACGAAAAGGTTGCGTTCAGTGTCTATTAGTACGTACTTTAATGCTAATAAATCAAATTATATTCCAATAATGATTATAATAGTGATTATACAAAATATGTACCATTAGGATTGTGACCTTTTCGCGGTAATCACGAGTCTGTTGTGTGTGGTGCGCATTTAGATTTGGGATCTAATGCTAGATACTAAAACCTGTGGTTCAGATTGACAAATCGAGGGACTGACATCAAAATCCACTCATAATATAAACCATCTTCTTCAGGCCACAGTAAATGTGCCGACCGGTGCGCCCACTTTACTCATTGTCGCTCCGAGAATGAGACTAAATAAGAATAAAGGGGAATATTTATTCGATACAGGTCCTAATTTATCCACTATTACATTAAATATTATGCAATTATGTGAAATGCGTCATTCGTGTTAATATTTTAACTCCTTATGTTGGAAGAAGAAAAGCACACGGGGTGAATTAGGCGCGGATCCAGTCGAAGGGGGATAGGAGGCTGAAGCCCCCCACCTCCAAAAAATTCAGACCAGTTTATATTTATATTTAATTTTCAGCCATACTTGTATTCTGATATTCAGAACGAATTATGCATTAATATATATATATATATATATATATATATATATATATATATATATATATATATATATATATATATATATATATATATATATATACAGGGGGGGGGAGGCAGAGAGGACGGACGTTTTGGAAAATTCACAAAATCATTAATTTTAGCTTCGAACAAATTTTATTGATATCAATGTGTTCGTATTGAATTAGCATTTGACAAAATCAAGTGTGGAAAACAACATCCATCATGTGGTGTCCGTTTTCATTGATGCATTTCTGAAGGCGTTCTTGGAAGTTGGCCTCCACTCTCTCCAGCATTGCTCTGTTGATTTTAGCAACTTCCACGCGAGTAGCTTCCTTCAAATCGTCCAATGTTCGGGGCTGATGCTCATACACACGTCCTTTGAGGTTTTTCTACAGGAAATAATCACACATGGACAAATTAGTGGACCGAACGAGGGGGCCAAGGAGTGTCAGCAAACCTGAAAATAAGGCGGTCATCGAAGAGAAGGCGAAAAATGTCGCCCCACTTTTATCTACTACTATCCCATCACCTACAAAATTGAGTATACCATCATCTTTCACTCTGTCAGATCCTCACCCCACTTATTACATCGGTAAAGGAGGCAAGAACATTTCAAAACGATCCGAAGATGATCGAATAAAATTGAAAGCTTAGCAATTTAGTTTGTTTTTTACTAAACACATTCATTTAAAAAAGAGATGAATACTGGACAAGTGATCCCCCATCTACAAGATGAAATAAAAAAGATAGTTAGAAGAAGAGAAAGTCGCCAAAGGAAATTAATTCAGGCAAAATCCACAATGGTCTTTAACAAAATTTGCATATATATAAATATATATATATATATATATATATATATATATATATATATATATATATATATATATATATATATATATATGAATGTGGTCTTTTTAAGAACCACTTCTAATAAATTTATATATTTAATCGGTTCTCATAACATAATTTTGCATAACTATTAAATTTTATAGTTGCTACATAATAATAATTGAATTTATACTAAAATTCCAATAAAATAAAAACAAAGAATGAGTTGCTTCATAGGCCTTTTATTGTTGCCAAATGTCACCGTTTCTCCTAAGTTAGCGCCCCAAAACATATTCCTTTTTTCCGTCAATTAAGCTCCATATATAATACATATATTAAAAGGATAAGATTGTAATTATTTCTTGTAGACCTTTACACTATTTTTATATTTATCAACTCAAAATTACTATAATGCATTCTTACGTTTCTCCCTAACAATTCGTTTCAAGTTTTTCATATACCGGTAACGGAAATAAAAATGATTTTGTTAGTGGTAAAAATAAGCAAGTGATTGAAAGAATGACAATGATTTGGAAAAATATAACTAAACTGTTTAATTTAGATTATAATACAAAAGAAAAATATTTACAATTTGGGAACAGTGCTCTTTCTATTATTTTCGAATTTCCAATTTTGGTTAAAGCTGTACCATTTTAAAAGATTTTATGAAACTCTAAAATGTTCTTTTATGAGATATCTTTGATTGTCTCATTCTGTCTTGCAATGTGAGAACTACATAACACTATAATTTCATATATGACAAGGAACTCTTTGCTGCGTATCTTGCTGTGATCAAATTTAGAAACATGATGGAAGGTCAACATATGTTTTTATGTACGGATCATTAACGAATGATATCTGCTTTTTTTCCTTTCCAATAAGGAAAAAAGACCGGTAAAAAGCAATGAAACTGGGCGGCGAATTAGAATATATTTCCGACATAGGTATCTCTGTGGTGAAAATAATGTAATTGCTGACTACCTATGTCGAAATGTCAATTCAGTCAAAATATACTCGTTTAACCACAGTTCGTTGGCAACAGCGCTGGAGCAAGATCAAGATTTGCAATCTCTTTAATCCGAATTTAAATTATTTCCATTTCCTGATAATTTTGTTGTGATGTTACATCTAAATATCCACGGCTGTTTGTTCCTATAGCCTGCAGTATTTCAATTTTCAAAGAACTGCCTAGTATATCTAATCCCAGAATTAAAGTATCAATTCTGTTGGTCGAAACAAGGTATTTCTGGCCTAATATGGATATGGACATAAGTTTCTGGACATGAGAATTCCTCTAATGTCAAACAGCTAACGCCGCTTTTCAAACTAATTCACTAATCTTGCCCATCAGTGCATCCATGTCGATATTCGATACAGGACACATTAATATTGTTGGACCGTTACCTCCAAATACATTGTCTGGACAACCTTACACATCTCATAATCGTTAGCTGCTTATCCTGAATAAACAGAGCTATAAGATGGATTGAAGCATTACCGATTCCAGATATTAACACTGCAACGGTTCCTTTAGCCTTCTTAGAGGGTTGAACCTCCAGATTTAGTGTTCAACTATATGTGATTACTGACAGATGAGCTCAGTTTCAATCTGAACATTTCAAGCTATTTTCTGCCCTCGTTGATTTTCATCAGCTGGGAACCACGGTGCACCGACCGACAATAAGTGAAATAGTAGAAAAATACCACATGATCCATAAGAGCTCTAGTATGGCTCGTCGTCAAGCATAGTTAATGACCCTACCAAATTTTCTTCTGATCATTTAATCCCTGACTAATGATTCCGGTTTCTCGCCAATTACTGCCCTTTCGGGGCAAACTCTTCTTTTTTTCCAAAACCCCTTGTTGCATCTCTTCGGAGAAAGATGATTCCAAATTCACCAATGAATTAGCTAAAACTATGTCGCTAATTGATTTTACACAGATTTCTGAGGGGTATCTATACTCCTTACGGAACTCGTTCGTACCAAAGGACTTACGAGATGCTACGCATGCGTGGGTCAGAGTTGAGCGCGTTCGACAAAGTATACCAATTAGAATTCACTACTGGACGTAAAAATGCAGTATCAATAGACAGACTGAACCCAGAAAAAATACCAAATGTCTTTAATACCAAAGATAAAGGTAACTCGCAACCTAACTATAGGGAAATCGATACCCACCATAATAACAGATGCCTCGTTCGGGTAACACAACGTCCTGACGCTAGGCGATATAACCCGATTACATAACCCCCTCTCTCTCCCTTCGACCCGCTGACCACCAGACGCCTCCTCCAACCACGAGAAGTACGATTCAGCAGATTTATGTGCCATCGAGCATAACAATATGAAAAGGAGGAGACCAGGTGCAATAACAATGTTTAAACAAGCACTATTTCCCCTAAGATTTGGGATCTAGTTTCGCGTAATAGACAAAATTATAGGAGCTGCGACCAAAAGCTATAAGATGCCTTCAGGGCTAAGTGAAAGACGCTCGGAGAAGCGTCGTTAGAGAAGAGAGGCTTAATACAGAAACCCTCCTTCCCCTACCCCCAGTAGGTCGGCGAAGTATATAGGCGGAATACTGGAGAAGAACGGGAGATCGAGTTAGATATCGACACGACGAAGTCCGGCGCCATCCCGGCACTCAAAGAACGGAACATAGAAGAAGCTTATTCTGAGCCAGTTCCTGGTGGTCACACCGAAGATTAGTCCCTTTGTATCGAGGATCACTCTCATACATCCATCGTCAGAGAAACCCCCTATCTCGGTTTTCAACAAAAACCAACGATAGTCCTCACCATTGAGGAATACCCAAAGTGAACTCCCCCCTCCCCCATTTGTCAAAAGATTCACTTTTTGCTCATTGCTCATCAAGATTAACCCTAAGATTGGAAAAAGCATACCTTCACGTTCCCGTTGCTTAAATCATCTGACTAAGACAACGTGCTTAACGCCATCCGTCGCCCTCACCGAAATCACCTGTTGCTCCAAGTCCGTCTCCTCGCCAGACAAACGGCTGGGCGTCTGCGAACACCCCCATGCCCCTAACTGCAAACCACTTCCCCATCTACATAAGATCCAAGGTCAAGGTCATTCTTCAGCCGGATTCACGTGTGGTTCTTTTTTAAAGGTAAAAAAATTCAATTAGTTTTGTGTGTCAATTAGCGTCCAGTATTAAAGTGAGCTTGGGGGTCAACATTACTTTATATTCATTCGGTTTAAATTAGTAATTCTAACATAGACTCGTTTATTTATAGATGTATAGTTTGTTTTTAATATTTCACTTTTTATGTTGTAATTAAAGATATATTTTGGTTAGAATTGTTTAACTCAATCCTCGCAACGCTGCACATGGCTATAGAAACCCTCCTGATTAAAGAAGTAAATCCAAAGATTAAATGACGTAAAGTAATATAGCACTCTTAGAGAAAACGAAATAAAGGAGTTATTGAAGTATGTAACAAACCTACGTAAACCAACTCGGCTCTTATACCACGACACTAACAATAGTCAAACAATTGTGAATAGACCTAAAAAAAAATACACTTAGGAATAGAATGAAGAGGAATTAGCAAAGTAATAGCATTAACTACAGTAACATCGAATCCATCCCAAATAATAAAGTAATAATAGAAACAATGACGTTTATACTCGTTTCGGCTGATGGGTTAGGTATGAGAAAGATCCTTCATACCATTATTTCTAAATGATTACATTGCCTTGTATGTAAGCTCCGCTTAGGTTGAGGAGAGTGACGTGGTGTTCAGATCATTAATAAGGAATTTAAAATTTGAATTCCTGTTTAAATTTTGAATTCCTGTTCGTACCAGCGAGCGTGCCTTGCTCGTACGAGCACTTTAATATGGAATAAAAGCCTCAAAGAAATCTCAAAATGAGCATTTTGATGCATTATAATGGGTTCACGTCTACCCGTAGAACATTTAACTTAAAATTTCCGAATGGACAATGGTGGTGTAAAGACTGCTTATTCCCTACTCTACGAGGGGCGGTCAATGAGTTTTGCGAATCGGTAGGGCAAAACAAAGGAATGGGAATGGCTATTTGTGGGGTGTTAGAACAAGTTATGACAAGTCAGGAACTGCAACCGCACACAACTGCCGCGTCTATTTAAGAAGCAGTAGCTGATTCCAGATCGTTAATCACAAATTTTTGAACAATGGAGAAGATTGAGCACCGCGTAGTGATCAAATTTTTTACCAAGGAAGGCAAGAATGCAAAAGAGATCCATGAACGCATGGTTGCAGTGTACACCGACCCCGCCCCTTCCTATGCAACCATTGCTCGCTGGAATAGGTAGTTCCGCCATGGTCGTGAGTCCCTTGAAGATGATCCCCGTCCAGGACGCCCGTCAGACGTGACCAACGAGGACAATGTGGCCCGTGTGGAAAGGATGATCCTCGAAAATCGACGCGTGAAGGTTGAAGAAATCGAGCGACAACTTGGAATATCACATGGAAGTGTTATCAACATCATCCACGACAATTTGGCCATAACCAAGGTCTCTGCCCGTTGGGTCCCTAGAAACCTCACGCCCCATGATCGACTTCAACGTCGTCAAATTTCGGAGGAGCTGCTGCTCCTGTACAATCAAGACCCGGCAGGATGTGAGTCACGCATAGTGACAGGCTATGAAAGGTGGGTCCATCACTGGGATCCCGAGACCAAGCTCAAAAGCATGGACTGGAAGAACAGGGGCTCTCCGACCCCCATCAAGTTCCGGACCCAACTCTCAGCCGAGAAGATCATGGCCACCATCTTCTGGGATTCTGAGGGAGTCTTGATGGTGGACTATGCGCCTCGTGAAAGGACCATTACAGGCCAATATTACGTCGAGGAACTGGCTGGGTTGAAGAAGTGCATCCGTCAGAAGCGGCGCGGCAAGTTGACACGTGGTGTCCTGCTCCCCCAAGACAATGCCTCTGTCCACAAGGCCAGAGTTGCACAAGCTGCCCTGCGCGAGTGCGGATTCGAGGAGCGCAACCATCCCCCCTACAGTCCAGATCTGGCCCCTAGCGACTACTTTTCATCTAAGGCTGCACTGCGTGGATGCCGATTTGGGGTCGATGAAGATGTCCAGCTCGCCGTCCAGGAGTGGATTGAACAGCAGTCGGGAGATTTTTGGTTGTCGGGAATTCGAAGCCTCAGGGACAAGTGGCGCAAGTGCATTGAAGTCGAGGGTAGTTATATTGAAAAATAATAAAACACTTTTCCTAATATCTCGTTTCCTTATATCCGAATTGCAAAACTTATTGACCGCCCCTCGTATTTGTCTCTTTTGGAAATGTCCTAATGGACAATATGGTCAAATGAGCTTTTCTTTTTTCTTATTTTGGTGCAATATGTGCAAGCCTTGAAAATAAGGTAAATAGCATGCAAATACTACAAAAGCAATGACAAAGGCGAATAATTACTGCCATATCTCTTAAGAAAGTGAGGAAGGCTCATTCATGATACATAATACATTATGTATATCGTTATCCTATAGTCTTATACTTCACTCGCTGTGTAATAGGCAAATATTATGCAAATAAAGACCGGAAACATTATAATATACCATTTCGCTAACGTAAATGTGCGAACAGCCCCATTCATATTTTACCAATTTAATGTCATTTTGTAAACTGTTTATTATTTTCTCCGTAAATATTTAAAATTCTTGTCCGTTAACTCAAGTAGACTTTTTGTATATATTCAAATGGAAAAGAAATGTAAGAATATAATATTTGCTTAGTTTACTTAATTATAAAATATCTATCTATCTATATGATGAAAGTTGGTGCACTACCGGAGGGTTGATGAGGAATTAAACCCCTTTTCCTGGAGGCATATTTATTTATCTGAAGGTCAATTTTCTTTTAATAGTTTGATATGTAAGCGGATAAACAAAATTGTAAAACTGCCCAGCCCTAATCAGGTAGTAAATTAAGTCCCCCATGGGATTAACCCTAGCCGAGGAGTGGTTCAAGTAACATGACCTTTGTCTATCAGGTCAGAGGTGTATATGGAGTTCTCTGTAATTTTCTACTTAGTTGCCAGTTGACATTAATGCGTGATACACCGAAACTGTGCTGGAATGAATATGTCTTCAGGAAGTGTGGTTTAATTCCTCATATATATATTTATATATATATATATATATATATATATATATATATATATATATATATATATATATATATATATATATATATATATATATATATATATATATATATATATATATATATTTAAAATTCAGTGGCGACTGATGACATGTTTGCTTAGGCATGCAATTTTATGAAAAACAGAGAAAATATAACGCTCGTACAAAAACTTTGCATATTTGTTACACATATAATTTAGTAAATTAGAATAGCTTTCATAAACATTTTGACACGTTTTAGAAAAAAATCTAATTAATGCTATGTTTAGTAATCAAAAACAAAGTAAATTTATTAATATTTCACAATTTTTTCTTAAGTATTGGAAAAACGTTACAAAATTCAAACTTACTTAAGGTAATGGCGAAACTACTTATATAGAAATTCTGCTCGTCGTGTTATCTTGCAAAATTCTTCAATTACTGTCTTATAAAAAGTTTTTTCGATTCTCCATCTTTGAGATTTTCTTTCAATTGAAATAATAGCAAGACCAGGAAATGGCTTCGCTATTTTCCTCTACGGGAGGAGCTTGCGCTTCGCTACTAAGATTAAAATTTAAAATTGAAAAAAAGCAGCCATGGTTAAATTTTTATAAATTTTCTGATCTTCGCCAATTATAATAATTTTAAAAAGGAACTCTAAACTGAATTTCCTCCCTTTCAAAATATCACGTTGCTAAAATATAGTTATAGAAGAAGATATATAAAAATAAATTTTCTGAACTTCACCATTTGGAATTCTTTGGGTTTTAAAAAATTCACAAAATTTCGATAGTTATTTTTCATTTCTGAACTTCGCCATTTTGTTTTTTTATATTATAAAAGAATTATTAGAAATAACTTTGATAATAAAAGCATAAGTCATAACCAAACTAAGATGAAATTATTATTCAAATACTCAAAAAATTCCCTTCTTAAATTATAGTTAGTGATTATGATGATGATGATGATGATTAGAAAGCCTGTCTTCACTTTGAGAACTTCGCAAGTAACTTTTAATTATTTGTATGAGCAGAAAATGATCACTTAACAGTTGTTGTTGTTATTGGCATAGTTAAAATCAAATATGTTAACTTGCATATTTCCATGGGAGTAGGGAGGTACGAGTACCAAGGGGTGATTTGTCACCGAATTTTTTTGCACCACTTTTGGGGCAGCCAAATGGTTTGCTTGACTTGGCTGGGTGGCTGCCTAGTTGCTTCCTCAGTGAATGCCTTGTATTCACAAGGCAACGACTCCAAAAAGAAAGCTCTCTTCTTGCTTATTAGGCTGGGTAAATTGTTTATCGAAGCTTCCTTAGAAGGTAAAAGGAATTTTAGAGCTGGATTCAAACGTCTTTATTCGGCGGGAGAGTAGACTAGTTTTCAGGTAATGAACATAAAATATCTCTATCTTTTTGATGATGATGTAACAAGGGAGGGGGGGGGAATGTGTTGTAGGTATTGATAGTGGTGAAGAATATTTTAGTTTCCCCTGGTGTAGATGGCATCTCAAGCTTCTTCCTTTTTTTGGTTTCTCTTTCGATGGTGTCAGTGTTGTAGCTGACTCTTTGGATCGTCACTCTGGCGACCTTTTGTTTCCTTCTTATTTTCCCTTTTATTTAATCCTTCCTTTTATTTTATTATTTTTCATTCAAGCCATTCAAATTATATCTGCTAACTCGTTAGCTTTCATTTATATTTGGTAGTTCGGTTCAGTTTTCATTCTTGTTACGCCTGTTTGTGGGCACTTCGCCTCCTTTTGCTATCTTGTTTTTTGTTTATTTATCCGATTCATTTATTTGTTTAGTTATTTATTTATTATTTTATTTTTTTTTTGTCTTGATGATGTTGGGCACTTCGCCTCTTTTTATTTATTCTATTCTTATTGTTTTCATTTGATGTTAATTTTGAGGACTTTCGCCTCTTTTAATTTATTTATTTGTTTGCTTTGTATTTATTTTCATTTGGGCAATTCGCCTCTTTTGTTTCATTGTTGTTTTTTGTCGCATATCGTGGAGTCGTTTCGGTAATTCTTATTTGGTATGAAGGATCATTTTGTCTTGTTCAGGTATAGATCTCAGTTTGTTCTTCCCGGGACTTACAGTCTTACGCTTAGGAATAAGGCTCTCCTGGTGACAGGTCTTCCCGGGAGCACAGTCTTCCGCTTAGGAATAAGGCTCTCATGGTGACAGGTCTTCCCGGGAGCACAGTCTTCCGCTTGGGAATAAGGCTCTCATGGTGACAGGTCTTCCCGGGAGCACAGTCTTCCGTTTGGGAATAAGGCTTTCCTGGTGACAGGTCTTCCCGGGAGCACAGTCTTCCGCTTGGGAATAAGCCTCTCTTGATGACAGGTCTTCCCGGGAGCACAGTCTTCCGTTTGGGAATAAGGCTCTCCTGGTGACAGGTCTTCTCGGGAGCACAGTCTTCCGCTTGGGATTAAGGCTCTCATGGTGACATGTATTCCCGGGAGCACAGTCTTTCCTTTGGGAATAAGGCTCTCCTGGTGACAGGTCTTCCCGGGAGCACAGTCTTCCACTTGGGAATAAGGCTCTCCTGGTGACAGGTCTTCCCGGGAGCACAGTCTTCCGCTTGGGAATAAGGCTCTCCTGGTGACAGGTCTTCCCGGGAGCACAGTCTTCCGCTTGGAAATAAGGCTCTCCTGGTGACAGGTCTTCCCGGGAGCACAGTCTTCCGCTTGGGAATAAGGCTCTCCTGGTGGCTCGTCCAATAATTAGGGGTTGTGGTATTTCCAGATTTGCTTTTATATGTGGGAGTATTTCTTCATCTAACTTTCTTTTTGATGAGGCGAGAGAAATGAGGGAGATAACAGTGATAGATAGATAGATAGATAGATAGCATGAGATATTTTTTTCAAATAGAGTTGTGTGTGAGAGTGTAAATTGCCAGGATGCTGGCTGATCTCTTCTATTTGTTGAATTTCTTGGTTTGTTTATTCTTTCTAAATTTGATTTGTGGTTACTTCTATTCATTATTCCTGAACATTCTAATTCATTTTGTGGTTTCCAATAGGGTACCCTTTCGGGTAGCGTTTCTTCTAATTAATTATTTCTTTTTGCATATATATATGCTTGGGTTGTTCTTAATTCCCCCTGCTGTTTTCTTTGTTCACGTTAGGATCGGGTTTTCCTCCTGTAGTAGGCAGTGCCTGATACTCGGGAATTTTTTCCGGACTCGGTTTCTTTGTGGTATCGGTAATTCTTTACTCGTATCTGCCGGCTTTTCCTCGATTTTTGACCATATATTCTTTGCCCGCTTATCCATGGTTTTATTTATTGGGTCGATATTGGCCGTTTCTATTATTTCACGGATTCTTTTTCCCTCCATTCTTCTTGTGTCTGTGAACAAATAAGCCACCTTATTTTGAATTCGTTGTATCTTCTTTTTGAAAAATGTCGAGGTCACGTGCAATGGTATCGGTGGATATACCAGGATGGATTCGACAAACGCTTCGTATAGCATCCTTTTTTTTCGACTTAAATTCTTAAGGTTGTAAATCAGTCTTAGGCCTGATTTTACCTTGGCTGATCTGGTTTTTATATTGTTATGGTATCCTCTTGTCCCTATGTGTCGGCCTAACACATTCCCTTCAGTTGAGTATTAGTACTCGATTCCGTCGACGTTAATTTGATCTTTTTTATTTCTCAGGATTGGAATAATCTTAAACTTTGTAACATTGGTCTTTATCTTCCAACTTTTTTCAAATTCGTTTATATTTTTAATTTCACGTTTGGTGGTCCTTGCTTGCCATCTGCGGTTTGTGGAGCGTGATGAGATCACCTGGCTAATATCGTCTGCGTACTGTACGTAATTCATACAGTCTAGTGAAATCGGGGGCGGAGAATCTGCTGTAAAGATGGAGTACAGGGGGGCGGGACTTATGCACCTCCCCTTGTGGGACCCCGTTTGGTGATGAAAGATGGGTCCTTCTTGTCCCTCGATACTTATATATGCCTTTCTGTTAGTTAGATAATCAGCCAGGAGGCTTTCAAACCTGATGCCGAGATTGAGCTGAGGGAGGTTATATTTTTGTCCTTCGACTCATACCTTATCAAAGGCCTTCTCGACATCGCGGAGGACCACGTCCACGTAACCCTTTTCGACATTGGCTTGTGCCAACTATTCTGCAGTGACTGCTAGGTCCATGGTGGTCTCTTCCTTTTCTGAATCTATACAGATGTATATTATATTTATCTGTTTCTTCGAGGAAAGTGTTCAATCTCCCGTTTACGATCTTTTCGAAAAACTTCCCTAGGAAGTTCCATCAGCGAAATCGGCCTCTAGCTCGAGGCCAGATTTGTTGGCTTCCCTGGTTTTGGCATGAAAACCATCTTCGCTATTTTGAACTTGTCCGGCGAGGCTCCTATATTTAGATAGGCATTGAATAGGTCTTTTATGAAATTAAGTATGTTTCCGGGGGCCTTCATGTAGTTGTACTTGGTTAGGGCTGTTTTCCCGGGTGCCCTTTGTTTGAAGGTATTAATGGATCATTTAATTCCCTCCGTCGTTATGGTAGCTCATAGTCCTAGATGTTCTTCTACTCTGTTATTTACTCCTTCTTCCGGTGTAAGTCTGTGAATATTGGTTCTTATGAATTCGGCGACTCTTCTCTCTGCTTCCTTATCGAATCTTTCATTATCTGCCTCTTTTATTCAGTAAATTTTGATCCAATGGTCTTTGAATTTTCTTTCTATTTCTTTATTACTCCTCAGATATTCGTTATTGTTATCTGTGATTTTAATTGTTTTCCTTGGTGGTCTGCCTTTGATTATCTTTATTAGCTTTCATGCCTCATTTGCATCTTCTGTTGTTTCTGTTTTCATTACTAATTCGTTCCACATTTCTTCTTGTTGTTCTTCAATTAGAAAAACCATTTCTCCTTTCATTTGTCTGAGTTCTTTACTTCTCTGTCGATTCGTGCCATAGTCTCTAATTTCCTGGTATTTCTCTTTAATTTTCTTGGGCCTTCCTTTTCATTTCCATTGTCCACTTTGGATGTAGCAAGGTTTTGAATTTGGTCTTCGGTACAGCCTATTCATCGGCCTCTATTAATTTTCTGATCAAACTGTCTGTCATGTCGTCTAGTTCTTCCCGGATTTTTCCATGCAGGTTCGTTTGAGAATATTCTTCCAATATTGATGCGTATTTTGACCAGTCCGCTCTCTTATACGACTCTCTGGGACTTATAGGGACCATTATTGGATTCTGGTTAATGGTTACCAGAATTCCAATGTGGCCACTACAAGAGATGGGGACTGGTTCCATATAAATGTTATATGGAAAGTTTAGTGACGTCATTACTATATCCGGGCGGGTGGAGGCTCCCCCAATTATATAGATCGGAAAGTCAGGGCCTACTCTTTTGAGTATATTCCTGTCCATTAGAAGTTCTAGGTTACGGCCGGTGTTGTTGTAGGATTATTTTTGTTGAATATCTCCATCACTGAGTGGACCAAAATGTACGAGTAGCGGGGAGGTTGGTAGGCCGCTACAACCATGATTGGAGTAAACTCCATCTCCAATGTCACGGCAATGTAGGCCTCGTCCACTTCGCGTTCTTGAGTGTATTGAATGTTCTTCTTTATTGCGATGACTGTACCATCATATCTTTCTCCAGTAGCATTCTTTATTATGACGTCGTAATTGGTGATTTTGATGTGTTCGGTGTCCTTAATACCCTCCCCTGAGATACAGATTATATCTGCGTCCAGATTTCTGAATGTGTTGCCATATTGTATAGCTTTATTCTTCCACCCGTCGGTGTTGAGGTGTAAGATTTTAAGTTTGCTGTTTGTGTTATCCATTATATTAGGTTTGTTTCTTTACTTTTTCCTTTGTGTTTTTAAATTTGCCGTTTACGAGTTTGTTGAAAGTTTCGTTTTGATTAATTTGATATCATTGGGATAGAACTTGATTCGGTCTGGCCATATCAGTTTTTAAACTGAGTTTTCTTCGTGTTAGGTTACGTAGGTCCATTTACATGTGCCCTTTTCCAGTCCTTTTCTTATGTTGGCTTAAGCCTACCCCCTTTTGGCAGGAGGTAGGCTTCATGTACAAAGATACGTAATTTGAAATCTTTAGCTTCGTATCTGCATCCTTCTTCAGTTTCTGCTTCTGATGATGTTTCTGATTCGGTATTTTCTTCCTTTTTTTGTCTTTTATTTGCCTTTTTTCGGGGGTCTTCCTTTTCATTCTTTTTATTCTTTGTCGGAGCTGTCTTTTCTTTTTCTTCTTATGTTGTTTCTTCGGTCTCTACTTCTTCTAATGTGGCGCCTACTTCCAGCATGTCCTTCACTTGGATGGTTTTGCCGGCCATGACTCCGTATATGAGTACCGATGGGGGGTTAGGCGAAAACCACATTTTTCTTATCCCGTTCTTTTCGAGGAGCAGGTTCAGGGTGTATGCGAATGTTCCAGGCTGTTCTATGTTGTGTACATGCGCAAATATTATACACGCCAAGATGTCCAGGCCGTTTCCTTCATTGACATTTATATTTATTTTTTGTTCTTCTGATTGTTTGAGTTCCTTTACTGCTGCTTTAGCAACACTTGCTTATGTTTGATTTGTCTTCTTTTCATATTCTTGCTTCTCTTCTTGTTCCTTTCTAATTATTAATTCTCTCCTTTTGGGGCAATTGACGGCCATAGTCTTTTGTAGAGCCTGGCAGTTTAGGCACTTTTTGGTTGGTTCCGTGCATTCTCGGAAGTAGTGGCCATCTTTCCTGCATTCGGAACACATTTTTCTGTCTTTGTGGGGACAGTTTTTGGTCTCATGCTGTATAGTGCATAGCACTGGAAACACGTATGTACGTTTATAATTTTTTCTATTATTATGTTCTCCGGTGGGATTCTCATTCCGAATGCCAGAAGGCTGTTTTGAAGCACCCTGTTCGCCATATCTGTTGATGAGCACACTACTTTGAAGACGTGAGTGTGGTGGCCGAATTTTATTATTTCCGTTATGTTTAGGTCCGGGGTTTCTTTTTCCAGTTCCGTTTTGAGTTCCTCTCTCGTGTGAGACCCTACGTACAGGTCTACTTTTCTGCATACGAATGATCGATTAGCCAGTAGTTGTGGTGGTAGTTTTGGTGTTAGTCCGATGTTCCCAAGTATTGTAGTACCTTCTGGTGCTACTAGCGGTTCCACATCTTCTTGTTTATGACATAATGCTATGTACCCATTCGGTACATCGATTAGCTTTGTAATGGCTATTATTATCTCTGTGTACAAGGCTCTTATCAGAAGCTCTCTCTCGGGTTATAGCTCCCCAGGCTCGGCTCTTAACGGGAGTCTTCGATACTCGATGGTTAGTATGAATGTATGCTGTCTGGTCCATCCCGACCGGCTAGCCCAGTCCCCGCTAATTTGGCTGTCAAGGATGAGGATGATGATTGAAGAGGGATACACTAAAATAGTAGTATTTCACTACCTACTAATATATTACTTCTGGAGAGAAAGCGAGCCGTTACTCCCCCCCACACCCCTCCGACTTCACCCTTTTTGGACTTGCCACCAGGTCACTGAGAAATTCACACGAGGCATGACGCTGAAATTGAAGGCTACCTCCCCACCGTCTTAATCCCCCCCCCCGGATCGGGAGATTATTCATCTATTTTGTAGGTTTGCCTCGAACACTCGAACATATTTTATGGCTCCAGCCGCCGGTCGTTCCGTGAGACCCGCTGATCCCGGCCTCTTATACTTTCCCGTAAGGACACACTCGGTTGTCCTGGCCGATAATGAGGGTTCGAGAAGGCCCCTCTCTCTCTCCTTGTTTGGGAAAAATCCGGGTATATATGCACCCTCCCAAGGATTACCCAGAGATTCGGTTAGACGACGCTTCCCCGAAAAGTGTTCGATTCAACGACGCTCTCTCTCCCGGGGAATGTTTAGTGACGGTCACGGGCCACGGAAGAGCTGGACATCACACTCGTATCTTCGGATCAGGAAGAAGAGTCTCTTGAGGCAACGTCAGCCTTTCTCAACCGCCTTTGGATCAAAGATTGGAGAAGCCGTCCTCTGAAGTTCTTCTGGTGACCTCTTGAGGACAAGAGGCCCAATAGCTCGCTCAATCTGAGTTTGGAGAAGTCATTTGCCCCCGCCCTTCGAAGTTCGACCGGTGACCTCTTGAGGACAAGAGGCCCGCATCTCGTTAAATCCGAGTTTGGAGAAAGTAGCACCACCCTCTACGTGTTCTCGGCTACACCCGTGAGTAATCAAGGTCACCAAGACCTCCCTCTAAGTTCACCCCGCTTTACTCTCGAGGTTCAAAGGAACTAAATCGCTCACTACTCTAAATCTCTCATTATAACCATTTGACCAATCACGGTTAAGACCAATTTTAAGGGAAAGTTTACGTTCCCCATCTCTTGTAGTGACCACATAGGAATCATGCTGACCATAAACCAGAACCCAATTATGGTTCGCATAAGCACTAGAAAATCCTACAAGAAGGCGGATTGGACAAAATACGTACTGTGCTAGGAGAATAATCCCAACCGAACCTGGACGGGAAGAGCTTGACATAATAACAGACAATATGATCAACAGTATTATTAAAGCCGACAAACAAGCCATCCCAAAGACAAAATACAAGACCTTACCGAACCCAAAGTGGACTAAGGAGATGAAGGGGGAAGCGAAAAAAATTAAAGAGAAATATCAAGAAATTAGAGATAATGGAACGAATCGGCAAAGAAATAAAGAATTAAAGCAAATGAAATGAGAAATGATTTTTCTATTTGAAGAACAGCGAGATAAAATGTCGAAAGAACTAGTAAAGAAAACCGAAACAGCAGATAATCCAAAGGAAGCATGGGGATTAATTAATATAATTAAAGGAATACTTCCCAGGAAACCAATCAAATAACCAATAACAACAATGAGTATCTAAGAAGCAAAAGGGAGATCGAGGAGTAATTCAGGGAACACTGAAGCAAAATTTACACAATAGAGGAGGCAGACAACGAAAAGTTCGATAGAGAAACGGAAATAAGTGTCGCAGAGTTCATACAAACAACATGCATAGAATGACACCTGTAGTACAGGTGGATAATAGTACCGAAGAAAAACAGGAACCTGGAGCGACGATAACGACTGAGGAAGTTAAAAATGCTCTAAACGCCTTCAAACAAAAAGCACCTGGGACAACACGCCTAACAAAACAAAATTTCGAGAGGGCCCCCGAAAATATAGTCAGATACATTACTGAACTTCTCAATGCTTACTTAAACATAAAGAGCATTCCTAGAGAGGTTCAAAGTAGCGAAGATGGTCTTCCTGCCCAAACCTGGTCTCGAGGTACAGACCAATCTCGTTGCTAAACTTTCTGGGAAAAGTCTTCGAAAAGGTCCTAAACAGAAGACTGTAAGCTTTCCTTGAAGAATCAAGAAAATACAACAAACAACAATATGGCTTTAACAAAGAAAGAGATGCAACCATGGCACTAGCAATTATCACGGAAAAGTTAGAACAAGCTTCTACCGAAAAAGGTTACGTGGACGTGGTCCTTCGTGATGTTGAGAAGGCCTTTAATAATGTCTGGGTCAAGGGATTAAAATTCAAACTCCTTCCACTCAATCTCAACATCAGGATGGATGGTTGCTGGCTGATTACATAACTAATAGGAAGACATTTATTAGCATTGAACACCAAAAGGGCCCACTTTCAATCTTCAGACCGGGGTCCCACAAGGGGGGTGTCTGAGCCCCACCCTATAATCCATCTTCACGGCAGACCTTCCGTCTCCATTATAACCGGACTGTATGAATATACAGTATGCGGATGATATCAGCCAGGTAATCTCATCCCAATCCACAAACCCCAGATAACAAGCAATGACTGCCGAAAAGGAGATCAAAAATATAAATGAATTTGAAAAAAAAAATGGAAGATTAAAACCAATATGACTAAATTCAAAATAATACCAATTCTCAGACGAAAAACGGATCAGATAAATATAGCAGGGACAGAGTACGAATATTCAACTGAAGGAACTGTGCTGGGCCTGCATATAGGTAAAAGAGACAATCACAACCATATTAAAACCAGGATCTCTAGGTCAAACGTGGGCCTAAGACTGATTCATACCCTGAGACACATGAATTTACAAAGAAAAAGGACTTTATACAAAGTGTTTATAGAATCAGTCTTCGTATACCCACCAATTCTGATACATTCAACATCAACATCCTGCAAAAAGAAATTACAAATAATTCAATACAAGGCGGCATACTTAATCACAAACACAAGAAGAATAGAAAGGAGAAGAATTCAAGAAATAATAGAAAGGGCCAATATAGACCCAATCAATAAAACCCTAGAAAATCGGGCCAGAAATATTTGGTCGAAAATAGAGAATAAACATCCAGAAACGAGTAGGGAACTGATTATACCACTAAGGAATCAAGTTCGAAAATCATTCCGAGCAGCAGGCAACGCCTGCTACAAGAAGAAAGCCACATCTTGACGTAAAGTAAGATGAAACGGACATAAAATCCAAGCCAAACTCAAAAAAAGGCATGAATGCCTTATGTAGTAATAATATAAAAATAAAAAGCACACAATAAGACAAAATAAATTATGTACCTGATAAGGTAAATAAATGATAAACTATAAACTAGATAAAAAGAAAGATCAAAGCAAGGAAATAGAAGAAACCCCAAAATAAACTTAGAAGAATAAAAGGAACAGAAATAAAACCAAAACGATAAAGAGATTACCTAGTAACCTGGCAAAGCACACTCTACCTCAAATCTACACTTCATCCCCCTCCCCATCAACTCACACACACACACACATTGGACCCCCCCGCCAAAAAAAAACCTCTCTCTCATGCTATCCATCTATCATCCTTTCTTCTCTCACCTATATTCAGACATAAGCGTAACAAAAATGATCGATCACATTCAAGGATTATAAAATTTCATAAGACTACAAAATGCTCATCTATGAGATACTTTTGAGTCAAATACAATTCTATAAGGTGGTTCCATTATTACATTTCATTTAGACATTTGTCCATTTCATTTACAAGTAAAAATTTAAGGACGGTAACATTCTTTTTCGCCAGAGTTGTGTGAATATAAGACATACAATTCAGAACGGAGGCGAGGAAACTTAAAAGAGGAACTGTAGGTTTTTTTCGAAGATTAAAAAGCTTTTCCTGGGAAGGTAACATCATAAAACTCAAACCTTTTGCAATCTAAAAGCTCAATGAATCTAAATTTTCTATTGAACTGAAACGCTCTTTCATTGGAATGAGTATATTATAGAATATGTTATGATATAATTGACTGTACTAAACTGAATGTACTTGTATTTGTGGTAAAGATTCTGTTTTCTTTTGCTTGATGGTTGATCACACCTTCCTGTTATCAAGCTCCACGTATCTGCAAATTTTTCGTTACAGTGTTTCCAACGGTCATTAATATATACACATTTCCCATGGATTTTGTTTGCAACACATCAAATAGATATTCAGAGAAATGAACAATCGCAGAAAATACTTCTAATAAAAAATTGAAATCAAATCTATCGATGCCTACCAGCAAGCCACATTGTAGTAGTTAATTTAGGGAAACACTTCCCAACAACCTTGTCAAGCATTGATGTTCGCTTAGTTTATAGGTATGACTATTCGGACGTTAGATACTCCTTTTATTTAAAGTGCGAAAAGGGAAGCTCTTCTCGTGTAGCAGGCTGGGCTAAATGATCAAACGAGCTTCCTTAAGATAAAGGAAAATATTCAGCTGGATTCTTTAATTCATCGTAAATAACAGGAACACGTCTCGAAAAGGTGAACGGTGATGATAACTTCTTGCTTCTTGAATAATGACTGCTAATACTATCTCTAAACAACAAAATACAACTATATAAATATTAAATAGTCATTCTATCTACTCATAATTATACAAAATTCAACCAATCAGGGTTGAGGCACATTTAATAGTCATACTTTGTCCATTTCTGAAATAACAGACTTAAGCGTTAACAAATTAGCCAATCAGCTTTTAGACTTAAGCGCTGCATTAATTGTCCAATCAGCGCCACGATAGATTTAAGAGAATGAATAACGCTCAAACCGTTTCGCATATAAACACGGCTGAAATCCATCCCGAACGAAAAGCGTAGCCCTCACTACCAGGGCAAACCATACAAACTCTCTTCACCTATAACCTATTATCTCATCTTCCACTCTAATCTCTTCCTAACTATTATTCATCATCATCACCCGAACTTTAAAGCGCTCAATCAGAGTTCGGATCCAGCTACGCTACCGAATGTGCATTATCGGGAAAGGTGGTAAAGGTTTGGGTTAGCGACCTCGAAACCTGAACTCTCTATTCCTTACGAGGTCTACAAGGAGAATAACAGAAAAAGCTCTAAGTAGCATCCACTCAACAATGTCGTGTAGCAGCTGCTCTGCAGCTATATATATATATATATATATATATATTTTTTTTTTTTTCCAAAAAAAAAGTTTTATTCAAAAACAATTGGCAACATTTACACGCACGTACTAACGCTTCCAAATATTCCGCATCGAGACAAAATTTTTACTCGTTGTCTCGCCTTCACCAAGTCATCAGACTCTCATACATTTCCCCTTTTAACCATCGTGATTTTAATTAGTTACAATTACATTTACTCACATTTCGTGATTCTATTAGCTACCATTACAATTTCACACAAATTATACATCCCTAAAAAAATTTTATTTCGTGATTCTTGATTCTAATTAGCTACAAGTTACATTTACCCCATTACCATTGTAGCGGTCTATACACCTACAAATGTAAATATTTATTCCTAATAACTAACTAACTATATATATATATATATATATATATATATATATATATATATATATATATATATATATATATATATATATATATATATATATATAATGAAAATTAATGCAATATCGCAATAAAAGATGAGGAATTAAACCACATTCTCCGAAGACAATTTAATTCAGAATTAAATTGTCTTCCGAGAATGTGGTTTGATTCCTCATATATATATATATATATATATATATAAAATATATATATTTATATATATATATATATATATATATATATATATATATATATATATATATATATATATATATATATATATATATATATATATATATGCATAATATAATATAATTTCCAGAATGATTGGCAACCATGACTTAAATCGAGAGATGGTACACCCGCTCTCCCTAGCGTCTTAAAATTAACCCATGAGGTTTATTCGCATTGCTCCCCTCGCATCGGTGAATCAGGTCCGTAGATATTTGAATTGTAATTGTTTAGATAAAAATTTCCCAAAAGAATCCCGAATTAATGCGTGATTCATTTCTTATTTACAGACCCATTCAACTCCGTTATAATCTATTTAATATTTATCAAAATATTTACCAATTACTATTTATCAGACAATTTACCAATTAATAATTACCGAACAAATTACAAATATTTACCAATTGCTATTTATCAACTATAAATCAATTACAAATTGCCAATCAATTTCCAAATTATTATAATTCACATTTAACAATTAATCTATCAAACCATTTAACACTACCCAATCTAATTATCAATCATCGATTGTTATACTCAATTTAAAAATTAATATTTAAAGATTATCCAATCTATTCAACAATTACTACTTACAAACCACTTAAAATACAATCTATTTAACCATTATCCAATTACCAATTATATTTTAATTATCAATCATCATATGTTGTACTCTATTTACCAAAACATATTTATCAATTGTATATCCATTCTCGTTAACTAATGCAAATTTAATTCACACGTGTAATTCAATCCAATCATAAACTATTACTGTATAAATTCACCTTTCAATAATAACTGTTTATTGAATAATATATATTTTTCTTAACTCTTTGTTTTTAATACACGTTTTCAAACATCCCTCAAATTTAAGCCTAAGTATGTTCGTCTGCAAAATTTAGATTTCGCGTTAGCATTTAACTTCATTCTCTTGAATAACGAAATATAGGTTTTTATGTTTATTGTGATGAGAGCTATCTAGGATATTGCCGCAATATTCACTTAAAACCTATATGTGGTGCCCAGAATAGTTTAATCATCTCTCATTCATCCATTTATTCGTAATATTAAAATAATTTTTACCGTCACATGTGTTGATTTTTCGGAGGACTCATTCCGCCTCACTCAGTTCCATTTTTTTCTCGCGTGGACTTATATTTTTCACGAGTGACTTTTCAACACTTGCTCGTTTTGAATCCTAAGTTGACCTTAACATCTTTAAGTGATCCCTTAGAAATTTCGTAAAATTAATTATAATATACAGAAATAAATACAAAGAGTAACCAATTTTCAATGCCTTTTTTTTCAAATTTTTACGTTCAAGCGTGTGAATTGAATTTGTGCATACACACACACACGCACACACACACTTTTACTTTTCTTTAAATGGATTATAACGTAGCCCCAAGCTACGCCCCAACTTCGGGCACAGTAGCAACGATCTAAGCATCCTCCCCCGCAACAACAACGACATATTCATCCACTTTCGCCACCCCACGCAAGCATCCTCCTTTATTCGCACCCTACTCAACAACACCCTTTCCCCACTCCCTCTTCGGTTCAGCTTCCGCCCTTTGACCCACAAAATCCCATTGGTTGGTGGGAAATGGTGGAGCTCATCCTCCTACACCAGGCAGTTCCTGAGGACCATAGAACAATCGCCGTAGCCCAGAAATTACTTCTAAGTATTTTTTTCCTACTTTTAAGAGTATTTCTCTAGATGGGATAATTTCTGGTTCTTGGGTTAGGTTCAGGAAGGCGTTCATGGAGGAATTTGGGAGCTCGCAAATTGAGGACCTGCGTATCCTTCTTGATACGCAAGAGATGGGAGACAGGCGCCCCACGCACTTTCTGGACCATCTCAAGGCCCTGGCACATGCCAAGGGAGCACAGCTCGACCAACTCGAGCCACTCATAAGTCAGATATTTATGCGTGGGATGCCGGACCAAATTAAGCCCCTCATACTAATGTCCTATCCTGCTAATGTGGAGAAGATGGCAGAGGCGGCTGACGCTCTGTGTAATAATCCATTCGTCAGCTGGGGAAATGCGGGCACCAGGACGTTTAGCGATATAAATAGGGGGCGTAGCACATCATACAGCTCTAATGTTAAACACCACTCACATGTATCCATTTCTCAGGTTAGGTCACCGGCCGAGACTCCTTACAACCGGCCAGGACTACCTCAGGATGAATCATCCCAGGCTTCGGGTCTTTTATCCGTTTTTGAGAGAATTGAGATGGATATTCGTGCCCTAAAGGTGCGAACGGGTCTTCACCGAGAGCACAATAGTGAGCAGGACAGAGGAGCCAGACGTCGTTCTTCCTCCCGAAAAAGGCAACGCTAACGAGGAAACAGCAGCACAAGAGGTGAGGCACAGCAGTTTCATTTCAAACATAGGCTTAATTCCCCCAATCCTGACAACTCTCAGGGTAGCTGCTGGTTGCACTCAAATTATGGGAGCAACGCTGTCCGCTGTGTTCAGCCTTGCTGTTTTTTTACCGTGCATCATCTGATGCCCACAACTTTAACCCTCATTCTGGTCGTGCTACTCATACTGCTATCTTTCAGCCTTCAGGATTTTGCTGGTACCACCTCAAATTTGGTGCAAGAACAGAAAAATGTTCAAAGCCATGCTCTTACCATTAAAATGCTCAATCTCAACCTACCCTTACCTCACCACTTCCAATTTGACCAAACTCTACGGGTTCCCTTACCCAAATTTCACATTCAGCACAGGGAACTTTAAACTGAATTCGCAAGTGATACGTGGGTCTGTCATCTCTGCAACCTCATCCCTTCATCAGGTCGATCTTCCATTTAGTATTCATGACCCACTCTCTGGTTTCTCCTTCCTGGTTGACACTGGCGCTCAATGCAGTGTCATTCCAGCCTCTTCAGTCGAGAAAGCTTGCACTGCTTCTGATCTTGTCCTTAAAGTTGCCAATTCATCGGCTATAAGGACTTATGGGAGGCGAATCCTCGAGCTTTCTCTCGGGTTACGTCGGGTTTTTCCATGGATATTCATCATAGTTGACGTCGACATTCCAATTTTGGGCCTCGATTTCCTTTCCGCGCACGATATTCTCGTCGATTCTCATCGCCGCAAGCTTATCGACAGAACCACGAGACTAACAGTTGCTGGTTCCTTCTTTCTTTCCGCCGGCTCTCTTCTCTCTGTTCGTCTCCTTGCAACTGCTCCTCACTTCCAGCAACTTTTGCGGGAGTTCCCAAGCCTCTGCCTGCCTCATTCTAAGGACAGACCTATTAAGCACAATGTAGCGCACAGAATAGAGACGACAGGAGGACCAGTTTTCTCACGTACCCGTCGACTATCCCCGGATAGACTTGCCCTAATGAAGCAGGAATTTAAATACATGATGGGGGCCGAAATTGCTTCCCCATCTATCTCCCCATGGGCTTCATCGCTTCATGCAGTACCTAAGTTTACTCCGGGGAATTAAGAGTTGTAGGTCACTACAGGCGACTCAATGCCTGTACAGTCCCGGATAGGTATCCTCTGCCTTTCTTATCGGATTTTAACTCTGCTCTCTTCGGTTATTCCATTTTTTCTCGGCTCGATTTGGTTCGCGCTTTCAACCAAATCCCGATTCACCCTGATGATATCCCTAGGACGGCTATCACCACTCCATTTGGTTCCTTCGTCATGAACCGAATGCCTTACGGGCTTCGTAACAGTGGTCAGACCTTCCAACGCTTCATGGATCAGGTTCTGAGAGGTCTTCCCTTCGTATTTGTTATATAGACGACCTCCTGAGACCATCCTCGTCCTTAGAGGATCATTTTTCTCACCTTCGCCTCTTCATCATATGTTGTACTCTAATTACCAAACCATATTTATCAATTATTATAATTCCCATTTAACAATTAATCTATCAAACCATTTAACACTACCCAATCTAATTATCAATCATAAATTGTTATACTCAATTTACAAATTAATATTTAACGATTATCCATTCTATTTAACAATTACTACTTACAAATTACTTATAATACAATCTATTTAACCATTATCCAATTACCAATTATATTCTAATTATCAATCATCATATGTTGTACTCTAATTACCAAACCATATTTATCAATTGTAAATCCATTCTCGTTAACTCATGCAAATTTAATTCACACGCGTAATTCAATCCAATCATAAACTATTACTGTATAAATTCACCTTTCAATAATAACTGTTTATTGAATAATATATATTTTTCTTAACTCTTTGTTTTTAATACACGTTTTCAAACATCCCTCAAATTTATGCCTAAGGAAGTTCTTCTACAAAATTTAGATTTCGCATTAACATTTAACTTCATCCTCTCTTGAATAACGAAATATAGGTTTTTATGTTTATTGTGATGAGAACTATCTACGATATTGCCGCAGTATTCATCTAAAACCTATACCACTCACACAAGTTGCCTAGGAAAATATTATTATAATTACCATTTAACCAATTGTTCTTGTCATTATTGCCCATTGTTATTATTCCCATCTTCGTAATTTCGACTAATTACTTCCGTACTTTCATTCACGACGAACTATATATATATTTTTCAACTTATCCAAATTCGTGTTAATTCAACCTAAACAAAATATTTTACATAAATAATTCCTTGTAATCTATAATAATAATATATATTTTGTTATAAATCCTTCCTTTATTTATTCATTCCCAAACTATTTCCCGTAAAAGTCGCTAAGCCTAAACTCGCCATTCGCCGAGAACTGGAATTTTTTCAGACGAATTTTATTCAATAATTCTCTCCTGAACATTTATAGAGTATAAGTTAGTGTGTATTGTGCTATCTAGGCTACAGTTTTATGTATATGCACTTCTATACTCTATAGTCACTCTCTGTGAGATACACGATTGGGGCTCCAAGAAAAAGTCCATCACATTGGCCCTTTTCCTCACTACCCGGCACAGGAGGCAATGGTTTTAGAGTCTCCTTCACCCACCGCGTTCACTGGGAATTTCATTCCTCCCTTTACAAAAGAGAAAAAACTGCATACTGGGAAGTTTTTCCTCCCATTTATAAAAGAGAGAATACTACACACCGGGAAGTCTATCTTCCCATTTACAAAAGATAGAATACTACATACCGGCAAGTCTATCTTCCCATTTACAAAGGTATGATTGTGGTTCATTGTGTGACCCGAATAAATTTTTACTCGAATGTTATACTTGCTTCCACCCCCACCGCACTGTGGCCTGAGAACGCGGAGTGTTTAATACATAAATAATATCTACTTTGTTTTAACATATTATGAATAAACATAGAGGTACTTTTAATAAATTCAGAAGTACTTTAGAGTGTTCGGACGCAGGAACTGCAGCACTTAAATGCGAACAAAATTATCTTTGCGTGCGTTTGTGTGCCCCACAACTTTATTATGCCTTTCCTTTACTTCTATCATTGGTTGCAGTATAAGTTAAATTATATTTCTAAGCATACCTACAGCTTTGTGCGTGCGCCCACAACATTATATACTTCCGTATTTCATTTGTTATCCTTGATTGCATAACATGGATTTCAGAGGGGTCAGTAGTCCTGAGATTCTTTGTATAACCTATGTTATGCCAAGCGATTTAACAACATCGATTAAAGCGTTCTGCGTAAAGTAGTTGCAGTTTTTCGTCGCGAACTAAACCTCTTTTTATGTACGTTACTTTGTGTGTAGGCACCACACCACTTTCCTTAATTAAACAGAATTAACTTTATATTGATGTTTACACAAATTTTTTGTACACACCCAAAATTACTATATTATTCTCATTATTGGACACTTGATTTTTCGCTATTTACACTTTTCATTTTTAAAACTTAATAGGCATTGAATATACAGTATTAAACTTATATACACTGGGATTTTTTTTTACACTATTATGGTATTATTAATTTTTAAACAGTTTGCACTTCTGTCCGAAGGAGAGAGTAGTCCTACGATGGAAGGACCGCAGCTGGAAGTAGATCAACTGTCTCGGGAGGCAATGCAGCCAGAATATGGTAGAATTTCGTCTCTTCTCGATGTAACTTTGAGATGTGGAATTGCGCTCTACAATTTTGAACCATCCCGTGACTGCTGCTTCATTAAACACAAGAGGTCTTATGGTGTTTGAATCCATTTCTCGTGTTCGATTACGTTTCGTTCCACGAAGAGGGCCACTAGTTATAAGTATGACTATTCGGACGTTAGATGGCCCTTTTATTCAAAGTGCGAAAGAAGAAGCTCTTCTCGTGTAGCAGGCTGGGTTAAGAGATCAAACGAGTTTCCTTAGGATAAATGAAAATATTCAGCTGGATTCTTTATTTCGTCGTAAATAACAGGAACATGTCTCGAAAAGGCGAACGGTAAGGATAACTTCTTCTTGCTTCTTGAATAATGACTGCTAATACTATCCCTAAACTTGGACTTGGACATAACAAGTTTAAAATTATATATACTATTGTAGGAGAATTAGTGGTGAAAAGTTGAAATGAAGATAGATATAGAGGTAAGAGGTTAGGTCCCTAGTCAAAGGGTATCCCAGTTTATTTATTTCGTTGTTTATTCCTTTGGTTTATTATTCTTTTGAGTTTGGCTTCGAAGCCTTTAAAGTTGTTTTACTTATATAGATTTCGTGTCCTAGTATCATTATTTGTTTGCTATATCTTCGTTGTTTGTTTCCAGTTTTTTTGTTTCTAATGCCTTTGTTGGTTAACCTTTTCGTTGTTCTCATCTTCCTTATATTGTTTTTTCTTTCTTTTTTTCTCTCTCTTTATACATATACATGTGTAAATACACGTGTGCTTGTATACATGCATAATTCTAGTTTAGACTTGGGTTGATTGTAGCTTTCCAGTTTGCCTTTGCTGTGACTTATGTCAAATTCATTTTATGTTCTGTTCTGCATAATGTCGTATTTGCTGTTGTCCTCTTAATGTTGTCTCTGTTTTGGGGTATTGATTGTTCCTCTCAGCTATTCTGCTGCTGGGAAATCGAGGGAGCAGGTACATTTACGACAGCTGCCCCTAGCCGTAAATCATATTTGGCAAACAGCTTACCCCCCACCACATCTCCGGCCACTAACTTAGCCTTCTTCCACCTGCAGTGGCATAGTTAGGATGTCATTGAAGGGGAAGCATGTAAACTGCAGAGTCCAGGGGAGCCTCTTCCGGGAAAATTTTGGAATTGGGGGGAGTTTTCCTCGCATTTGGGCATATCTCAGAACGTATCCCGACCATCAAAAGAAGTCAACCTTCATCCTAAATTTAACAATTTTCAAGCTAGATTTTCACACATCAGAATGACAATCCTTATTTTTTAGGCTGCAGAATGACACATTATTACATTTAAATCATTCAAATTATCAATTTCGTTTCTTTTTCAATCAGTGGCGTAGAAAGGGAGAGAGGATATTAACCAAGCCTCTGGACAGGCGAGTGCGTGACTAGAGGAGGGTTTCCCCCTTCGCAGAAAATGTTTAAAACTAGATAACACAAGAAGCAATCTGGAGGAATTTTCGAATCAAAATTATACTGAAATTGTTTCTTATGAAATTTCACAGCAAAATGATAAATTTAATCAGGAAATACTGTACAAACACAAACCCTATGGACGTTCGTTAACAATTGAGAAGATCGTATATAGGTCATTCTTTAAAATGAAATATAATTTTTCTTCAACAAACTAACCTTTTCCATGAACTGCAACAAAACAGATGGCAAAAATCCTTTCGAACCATTAAATTCTAGTGAGATAGATCGTGCAGCACTTTTCGGATACTGCATCTAGAAATCATACATTAATAGTAATGCATATCCAAATATAATATGATTGTTGAAGGGAGAAAACATGAAGCCAAGCAAGGCCTTCTCCGGGAGTTGAGAGGATTTTAGTATCATTTTAGTCACCTAAATACATATCAAATATATCAAATACAATATACATATCTAAAGTTGTTAAAATCTTTTCAACGATCAGTTTCTTTGCAGTCTTTTCATTTCACCCTAGGAGAGTCGTGTTTTTTTCACACTTGTATTGTATCAGTTGAAAACTAGTGGACGGTTGGTTCGGTTGAATCCATCAATAACGTCACTATGGACTAGTGGAATGTGCTTGTTGATGTACAGATGGGCTAGACCATTCAGTCACTGTTCATGAATGATGGACCGTAGATAAGATTTTATCAATTTCAGAGCACTAAATGAGCGTTCACCTGTCGCAGTGGTCACCAGCAAGGTTGCGAAAATTCGCAAAAGGGTTTCAATCATGTGATAAATACTGAGAGTTGCCATAACCACCACCGCATCCACGACTCTTATTGGTGGTGTACATGTCGTGGTCGCCTGTCGCACTCAGTAAGCCTTCCAGCGCACCAATTCATGGTTCTCCTGGAAGGAATTGATGGTACAACTGGGCGGCTTCCATGAACGCACTAGAATCGTCGGAATACTGACAGTATGCCGGTAGTAGCATACTGAGCACATACGCTTTCGCACTGTGCGATCTAAATCGATTATCTAGTTGGCTTATACATATGTCGATGTAGGGGAGGAAAATAGAACGTCTGTAGTAAACTTCTGGTGTCTTGGCTGGATGCTTGGACCTCTGCGTCTGCCTGCCAGTCGTTCTTGACATGCGGCGAATTTCTTCACCAAACAATTTTTGCGCAGGCATGAAAATGTCCCTGAAGACTTGTTTGTCTGATCGCATTTGTCTCAGGACTTTCTCACATGCATGGACACTGGCCACTGCCTTATGGATGTCCTGGGCTTTGGCCTGAAGCTTAACTGAAAGTGGCTTGGTGATCTCCAGAACCCATATGAGTCCCTCTAGGGAAATCAGAAATCCACCTTTGTCTATGGAGGAAGAAAATAGCAGCGTGTGGCCATAGCTAATTTTGTATAGCGACACTTTGATGGCGGGTAGTAGTTCTTTGAATATGCGAACTGCTTCCTGGCTCTCCACCCATCTAGTGGTGCAGTGTAGTTTCAGACGCGAATGGGCGACTCCATTACACTATTCCTTGAATTTTATTCAATATTCAGCAATCTTTTATATGAGTCACAGAAAAAACCCCCTCAATTTCATGCATCAGCGTCACTGCTTTTCTAATATCTGGTACATTGCCCGCCTTCATCAAACATAGATTGAGTGCATGGGACACACAATGTGTGTAGCTGGCTGACGGGCATTCTTCACACACATACTTTTGCACACTATTTTTGCTCCTCGACATAGCCACATCTGTGACCTCATCCCCCAGAAGAGAGAAGAATCTGGCTTCTTTTGTTTCTTCAATGATTGATTTTTCAATCACTGTTTCAATGGCTGCTAAAAGTTTATTCTGGGCTGAGGGGGGGGGGGGGGGAAGCATTCCGACTCGTCTTGGTTAAATGCTCCCGTAACACTTTATCATTGGAAACCGTCATCAGCTGTAGAGTCACTCTCAGGTTGCTTTGTCTGAGGAATAAAACCCATAAACGCTAAGAAAAAGATCGCACTAATCATCTACTATCAAAATAGACGTACTTCAACCCTCTTCATGAAAATAACCCCAAACCCCCGCTACAACCGAAACAAAGGACACATCTGATATACGAGTACATATATAAACTAGGAGACTGTGAGCTCCTACCTAACTCGTATATCGGCATGAGCGAAACCACTCTTTCAAGAAGAATGGCATACCATCTGAACAACGGTGCACCTAAAAAAATATACACAGGAAGTACACGGAATATGCCTCAACCGAAAAATGATATAAGAAAACATCAAAGTTTTAGACTAGGCTCTCAACAGGCGTCAACTGCTCTTCCTTGAAATTATATATATATATATATATATATATATATATATATATATATATATATATATATATATATATATATATATATATATATATATATATATATGTATATATATATATATATATATATATATATATATATATATATATATATATATATATATATATATATATATATATATATATATATATATATATATCCAAGAGAAGCAACCGAATTTAAACATACAGTCTAACTCCAATGAAATCCTGCCCAGCGCAAGAAAAAACTGCAGAGGGACAGGTGTACTCAGAGCTGCCCCTAGCCACTAATCCCCTCTGACAAGCAGCTTAATCCTCCCCCCATCTCTGGCTATCTACTTCTCCGACCTTTTTTCACCAGGATCTAACCTGCCTATACGTGTATAGCTTTGTTCGTAATTTTGTTAATACATTTTGTAACATATATAAACTGAATACTTTGTAATAATTCCCCATTGTAACTCTGAAGATGATACTCGATGTATCGAAACGCGTCAGTTAAATTAAAGAAAGTGCTAAATTACATCAATTTACCTCTATCTTTTGAAAAAATAACAAGCATCAGTCCCCGATGAACTTCGCTACGCTTATCCACAAGTTAAACAATGAAGAAAAGGCGAATATAGGACAAATCGAGAATATTGAAAAAAGAATTATTACTTCGAAACTAGCGGTCGCTTTTAATAATACATGCTATAATGTAAATATACTGCCCAAATTCACACGTATATATATATATATATATATATATATATATATATATATATATATATATATATATATATATATATATATATATATATATATATATATATATATATATATATATATATATATATTCTATAGGTTTGCTTCTAAGAAGGCTTATTTTGAGGTTGAGGATAAATCCCAAAATGAGACATGTAAAATTTCTCATTTAATTAAGTACAACGTTTCGGGTATCTTACCCATCTTCTGGTCTATAAAAGAGATTTAGAACACGTTTAAAATTACAAAAATTATAGTGCACACAAAGATTAAAAATAAATTATTTAGTTAATTGAAATTATGGCAAATCGTTTGAAAACTATTGAAATTTAGATATGGATCAATTATGGGTACTTTAAATATGCATAAATATAACACTAGTTGATGCAATTATTGGTTGACACAGATATTAGTCACTAAATGAAGCAGCAATAGTAATAAATTATTTAATAAATTGAAAATGTGAAAAAATCATTTGAAAACTTGACACTAAATGTAGATGCTATAAATATGGATAAATATAAAAATATACTAATTGGGGCAATTAATTGGTACACAAAAATATTAGTCACCTTTAGTGGACGGCAAAAGCGGAGAGACTGAGGAAAGATTATAGAGGGAACCGATTAGAGATTGGTAGGTTGTGAAAATATTTTGAGTGGTTTATGAAATGAGAAGGGGAAAAGCAGTTGAATCAGAATTTAAACTGGGATTTAGTTGTTTTATAAATAATGATTCGAGAATGCGCAGGGAAGTGGAGTCCTTTGCATGTCCTATAATTTGAAAGTTTTTGTGGGAAATTTCTGTCTTACATTTAATTGAATGATCTCGAATGGGAGAAGTTTCTTTATTGGTCAAGGTGGAGCCAGTGCGAGAGCTAATACCAAGATGAGAACAGACCCTAGCCCTAAGTGAGCGAACAGTGCTGTCCCCAAGGATGTCCGGTATTGTCTTCTTCCTGATTTTGGCCCACTCAACCTACCCTTACGCCGAAAACTTAATAAGCTTTTTAAAAGTTTTTACACGCATACCAACTTCAAAATAGTTTTCCTTAACAACTTTCATATTGGAAAATTTTTCAGAACTAGAGACAGAATCCCACCTGAAATGAGCTGTTCAGTTGTCTATAAATTCATTTGCCCCAGGTGCCACCAGGGGATCTACATTCAATTAAATGTAAGACAGAAATTTCCCACAAAAACTTTCAAATTATAGGACATGCAAAGGACTCCACTTCCCTGCGCATTCTCGAATCATTATTTATAAAACAACTAAATCCCAGTTTAAATTCTGATTCAACTGCTTTTCCCCTTCTCATTTCATAAACCACTCAAAATATTTTCACACCCTACCAATCTCTAATCGGTTCCCTCTATAATCTTTCCTCAGTCTCTCCGCTTTTGCCGTCCACTAAAGGTGACTAATATTTTTGTGTACCAATTAATTGCCCCAATTAGTATATTTTTATATTTATCCATATTTATAGCATCTACATTTAGTGTCAAGTTTTCAAATGATTTTTTCACATTTTCAATTTATTAAATAATTTATTACTATTGCTGCTTCATTTAGTGACTAATATCTGTGTCAACCAATAATTGTATCAACTAGTGTTATATTTATGCATATTTAAAGTACCCATAATTGATCCATATCTAAATTTCAATAGTTTTCAAACGATTTGCCATAATTTCAATTAACTAAATAATTTATTTTTAATCTTTGTGTGCACTATAATTTTTGTAATTTTAAACGTGTTCTAAATCTCTTTTATAGACCAGAAGATGGGTAAGATACCCGAAACGTTGTACTTAATTAAATGAGAAATTTTACATGTCTCATTTTGGGATTTATCCTCAACCTATATATATATATATATATATATATATATATATATATATATATATATATATATATATATATATATATATGATGAAAATTAATGCAATATGGCAAGAAAAGATGAGGAAATAAACCACATTCTCCGAAGACAATTTAATTCAGAACAGTTTCGGTGTATCTCACACCCTTTTTCAACTGACACTGGATAGAAAATATAAGAAAAGTGCATACAAGCATAACACAAGGTCAGGTCGTGAAAGATCCCCTCTTTTTTCCCCAATCCCCTACTTGTGGCTAATTTCGGAGGGGGGGGGGGGTTAGGCCTGACATTTTACTATTTTGTTTATTTGCTTTTTTATTACAGGATTAAAAGAAAATTGACCCTCAGATAGATTTAAATTAGGAACTGACGATATCAAGCTCGATTCTACGATTCATCTCTTAACATAGTTGGCCGATTTAAATACCATTTTACTTCCATTGAAATCGATCGTATGATTCTTGTTTCTAACATGGCAAAATATTCCACTGCTTTCGCTGCCCACTCTAATATCTCTTTTGTGTTCATACAATCTCTTGTCTAGATTTCTCCCCGTTTCCCCTATATAAACTTTATGGCAATCGTTGCATGGTATTGCATATACTCCTATGTTAATATGTTCTTTGGGTTTCCTGGCAATCATCAATTGGTTTAAAGAATTATTATATTTAAAGGCTAGATTAATACCCGCTTTTCCAAATATGTCCTTTAAACTATTTAATTTATTATTAAATGGCAATTTTATACATTTGTTGAAGTCATTAGTGCGGGAAGGCTTATTACCATAGAATGTTTTCCTAGCTGCAAAATGGGCAGACGATATGAACCAATCGGGGTAATACAAATTAGAAAAAATGGTTCTGATAATGACAATTTCTTCATCTAAATAGGAAGGATGACATATTAGAGTGGACAGCGAAAGCAGTGGAATATTTTGCCATGTTAGAGACAAGAATCATACGATCGATTTCAATGGAAGTAAAATAGTATTTAAATCGGCCAACTATGTTGCTTCTAAGAAGGCGCAATTTTAATTGCGGTAGGAAGGATACGACCATCAGTGACATTCTTATTTATTCCAAGCAACGTTTCGGATTACCCAATCCATCATCAGGCTAAAGGGATAAACACAATTTGCGAGGCGAACAGATGTTAACATAAACTAGATACAAATCAAAAGCAAAATAATTTAGATAGTAAACCTATAAAATTAAAAGTATTAATAATTGTAAGTACATATACAGATTAGGAGAGGAACAAATTCATACATGCTGTCAGCGAGTCAGTGGAATGACTAAGGAATTTACCCCAAATCGGACACGATTATGGGTAGTTTGTTGTCGGTAGAATATTAACAGGTCTGAAGCTGGTTGGTTGTGGCTATTACCGATAATGGGTGGCAGGTCAAGTCTGAATTTAACGTGGGCGAATGTGTTTTTATGAAGAGAGATTCTAAAATTCTGAGCTGGGTGATATTAGGATTAGAGCCCAGAATCTTAAAATTATTGATGTTTGCATCAATCTTACATATATATTACACTATATATTATTATATATATATTATACTTTATTTACTAAAACTTACAAAACACTTTTATCGTGACACTTTTTACCCACCTCTGATACGTCACAGAATTTATTGCAAGTGTTGTTATTTAGTGTTGTTCACGGTGTAATTATAATTAATTTAATGCCTCTCTCTCTCCCTCTTCCTCTCCCCCCCCTCTCTCTCTCTCTCTCTCTCTCTCTCTCTCTCTCTCTATATATATATATATATATATATATATATATATATATATATATATATATATATATATAAGAGAATGAGAATGAGCAAAGATACAAGAAACAGGAGTTTTTAAAGTTAGGAGAAGGGAACATTAGAAGAACACTAAGATAAAAGAGAGTAGAGGGCGACACAATGAAGGCAATCCATTAGTGAGAAGACAGAAACAACGGCAGAGAGAGAGAGAGAGAGAGAGGGAGAGAGAGAGACAGGCAGGCAGACAGACAGACAGACAGAGACAGACAGACAGACAGACAGACAGAGAAAGAGACAGTTAGATAGTGTAGCGTACGAGAAGTGCAAGCGAGCCGAGTGGATTCGCTGCTGTTTAACAATGGTTCAGAGACGTGGGAAGCTGTTCGCAATTCGCCCACGCTATTAATTTTTCTGTGTCCCTTTTCCTACTCTCCTATATCTACAACGGTGCCCAAACTCGGGAGGGGGAGCATTAGCCCTTCGATAGCATTTTCAAACGGGTTTCTCTTCATTTCTTCAAAATGCGCCCCGCTTCTAGGATGGGGTGGTAGGTTGTGTAGCGTACTAGAAGTCCAATCGAGCGGCTTAAAAGCTTCGCTTGAATGGGTCTTTTTTTGACACTCAGGATGGCCAAGTGGATTCGCCGCTGCTAACAGTGGTCCAGCGACGCGTGAAGCTCTTCACGACTCACCCACGATATTATTTTTTCTTTGCCCCTTTTCCTACTCTCCTCTAGGCGAAAAGCTCGGTGGCAGTGATCACCAGCTAATTAGATTTACCATCAAGATCCCGAAGGTAAGGTCTGTTGCCAGTCAATCAAGGAAACTTGACTTGAGAAGAGCAGATTTTGCAAGCCTTCGTGCTGGACTGACTGACGTGAGGCTAGAAGTGTGCGATGCTGTTGAAGACTCGTGGAATAGTTTGAAAACCACATTCATGAGTCTTCAATCGCGTTTCATCCCTCTGGAATGCCCCCGCCGGTCTTCTGTTCAACCAAAGTGGTTTAATCGAGAAATCAGCCAACTGCTTAGGGAGAAGAGAACTATGTACCGGCAATCGAAGATCTCGGGTGACTTTGACGAATACCGGAGGCTAGCTAGGAGAGTGAAGTCCAGCATAGGGGTGGCTAAGCAGTTTGAGGAACTCCGAGTGGCGAGACTCTGTAAAGAGAATCGCAAGGAGTTCTTTGGATATGTAAACAACCGTAAACCAATCCGTCGAACGATTGGCCCTTTGAGGAATGAGGAATGGACATTAAAGCATTCAGATGCAGAAAATGCTAACCTCCTCAACGACTACTTCTCTTCAGTGTTTACTGAAGAATGTGGTCTCATCCCCCAGCCGACGGATTTCTACTCGGGGGAAAAGCTGGAGGATATGGACTTCACCGAAGTTGAAATCAAAAAGAAGATCAGTGACCTAATGACGAATAAGTCACCTGGCCCGGATGGGTTTCTACCTAAAGTGTTGAAAGAAGTGCGCGATCAAGTGTCACGACACCTGAGCGCAATCTTCAACATGTTAATCCGGACCAAATGCGTTCCTAGAGACTGGCGTGAGGCGGAGGTGACTCTTATCTTCAAGAAAGGAGACTGTAGCCAACCGTCGAACTACCAACCTATCACACTGACTTCGATAGTCGGTAAACTCATGGAAAGCATCATGGTGGACAAAGTGACGTCGTATTTAGAGTCAAACCTGCTACTGAGGAGTTCCCAGCACGGCTTCCGAAGGCAACGGTCATGCCTGATGAACCTTGTGGAATTCTTCCACTTCGTGTTCAGTGAGCACGATCGGGACAAAGCGGTGGATGTGGTCTACCTAGACTTTCAGAAAGCCTTTGATAAGGTACCACACCGCCGCCTTCTCCGGAAAGTGCGAGCGCTGGGCATAGACGGAAAGGTAGCCGGCTGGATCGAGAACTGGCTAAGTGGCAGATGGCAACGGGTGGTGGTAGATGGACAGTCTTCTGAGTGAGGGCCCGTTACTAGCGGGGTGCCTCAAGGTTCTGTCCTGGGACCACTACTATTCATCATCTACGTCAACGACATGTACGGTGACATGGTTGCCAAGATTTCCAAATTTGCCGACGATACCAAGCTTGGTATAAACGTTGCAAAGGATGGAAATACTGCCCGACTGCAGGAAGATCTTGGGAAGATTGGGGAGTGGTCGGGCACGTGGCAAATCCCTTTTAACGTGGGGAAAGGCAAAATGATGCATATCGGCCACAGAAACCCCCAATCTCATTGAAACCTTAAGGGCTATTGAATCCACCGGCACTGAGAAGGACTTGGGTGTAACAATCACTAGTGCCCTCAAGTTCTCGAAACAGTGCATTGAGGCGGAGAAAAATGCCCAAAGGATGCATGGCTATATTAAGCGCCAGTTTGGTTATCGGAACCAGGAGATTGTACTGTGCCTGTACAACTCACTTGTCCGACCGCACCTGGAGTATGCCGTACAATTTTGGAGTCCTTCATTGCGAAAGGACATCGCGAGATTGGAACGCGTACAAGCCAGGGCAACCAAGCTGATTCCCTCTATCCGACATAAAAGTTATGAGGATAGACTAAGGGAGTTAGATCTGTTCTCGCTGGAAACCCGTAGACTGCGTGGTCAGCTCATCGAAGTCTTCAAAATACTTCGAGGGTTCGACAATGTTGACTACCGGGATATTTTCACACTGAGTGAGAACAGAACGCGCAATCACGGCTTCAAACTTGAACTGAAGCGTTGCAACCGCAATCTGTGTGGAAGTTTTTTCCCTTACAGTATCTGCGGTATGTGGAACGCACTTCCAGTGGAAGTTGTCAACAGTGAATCTGTTGACCAGTTCAAGTCAAGACTAGACAAAGTCTTGAAAAGTGGCTGTTTAGGGACGCAAAACAATTGAGCAGCCATGTGCCCGCTCGATTGCTAGTCCAAAGGTACCCTACTTGAATGGACCGCAAGGTCTCCTAGGGTACTTCTTTTCCTTGTTACTCCTTGTTACTCTATCTACAATTGTGCCTATACTCGGGAGGGGGAGCATCAGCCCTTGGATAACATTCTAGGCTGGGGGGGAGGTAGCGTACTAGAAATGCAAGCGAGCGGCTTAAAAGCTTCGCTTGATTGAGTCTTATTTTGACACTCAGAATAGCTGAGTGGATTCGCTGCTGCTAACAGTGGTCCAGCGACTCCGCCAGCTGTTCACAACTCACATACGCTATTATTTTTTCTTTTGCCCCTTTTCCTACTCTCCTCTATCTACAATAGATAGATAGATAACTCAGAGTAACATCTTGGGGATTGTAATTTTTCCGACTCACCTTATATTGTTATATTCTTTTCTTTCAATTTTAATCCATTAATAATTTTATTCCACCTGCAATCCATTAACTTTTTAATAATTCAGTGAATAAAAAGATTTTCGAACACGGCCTTGATCTTGGCCACCATTCACCAGCAAGGGCTTGGAGCTGGAAGCAGATCATTTCGTGTTTTTCTCAACGGCGCTCCACAATGGGATTACAATCGGGGGATCTAGGGAGGAAAAAGTGGGGCTGGTGAAGTAGTTGAAATTCTCCAACTATTTTCAGAGGTATGGCCCTCCACCCGCAGCCCTCCCCTGCCATGGTTTGTTTCCAATCTCCAGTAGCTCAACATAGCTGTCTGAATTGTGCCTAAGATCTGGTCATAGATGTGAAGGGATATGACGTCACCCTTACTGTATGCACCCGAAGACCATCACAATTAAGGGCAACTTGTTCTTCATGATACCTGGAACATCGCATGGATTGTAGGCAAGCTACCTGTGATTCTAGGTGTTGTTCAACTGTTATTGGAGAAGTTCTTTTCGTTTGATAAGAACCAGATCATCCCCTACACATTTGGATACTACACCTTGTTCAGGAGCCTCTTTGATTTCGTCAAGCGGTTCTTCTTGGCCTTGCCTGTCAGAATTTGTCCCTTACACCTCTTGTACGAGTGGTAGCGAAGGTCCTGATTGAGGGCCAGTTAGATCATATATTAGAATGTCAATTTTGAAAGCTATCCCCAATAATCACTGCTAATCAGTATAAGGAAGAACACAAATTGTATGTAAATTATTTAGTCGAAAAATTCATATTCTCCATTTTTATTTAAGCGGCCTTTATAGTATCTTGTCAAATGCTATCGCAATTAACTTTCATTTTACTCTTGTATAATTCTTATCTTGTAAATTTCGTTACATTTCAAACCCTTACTTAAAATATAAATTTGTAATATACTTAAGCTCAAATTACGGGTATTACATCGGTTGAAATCTTCGATAGTATCGAATATTTTCATCTTTTCCCATTCTTAATCGCTTTTCCTTTTTTCTGCGGGTGAATCTCCATGTAATTATTCAATAAAATGTATATTTTTTTTAATCGTAATTTTTGAAATGCCTCTTTCTGATTCTTAATTTTATTTTATTGTGGCGTTGCGAGCTTGTAAGAGGGAGCCTTATAAGCTCTGCTCGACTGTATTTTTCCGGGGGGGAGGGATTCACGATGGCCGAGTCGACTATGCGGCGCGTACATTGGTCTTGGCGACGCTTGGAAAAGTTTCGTAATTCGTTTTTTATTTTTCATGTATTTCTTCCTACACCTATCTATCTACAGTATGTAGAAGCAATCCAAAAAGTTAATTATAAAATATCACCGTGTCTATAGTGATTATATTAATAGAGTGAAAATATAATTCTCTATAATCTTAGTAGAAACTATTGAGTTTTTTTCCAAATAATAAAATATATTATAGAATAGTTATCGCGATAAAAGTATTAACGTACAAGAGAAAACAGCTATATAAAAAAAACAACAACCACGTTCACTTACGTAGTCATGAACGCCGCCATTAAGGTATTGCTTTGCCATCTGGACGTCTATCCAACGTCGTTATCTGCTATTCTAATAATTTCGCCTTCGACGGCTTTTTCATGATTGTATTCATCTGGCAAAGTAAGTAATCAAGATATTTTCATTTTAAAGTCTTTTTTGTTTACGTGCTTCTCCTGTGTCAAGTTCAAGCTATTACAAATTGAGTTAGAATAATGGATTTTTAGTACTCCTAATTCGTCCTCATAAAATTTTCATTCAGCATAACCCAGATGACAATAGCCATCTGAGCTCATCTAATAGCAAATGAGTTTAAATAAAACTTCTATAAACCTATTTACAGCATTGACTAAAAGTTTGATTTTTTTGGTAGTTCTACAGATGAAAAACTCGAATGAAGACGCTTTGTTATTGTATTTCATACAATATGTTTTAGGAGTATTAAGGTAAATTGAGATGCCTACTTTAGGCTATTTCTGTCCAAAATTATAATTTTTAATGTAATTTGCAAATATCAAGGATGAGACTTATGAAGAAAGACCGAGGATGACAGGGCTGGTGTCTTTGGAGATGAAAAGAGTGAGGGCAGATCTTGTGGAAGTGTTTAAGATAGTAAATGGGGTATACCGTGAATGGACTGGAGGGATTAAAGGTGGAGTACTTTGCCTGATGGATCAAAGGAGCAGAGGATATCAATATAAGATTTTCAAGCAATGACCATGACTGAATGTGAGGAAGTATTTCTTTTTGAACAGAATTATTGAGTGGAATAACTTGCCAAGAGAGGCATTAATGGCAACCTCGGTGAATAGTTTTAAGGCTAAGATTGACCCATTAGTAAGGCAAGTAGGGGGGCACCATATGAGCCAGTGTAAGCTTATTACCCCTGTTCCAAAACTGACCACCTCTAGATTACTAGTGCTGAGGTAGACCTGGTACAAGGTGTACTGCCCTTGAAGTCCTTGAAAAGCCCTTGAATATATTTTCTGCCCCTAAAATCCTTGAAAAGTCGGTAATTGTGTAGACGATGGCCAGATGTGATTATTTTGAGCGTCGGCTCGTTGTTGGGTACGGCTCGCCGCGGGGATAACACTGTGATGACCCTGAGTTTCAATTCTTTGGGGGGGGGTCTGGGGGGCACAGCCCCCCAGTATAAAAACGAAAATCGCCATAAAATTCTTTGATTTCATCTCTAAAAAAGTAACAACAAAAAATAGCCCAAAATAGCCCCCCAAAAGCTAGGTCTAGGATCCGGCCATCGTCTACACAATTACCGAAAAGTCTTGAATTTGATGAAAAAGGTAGATGGTCCTTGGATTAAAAAATAAATCATTGAGTGATTGTTCAAATGATTTTTAAAATTCACTATGGTAACACTTCAGTTTCGGGGCGCAAAGTAGGTGACGTTGTTTATAAGAACATAAGAAAAGGAGACTGCAAAAGACCATTCATGGCCTACACTTGGCAGCTCCTGTTCCAGTCAACACACAAAAGATTTCTTACCAGAGAAAAGTCATCAACATTGTCACCCTTTACAGGAGTTCGTCAGATCTAATCTACAATATACATAAAATGCATCCAGAGGATTATGTCCATTTATGCAACCACAAAGTATAATCTCATCACTCCTTAGAAAAATATATACATATGTACATAAAAAAAAAGTCAGTCCCATCTAGCAGCTTCTTCCATATATTTATCTAATCTATTCTTAAAACTACCCAGAGAGGAGGCTTCTATCACATGTCTAGTGAGCCTATTCCATTCATCTACCACACGATTTGTAAACCAATTCCTCCCAATCTCCTTCCTAAACCTATACTTATCAAGCTTAAACCCATTGCTACGTGTCCTGTCATGTTCACTAAGTATAAGAACCTTACCCAGATCCCCTTTATTATATCCTTTTACCCATTTGAAGACTTCAATCAATTCCCCTCTGACTCTTCTCCTTTCCAATGTATGTAGATTTAGTTTTCTGAGCCTTTCACCATAAGGTAAGTTCCTTAGCCCACCAATCATCTTTGTCATCCTTCTCTGCACAGACTCAAGCAAATCAATATCCTTCCTATAATATGGTGACCAAATTTGTACTGCATAGTCTAGATGAGGCCTAACTAGCGCCAGATATAGTTTTAGAATGACTTCAGCTTTATTCTTAGCATTTAGGCATTGCTTTCTAGGACGAAGGTCTGAACTTACCAAAATACCCAAGTCCCTCTCACAATCGGTCCTCCCTAAAATTCTCCCATTTAATTTATAACTATTCAATGGATTATTTCTACCTATACTAAGTACACTACATTTGTCTATGTTAAACTTCATTTGCCATTTCTCGGCCCAATTGGACAGAATGGTCAATTCCTCCTGCATTACAACAGCATCAGAATCAGCCCTAATGGCCCTACCTAGCTTAGTATCATCAGCAAATTTACTCAGGTCACTACTTATACCTATGTCAAGATCATTAATATAAATTAAGATAAATCCAAGTAAATTACATCTACATTCTCTCCCTTATCTACTTGATTTGTTACGAACTCCAGAAAGTCTAGTAAATTAGTCAAACATGATCTACCTGATCTAAACCCATGCTGAGCATCGCTGATTAATCCCTCCCTCACTAGTTGTTGGCAAATCCCTTTTTTAACTATTTTCTCAAGAATTTTACACACTACAGGAGTTAGGCTAACTGGTCTTAAAGTTATTTGGATCCTCTTTACTACCCTTCTTGAAAATGGGGACTACATTCGCTCTCTTCCAATCATCGGGTATTTCTCCATATTCCAGTGACCTAGTATACAACTTCTCCAGAGCTATTGAGATACTTTCTACCCCTTCTTTAAGTATCCTAGAATGAATATTATCAGGGCCGGAGGCCTTGGTAGTATCTAACTCACCTATTAGTCCTTTTATCTTCCAATCCACACTAATGGTAGTAAACACCTCTTTCCCTGACCCATGAGTACTATACATAAGACTATTTAGTTTCTTCTTTGTAAATACTGATGCAAAATGACCATTTAGTACCTCAACTATTTCCTCATCAGTTTCTCTTACAACCCCTTCAAATTTGATAGGTCCTATTTTAACTGCAAGACTTGTTATTAATTTTATAGTAACTAAAGAACTTTCTAGGATCTTTGTTGCTATCCTGAGCTAATTTAATTTCTGACACCCTTTTGTTCTTTATAATCTTATTTAACTCATTCCTAGCAATTCTATAATCACTTAAATTTTGAATATTATTTTCTACCTGTAGATTTTTTATATGCCGTTTTCTTCTCTGAAATTTTTCTAGCTATCTCCTGATTCCACCTTAATGGTTTCCTACTTTTGTTCCTAATAGCCTTCATTGGGATACATTGCTCTTGGACTACATTTATTATATGCTTGAAAGTATCCCACATCCCATAAGCATTTTTACCTCTGAATTCTACATCCCAGTCTACCAAATTTAGCAAGCTTCGAAGTTTTACATAATCTCCCTTATGAAAATTTTGAACTTTTACAGCATTCTTAGTTATTTTACCCTTCTTAATTCCCAAGTTAAAACAAACTATCTGATGCTCACTATTTCCCAATGCTTCCCTAACAGTCAATTCTTGAACTAAATGATCACTGTTATAAAGTACTAAATCTAATATATTGTCCCCTCTCGTTGGCTCATTAACAAATTGAATCAAAAAATTATCCTTAAAGCATTCTATGAACCTGCCACTTGTTCTATCCCTACCTATCATATTTTCCCAGTCCACAGAGTTTAAGTTGAAGTCCCCAATAATAACTGCATCTGTTTCACATCCCTTACTTATTTCCCTTATCATTAGTTCATCTATATCATCAGTCTGCCTAGGTGGCCTGTAAAAAGCTCCCAAATGCACAATTCTATTTTTACTGAACCTAATATCTATCCAAAGTGACAACTCCATCCTGCTTTATTGAAGTATTTAAACTTAAAATAATAATGTTTTTTATATAGATAATTATTCCTCCACCAATCCTACCTGTCCTTTGACTAATGTACATATTATAGCCCTGTAAATCAAATTCACTTATAGTGTCACTAAATTCTATTTCATTAACCCATGATTCAGTAACACCTAATATATCTATATTCTCATTGCTAATATAACTAAATAGCTCATCCTTCTTGTTTCTAAGACTACGAGCATTTGTATAGAAACAATTTAACCCCCCTATCCCTGAAGCACCTTGAAACCTGAATGACCTCACCTCTATCGCCTTGGAACCTATTTCTGTTATCTGCCAAGTCCATTCTACTTTCAGTACTATAATGTCCTCTCATAATTCCCTGACCACTATTAGTATCTAGTTTCCCGCCCGCAAAGACCTAATAACACGATCATACTCCTCCCACAACACCTCTACCTCCCTCCTACTCAAATGCAGTCCATCCATCGCATACATTTCTTTCATTCCAACAAACCTATCCCACACATCCACAAACATGACACCTTCTATCTCACACATCCTCCTCACATAATCATTCAGCCCAATCGCACAAGACATCCATTCTACCCCAACATCCATTCTTGGAAGCACACCTGTCACAACACCTGTCACAACACCTGTCACAACACCTTTCCTTCTACTTTCCTTCACCTTTTCAATCAACCTCTTGTACCTCTCACGTAACTCACACGCTTCCACTTTCTTCACATCATTCACTCCTACATGTGTAATCACAATTGCATCCTTTGCACAGCCAGACACCAGCCCCTCATACCTATCAGACAAAAAATATGAAAAAAAAATGACATCAAGAAACCTTACCTACCTTACCTACCTTAGAAAAAACTATAAACGAGCAGAGGCGCAGATATTTTTATTAAATAATAGACTAAAAGTTACAAATCCCCAAAACAACAAAAAAATATAATTTCTGATGTCATAAGAGATATATTGTAGCCTACTAACAGTGCCACCTACTGTGCGCCCCAATTCTGAAGTATTACCATTCACTATTTATATACTTTTTAATGTATATTAGGAAAATAGTAATATTTAAGTTAATCTACTCATTAATGTGAGTGAAGATATGTATGCTTTGGATGCATTGTATTTTATGATGGATGCTCGCTATACTTCTGTGACTGTCGCTTAGATACCTTGTTCTTGTTTTTTTGCACTGGTGAGTTGATTTTGGTTATGCTTTGCTTATAACCCATTTTTCCCTTAAATACCTCACTTTCATCAATGTCCCATAATGTTTCGGTAAATGTTGCGAGTATGGGCTGATGCGATTCTAGCTTATTTTGAGGTTCGGCTCTTTAGGGAGGATGGGCCTACGTTGATCCTGAGATTTCAATCATTTGGGGGGAGGGGTTGGGGGGCTACACCCCCACAGTATATCATTGGAAATTGCCATAAACTTCGTCCACATAGATTTCAGCTCAGAAAAAGTAGCTAGGAAAAATAGTACAAAATAAGCTAGGACTCGGAGCTGGCCATACTCTAGACACAATTACCTTACCTTGGAGAGTAGAAGCCACTGCCTCAGAGCCATGATGCATCACCGCACCTGCTGATCCAAGAGTCGCACTTCATCAGGTCCACCTGGTCAGCTATTGAATTAGATGTCACCCTACAGAGTGAGGTGTACCCTGGTACTGGCAGCTCATCTGGGAGTGTTTGCAGGAATTTTTCTACTGAACAGTTTGTTAGGTTTCTTACATTTTTTGGTAAGCAGTTGAAGGTTTTGGGCCGTAATGACCCAGACTGGCTGTGGTTAGTCTTTATTCTTTCTGGAGCATGGGAGGGTAGTGCTTTTCTTTCACACATTTGGCCAATTTGCTCTGTGCATTTTGGGTTCATGGTGTTGCTGGTGGTTGGATCTGGTACCAAGTTTTCTAAGATTTTCCATGTGTATATAGATATATACTGTTCTCTCCTCTGTTGAGAGTATATGCCAAGGTGCTTCAGACGCTCCCAGTAGGATAGATGTCCAGCCCCCTGTATCCTTCTCGTGAATTCATGTTGCACAGCTTCAAGGGATTGGACATCTGCCTTTTTGTGGGGAGACCAAAGCTGGCTGCAGTAGTTGAGGATTTTCTGGATCAGGGTTTTCCAGAGTGTTACGAGAGTCATGTTCTTATGAATGAAAAACCCTTAGTATCCACCCTGCTGTCTTCCTGGCTTTCCTTGTTATTTCCTCGATGTGGTGTTGAATGTGGCATCTTAGGTGCACACCTAAACATTTCATGTGGGGTTTTGTCATGATTAGTAGACCACCTTCAGTTTGCAGGTGGCCTATAGGCGTTCATTGTTACCGATATTGCATCTTAGCATTTTAAATTTTTCGTTGAAGGTCATGTTTGTTTGTGCCCAGTTGTATATGTTGTTAAAGTCTTGTTGCAGCTGGGATTGGTCATCTTCTGAGTTTGTTGTTCTGCTGATGTTTGTGTCATTGGCAAAGAAGATAGGTAGGAGTTGGTGATTTCATCATTTATATCTCCCATCAGTATGAGGAATAGGAGGGGGCCCAGGACTGAGCCTTGTGATGATAGGTCTTTCTGTTGATTTCTGGTCTTCAACTGCAACTTGTTTTCTGTGGGTCAAGAAGTTGTGTAGCAATATGCCCAGTTTTCCCCTTACCCCAAGCCATCCAGTCGTAATGAGCTATCAGTTTTGAGATGTTATCAGTGGGGTTCCTCAGGGATCAGTTCTCGGTCCATTATTATTTGTCATCTATATAAACGATCTTGGGGAGGCAGTTAATAATAAAGTGTCAATTTTTGCGGATGATACCAAATTAGCAGCTGTAGTTAAAGATATTGATGATAATTTTAAAGTGCAGGGGGACTTAAATAAATTGTTATCCTGGGCACATAAGTGGCAAATGACTTTCAACCTTGATAAGTGCAAAGTTATTAACATGGGAAAAGATAATAGAGAATTTAACTATGAAATGGATGGGCATTGGCTGAGCTCAGTAGAGGATGAGAAAGATCTAGGAGTAGTAATAGATAAGTCATTAAGGTTTTCTAAGCAGTGTATTGAAGCAAGAAATAGGGCAAATAGAGTGCTGGGTTTTATTAAGAGAAATGTCAGTTACAAAAGTAAGGAGGTTATTCTTAAACTCTATAACTCTTATGTTAGGCCACATCTAGAGTACTGTATACAGGCATGGTCCCCACATTTTAGACACGATATTAACCTTCTTGAGTCAGTGCAACGGAGGGCAACAAAGATTATTCCTTCCCTGAGGCACCTTGAATATGAAGATAGACTGAGGGTATTAAATATGTTCTCGTTCGAAAGGAGGTGTGTGAGAGGGGATATGATTGAGCTCTTTAAAATTTTTTCCGGGATAGATAAATTGGATGTTAGCAAGTTTTTTGAGTTAGATGATGGAAATCGGACTAGAGGTCACCACTTGAAAATTAAAAAGCAAGGGTGTAGGTTGGATTTAAGAAAGTATTTTTTCACCAATAGAGTGGTAGACTTCTGGAACAAATTGCCGCAGAGGGTAGTAGGTAGTCCAAATCTAAATGTATTTAAGAGTAGGTTGGATGAGTTTATGGGAAGGGAAGGTTGTGATGGTTCCTAAGTTTTGTATATATTAATATTGTTTGTATATATCTATAGCTGCATGATTTAGTTCTTGACAAGCCTTGATTGGTGATACCCTTGTTTCTGGATGCAATCCTCTGGATGTAGTTTTCCTGGGAGTTTGGGTGCCTTGAAAAAGAGGCCGCTTGACTCGGATGACCTATGATGAGCCCTTGTGGCTTTTGTCATCCGTTATATTATATTGTGGGGGACTTTGCTTTTGTCTTCCCCTGGTGATGGTGCTTTTTGTGGGTGGGTTTTGACGGAGGCGGATGACCTTTGATAGGCCCTTGTGACTTTTGTCATCCGTGTAATTATGTTATGTTATGTTATGTTATGAAACTGCTGAGTGTTGTTCATTAGATTGTTGCTCTCCATGAAGGCTGTTAGCTGGTTTCTTACCACTTTTTCAAAGATTTTGATGAGGTATGAGGTCAAAGCGATGGGTCCGTAGTTTTGGGGTTGATTTATTTCTCCTCCTTTGTAAATGGGTGTGACAAGTGCTTTTTTCAAGAGTGGGTATGACTCCGTTATTCAAGGAGTTATGCCATAGGAGGTAGATGGGGCGGACGAGGACATCTCGGCACTTTAGTAGTAGTATGGCTGGTATTCCATCGGGTCCGGCAGCAGAGTCGGATTTCAGTTCCTTGAGTGCATTGGTTATGTTGCTTTCTGTGAAGGTAAGGTCTGCTAGTGTGCTTTCTTGGGCATCTGAGTTTGTGTTGAAGAAGTTTTGGGGGTCGTCTACTTGGTGCTGACGATCTGGGATGCTGAAGACTGTTTCATATTGTTGCAGGAGTGTGTTGTTCATTTCTTGTGGGTCATCAGTTGTGGTTTCATTCTGGGTGATGTGAGTGGGTCAATTTGGTTTTTAGTCCTTTTGAATTTCTTTACAGTCATAGAAATATTTAGGGTTGTGTTTGATGTTGGCAATTGCTCAATTTTCATCAGCTAGCCGCTGTTCTTCATATGACCTTTTTTAAATTTAAAGAAAAAAAAATAATCGCTAAAACCTGTCATTGATTATTATTAAAAAACCTTTGAAAACCTTGAAAAGTGGTTGAATTCGAAATTGCCAAACAAGTAGATGCCCTGTGTTAAGAAAAAAATGGTAAACATTACGATTGGTGGCATGAACGAAGGGACGTAAACTATTTTGTCCGCGTTCCAATACGTTTCACTTTTTTGAAGTAAATTCAAGGGGACTTCTCGTGTGGAGGGGGGTTAAACACTGTGGGGGGGACCCTTCCTATGATTATCCTGAGCTTCAATCAGGTAGGGGGGTCTGAGGGCCACATCCCCCAGTATATAATCAAAATTGTTTATAGAATGTTCTAACATTTTTATTTAACCAACATGCGCGTTTATTTAACCAAATCATTTCTGCAAATTATAATGGGGAGTCTGACATCAGAAATGAATGAATAGTGAATTTTTATTTTGTTTTTCATTTAATGTCTTTATTATCCTCATTTGTATTTTTATTTGTCAATATATTTTTTCCCATTTTACTATTTTTATTACCTTTTTTATACATTTAAATATGCTTACCTAAATCTTTTAGAAGAAATAATTTTGTGGAGCCTTTTGTGTGCAGGAGAGACTACTTTAATGCAGATATTTGTTTGGACATGGATTTGTTGTATGCAATTTGCCCATCGTCTATTATCAAACTTTCTGCTTTATTTTTGGATCAAGAAAAGTTATTAACATTTTTGGACGATCATAATTTGATTAAATAGGTTGTGAAGTTTGTGGTGAGGCATTAGAGATTAAAGATAATTACAAATTTAGATATACAAAAACTAAACGTGACTCAAGCAATCACCATTATTTAAAAAAATCGGCTTTGAATGGGACTTTTTCAGAAGTATACCCACTGCAATAAAGTTTTTCGTTTGGTTATTTTTGGGATTTTTTTTTACAAAAATGGCAATGCATTTTTTGTTTGGTTATTTTTTTTAACAAATTGCGCCAGGTATATTTGAACTAAGACTCAAACGCCCATGAATGGGTGAATGAAACAAACGTAATTTGGTGTTGAATTCTGACTGAAAAAACCCCTTTTTTGGGTGCGCCACTGATCTTTCAGGTTTACCGATATCACTGCGGGCGGGTGGGTCCCCCTATGATGATCCTGAGTTTCAATCAATTGGAGGGTCCCCCCAGTATGTAATCACCCAGACTGGGACATTCAACAAGAATGTGCCGTACAGTCTGGGGGACGATGCAGTTGTCGCAATAGGGCGCATGCGGCATTGGGGGATGGATAGGTCCATGGGAACAGTTGCGGCACAATGGCACGCAACTTTAGGTTCCCCTTGACTGTCTCCCATCTGCCCAGCAGTCGAAGAGCTGCATGTATTCCTGCCATGTAATGGTGTGAGGAAGAGTGAGGCGCTGGTCCGGTTGCAGAGTCCACGCAGACTCTTTGGCACCCTCATTGGCGTGCTCATTCCCCGCAATTCCTACATGTCTAGGAACCCAGCAGAAGATAATCTCGACATCTGCCCAGCTAGCCAAAACCGTGGCATCACAGATATTGCACCGAGAGCACTCAGGGCGCTTTGTGAGTCGCTATAGATCACAATCCGGTCTCCGAACCGGGCGCGTCTTGTAATCTCCAGTACCTAGTGGTGTATCGCCACCAGCTCGGCCATGAAGACAGACGCAGGGTGAAGACAGAGGGGATACGGCGTGGAAGCCGACCCCCTCTTGGTACTTGGAGCCATCCGTATACACTGGCACGGTTCCAGCATAACACGAGGTGTGCTCCAAAAAGGTCGAACGCAATACTCTCGGCGCCGTACAAGCTTTGGGAGCAGAGGCGTGGCGACAAATAGCCAAATGTGGTACCCTCCAGGGTGGCGTCCTGGGCAGAACCAGGGGCGCCCCCGGCCCGAGAACTATATCTAGCTCTTTAAGGAGTTTCCTGGTTCTAAACCCAAAGGGCTTAGGGTATGACTGGTGCCTCTCGGCGGTATAGGCAACGTTGAGATCAGCTGTGGATGCAGTGAAAGCTGTTGGCGACTGAGGGAGGCGCCGGGCTCAAGCATACAGGTGAGTGATGCACTGCACTGCATGCGGCGCAGAGAGAGTGGCATCTCCCCAGCACTGACCAACAGGCTCTCAATGGGGAAAGTGCGGAAGGCACCGTTCGCAAGGCGAAGGATGGTGTGGTGGATCGCATCCACCTTCCGCAATAAACGTTCGGCTGCGGATGCATAAAACTCACATCCATAGTCAAGCTTCTAATGAACAAAGGAAAAGTAGGGCAGTAGCCCTTTCAGCGCCCCAAGCGCTGAATGTCACGGAACAGAGAATATCCATGGCGCGGGTACAAGAGACCCTAAGGCTGCAAATATTAGCCTCCCAGGTGAGGCGTCAGTCGAATACAAGACCAAGGAAACGGTGCGACTCAACCACATCCAGGCGCACCGCATTAAGAAACAAATCAGCCCATGGCCGGCCGCTCCTCATTGAAGCGGCTTGGTAGGGCAAACCACCTTAGGGGGGAGAGGGAAGCCAGGCTCCTTTGGTCAAAAGAGCTGCTGGCAAGAATATTGAACCTTGCTGGGGTCTAGGCCTGTGCCTCCCAAGATGAGACTAAGGACACTGTTGTCAACTGGCCAACTGGAGGCCCCTCCTGAGAAGGACCTGGTCCTTGAGGCAACCCAGCCTCAGACTGTAGGACCTTGTGCCAAGCAGCAACTTGAGTCTGCCCCTATGCAAGGTCATCCTCAAAGAGCTAGGGTTTCCGAGGCAGTACAAGGAGGGGAGGGATCTCTTCAGACCGGTGCCCCTGCGAGTGCTAGGAGGCCCCTGCCGGCGGAGGGGAGAAGCGGGTTCATTCCCCAAGGAAACGGTGCGACTCAACCACATCCAGGCGCACCGCATTAAGAAACAAATCAGCCCATGGCCGGCCGCTCCTCATTGAAGCGGCTTGGTAGGGCAAACCACCTTAGGGGGGAGAGGGAAGCCAGGCTCCTTTGGTCAAAAGAGCTGCTGGCAAGAATATTGAACCTTGCTGGGGTCTAGGCCTGTGCCTCCCAAGATGAGACTAAGGACACTGTTGTCAACTGGCCAACTGGAGGCCCCTCCTGAGAAGGACCTGGTCCTTGAGGCAACCCAGCCTCAGACTGTAGGACCTTGTGCCAAGCAGCAACTTGAGTCTGCCCCTATGCAAGGTCATCCTCAAAGAGCTAGGGTTTCCGAGGCAGTACAAGGAGGGGAGGGATCTCTTCAGACTGGTGCCCCTGCCGGCGGAGGGGAGAAGCGGGTTCATTCCCCGTCCTCCTCTTATTAAAAAAACAATAAAAAAACAAACAAAAAAGTCTCGGGGCTCCTCTCCATCTGCGTGGGCTGCAGTGATGGATGGGTCTACTGCTACTTGGGTAAGCGACCAAGCCAAGATCTACACATCCGGCCCCTCTGCCTTCTCGGGTGCGGGGCCCCTGACTAAGACCAAAAGTGCGCAGGGCTGAGCCTCAATAACATCGGGGCCCCTCATTCAGAGGTTACCTGGTGTTTTTGAGCCTGCTGGCTTCAAACGCTTCTTAGTTATTCGCTCCACTGATCGCAGCATGTTGGCCAAGGGCAACATGATCCATCAGAGGAGAGCCGAAGGTAACCCTTTTCTCGGATGGGAGCCTCCTGGCGAATGCGGCAGATCCCTCCGAGGCATCCAAAATAAGTGCTTTTCGCCGCACTCTACCATAAACTTTGTAAAAGGAGTAGTTTATTTGAGGGAACTTGTTGACTACTCCATAGAGGACATCACCTTAATGCTGGCCAACCATGGGGTGTTCAAGGTTGAACGTGTGATGGGAAAACAGGGAGGGGCCTCGAGACCCACCCATACACTTGGGACATTCAACTGTGACAAGCTCCCTCAGTCGGTGCATGCTGGTTGGTACTGCTACTGCATGAAGGCATTCGTGCCACTGCTGTGGAGGGGCTATTACTGTCACCGCTTCGGCCATACGAATCATTCATGTAGATGTGCAAAGTCGGGGTCACCCTAAGTATGTGTAAATCTCTCCAAGGCCGCACATAATAAGTCCAAACCGTGTGTGTCAATTGCAGAAAGCCGCACACAGCTTCTTCGAAGCAATGCGGTGTGTATCTCCTTGAGAAAGAAATCCTAGCCATTCAGGCCCAGGATCGACTCTCATTCCGTTAGGCTAAGGACCTGGTCCTGGCGCACCCGGCTCTGTCTGTGATGTCTTATCCCTCAATGGTTAGAAGGACACCCTCTGCTCCTGGCCCATCCAGGCAAACGAACATGGTTGTTTCTGTGCCCATTTGGAGCCATTCTGCGGGTTCTACTCAACCCGGGCACTCCCCTGGTAAAGCTGGCGCCACAAAGGGTTCGCACCTAGCCCATGCTAAAACCAGGGCTCCTCCCCTTTACCCCAGCATGACCGTTTCCTTTAAGGCGAAATGGCCACACGCCTCCACCGAGTTGTTAGATTTACAGGAGGCAACATGCCTGAAGTTGGTCGCCAGGCCATCTTCAGGGGTTCCTAAATCTGTCCCAAGAAGAGCTTTGGCTCCTTCCCCCATGCCTATTGGTGGGCAGAGTAGCTTGGAGACGGTGTATCCTTGAAAAGAGGGCCCAATGCCTGCCTAAGGTTTTGAGGCAGTAGGAAGAAAAGACTTGCATGGTGAGCCCAACTTCCTACAATAAGTCCTCAAAGGCGACGATGCCTTCAGGGCATTGTCTGGCCAACAGCGCCCAGGGTTCTGCCTCTGGGAAGTGTACTGCCATTCCAGAGGGTCTTCTGTTCGAAGAAGGTCCCTGTGTCTCCTCCGAGCAAGGCCTGGAGGCTCGTATCGTCCCTTTCCCCATTAGCTATCTTTTAGCAGGAGAACATGCTAGGTGCGTGCCCTCTGCCGCCCCTCCTCCCGGGGTATGAGTTTTGCGACCCCACCACCACGAGATGGGGGTCCGGGCTGGGGGATGCACGGTTTACACGCAGCATGCTGTCTCCGTTCTTCTTTTCACTTTAGATACCTTGTTTCAGGCAGTGGCTGTGTAGCTTCACCTTGATAGGAGGTATACTGTTATTTCTCCGTACATTCCACCGTCAGCTGACTTCGATGCCAGGGACTTCCACTGCGTCGTGGCATGGTTGCCGAGGCCCTTTCTCTTGCTTGGAGATCTGAACGGCAGACATCCTCTGTGGGGAGATTACTCAATAAATCCCAGGGGACAAGTCCTTACCGATCTGATCGAAGAGCTTGAGATAGGTGTCCTAATGTGGACAAGTTTATGCATCACTGCCTGAGAACTGCTTCATTTTCTTGCCTTAATCTCTCTGTGCTGTCCGGATGCACAGGCTGATTTTGATTGGGGGTTGGTTGATGAACTCCATGGTAGTGATCACTTTCCCATTCAAATATCATTTTAGAGAATTCAGTCATTTCCTTAAATGCAGGCCACTGTGCCCGCTCCAAGCATCCACCCAGACTTCGCAACATTCTTGTCGAATGTCCCAGTCTGGGGGATCTTCGTTTAGGTTTAGGTTTAGTTGTTGTTTTTGTAAAGTAGCCTAGAACTAGGCTGTTTGTTTACGGCGACATGCCTAAGTGGGCAGTCACCAGATAGCCCCTTAAAAAAAAGACTTGTTTCTTAATGGGGTATGCCTGAAGTGGTTGAATCGTACCGTTTCCTTGGTCTTGTATTTGACCGACACCTCACCTGGTAGGCTCATATTAGCACCATGGATATTCTCCGTTTTGTGACGTTCAGCGCTTGGGGCGCTGATAGGGCTACTGCCTTACTTTATCGATCCTTTGTTCGTTTTAAGGTCAATTATGGATGCGAGTTTTATGCATCTGCAGCTGAGCGTGTATTGCCGAAGGTGGACTCGTTCCACCACACTGGCCTTTTCCTTGCGACCGTGTCATTCGCACTTCCCCATTGAGAGCCTACTAGTTCGATGCTGGGGAGATGCCACTCGCTCTACGCCATCTACAGTGCATCATTCGCCGAGAGACACTTTGAAACCCTTATGTTTTACATTCTCTTTCAAATAACTATTTTACAGTACTTTTTTAATGTTTCAATTTAGGAAAAATTAGTGAAAATCACATTTCTTAATTGAGAAATGTTAAATGAAAAAAAAATCCTATCTTTGGCTGGTGATACTCATGTCAATAAAATAATTTTACTAGAATCATATTTCTTTACCCCTTTTTCTAAACATATTATCATATCATAATATATATAGATATTTTATTTTGAAAAATTGGTTTATGTAAAGTTAATATATATATATATATATATATATATATATATATATATATATATATATATATATATATATATATATATATATATATATATATATATATATATATATATATATATATATAATATGTACCAAGGATGGCTCACTTCCCACTTAACATGTTAAAGATGTGATAGCATGGTTGTCTCAGGAATTTTAATTTCTTTTCATCTTCAATATCTTAGTTCTTTGTGGTAGTTTTCACATCTCTATCCCTTTATATTTAGTTTTGTTCATTTCCTTTTGTATGGCTATGTACCTTCTGCATTATTTTCTCTTACATTCAGTTCAAAAGTTCTTTGGGAGACTGTCCAGCTTGGTATTCTCGCCCTACTATTCTTTTTTTTTTTTTTTCAGAGGGACACACATCCCCTGGAAATTGTATATTACCAGAGCTGCATCCAGGCTTAGAGCCACCATTTTGTATGTGTGCGTCTGACTCAGATACTTCTTGTGATATTAGGTAAGTTATCTCTAATATAATCTTAAGGATTGTAAATCATTCTCTGCTTGTTTGAGGTAATAGCTAGTAGTAAATTGAATCCATCTGTGAAACATCTTAGTGCTGCTAACTTTGATTTTTTTGCATATGAAGTTGCATTTTCAGCACTATGGAAGATTGTTATATTGACTATTTCTGTCTCCGTTTGAAGGAATAGAGACTTTTCAAGCAATCGGCATCGCAAGCTTCAGCCTTTCAGGACCTCGTGACTTGGTCAAGCCCCACTTCCACAAACCAGACAGACATTCTGCTACATGACACATTGGTGAGAGAATTAACTTGATGTTCAGGTAGAGAAAGTTAATAAGTTATATTTCAAATGGCTTGGCCTGCCCTTTTAGTTTTAAGTACAAAGCCAACCTCATTTTGTCCATCCTTAATGAACTATTATAGCTATGGTGTGTATTATACTGTTGCGTCTTGTCTATCCAGGTTTCATCTCTTGGAAGTTCCCAAGCATGCCCCCTTCACACAGATTAACCAGCATTTGGGTGGGATCTGTACCCAGTACTGTCATTGAGTATAGTACCCTCAGTATAAACTGTCAGGGGTGTTTATCTTTCCAGACAAGTATCCCTCAGGTGATGCTTTGGCTAGTCTTCCTGCCCCACATACAAGCAAAGCAAAATTTCTGGGTTTTCTCACCTTTCAACACACCTGAGCCCATGGTATGGGTCTTTCCCCCCTCCTCCCAATACAAACGATAGTTCTAATTTTTAAAGATTTCAATTTGTTCTATCAGTTATCCACATTATTCTTTATTAAGAACCAAGTGGTTTTGTTGATGGCATTTTTATTGAAATATTAAGGTAATTAACTTCCTTTTCCTCCTGTTTTTCAGTTTTGGTCATTGTCTTGTTGCTGTAGTTTAAAATCGTCGTAAAATTTGCAATCCACGCTCTTCGTCCCATCAAAGCTCACTTATGCTAAAATCAAATTTGTTTTGGCCAAGCTTGGCTCAAAGCCATAATATTAACACTCCTACCCCGAGTTGGTTTTGTCTGATAACCCCAATAGCCATCACACTTAGCATTTCTTCTATCCTTTCAATTTGAATGAAGCTACGTTATTTAACCTGAATGAAGTGGAGGTTCTTGCTACTTCAGCAACTGCATTCTTATTTTTCTTTAGGTGAGTGAATTTCATCTTGTAACTATTAACATTCATATACATAAATGTTTAATCTTGAGGTCCACCTCATTTCCCTTTCACTCCTGTGGTTTTATTCTCTTGTAGAGGAGTGACCCCATACTTTTCATGGTAATTATCGACAAGTAAGTAATTATTGACATTTTGACGACCCAAGAGTGAAAAGAGGATCTTATTTGGCATCAATCAACCTACTTCCTCAGCAAGGTACCTGGCCTCATTATTGAGGCATCTACCCTTTCCTTTTTGAGATGTTGATAGAATCTTCAGATGTGAATTAGAGAGGGTAGTTAACTTTTTCTATCATCCCCCAGATGAGTTTAAATGTAAACCGAGGTGTTACAGACACCTTCTACCGTTACAAGATGCCCAAACTGTTAGCCAAGGTAGAAGGCAAAGGCAATGGCATAAAGACTGTCATGGTGAATATGGTGGATGTAGCCAAGGCACTCGGACGCCCTCCAACCTGTAAGCTCAAATTTTATCTTCATTTACAACTCTTGATGAGCTTAACTAACTTTATTTTTCTAGGCCGAGAAATACCATTTATCTTTATGTAGATAATCTCGGATATCCAAGTGTTCAGGGAGGGGTACAGGGTCATGTTAAATTCAGGCTGGTTTGTAACATGACTGCACTCTTCTCACACTTTTTTTTTCCTCTTCATCTTTTCTTTATCTATTCTTTTACACACCATCAAAGTGGATGTTAGATGTAGCATGGGCAATCAATCTAACTTGCTATCGTATTTTAAATATTAGGAGCCATGGTAGTTTTTTTATATATAAACCAATTATCATGCAAACCTTCATGATCCCAAGGGTATACATATGAGTATTCCATTGGCAAGCCTCCAGAATGGAGAAAGTGCTTATGCGGTCGTCAGGAATGGAAATCATAGCTGTGTGGGCATTGATAGTATCCCAATGATTCCTGATAGCACCCATGCACATCTGCATGATGACTGGGAATTAACAGATAAAGCTATCAAGAAGCGTTTAACCCTTTAAAGTGTCCAACTAATTTGCTTGAAATCGCCCTGGCAAAATTACAAATGGTACCATTATAGAAAATGATTAAAATAAAATTTAAATTTTTTTTTATAAATCAAATAATATATAATTTTAATTGAAAAGAATTATTCTCTTAATCAAATTTAAAAATTATTAACCTACATATTTAGAATTATGATTGATAATTCTTGGTTGTCTTAAAAAACTTGACACTAGGGGTAAATGATTTCTAAATCAGTTACAGTTTTAAAACTGTTTTCTATTTTATAGAAACGGTTTCTATTTATGGCAACAATTTTTATATCTTAAATATTTTAAGATTTCTGTTCAGAGCTTATTTTTAACCTATAAAGCTCTATTTTTCAGACAAAATAGGCTTTCCTTCATGCAGCATTTATGTATTTTAATTGGATGATTGGTAAATATGTAGACGAGCGGCCTGGCTGAAAAGATGTACTATTTCGTCCGTGTTGTTGGAATACATTTAACGGGACGGCTCGGGTAAACACGAAGCGTGGACCACTGCAATGATCCTGAGTTTCATTAAATTGGGGGGGGGGTCTGGGGGGCACAGCCCCCAGTATATAATCCTGATTGTTATAATGTTCTGACGTTTACAAAGGTGAATGCTTTAACTACATCATGTCAGTGCCTTTAATCGTTTTGCGAATTTTAATAGGGGTGGGGGGTTGGGATATGATGTCAAAAATGATTGATTTGAATTTTTATTTTTTTCCTACTTAATAGCTTTTTATTATCCTCCTTTGGAGTCATTTTTATTTGTCAATATATTTTTCCCCATTTTACTATTTTTATTAACCTCTTTTATACATTTAAATCTATTTAGCTGAATCATTTAAAGGAACTACTTTTTTTAGCAGTTTGTTGTGTGAAAAATACCCCTTTTACGGAGTGTGCAAATGACTCATACAGACATCTTTTAAGCAGTGTGAAAATGGTATCGAATTGTGCACTTTGTCTGTCCTCCATTTTGGAATTATTAACTAGTTTCTGATAAATTGTTCACCTTTTTGGATGTTAATAATTTAGTTAAAATTAAAAGCGAATGCCACATTTGCGGCCGGGCATTAGATGTGACCTCTCAGTTTGAATTTAGATGCTGTAAAATAAAACGTGATTCAAGTCAGCTATATTTTGAATTGGACGCAGACGTGATAAATAAGTAGGCTTTTCTCTTCGCTATTTCGGAAGTATTTCCACTGCAATAAAGTATGTAAACAGCGTGTTTAGTTTGTTTTGGGGGGGGACATTTTTGTACAAAAAATGGCCTAAGTTAACAGCGTTTTCCGTTTGTTTACTTTTGGGCATTTTTTTATAAAAAAAATGGTGGCAGCTATAATTAGAAAAGGACTCAAACGCGCATGAATATTCCGACACAGGTGAACGATAACACAATTTTTTTTGTGGCTGGGCTGCTCGTTTACATATTTACCGGATGATTGATCACTAGCATAATAGTTTAACAAAAAAACTTGACAAATCATCATCAACAATCAGGGTGAATGCAGTAAAAGGCCCTTGGGTGATTACGTAGCACTGAAGTGGTGACCTTGATTGAAAGGTCATCGGGTGACTAATGAGTTAACATAATCCGTATGAGGTATGGATGCTGATGCTATGGGCTAGTATGTAGAGGGAAGTGATAAAACCCTTGTAAGGTCAACCTTAATGACTTGTTTGCTTTTCTTTGCCCTGTTGAGGGCCAGTTGGATATTGAGAAGCTTCTGGAAGGAGGTTTAAAGTGGCCAGTTAAAGCACTCATCTCGTAAACTGCCCTGATAAGGTCACGTGGCTTAGCCACTGGAAAACCTTGCATGCACCAGATGGTTTAGATGGTTCAATGATGTCTGCTTTGACAAGTTATTTGATCATGCCTCAGCATTGGTCACTCACTGTTGAATGGTGTGTAGGCTTTATGGAGTACTACTTTGACACCCTCTCCTGATGAAAGGCCTGTAAGATTGCCTACTGTGCTGATTCCTAACTTTTATTAATTTCTCAGTGGCTACCAGTTTAAGTGGGTTGATGACAGGTGAGCTCTAGTCATCCTGGTCATTTTCCCCATTGTTGTTATTCTGGTTGCTATTGTTATTCCTATTATCATTTTGATTTCCTTTATTTGCTGGGTCAAGAATGTACAGAGGTCCACTCATGGTGGAAACACTATCTTCCGTTTCTGATGAGCATTAACCTCTTAATGTGGGCACAGCAAGGCCTAGAAGAAGAATGCTATATATATTGGGGCTTGTATCTGGATATTTCCCCTTGCTAGATAGATGCACTGCTGTGTCCATGATGTTGAGGCCTCCCATATTCTCGGCAGCGTGTGTAAAGTCCTGGTTGTTCTGGAGGCGATTGTCTGAGGCCACTGGTCTCCGGGCTGGACATCCCACCCCTGAAATATGGATTGAAGATTAAAGATTTTTATTGTACAGAAATACTCTGATATATCTCCATTCTAAAGAGATTGTGGGAGGCACAACACTGAGTTATATACTCTAGGGAGCATTTCACCACTTGGACAATAAGGTACATCAAATGCTCCATATTTCAAAAAGGTTTTAGATTTAATGTCTATTCCCTAAAATGTTACAGAGGTTTTTAGAAGTTTGTAGGTATGCAAAAAATAAATCAAATCGAAGGTGGTCCTGGGTGGCCACCAGCCACTTATATATGTTTAGGGCCATTTTCAGGAGCTGCACTATGTAAAAAAAAATTTGATCTTGTTATTTTACAATAAAACCTAGTCATGTTAAGTATAAAATTGAACGTCTTTATAAGAGGAATACAAATATAATATATAACTATTTTATGCAAATACGATGGTTTGATAATTATTTTGTATTTAAAAAATTAGTGTAAAAAAGTAAAATTTTAGGAATTGTCTGAACTGAAGTATAAAAAAAAACGATTCTTCATAAAGTAAATGCTAATTTTAAGTACATGATTTATGCTTCCATTTTGGAACTCATAATACTACATAGTTATAGTGTTCATTTCCGAAAATTTGGCCTCGTTGTGTGGTCACATTCAATCAAAGATTTTGGAAGTGGCCTTCTCCTCAGCAGATACAAAATCAGTTGTGAGCTTTACTGCTCTCTCCATATGGTCAATCGCACCATTTAACCCTTCAACAATGGACTTGGCTGCTTGAAGTGGTCATTGTTCTCCCAATTGTCAACATCCTCTTTTAGGAGAGTCACATCCAAGTGCAGAAGGTTCACCAAACCGCCAAGTCCTCATTCACAGGATCAGTCAGGGTTGTTGCTTCTGTAATTTTTGGAAATGACAATTTGCCATATCCAGAAGTGTAGCAGTGTTTTGGAGTGCTTGGCATTTCATCTGGTTGTATGGCCAGTAACACATCTGCAAGGGCATAACACTCCTTTTGAGGTACTGCATTGATGAACAGTGCTAAAACAACCAGTTCTGGGATTAAATTGTACAAATGTCTATCAAAGGCTTTCACGTCCTTTACTGAAATGATTGAGTCAACAGCTTTATAGCTGAGCATTCTTGTATAAGCATAAATCAAACCATGGGGCATTTGAAGCACTTATATGAGCCACCAATCACAATAAATATAAACAAAAATGACAAACTCCTTCAGTTTTTTCTGTTGTTGTTACAGTTCCTTGAGATAGTACAGAAATTTGCTCTTCATGTATTCATATTTTGATGGAATAAAGAACTTTGACATCCACCTTGCTTTATGCATGGCCCCTGGTCTGGTGTGTTCCTTTTTTTTACTCATTACTGAGCACTACATGGCAGAGTTGTGCCATTTCCTTGTAGTCTTGCCTACATTATGAAGCGCTTGTGTCTCATTGTACATTGAAATGTCAATATTGGTTAAACTCATTATTGGCATGCAATACATGTTCCCAATTCTTCTGGAATCTTTCAAATAAAGATGCTTCTGGATACTTTGATCTCAATTTTGAGAGCATCAAACTCATGATCCAGGATTATCTCTCCAACATCATGGTGACATGAAAACCACAGAAAAGCATGGGCTAGTTTTGATTGAATGATAACACAAGCAGCTGCAATGTGTCCATTGTTTGATGCTGTTGTGTCAAAACATAAATTCACAACAGACTTTGCACTTCCATGAATGTAGATATGTATAAGTGTGCTTGGCAATGATATCACCTGATGATGTATCACTTCCACAGGGATATCTAGCCACTCCTACTAGCTTTACATCAGTGGCATTCCCAACCAACACTGGCTATCTTTCTTCCTTGCCATCCTGTTTGTGTGTGTTAGCATATACTTGCCATCCCAGTGAAGTGTTACAGCTGTTTGGGCAAGTCGGCTCCAAGTCCCAAGAGGGGGTTGGCTTCCACGCCGTATCCCCTCTGTTTGAAGTCAGTGGGGCTCTACCAGGTGCTGCGTCTGTCTTCACGGCTGAGCTGGTGGCAATACACCACTCGGTACAGGAGATTATCTTCTGCTGGGTTCCTGGACATGTAGGAATTGCGGGGAATGAGGGCGCCAAAGAGTCCGCGAGGACTCTGCGACCGGACGGGCATTTCGCTCTTCCTCACACCGACTACATGGTAGGAATACGGGCAGCTCTTCGGACTGCTTGGCAAAGAAGATGGGAGACGGTCGAAGGGAACTTAAAGTTGCGTGCCATTGCGCTGCGACTGTTCCCATGGACCTATCCCCCAATGACGCGACGGCTTCAGGTTGCTTTCTGTCTTCTCCGAATCTGACACAGTTGTGTGACGCATCGCTATTTGATGGAGCGCTCGGCTGCGTCGTCCCCCAGACTTCGGCACATTCTTGTTGAATGTCCCAGTCTGGTCGATCTTTGCGCACGTTACCCGTCCCGGTACCAGGATGGGCGGGGTCGCTACCGCCTGTCCTTTGTACTCGGGATGAGTGCGTGCAAATTCACTGGTGGACTTGTTGACTATTTGGGGGGAGGCCGGCCTTCTCCCTTTCATTTAACCAGGTTTAGTTGGTTTTTGTTATTGTTTTGTTATTGTTATTTCTTTGTATTGTTGTTTCCTGTTCAAATTTTTTAAAGTAGCCTAGAACTAGGCTTTTTGTTTACGGCGTCTTATGCCTAAGTGGGCAGTCGCCAGATAGCTCCTTAAAAAAAAAATGTTTGGGCAATTCAATTTTCTTTCTTGATTATCTTTTGTCGTTGAGCCTTATCAGCAGTTGAATATTACTAGACCAGACGACTTGGATAACTTCCTGCCTCTTGAATTACAGCTTCAGTGAGCACTGTCTGTTGAACGAGTTATGTTTAGTTGAGTAGCAACAGACATGAATGAAGGCCTTTTCAGAATATCATGAGGAATAAAGGTGGATGTACCTGCATATGTTAATCTGTGGTGACTACGCTTCCTTTGAAGCTCTGGAATAGCCCCTTCAGTTTATTCGTAGCTATCTGCAGAGCATAAAGAACTTTTCATCTCTTGTACACTGGATGATTCATGACATCGCATCTTGAAGTTTCCATTAAGATGCATTTTTTTATACTATCTTTATCAGCTTTCTTCTTATCAACATAACCAAATGAAGCTACCCTGTCAGATTTCAGGCTCTAAAAACGTTCCATCTTCCTCATTCTTAATGTTTTTTTATTGCATCCTTTATCCATACACCAAAGGTCTAATCAATGGGTTCATTCTTGGATTGCAACTTAGCCAAAGTGTTTGGGGATTCTCTGTGAGAAACGGGTATTTGATTCACTTTATTATTGTCATTAAAAAGGTCAAGTATTAGTTTGCAGCATTAATGGTCTGAAAGCATAAGAATATTTACTTTAGTATAGAATGTTTTCAGCTGGATAAGGATGATGCTGGCAGCTTTCCATTTGAGTGACTGTGTTTGTTTGCCTTCACATATCTTTCTGGATGTGCTACATCATGTATGGAAGAGCCTGCTGGCAAGTTGGGAGGTGGGCTCCTGTCAATGTACTATTTCCAAGACCAAAAATGGCACTTGCTAATCTGGTCTTCTTAGCTTCCATTGTTTCTGAAAGACAGTCTAATGACTGTGAAGTTTCATTTATGGGACATGTTTTATGTCAATCACCACTTTAGGATGCATCATATGCCCTTAGGTTTTTTTATTTTAATGTCTATTCTCAAATGTTATGCAAATCACTCCTTAGCAACTCTAAAGATCTTGAAAGGAGTAGTTTATGAGAGGGAACTCATGGACTACTCCATAGATGACTTCACCTTAGAGCTGGCTAACCATGGAGTGGTCAAGGTCAAATGTGTGATGAAAAAATAGGGAGGGGCCTCTAGAACCACCCCTATACTTTTCTTCAGGTTTGACCATGACAGGCTCTGAATCAATCCGTATGTAGAGGTGCTACTGCTGCCACGCTTTTTAGCCATATGAATCTCCTGTTGATGTGCTTGTCAGGTATACCAGAGGTCTGTATAAATTGCTCCAAGGAGATGCACAATGTCCTTATTGTGTATTGCCAAGCTCCTCACTTGTGGAAAGACCCTGCTTTTTCGAAGCAATGCTGTATTTATTTCCCCGAGGCAATTCAGGCTACAGATATCTTTTGTGAAGCTAAGGACTTGAGCCTCAATTTTAAAGGCACCCTTTGCTACCCCCTTCTCCCAGCATGACCATTTCCCCTAAGACGGAATGGCCACATGCCTCCACAGTCGTTAGATTCCCAGGAGGCAACACCAAATGAGCTTCAAGTCCTACGCCCACACTCAAGGCTGGACTGGGTGGCTTGGAGACTGGATCCTCAGGAGGAGTGACCCCACCTCTGAAGCTGCCCTGCCTGAGGTGGAGGGAAGAAAAGACTTGCATAGTAATCCCAACCTTCTTCCACAAGTCTGCATGCTACAGCACCTTGTTCTGCCTTCAGTAAGTGTATGACCATTCCTGTGAGAGAATTTCCCAACTGACTCGGGTTGCTTTGTCTTCTTTGAATTGGGCACACTCCAGAGATCCACTGCCATTTGATGGAGCACTTGCCTGCACTTTTTTTGCAACAACTGCGTTCTCCCCTAGACTGTTTGGCACAGTTTTGCTGAATGTGCCACTCTGGGTGATCTTGCAAGTTGCCTGAGAGGGGTCTCTAACACATGTACTCAGTATGGGTCATGTTGAACTGCTGGTGTATAGCCCTTATTCCCGGAGGACAACCCTGCATGTGTGTCACCTGGTCTTTGTCTTCAAGGGCTAGACCCCATCTGCAGTGCAAAATGTAGTCGAGAGGTAAATGTGGTTTTAGTTGCCATTTTTACATGTCTGCACTCGCCACGGTTTTGAACCCAACACCTTAATTGCAGATATCTAACACCATATCTACTAGTTTAATGAAAGCTCTTGTACTTTGCTTTTGAATACTGATTAGGGAGAATTAAGGGGCTGATTTTTTGGTTATGTATTTGGGATCAATTGGCTATAATTCTGTGACTGCATATCTAAATGTGTGATGTTAAAGCAATCTATTTAATAATTTGGTACATTTCTCGGTCTACCATTTTACTTAACCATACATTAGGCTTGCTATGTGATATTTATAACTTTTGTTCATGTCCAGATCCAACTAAGTTCTTTGGGTGCGAACTTGGTGCACAAACTCAATTTGACTTCAAAAACGATCGCTACATTGTGAATGGGAGCCATGAGGCTACCAAGCTCCAGTCTCTCCTTGATGGCTTTATTCGCAAGTATGTTCTCTGCCCAGAGTGTGACAATCCAGAGACCAATTTGTTCCCTAATGAGAAGAAGGGTATCATCAAACAGACTTGCAAGGCATGTGGCTACCAGGGCATGGTTGACATGAGGCACAAACTTACGACCTTTATTTTGAAAAATCCTCCAGGTGAGCCTATTTTGCATTACTTTTTAAAAGGGTCTTGATTATCAATCACTATTAGGATGCTTCAGTGCCATAGGATTGAAAAAGTGTGGAAAATAGAAATGGGGAACCTTTGACTTCCCTTTTATGGCTATTATGCATTAGGGAATCCATTGAGGCTGATGATGTTACGCCACCCGAGAGCTACAGGTACGAGGGGCGGTCAATAAGTTTTGCAATTCTGATATAAGGAAACGAGATACGAGGAACAGTGTTTTATTATTTTTCAATATAACTACCCTCGACTTCAATGCACTTGCGCCACTTGTCCCTGAGGCTTCAAATTCCTGACTGCTGTTCAATCTACTCCTGGACAGTGAGCTGGACATCTTCAGCGTCCCTAAATTGGCGTAATAAAAAGTAGTCACTAGGGGCCAGATCTAGACTATAGGGGTGATGGTTGAGCTCCTCGAATCCGCACTTGCGCAGGGCAGCTTGTGCAACTCTGGCCTCCGAACTTTGACGACGTTGAAGTCGATCATGGGGCGTCAGGTTTCCAGGGACCTAACAGGCAGAGACCTTGGTCATGGCCAAATTGTCGTGGATGATGTTGATAACACTTCCATGTGATATTCCAAGTTCTCGCTCGATTTCTTCGACCTTCACCCGTCGATTTTCGAGGATCCTCCTCTCCACATGGGTCACATTGTCCTCGTTGGTCACGTTTGACGGGCATCCTGGACGGTGGTCATCTTCAAGGGACTCACGACCATGGCGGAACTCCCTATTCCAGCGAGCAATGGTTGCATAGGAAGGGGCGGTGTCGGTGTACACTGCAACCATGCCTTCCTTGGTCAAAAATTTGATCACTGCGCAGTGCTCAACCTTCTCCATTGTTCAAAAATTTGTGACTGACGATCTGCGATCAGCTACTGCTTCTTAAATAGACGAGTGAGGAGCGTGCGGCTGCAGGTCCTGAATTGTCATAACTTGTCCTAACAACCCCCACAAACAGCCATCCCACTTCCTCTGTTTTGCCCTACCGATTCGCAAAACTTATTGACTGGCCTGAAATGGCGGCAGCTAGTTTTGCTGGCCCGTGTTGACCCCTCGCAGAGCGGGCTACTGCGTGGGGTGATCTGCGTTTGCGTCCCGTGATTATTATAGGGTCACCATGCCCAATGATGGAAACCTAATCAACAAACCTTTCTCAATCCCCTTTACCACCATCGGAGCCGCCCTTGGGTAGGTCCAAAGTAGAAAAGGCCCCCCCTCCCACCCTGTAAACTTCTGACTGGAGAGGAGGCTTACTCCTCATCTATACCTTTGGCTGCCTGGGACTTCCCCGCACCCCCTTCTCTGAAGTCGCCTTTGAGCAACTCCCTTTCTCCAATGGCTTTCCCCCTTTACCTTGTAAGGTGACTGCCAAGAAAGCATTAAACAGTCCAAAATTGGCTGGGTGGGAGTGGATCGATAGGGCCACCCGCCTTAAGGGCGCAAGGCATAGCAGGGCCTGCCCTCTAAAGTCCTGCGTGACAAGCTTGCAGGGGGGCAATATACACAGACACCCCCAACTTCCCCGACGGATGCCAGTTCACTGGCCCAAGACGGAATGAAGGTACTTCTAAGGCTACCTGTGATGTCTTAGGGGGGGATGGCCACATGGAGGCGCCCCCGAGATGGACTTGGTCCATGAGGTGACCCAGCCCCAGACTAGGATCTTCGTTGGGGTCGAACCCAAGCACAGAACCTGTGTCCGCCCCTTTGCAAGCGCCTCCTCAGACTGCTCTGGTCCCTGAGGCCTCACAAGGAGAGGAGGGATCTCCTCCCCTAGCTGCTGTCCCTCTGACAGCCAAGACCTCCATTTCAAAGATGGACCAACTGAGGCTGGTCCACTGGGATGGACGGGGCCGCTGCCGTTTCGGTATGCGACCAATCCAAAAACAGCATGTCAGGAGGGCTCGGTTACCCTTCCGGGTGGGGAGTCCCAGACGAAGACGAACTGGGCAGAGCAGAGGCTGGATTACATTGGGGCCCCGCATTCAGAGGTTACCTGGGGGCTTTCGAGCCCGCTGGCTTCAAAGGGTCCTAGTTATTTGCTCCACTGATAGCAGCATATTGGCTAAGGGCAACATGATCCATCAGAGGAGAGCTCTAGCTCGTGTGATTGGTAGAGAGCCGAAGGTGACGCGTTTCTCGGGCGGGAGCCTTTTTGCAAATGCGTAAGAGTCCCTCCAAGGCGGCCATGATTAGTGTCCTTCAGACACTTGATGGCACGCTTGTGAGTGTGACGCCGCACTCTCCCATGAATTTTGTGAAAGTTGTTTATGCAAGGGAACTCATGGACAACTCCATAGATGACATCACCTTGGCTGACCATGGGGCGTTCAAGGTCGAACGTGTGATGAGAAAACGGGGAGGGGTCTCGAGACCCACCTCTACACATTTAGTCATGTTCCACTGTCACAAGCTCCCCGAGTCAGTGCGTGCCGGTTTGGTATCGCTACCGCGTGAATGCATTCCTGTCACTGGCGCGGAGGTGCTACTACTGTCACCGCTTCGGCCATACTAATCGCTCATGTAGACCCGCAAAGTCTGGGTTACCTGAAGTCTGTAAGTTGCTTCCAGGCCCCACACAACCATTCCAAATCGTGTGGGGCCAAGTGTGTCAATTGTGGAGAGCCGGACCCTGCTTCTTCGAATCAATGTGGTGCGTATCTCCTTGAGAACGAAATCCTGGCTGCTCAGGCCCAGGATCATCTCTTATTTCACGAGGCTAAGGACTTGGTCCTGGCGCGCCCGGCGCTGCCTGAGACGTCCTATGTTTCAATGTTAAGAAGACACCCTCTGCCCCTGGTGCCTCCAGGCCTATGTGCATGGTCGTTCCGCACCCATTCGGAACCCTTCTTTGGGTTCTATACACTAAGGGTACTTCCTTGGTAAAGCTGGCGGCATAAAGGGTTCACACCCAGGCCCGGCTAAAACCAGGGCTCCTTCACTTCCCCCAGCGTGATATTTCCATGTACATAACACCGTCAGCCAACTTCGACGCGCGGAACTTCCGCTGAGGCCCTTTCTCTTGCTCGGAAATCTGAAGCGTAGACACCCCTTATGGGGAGACTACTCGATTAACCCTAGGGGTCAAGTCCTTGAGCTGGAGATAGGTGTCCTAAATGTGGATGAGCTTATGCATCAATGCCCGAGAACCCCTTCATTTTCCTATCTCGATCTATCTTGCACAGCCTGATTTGGGATTGAGGATGGTCAATGACTCCATGGTAGTGATCACTTTCCCATTCAAATATAATTTTGGGGGACGCTGCCGCCCGAGAACCTGCCCCGGTGCTGCTTAGCGCGAGCGCAGTCTGCATTTCAGTGAGGGATTTTTGGTCGGTAGATGATGCATTTTAGTTCTATGGCAACCTCCTAGAACGTCTGGCTGTTTTGCACGCTGACCGCTCCCGTGGTGGTCAGTCCAGTGTGAGACTGCCCTCAAACGGAACCCTTATGCCTACATGCGCTATTTTCGCCCCCCGAACTACTTTACTCTCGGTGAATTTAGGGCTAGGTTCCGTTATATTTCGAAGCACACCCGCCGCTCTTCTTGGCGGGCATATATATATGTACGCGTCTTTACTTTAACAGGAAGACCCCTCTAGCAGATGTGTGGAGGCGAGTCTAAAGGGTTCGGGGCAAGTTCTCGCAGGACCCCCTCCCGTTCTCCAGAAGAATGGGACCGCAATCTCGGACCCCGCGTCCGTGGCGGAATCCTTCGCGACCGCTTTCTCTGCATTCCCTTGAGGGGATGCTGCTCCGCCACTATTCAATGCGCGTCGTGATGTCGGGGAAGGCCGCCGACTGGCCTTTACCTCCAGAGGTGGAGAACCCTTCAACGACAGGTTTACTTTGAGTGAGTTGTGTTCGCTCTTGCTTCCTGCGCAGACACCACCCCTGGTCCAGACGATGTCCCATTCTCCATGCTTCAACACTTAGGTGAGCGAGGCATGGCCTTTCTCTCAGATTTCTTCAACAGGATCTGGGTGGAAGGTCTTCGCCCAGATTCCTGGCGAATCGCTACTGTGCTCACCTTTCGCAAACCAGGGAGAGATCACTACTCCGACCAGTTTCCGCCCAATCTCTCTAACCTCTTGCGTGTGCAAGTTGGAAAAATTGGTAAATGTTAGATTAGCCTTTTTTTCTGGACAGCGGAGGCCATCTGTCCTCTGCACAGTGCGGCTTCCGCAAGTTTCACTCCACGTCGAAGGGCTATGATGCTGCATATTGATACGGTATCATGGAGACTCCACACAATGGGGGCGAGGGGACGCCTCCCAACTTTTTATCTGAATTTTTGCAAGTTCGTAGATTCTGTGTATGGGTGGGGTGATCCCTCTCCAGCCCAATGGAGCAGGAAGAGGGTGTCCGGCAGGGAAGTGTCCTCACTGTCACACTCTTTGCCCTGAGCATTAATAGCATCACCTTGGTGCTGCCGGAAGATGTTCTCGGTGCCCTCTACGTGGACGACCTTTCGATTTCTTTTGGCATGATCTAGATGCCAACTCTGGAGCTTCGACTCCAACAGGCATTGAACACACTCACTATGCTGAAGGGCACAGGCTTCGATTTTCCTTGGCCAAGACTAAGGTGGTGCACTTCGGCCGCCATCCGCAACTCCACCCTAACCCAGATTTGTTTCTTAATTTGGTTTTCCTGGAAGTGGTAGACTGGTACTGTTTTCTTGGTCTTGTATTTAACCCACGGCTCACCTGGGAGGCTCATATTTGCAGCCTTACTTTTTTATCGATCCTTTGTTCGTTCGAAGCTCGACTACGGATGCGAGTTTTATACATCCGCAGCAGAGCGTGTATTGCGGAAGGTGTACTATATCCACCACTCTGGCTTTCGCGTGGCGAACTGAGCCATCCGCACTTTCCCCATTGTCGATGCTGGGGAGATGGCACTCGGTCTGTGCCCTGCACAGTGCATAATCCGCCTGTACTCGCGAGCCCGACGCCTCCCTCAGCGACAACGCCTCTCACTGCATTCGCAGCTGATCTCCACTGTTCCTATGCCGCCGAGAGAGGCCAGTCATACCCTAAGCCCTTTGGCTTTATGCCTAGGAAACTCCTTAGTGCTAGGTATAGCTCTCGGGCCGGTAGCGCCCCTGGTTCTGCCCAGGACGCCACCCTGGAGGGTACCACATTTGACTATTTGTCGGCACGCTTCCTCCCAAAGCTTCTACAGTACCGGGAGTATTGCGTTCGGCCTTTTTGGATCAAACTTCGTGTCATGCTGTCAGTGTATATGGATGGCTCAAAGTCCCATCAGGGGGTCTGTTTCCACGCCGTATCCCCTCTGTTTGAAGTTGGCCGGTCTCTGGCAGGCGCTGGTTGCAATACACCGCTCGGTACGGGAGATTAGGCCACGGATTTGGTGAGCCTGGCGGATGTATAGATTATCTTCTGCTGGGTTCCTAGACATGTAGGAATTGTGGGGAATGAGTGCAATTCCCTGCAGAGTCCGCGAGGACTGGACGACCAGACTAGGCTTTCTCTCTTTTTGCACAGCTATTACATGGCAGGAATACGGGCAGCTTAGCAAAGTAGATGGAATAACGGTCGAGGGGAACTTGAGTGCCATTGCGCAGTGACTGTTCTCATGGCCCCCCTAATGCCGCGACGGCTTCAGGTTGCTTTCTGTCGTCTCCGAATTGGACACATTCGCGGGACGCACCGCCATTTGATTGAGCTCTCGCCTGCGCCATACTGTGAAGACTCCGTTGTCCCCCAGACTGTTCGGCACATTCTTGTTTAATGTCCCAGTCTGGGTGATCTCCGCGCATGGGGTCGCTACCGCTTGTCCCTTGTACTCGGGACGGATTCGTCCGCACAGACGTGTGGACTTTACGACTTTGGAGGAGTTTCGCGCTGGCCTCCTCCCGTCTTTAACTCGAGGGCTCCAGCATCTCCTTCAAGCTAGGAGTGAAGGGTATCTACCCTCTTCGATGCTATTTCCGTCAATTCGCAACTAGGCTAATCTCTTCACATTTCCCTTTAGTTATTTGTCTTGGAGTGTTTGGCGAACCCTCCTGGCAGTCTGAAGGTATTGCAACCTTTACTCGGGATGGTAGCCGGGGATTCGTGTGCTCAATTTACACCTGACTTGACTTATTTTTCTGGCTTTTTATACTTTTATCCAGTGGCAGTACAGCTGAATAGGAGGTATACTATTCTCTTTCTATATGCCATCGTCAGCTGATCTAGATGTTGCAATTTTCCATTGCATTGGGGCAATGTTGCTGATGCCTTTTCTTCCCCGCAGATTGGAATGGTAGGCACTCCACAATCATCAGGAGATAGGTTCTGGCTAAGAGTTTGAGATTGTGTCTCTAAATGCGGAGGAATTCGCGTATCATTTTCCGAGAATCACTTCATTTTCTTGCCTCTAGCCCTGTGCTCTTGGCACATCCTGATTTTGGGTGGGTGGTGAATGGTCTTCATGCTAGTGAGAAACCACCTTGGGTGATAATTGGAGTAAGCTCTAGCTCACGATTTTGGAAGTAATGTTCTTTAGAATGGTGGTTGTTTACACATTTTCCCCTCGGTGTTTGATCGTGCGTGAGATCTTAGAGAAGCGATATGCCCTACATAATTTTGAAGACTTCTTGTGCCACTGAGTCTTCGCGAGTGCTCGTCCCGGGCACGAGGGACGCCACTACTGCTTGCCCCTTGTACGCGCATTATGTTTGTGCACCCTGCCTATGTTGGACACGGTTCTTTGGGGAAGTGGCATCATACCCTGTATTAGGTGTCTAATGCCTGAGCAGTTTTTTTTTCTCTTGTTTTGTGGGTCATTGGTTTTCATCATCATTCCCTTGATGACATCGCCAGGTGGGGCCCATTTAAATACAAATAAAAACTAAGGATAAGTTTTGGGTTTTTGCTTGCACCCAGTGCCATCTACCCCAGCTTTTGGCACCTGTTAGAAGATGGTGCAACAACTTCAAATGTGGTGGAGAAAAAAAAAATCTTTCCGTGCTTTCAGATGTAAAGCCTGACCAGCAAGGAACCTCTCTCACGAAGAAGAAACCCCGTCGAAACCAAGGAGACAAGAATGGGAAGTCTGGCAGCCCCAATCGTGGATCTGATAATTCTGATGGGGATGTAAATGGAGATGATGTAAGTCATGTTGATTGAACAGCTATTATCTTGCTTTTCCTCATTTTGAGATTTTAATTGCTTCTACCCTCCCATCAGCTGGATGATGACTGGGCAGTGGATGTGAGCGAAGAAGCTGTCAAGGAGCGCATGAAAGGTCTTACGAGTGGGGTTAAGAACTTGACTGTCTCCAATGACGCGGACAAGTCTCTTACCGAGCGTCTTGAGATCTTTTATGGCTACTGCAAGGCAAGTTGCACCTTTACTTATCATCATTGTTCGCTAATGCATCCCTACTACCTTGACTACACTTCACTCTGGATATCTACCTTGCTGTGCTCGACCTCGTTATGTCAGGCCATTTAATCTTTGTGTGTGTGTGAATTTAGTGGAGGTATCTGTGATATAGTAAAGGGGAATTCAGTTTGTATGAGGTTGGGATTGGGTGTAGGTTGGGATTGGGTGTAGGTTAGTGGCATGATGCAATGGTTAGAAATTATTGTATAAGCTCTATAATTATGTTGGTTTAGATAGGCTCAGGAGAGAAGTTGAGCGAGTGATTGATCCGTGCATAGTCAAAAAAATGTTTTTGTGAAAGCTGTACAAAGTATGATGCCACTCAGATCTGCCTAATCTTAAACTGGTTGGTAGAATGAGGGATGAGAATTGGAAGTGATAGTTTGATGCATCATAGAGAAATGGGTGAGTATGGTGAATGTGAGAAGGCTTGAGAGTATGTAGAAATAGGGGCGAGTGTATAGAGCAAATGTGAAACTAATTTAAGGAAGTGGTAGTAGGTAGTACAAGCCATAGGTAGGTGTGACTGAGGGCTAGAACAATGAAGTAATAGCGCCGTTGTATGAGTGAAAGGGTTTAAGGTGAATGCAAGACCTAATGGATGCCTAAGTGTTGCAGGTAAAGCGTATGGAAAGATTCAAATTTTGTGTATAAGAAGGATAACCAATTGATATGGATGAGCAAGGTTTTTTTTTAGAGCAGTTAGGGAAGGGTGTAGGTTAAGTATTTGCACTAACACAGCTGCAAAAAGGGATAAGAAATGTTCATCTATCTACCGTCCCAGTCTGAAGAAGATTATTTGTGATATTGTCATGGCTATTTAATATCTTTGAATGCCGTTCATATTCTAATGACGGAAGGGAGTGTGGGATTGGATTGGTGTGAAATGGGTTCTATGTTGATTAATGGGAAGGATTTTGAAATGTTGATTGTTGCTTTTGCCACGGTCTGTGAGCACATAGTGAATCCAGTAGAGTAAGGGTATTTGGGTGTGATATCAGTGTGATGTAAATATTTTAAAGTTCTAACTTTTTAGCATCTAGGATTCATGCCAAGGATAATGAATGGTACAGATGAAGCAGGCGACCATAATGGAGATAGTGAATGGTAATAAGGTTTCTTGTGGATGTACCAGGAAGTTGCATTAAAGTATGCTGCCAACGTTAGTCTATGGTAGTGACACTGGAATATGAGAAGGAAAGATCTCGAGTGAGAAGTGTAAATAGACAACTTGAGAGGGATCCTTTGTCTGCGAATGTGAGGAATAACGCGCTAAGAGATGTTTATGGTGTGAATGAAGTGACGGTATCTGAGATCGTACGGACATGTGAATAGCATATACAAATGTGTCAGGGTGTGAGAAGGGTTGCAAGACTGAATAAAAAGTGGGTTAATTATTGTGATTGAGTGTTTGAGAGAGAGAGAAACTTATTGAGTAGGTGGATAATATTGTGTATGAGGGTGCTTGTTTGGTGCATGCTTCACTTGGTATGCCCTGACTGGGCGAGATACCACAGCGCATAACCACCACCCTCTCCATTGCTAGGGTGTGGAAAATTTTTGTTGAATCCTTGAGTGTAGTGTCGATTCGTTTTTGTGCTAGACTCTTAAATGTGTAAAATGATTGATTTGTTAGGTCTTATGGAGCCAGTAGTAGTTGAAATTGTTTGTTAGGGCTTGTTTAGGTCTGGTGCCGGTGTTTTGTTTAATGGCTGAATAATGTGGATATCGGGTCTGGAAGTGCAGTTTAACTTTTTCGAGATTTTGTTGGTGTCTTGTGTTTGAGGATACGAAGAGGGTGGATTGCGTTTGTCCTGATTTTTATTTGTATTCATGACCGGATGGGCCCCGCTTTCCTGCCCCATTACTGTGTTTGCGTATTGGACTCACAAGAAAAATAACATCAGTTTTCCCGATGTGCACCTTTACATGATGGAAAAAGTAAGGCCATTCTTCCTGCCCCTCGTATGTGTAACTTCACTATTTTCCAAAACTGCCTTAATAGAAATCATCTCGCCACTCTCCAGTACCTTAGGATAGGGAATAAGGTAGGTTGATGGTCTTAATAAAATAGAAGTATGCACAGTCATAATATGCATTCATGGGTGTTTTATATGAAAGTGGTTCACCTACTCAGCATGCCTCTCCATTTCACGTATTAGGTTTGTGTGAATTCATACTCACTGGGAAGAATTTGTTTTAAGTTAGAATTTGTTTTAAGTTTCTTCTACTCGCATTACCCTGCAAACGCATCAAGGACTTAGGCTTCATGTACATATTTGCCCTAGAACTTAGTGTTAACGGGCTTTGTTGTTGCAATTAGTCATCTCTTCAATTAAAGATACATTCACTCGCTATTACTCCTCGTTTTCCTCTCCATCTTCATTCTTTCCTTTGTATAATTAGTGCCTTGCGACTTGACAGTTTTGCCAAAGTTAAGAGGAGAGTAGTTCGAGGTGGACAAATGGGCTGAATAGCACATTTTTTCAGAGTAAGAAAGATGCTGGCATCTTGAAACCAGGAGCAGACGCTATTGTACTCAAGGACATCGCAGGGGAGGCGGAACGACTTGAGATTAAAGAGAACAAAGCGGTTATGGTCCTGGTGGAGCTTCTTTTTGATGAAAATCTTGTTAAAGAGGTAATTTCATTCCCCATTCTCTTTTGGAATGTATTGAAGATGATACTTCATAGGCTAATCTCTATTTTTATTGGCAGATTCCTCAATATCGCTTGTTATTCCTACTTTTCACAAATGAAAATACCAAAGTCCAGAAGTACATGTTGGGTGCCATCGAAAAATTGATTGAACTCAAGCCTGATTTAATGTCTAAAGTTCCCATCATCTTCAAGGTAAATTTGTCATGAAATTTTTTGCTTAAACAAAACAAATCAAAGATCTTGTCACAAAGACTTGTATGCAAGGGTTCTACTGGAGTAAATTTGTCGTTGGATGTGATTGTTTAAAGGATATTGACTGCTACGATCTTCATGGAAAGATTTTCTTATTACTTGGATTCTTCAGGTGCTGTTTGACTGTGACATTATAGATGAGGAAGTATTCTTGGAATGGGGTAAGAAGCCGTCAAAGAAGTACGTTCTTAAGGAAACTTCGACTGCTATACAGGCTAAAGCTGAACGCTTCATCCAATGGTTGAAGGAGGCTGACGAAGAGTCCTCTGAGACTGAGGAAGACGATGTCGAGGTGCGTTTTTTTAGTGTTTGTCATCTCATTTGGCATTATGCCTTTGATCAGTGTATTGTTTGTGGGCTCCATTTAGGCGTTTCCTCACAATCCTGGTTTATTGTTGATATTAAAAAAAAATTTGGAGCTTATTTTATGGTTTATATTTTTACAGATCGAGTACGATGACAAGGCGCGTCCGGAAACCCTTAAGGCTCAAGAGTCGAAGGCTGCTGCGCCCCGGGCTCCCGCCGTGGCTGAAATACCGAACCACGAAGGCTCTTCTGACGAAGATAATGACAGTGACGTTGACATCGACAATCTTTAAGATCCTCTAAATTCACTCTTGACTTGACTAATTTCCTGTTCGTGAGTGATGGAAAGAAAATGGCGCTGAAAACAAAACAAAGGCAATTATGAATCTACTTATTTCTCGTCACGATACAGATAACTCTCCATTTTTAAATTTTTTTTTTTTCCCAATTTTAACGATTCGTCTTTGTAGTAATTTCGTGTCTAGATTCGCTCTTTAACGCGCCATTTTCTTTCTGTCGTTCTCGCGTGCTGATTTTGTGTGTACGAGACAAAGGACGACCGAGAAATTACTTCCTGACAGACTACGTCGGGATTAATAAGGGGAAAGGAGACAATCGGCTCCCCAAATATTCCCTTCGTTCCTTCCCCTTTCTTCCCCTCCTCTTTCTCTTCCTTCTTTTCCTTTCGCCTTTTTCTTTCATGAATGCCATAACTGCTACATAACTCCCTGCTGAAGGTCGCTATTCCTCGTTTCATTCCTCAGACCACCAGTCTTGAGTCTGAACGAAAAGACCGAGACCTTAGTCACGTTGCCATAGTTGCGGCTTCGTCGCGTAGTAATGTTTATTAGACGTCGATCGGCATTTGTGTGTTTCTACAGCTTATTTTGTTCTCTTTTGTGGTTTCGCTACTGATTGGGTCTCGTTTACTCTGTCCTTCTGTGCCCACCTGTACTTTTATATCGGGTTCAGGACCGAGTTTCTCTCGCTCTCCAACAAATTATTCCTTTTAAACTGCCTCTTGAGCATTTGCCTCTTTTTTTCTATTTTCCTTTTAATATGTTTCGCTTTTTAGAAATCTTACTCTAGATTGTTGATGTAGTTGGACTTACATATTATTCCATTTTTATTTGGTGTTTGGGCCTATGTAAAACCAGTAATTTAGTGTAATACATTTAGTGGGTTCTTATTATACAGAAATGCATTTTGGCTCTCGATATACATTTTTTGTATTAAGCACCAATTCCATACTAAATGTGCTGTGTGTTGTATTTGGTGAGCTGGATAAAAAAAAGGGCAGTGATGAGATCTACAGAGCAGTTTGTGGTGTGGAGGCTGACATATTAAAATATATTTATATGGATTACAAATCTTGCATATATATATACATAAAATTTTAATAGGTATTTTTTTCATTTTTCTCCTTTTTTACTTTCTTTTTGCTGCAATTTGATTTTTTTTTTTTTTTAATGAAAAGTATATATCATGGTTAGCCAAATTTTGTTTTAGTGTAAAAATGTTTTGGTTTGCATTGCGATTGATGTTGAGTATGGAACGGAATACATAGCCGGATGTTTGTTGAAATTCTATGTTCATTGTTCGGTGTCTTGCCCACTTTTAAAAAATGTAATTTCTCCAATAAATTCTTGTTGCAGCACTCGAACATTTTTTTCTCTTCCGACTCTGGCAGGGGAACCGTCCTGCACCTGAACTCTCGACCCCGACTTTCCCTAAGGAACGCTTTGGCGTCAGTGGTGTAAACCATTGACACTATTGCCACTGCCTAAAGTCCTAATTTGCCCCTAGTATTTAGATCCTGATCAGCTGCCTCATGCCTTACCAGACATACTGGAACCTCTATGAACAAAGCCTTTTAATGCCATCAGGCCATACTTGAGGCAGCCCTGAGCGTTGGTGTATGCGACAATGGGATGAGGTTTGTGCCTTAACTCCTAAGGGTGTACTGCTTATGGCCGGCGGCTTTTACTACCATGTATCATAGAGCAATGGTACTTCTCGCAGGCGATGTCAAGGATTGTTCGTCTTTTGCCGCCGATTAGAGAACTTGCGTTTCCCGCAGCAGAGCTCAGGATAGGGTTTAGAAAGAAAAACTATTTCAGGGGTCTTGTTTGATTGGGCTGCTGATGGTGCATCCCGTTCCAAACCGGATTGTATTTTTAATGTACCCTAGTGAGTGGTGGTTTGATGTAGTACCCAGACCTTGGCAAAGATACGCGTTGCGGATATTATTATTATTAATGGTCGTACTATAGTCCAAACTGATTTTAATAGCAGCACGAAGCAAAAGGGATTGTTCGAGAGTAAATGCAAGGGTAGAACAAAAAAAATGGACTAGAAAAGTCTTTCCTCTAAAAAGCGTTAGAACTCATAGCAAGGGCAGGAACCCAGAACGGATTATTAAATTAAAAAGGTCTTTCAGAGAAATGGCGGGCCTGCTAAAATCGTGCATCCTCTGGAAGATAAAATGGGACAGTGAAGCATTCACATTGAAGAACCTCCAAGGGGAGAGTTTTGGCAAAGATGAGTCATTCGGAGGCCACTCGGCAGTAAGGGGCCAGTGTCCAATACGGAGGCTGCAAAAGGCTACCTCAAACCTCCACTAATACTAGTGGTTACTAGCCCAGGGTCGGAGAGACGGTCTTTATACGTCAAATCATCTTGCTCAGACGGAATGCCCTAAATGGCTAACATAATCCCTAATATAGGTGTAAAAATGCCTCCTTGGAAGGGAAAGCGCGTTGTGATCACGAACCGGGAGATGCAACGTGTCTATGGACCCCAACCAAAGTATCTGCTAACGGATACCTCGGTTAGCATACAATTTTAAAAACGGATAAGGCAAATTAGTTGAAAGCCGGAAAGGTAATAAAACCACAGTTGGGTAAAAATCGATACCGCCAACGGCAACGACTAAATAAACCCTTGGGAAGTAAACTTACGCAGAGATCAGATTTTGAGCCAACCCAGGTTGGCTCAAAAACTTTCCAGGTCGCATTGGGAAGGATGAGCTATTTTTCATAATCCATATAACAGTGCAGATAACCGGAGAAGAGGAGACCCACCAGGGGATTTAAGTATGCTAAAAGGATATAGGTGGATAGATTCATTTTTGTCACGTGCTGAACCATTCTAATACCCGTATGCCTGATCATATTCGGCGATCTGCCAATGATTCAGTTGCAGAGTCTTCCGACGCAGGAAATGAAAGAGGTAAACGTCCCGAAGACCTGAAGGATATGGAAAATCGGAGTAAACCACTGGGCAAAAAGCACCGACCCCTCCTCGCCCGCGGAAACTGCTTCTCTCGTTCGGGCTCATGCTTTTTCGTGAAGAGGGAGGATCTGTTTATTGCTAACTGGAATTTGAGGCAACCTTAAGGTGGTAACATACTTCTTCGACGGGGTGGTTTGGTGGCAAAGAGAGGCTCCTGGCACGCCATTGGTCGGGTGCAGTCCTCTGGACCCTTTTGGTTAATGAAATATACCAGGTGTGGATCACTGGGGCTGCTGAGAGATTAGCTTTGTGGTGGGTTGTAAACAGCCTGCTGAAGTTGTTTACTTGAGTAAATCTCCAATCCCCTCGCGGACGTGTCTGGTTTCTGCTCTTCGTGCTTCTGGATCTTTTCCAGGTCCTGTTTTCCTTTGAGGTGCATCCTGATTTGGATTATTACAGATTTTTTATCCTTCTAACTAAAGCAGATATTCCGCTATCCACAGTTACTATTTTGACGTCGGTGATGATTTCGAAGAAGGTTGCGGCAAACTGTCGAAACTAGTCCCGTAACGACGGCCCTCTGGCTTTAGAGGTAACTTCCCTTCCCACATGATTGTTAAAGCACACGAGACTTGATTCCATTCAACCCCTTGCATGAATGGTGATTGATGGGCTTTTTACTATTTAGTTATTCGCAATTTTGGGGTTATGGTTAGCAACACTTTTCTGATCTCTATACACAGGAAGAGCGTTTTCCCCACAGCAGTGTAGTAAGTGCTACTTTATTACATATTACAATAAATAGCTTGCTATACTTTACCCGAGTCGGAGTCTGCAACCTTATTTGTAGACAACCTCGCTCGTTATTTCTCTGCTTGGCGCCCGGCATCCGCAACCCGCCGCCTCCATTTGGCGGTTTATACTATCCACTGACCGGGCTTTAATAGAGGCTTCCGTTTCTTCGTCTTAAAGATGAAGGCAAGGCACTTTCACCCGAAGCGCGGTTTAGAGTTACCCCCACCCCTTGTTAGAGATATCCTTCCTGGAGATGATCCTGGAACCCAAACTTACTTGATAACCTCGTCATCTGCGACGGAGATGTCTCCAGAAGATGGATCTACTAAAGATGTGGGTGGAGTAGCGATCGGCTTACGTTGTCGAGGTTTAACACCCCTCGTCTAGTCCAAGTTGGACTGGTAGTAAAGTGTATTACTCCTCGGTCTCTCCCTCATATTTCCGCAGGCTTGATCCAATCCGCAAACTGGACCTTCGTCTATCCAGTGGGGCATTCTGTTCTATGCTGAGGGTGGCATTTTCTCGCTTCATCACCACCGCCTCCAGGTCTGCCAACGGTATATTTTCATTATTCATCAAGACCTTTGCCCAGAGGGCTACAATATCGTCTCCCCCGCCCCTCCGGGTCGTCTCGCGGTCTATGACAGGTCTCCATCCATATACCGGCCCTTGGGATTTCGTGTAGAGGAATATGTTTCGCGCTTAGGTCCACGCAACTTAGTCCTAGTCCGGCCTTTCTCGTTCCCGTCCGTGCCCCGGTGGACATTCCCCTTGTCAAATATTTGCACGTTTCTCTTCGACCTGCAGAAGTCTGGTTTATCCACATGTGTCACGCTTTATGTCCATTAAATTAAGCATGCGATAATCACACACTTCATGATGTCATCTCTTCACAGACGGGTTGTGGTTTCTGTGGTCTCCCTAGACTCTATACTCTCAGAGTCTCCGCCTAGCCTCCAATTTTACCGCCGAGCTTTATGCAGTTTTATTAGCCTTACGCCTTTTATCCAACTTGCATTTTACTATTTCTATGGTGTTTATTGACTCGAGAAGCGTATTATACGATCTTTGCTCTATAACGTTTGGAACAAGTGACAGACCGAATGGAACAGACACTCGAATAACAAGCCTTTCCAAATTAGACTATTCATCCTTGGCGATTTCGATTCCAAAAACATTAATTAGAGGTCGACTTAGAATTGGACAATGGCCACTCACCCACAAAAAAAACTAATGGCGGCCCAGATGATGCCCCGCGGTGCCATCATTGTACCTCGCCTACGACTGTTAAACCTATTTTGTTGGATTGTGCAAGATTTGCAGCCTTACGTTCTTCCTCTTATACTGACATTGTTAATAAAACCAATTGCGACCGTCTTAGTTATATTTTATCAATAACATTTTAACTCAAAAACATTTTTTAATTCGTACACAGATGTTACCCCATTTGTAGCCCAATGAATATGATATCACGCTGTCTTAATGTCTGTCGAGACTGCAAAAGCCGATAGAACGGTTATATTAATAATAAATAATCTTTCCTCCACGGCACAGTGCCTCTCATGTACAGTTCCGTGCTGGGTGGTGAGCCCACCTGGGCAAGTCAAGTATTTACTTAGTTTATTGGTAAATCTTCTCTCCAATCCCTTCCCCACCTCAAGGGTACTTTTCGAGTAGTCTGCCCTTCCAAAAAAGTTCTTGTGATAAACGTTTTAAGTTTGTTCAATCCAGTTTCCCTCGCTCGTTGGGTCCTTATGCCAACGAAGTGGATCCAGATTTAGATTATCCTTGCTTTCTTGTACCAAAGTCTAACATAACTGTTCCTCCTTTCTACATATTGTTGACGTTTTTGATTGAAATGATGCTTTCGAATCTCGTTGTGGTGAACCACGTCGCATGTGGGTTCGTGATGATGGAGACTGCGGCGGGTGTCTCCTCCCATACCCTACACGATATTGTAGATGTCCCAGTCTCGGTATCCCCTCGTCATAGTCTCAGTTTTGTCAAGGGTGTAAAAAGATCTAACGAGTAAAAGATTACGACCTGTTTCGGCTCAAGTAAGCTAACATGGCAAAGTGTTACCCGTCCTTTGAGGATGGACCACAAATTTCCGATAGGATTGAGATCTGGAGAATTACCCGGCTAATTATCCTCGCCAAACTGCCTTTCAATGGTTGGAAGAAGATGGTCATTAAGGACATTTTGATACCATGTTGAATTCATAGAAGTGTTTTTTGGCAAAATTGATAGAAAACCGACTGCCCAGGAAGAAAAGCATCCCCACATATAAATAGTTTCAGGATGTTTGACCGTGGGAACGATGCAAGCCTCTTTATATCGTGCCACCTTTTCTCCTGACGAGCCTTTTTTCAGATGTTCCAAACAGGCGGAACGGTGACTCATCAGAAAACGTAACTCGCATTGCTCACGTGACCAATTATTATATTTTTTGCAAAAGGCAAGTCTGTCCTTAACGTTTTTCTTGGACAAAGACGGTTTTGGGGCAGCACTCCGTGAAGCGAGACCCTTTACAAGAAGTCGCCGTCGAACTGTTCGAGCCGAAGCGCTAACACCATGTGATTTCCATTCATTGGCACTTCGATTTTTCAAAGAATTTCGCACTAAAACTCTGTTTTGACGATCATAGGACAAGCGTTGACGACCAGGTGCCCTTTTCACAGTTACTCAACGTGTTCCCTTGAAAGTTTTAATGATCCTGTATAAAGTTCTTTCACATGCAATGCTTTAAAGCAACAATTTCCCTTGGATTGAGGCTATTTTGGTGTAATGAAACTATTATTGGCGTTTTTCTTTTAGCAAAACCATCCCTGCAATAATAATAACAAAATGAATTATTTTGTAATAAAAGAAGATTATTTATTAATTCAAAATTAATCATTGATGGGTCTCGACGTCATACATAACTATATTTACTGTTCTGGTTACTCAATTACTAGTAATATCATACGATTCTAGCTTGAAATTACGAGGAGGCGTGCGATGCCCACTAGTAAGGAAATGTCACTAAACCAAAATATTACCAAAAAACTATTAATTTGCAGTTATACTGGATAATTAGTAGTCACACAAATCATCTACAATATTAATACCGAATAAATGATATTTAGAATGTATTTTACACGTAATAGGCAAAGAACAGTTTTTGCCAAATCATTGGCCACGACTGTGTATATATATATATATATATATATATATATATATATATATATATATATGTGTGTGTGTGTAATGAAAAACCTCACAAAGTGGCACGTGAGGAAAGCAATAGTATAAAAATTTACCACAGGAAAATGAAAAGATGAATCCAAGCACTTTCGAACTATATTTGCAAGTTTATTTTCAAGGAATAGCATGAAAATGGAGAAGAAAACCTTATATAGAGTACAAAGATACGAAGGGAACGCCCATCACATAGTACACATATAGTTCGAAAGTGCTTGGATTCATCTTTTCATTTTCATATGTGTGTATATATGTATTTGTAGACCGGTCAGGAATTAAACAGAAGACCGTGAATTCCGATATCAATAAAAATTTGGTGACAGTGTAATAAAAACGAACACTTCTTGTCTGGAAAAGGGATTAAGACGAGAGAGCTGTCGCCGCGTCAGGTGTTATAAAATTTATATCAAGAAGGCGTAATTTTTAGACTTCATGAATCTAGGACGTAGCGAAGTTCCCGTCTTACCCGCCTAAGTCTTGTGCTCGTTACTCTCGCTTTCCTGACCGGTAGTAAAAAACTTTCCTGACCGTACTCTGTAAACGCGAGCCTCATTTTTATCTTGCTTGCTTGTTTTGTTTGTTTGGAATTAAACCCTTTTTTTTTACGTGATTCCTCTCAGTTCTTTCTCGATCACAAGCCTTTGGTAAGCCCAAACAAGCCGATATATTATTTGAGTATCTTTGGATTCGGATACAAACTTAACGCCACCTATCACTTCACCCCGGGGGCAGTAGGGACCTCGCGAAATATCCGCGTCATAATTAGCCATAACTGGAAAAGTTACCTTTACCCGTCTGTACCATAAAGCGGCCTGCCGAGACGGCCTCTCTCCTCCTACCATACAGTGGTAATCCGTGATCGTCCCTACATCACCCTATAAAGGTAACGGTAACGTGCCTTTCCTTCCTCAACCTTAACTGGCAACCCCTACGTCTCTACCAACAAACTGGTAACCGGTGGTCGTCTCCCTTATAACTATAAATTCCAGGTCTTCCCTATACGTCTTCCAAAATATCTTAATTGCCAGCAAGAGTGCGGCGCATGCCCCCGAACTCACCGGTGTTTGCGATAAATCACCCGAATAATTACACTGATCTGCGTCAAAAATGTACCTTAGGTTTTCTTTTGTGTTTCTTGATAAAATTAACCTCCTAAATCCGAATCGGCATCCGTTTTTCTTTATCAGGTCGAGTTTTTGCGATACAGGGGGTGATATTAATTTTATAGTTTATACATGTCCTATATTACATCAAAATTTCAATAGTTTTTGCACTACTGTATTCGCAGTAAATTTTGTGTGCATTTTAAGTAATTATGTTAATAAGTTTATATTTTTGCAGGTTAGAAATTGCTTAGCATTATAATAATATGAATAATAATAATAGTGGTTGAGTTAAAAATGAACAGAAAATGTAAGAATAGCTCCGACAGATTTTGCTATGTTTGTGGCAAAGTGACTTTTTCCGAGCAGCAATGTACAATCTCTCCTGTAATTAAATCTTTGTATCCTGCATATTTTGGAGTAAGGCGAGGAGATCAAGATAAAAGTTTTGCACCACATATCTGCTGCAAGGGATGCTACATAAGTTTAAGATGCTGGAGTCAGGGCGAACAGAAGTCTCTCTCTTTTGATGTTCCTATGGTGTGGAGAGAGGGCAAGGACCAAACTACGGACTGCTATTTTTGCTTTCTGTAATATACTGGCTTCTGAAAATGTCATTATTATGCATAGATTTAGCATAAAATTAAAAACTAACATAGTTCACTTCAGCATGAACATATCTTTTACTAAACATTTATGTACTATCTGCAACTTCAAATCAATTCCTTTATGTAATACGAGTATGCAATTATATTTTCCGCAGGTATAAATAAAAAGAATAAACATAGTGTGGCATATTAGGATGTTCCTTCTGCCATCAAACCCCTGCCCCATGGTCCAGGAATTTCTATACCTTCTCCCCCTGAACATATAGAGGTCCATGAAGAGATTAATATAGAAGTTAATCAAGATTATGGCACATCTACGTCTTATCAGGTTTCCCCACATGATATGGTCGCAAGACCATTCACTCAGGTTCCGTTAAATGAACTGACCATGGATCTGGGGCTTTCAAAGGAGAATGCACAACTTCTTGGCTCTCGACTTCGTGGAAGTATAGCGTGCGAGAAGTGCAGGCGAGCGGCTTAAAAGCTTCGTTTGAATGAGTCTTTTTTGAGACTCAGACTGGCGGAGTGGATTCGCCGCTGGCTAACAGTGGTCCAGCGACGCGGGAAGCTGTTCGCAAATCGCCTACGCTATTATTTTTTCTTCTCGCTAAGGAAAAAACAATTTTTTTTTTTTGTACAGAAATAGAGAACAAGAGTTTCGAGACTATTTTTTTACAGCATTCTTCCAGCTCTTTAGTATACCGCGCCAATATTAAAGGACTTGTTGAGGCCCTTAGAATTCCGTACAACCCATTAGAATGGAGACTTTTCATAGATTCCTCCAGTAGAAGTTTAAAAGCTGTGTCACTGAATATTGGTAACAAGATATCTTCCGTTCTTATATGCCATTCAATCCAACTTACTGAAAGTTATGAAAATATGAAAAAATTAGAGTGAATAACAAGGGGAAATATTCTACCAGTACATAAAAACAATGGAATCCGAGTACCAGGGTAAATGGGACGTAAACATGCTTGCTGACTATTTTTGGTGTTTGAAGCGTGATGCACCAGATGAGAGGCAGAAACGAAAATCGTCAAGGGCGTCTTTTCTTGGAAATTAGAATTATTTCCTTTCTTATGTTGCATTTTATAATTTTTTTGTTTGATTATTAGGATTATAGTTTACATACGTTTATTCCTGTTTCTATGATATAACAATAATAATGCATTATTAAATAGAGAAAGTTTTTTTAAAATTTTTTTCAGGAAAAATGAGGTCATCTTATGGGGGAGGATGAAGATTTTACTTTGCTTGTTTTCAGTTATTGTTGCCACCCCCTGTATGTTAAGGAGGTTTGCCTCTGGAGTGGTAATCATCCGGGGGGTTTGGTTGCCCGGTTAGTGGTAACGTTGCCACTTAAAAGGGTAGGATTGGGATAACACTTGCCACCGGCAATGGTAACAAGTTATTTGAAATGCGCAACGGAAATATCCCTTTAGGTAGCCTTGTACTTGATCCGAGAAGAAGGTACCAGCTTGGACGAATAAAAGAATCGGTTTATAAATCTAAACGAGTCTCAGTCTATTTATTTTACCTTGCACCAAAATATGAAGTACTCCGAGTACAATTTCACAATTCGATTTTACAACAAAGTAATGCCGGAATTTGGTAGAGCGACGGGGCGATTATAATGATCGACTTATTGAATTAATGAACGCGTGATAATTAAGAGAGTAATAATGAAAGACTCTATCATTTAATCTCTCTGCACCCATTTATAAAGGGGGAGAAACATTCATCAAGTCAGCCTCACGCTCCGCCTACAAATGACGTTGGCGCACGTGATTGGCTTAAATTAATCCTTTATTTAATTTTGATTGTATTGCGTCTAAACTGCCGTACCTCGTTATTGGCCAATATTTCTAGAAGGTGGAGCTTTATTATTAGACATACATTTGTTTAATTTCTGGCTATCTTTGTTACAGAATGGTGAAATGCTTTTATCACACGCCCTTTCATTACCTCCAGACATTCTCAGTTTTCCAATGTTTACTCTCTTGCGCCTGTCTGACTTAAGCCCAGATACAGAGATTACCATTTTATTACAGTGAGAAAATCGAGCCTTTATCTCGATATTCTAGACTCGCTCTCTCTCTCTTCCTTTCTTCGGGTTCCGTTGTGTAGGGTATCTACATGTACACCCTTCAGGTGAATACATGTGTGCCCTACACACGTTGGCCTCGAGAGCATGGAGTGCTATCACATATATAGATAGATAGATATACATTATACATCCAAATTCATGACCCAGAGACTCGACAAATAAACTATATGTATACAAATGCTTGGATTCGTAGAGAGTCGATAAATATACATGATGTGGATTCCTACATATATACATTAATGTGCTCTTAGAGAGCATACTTATATTAAAGTTATAATTTACGATACAATATAGTTTGACTTCCTCACGATCACCATAAGTAGAGGAGTGTTACCGATATAATTTATTCATCACTTTATTTATTGTCCTCGGTACATACAAAGAGGACGGAGTTATAATGAAACTCGTATTACATATGTAGATATGTAGGGGTGCGAAGATGCATAAGAGAAAAACTTCCTTCCAAAAGCGAGAATATAAATAGCCCATTAAATTACCAAGTCAAGACGGACTAAGCCGTGTCGTAACGGTAGAGTGCTTGCCTCGGGATACAAAGACCCAATATCGATCCCATACAGTCCACAAATTTTGACGAAGAAAATTCTCGAAGAAAACGGAGAATCCTTCAAGGACTAACTATTCCAGAAGGACCAAGAGAAAACCGCGCTAAAAAAAAAGGAATTCAAGGAAATACGACTTTCAAGGGCTAACTCGTCTCAACTCATCTCATCCCATCAAAATCATCAAGAAGCATCAAGAAGTCATCACGTCATCAGAATTGGAAGGAATCATCACATCGTCGTTAAAAAGAAAGATACACCAAGAAAAAGAAGATCAAGAATTAACCCAGCCAACATAAAGAAGAAGGAATCACAGCCTGCAAGAATACTAAGTGTCAGATAAATGGAGTTAATGTTTGAAGGGGCGTCTTCAGTCTAGAAATAATACATAGATTCGAAGATAGAAAATCAACCAGATGAATGATATTGATAAATATATAAAGTTATAAGAAAGAGCCCCCCCCCCATAGATATACATGTGACATTACTTCTTGTACTCCTGATAGCGGTAGTATTTACAATAAACACGCAGGGCGCCTTCGTTTACATCTGCCCATTCCTGTATTTAAGTGGGCCCATTAAGCCGAGTCCTGCCATATCGAACGACATTAATACAATTATTGCTAATACATTTTTCTAAGTATCTCCTTTACAACTGGCGTATCTCTCGTTAGGTTCCTATATGATACAATCCTGACACCTAACAAATACATTTTAATATATATATATATATATATATATATATATATATATATATATATATATATATATATATATATATATATATATACACTAAGGTTATAGAGGCAACGAGGCGTGTATATTTATCCCTCTACCTCTCATTACAATATTCCTCAATAATACTGTCATACAGAGTGAGTTAAAATATATGACTGACAGATTTCTGGCGAATGACTTGACGCTCATCTGTGAGGACTCATATTGGATCTATTTCGCCTTGCAGCGCACAGTTCCTATTACTTACATATACGAAAACTATACAGTGGTATTTTACAGAGATATTTACATTACTTTTTCACATCATTCTTTATATGGACATTTTTTTGTATATAGACTATTCGCACACGGAGTTATTTTTATTAAAGAACACGGCTCTATCTTTCAGTTTGGATTGTTTATATTCGTGTACCAATTACAAGACTTTACAAAATACTCATGACTTTCTATATCTCTGTTATGACATCTTTATATGTTCAATTAGTCATTACTTTATATATTTATTTTTATGCCTCATTATATGTTTAATTTGTCACATCTTTATTTTTACACATGTGCATAATTATTTGTTTCTTTAATATGTCCATATTAATAATATATATATATATATATATATATATATATATATATATATATATATATATATATATATATATATATATATATATATATTGTCCTTTGCGAATTTGACCTTCCTCCCAGCTCGCGTCTAGACTTGCTCCAGCGGTAGCTCTTCTGCTCTTGACGCAGGGCCCGGCGGAGTGGGTTCGATCCTATTTTCTTCTCTTTCGTCCATTCTTCCTGGGCGATTAGGGTCAGGCCTCTTCTAGCCGACCTGGGACTTCGGGGATCGTCGGTAATTGTCTCGTACGTCTTCGAATGCTTGAGGCAATTTTGCCGGCTTTAGCCTATCGATGAAGACCGTGTCTCTCCTCCCGTCCGGGAATTCAAATTTAAAGACTTCGTCGTCGCGTTCGATTACCAGGCAGGGACCCGCGTAGGGCGCCTCAAGAGGTCTCCGCACTAGATCAAATCTGACCCAAACGTGGGATGCATCCTTCAGGTCAGGTGGTACGTAATGCTTTGGCACTGAGTGGAGATTTCCCGCCGATGCACGTTCAAAATCTATCTGGGCCATCGTTGTAGCCAGTTCCTTTATAAATTTGCAGTGTGCATTGGACGAGTCCGTGTAAATCAGCGGTTTTGGGCATAATAGTGTCGTGCCGGTTACCGCTGTGAAAGGGGAAAATCCCGAATCATTCAGTAAGGCACGAATGCCCAGTAAAATTATTGGTAGTGCCACCAGCCACTCTTGTTTGCTGAAGTTGTGAAATTGTGCCTCGATAATTCTGAACCAGCTCGTCACTACTGCTTCATTGAACAGCGGTGCTTTGATTGCCACGGCATCTACCTTATCCAACTCACCTTGTCTATTTTGCTAGTTGTCCATCATTAATCTTCCCTCTTCTTAAAAACCTTGAATCTTCCTCGTGTTACAATTTTTGTGGAACGACGGCAAAAGGTCACCAGTTATAGGAGGGAGGTTGCTACCCCCTGTATTATAATGGGGCTTGCCTCTGGAGTGGTAATCATTCGTACCAATATGGGATTTGGTTGCCCGGTTACTGGTGACGTTGCCACTCAAAAGGGTAGGCTCGGTAGGATTGGGATAACGCTTGCCACCGGCAATGGTAACAAGTTATATGAATGCGCAACGGAAATATCCCTTTAGGTAGCCTTGTACTTGATCCGAGAAGAGGGTAGCAGCTTGGATGGATAAAAGAATCGGTTTATAAATCTAAACGAGTCTCAGTCTATTTATTTTACCTTGCACCAAAATAAGAAGTACTCCGAGTACAATTTCACAATTCGATTTTACAACAAAGTAATGCGGGAATATGGTAGATCGATCGGGCGATTATAATGGTCGACTCATTGAATTAATGAACGCGTGGTAATTAAGATAGTAATAATGAAAGACTCTATCTTTTAATCTCTCTGCACCCATTTACAAAGGGGAAGAAACATTCATTAAGTCAGCCTCACGCCCCGCCTACAAATGACGTTGGCGCACGTGATTGGCTGCTCATTCCATTATCTCGCCTGCTGATTGGCTTAAATGAATCTTTTATTTAATTTTGATTGTATTGCGTCTAAACTGCCGTACTACGTTATTGGCGAATATTTCTAGAAGGCGGAGCTTTATTATTAGACATATATTGTTTAACTTCTGGCTATCTTTGTTACTGAATGGTAAAATGCCTTTATCACACGCCCTTTTATTATCTTTAGACATTCTCTGTTTCCCAATGTTTACTTTCTGGCGCCTGTCTCTCTTAAGCCCAGATACAGAGATTACCACTTTATTACAGTGAGAAAATCGAGCCTTTATCTCGACATTTTAGACTCGCTCTCTCTCTTCCTTTCTTCGGGTTCCGTTGTGTAGGGTATCTACATGTACACCCTTCAGGTGAATACATGTGTGTCCTACAATCTCAATGAAAATGGTGTATGCTGTACTGAGAAAATATAACCTGATTGAACAAAAATACATTCATTTTTGAGCTCAGGAGGTTTGATTTATTAAGAAACCACAAAGAAATCCTGAGGAACATAATTTTTTTTTCAAAAGCAGGCCTGTGTAATTTATACTTACTCTGAGCCTCTTGTCGCATCGTGCTTATGGCATGTGCAGGCGGGGGGGGGGGGCTGCAAATGACTGGGTAGATCGAGAAGACGGGCAATTTGGTGTAGTTTCTTTTATCGAGCTTTCAGCCTCCTTTTGCTTAACTTGAAGAACGAGAAAACGATATATAAGCAATGGATCAATCGAAAGCAGCGATCCGACCACCAATTCTTATAGAAACAAAATTGACAAAAAAATAAAATAGCAAGGTTAGAAAATAGAAGAAATCACAGGAAACATTAAGTTAGTGAGGGAAGAACAGATAAATGGGGAAAAATATAAAAGTAGAATAGGAGTGCGGGAAGGACCTCTTGTATTGAACACAAGAACTCATTTACGGAACAGTATATTTAAGAGAAACGGCACACAAAACCAGTTTAAAATACAAAGATGACGGAGAATGTATTATATTGCTCCCCATCCATGAAAGAAGTGCGCAAGGGGAATTCCAGGCATATTTTTAGTGTTTGGAGATATGACTACTTTTGCTTGGCCGCCATGCAGCGGATGTGGTCATCAAAGATAAATTTTGCTGCGAGAAGGGGCGTGACGGGTCTGCAATGGACGAGGGAGGAAGGTGAAGGCCGGTAAATGGTCATATGCAACACTCGCAAATCGTCTTTGTCCCCGCTTACTTCCAGGTCCTGAAACAAGAGGGACATTGAAGGGTTTCTTGGAAGCAAACTTGGCATTTAGCTAACGGGGGCCAAGAGCCCAACGGCGGAGGAAGAAAAGCTCAGAGCGTCTATACAGATGAGAACATTTAAAAATAGCAGGGGATTGGAGGATTAGTGGGATGAGCTGTTTGATTTACATTGCTACAAATGTCAAAAAGAAGCCGACCACAAATGTAAATGGCTCTGACAAACCATGACAAAGGTCTTAGCCAAATAAACCTGGATTTAGGGGCCAAAGAAGGCAAATCTTATAAATCTTCCAGTGTGTGTGGAATCAAAAACACCCTTCTAGTTCCTTGAGGTCAATCAAACGCATCTCTCATTTCATACCTGGAGAAAACCGACGAATTTAGCAACACCCCATCCAATTTTATTTTGCTTGAGTTCTACGAGAATCAGCTGGATCACATCGATGGCCAGAAACCTGCGAGTACGTTGGTTGTCTCTAGTAATTACCACACAAACAATTAGGTCACTATTGCCTGGAGAAAAGAAAACAACTTCTATGAAGTGGAACAACTTGGTTCACTAGCATTCAGAACATTAAGCGATGACGGTTGAGGAAAACAACCTTATCGACTGATATTTTGCTGCTCTCTATGGTGGGGGGAATAAGAATATCATCAGCAAGATGTTATGTTTGTGTCATAGGGGATGAATGTGACCAAGCAAATAAAAAAAAATGAGCAGAGAATCAAGAATATGAATCTGATTTGTTGTATAATACTTGTCAACACCGAGTCGTTGGCACGATGGTAGAGAGTACATAGAGTCCAATTCTATCATAAATCACCACCTGCAAGTCTTAAGGTTAACCGAAGGTCATTCATATGGATTTAAAAAAAATCCAATAATATCCAGGAACACAACAAAGACCGCTAGATCCAGAGGCAGCTCTAGAAACCTCCCAATGGGCGTTCAAGAGATATTGTCGATTCTCGCAACTCTCGATTTATTCGAAAAAAAGATGATTAAATGGCAGAGAAGGGGAAATAATGTAGAGAGCAAACAAACAATAAAAACAAAGAATAGAAAGGAGGATCGAGAGTGAAAACTCTTTAAACTCCTACTACATAAACCTAAAGTGAGGTAACCGAGTGATGAGAATTCAATTCATCAGCTTAGTACGACTCAACTAACTTAGGTTCTAATTACCCAAGTGAGCAAACCAAAACACTTATTGAGATCAAGAACGTCGGACACTTGGACGACGCAAGCGGCTCGATTGGTGAGAGGGAGGTGCTGGTCGATTTTCGCGCGAATTTTGAGGCAAAGATCTCTGCTAAGGAAGAACACTCGCATGAAATGACGCGCACGCCCCACCTGCGCACGAGAAATTGGGTCAGAGATAATTCCACTTTGGAAGCCAGTGCCGGTCATAGCCAATCCTAATACGACCCGGTGAGAGGAAGGGTGTGAACTGAGGGCGAGCACCAAGACAAGACCACTTCGTGCAGAAAAAAGAAACTAGGGAAGAGTAGAAGTAAAATCGCGTCAACGGTAAGGAGAAGAGAAAACACATCAACGGGGCTGGTATCACATCTGAGAAGCTCAGATATTTGAGAGGATAAACGACACCTGGATAGAATAGATGCCATTAAAATCTCGACCGCATTATTAGTGTTCAACGTAAATACATGAAAGAGAGAATAAATACATGAATAACGAGAATGAACTTGCTAACCCTAAGTAGTTACTCCCCACCCTTTTGCATAAAGACCGAAAGGATCAAAGGGCAGAGAAGCGGGTGTTTCATTCCTGGCCATGGTGTGAGAATCCTACTCCTCTCTTTACGACTTCCTATACAAATTAGACTATTTTTAAGCTTTATATTAAAAGGGGAAAGTTGATTAAAACAAAATTACCAGATTAAGAGGGGAGCCTTCGGCAGGAGGGAAAGAGGGAGAGGTGGAGAAGTAGGAATGGAAATTAGGTCCCAATGAGACCACCCTTACCTCACCACAAGGCAACCTCTTATCAAAGTCGATCCCAGGGAGGGGCGTGCCCGCCGGAGGTAGTAGAATCGACTCGTCCTGAAGGAGGAACTCAACGTTGAGGGGCTTGCGGTGGAGCTCTCGCCATTCGTCCTCAAACATATCTAAAAAGATCTCTTCCCTCTTTCAAAAAAAAGAACGGCACCAATTAAGATTAGAGGGCTCAATTTTCTCGCCACTTGTCCTCAAACATGTGTAGTAAAAAGATATCTTCTCCCTTATAAAGAAAAGAGTACTAATTAGGTTTGCGAACGACAATGTCTGGCTATTCGTCCTAAACATGTTTAAAAAAATCTTTTCTCCTTTCCAACAAAAAGAAGGGCACGAATTAAAAGGCCCCATCGTCTCGCCACTCGTCCTCAAACATGTCTAAAATAATCTCTCCATTAAAAAAAAGGGTGCCAATTGAGATTAGGAAGGCCCATCATCTTCAAACACGTCTAAAATAATCTCCTATCCATCCACCCCTAAAAGTGGGTGCCAATGAAGATTACGAAAGCCCATAGTCTTCAAACATGTCTAAAATTATTTCTTCTCTTTTTCCAAAAGAATTGCACCAATTGAGGTTAAGAGACCTCGTCTCTTCGCCCACGAGTCGGTCCAAAATACGATTACAAAACCACCTGTAAGGAGATTGATAAGCACCAATTTAGAGGGGATTTCTTCGCCTTTTTCATCCATACTTAGGTCTTTCCAAACGTTAGAAAGGATGGAAAAGAGAACAAAAAAAAGAAAGGATAGGTGAAAAAAATATTGTAATAGAGATGAGTCATGGACAAGGATGTAATAGCAGTTTCCAGTAAGGTACAAATCTCAAGGGGTTGTGCCTGAACCCTTAGATGAGGAAAGAGTGCATGTAAAGTTGTTTTTCTTTCATACTATAAAAATCTTGATTTTTAATGTTTAGTTCAGGTTGCAGGTAATTTTGAACTAATGATTAAACAATTTGTAAAACGGCTTAAATAGAAACGTTTCCAAGTGAAGCGATGGTAGGCTAGTCGCTGGATGGCGTGAGTCCCCATTTCACTCGATATTGTGCTACTTCTCATACTGTACCGACTCGTGGTTCGGACCTCACATTAAACTGTACGTGTCCACTACTGAGATATGCATCAAAATCAGTAGTATTGTGGCAGTGTACGCGCTGATAGTTCAATGAAATTGAAAACTGCTTTTTAATGATGACTTTTTTTATAACAAGAACAGAAGTAGTTTCGGAGCATCACATTCCATACTTTAGCTGTACAAACTGACAAAGTTTGACCTAAACATTTCTTCTAGATATAAAAGAGTAACAATAAAATAAAAATAAACACGCCGACGAGAATGTGAGATATACAAAAAGACAGAATATTTACAAAGCGGCGCTACCTCCTAATGGTCAGTGTTTGTACACCTGAAAGATGCAGCGCGATTCTCCGAACACATTAGGTGATCAAACATAAAAAAAGAGTCATTCTTAAAAAAACAGCTTTCAATTGCATAGCCGTCAGAAGTTTAGAATCGCTGATCAAACCAGTAACCAAAACATTTCTGAATAGGACGCATATGCGTTAATATGCGATTCCCCCGCCCCCCTCCCCTCACGAAAAAGATAATAATAACCCCTCAACGGCACAATAACTACACTCCACGGTGTTCAAGAACGCGGCCCCGGTGTAATTCAATGCCACATGAGAGAGAGAGAGAGAGAGAGAGAGAGAGAGAGAGAGGGGAGCATGAGATGGTGAAGAAAAAATGGCTAAAAACAACAAGATATAGAATAGGTCATCTTAAAGAAGTCCGGAGGAGGAAAGTTCCCAGACCCGATTTAAGTTCATCTATAGCGTCAATTGGATTATTATTTTAGAATCCGATCCCAAGTGCCTTCGTTGGTTATCGATTTTGAATGGTAGATGTGGAAAGTTGAAGTTATGGAACGTGAAAATATGTGGAAGATAAATGGCCAAATTGTAAAGCAAAGGAAAGAAGGGCACGTAACTCTTGACTAATGAAGGCAAGACTTCACCCATTTAAGCTACCTCTTTGGCATGTACGAACCTGTGGTATTATTAGAAATGATGCGTGCGATGAGGGGAAATAAAAATGGTAACAGCAGGTTACCATTTTAAGTCCTGTGGTATACACTCTGAAACCCTCAGTCATCTGCATACTTTCACTCCTTGCCTGGTACCTACAAGATCATGGCGTAAACCATCTCTACACCAAATTCGCGCAAGTAGCTGTGGTCACCAGAAATAATCTCACCTTGTAGTAATTTATAAGACGAGTTGCCTTTTCCTTTGCCCCCTCCAAGGCTGCCAGATGCTGGTCCTTGAGACAACCGCCACTCGAGGCTCCAGCTGCAAGGCCAGAACTCACTGTGGGGACATCGTAGAGTCCCACGAAATGGTGGAGAACATTGAGTCCATTTCTAGTGTCACAACACGAATTTTGCTGTCTGCAACAAGAAATGAGATGGGATAATTAATGAACAGATTATAGCGAATTTTCACATCTCCCTAATGGCAGAAACCAAATTAAAGGAAAATTATGGCAAATATGTGGGATTATTCCTACAGCTGGATGTGAGTCAGGATAGAAAAGCTCTCAGTGGATAGAGAAATAGAAAATCGATAACAACAATGATTTGGGCTTTATATATCTGCTTTCTTAGATAGGAGAAATAAATAGAAGATAAAAGGTTAGCAAAGAACAAAGGCAGGCAGAAACTGCCAACCCGAACTCCTGCAATGTGAAATGTGCAGATGTAGAAATAACACTGGGGAACAATGTATTTGGTGAATTGACAAAATACATTTTTCTACCTAATTCGATCATACTGAATTCAAATCTGAAATCAGATTCTCTCTAAATATTACAGATTTTCCCTAGTATCAATAACTAATATTATACAATAATTTTCATTTTATCACGTCTATCATCATGCCCTGAAGTAATTTTGAATCATCCTTTTGCGTTATTTATAGTAAAGCAAGTTCTTTTGCCCAAACATTTTATTGCATATGAGAAGAAACTTGAATTACACATTAGGATTACAAATACTGTAATCAAATAGATGCTAATTTATTAATGACCGTACATCCGGCTGGAGGTCCTCTTCTTGATTTCAATCGAGCAAAAATTTACGTTTGTAACTCTTTCTCTTGTAAGTCTTCTCTGGCTGATCTCTTCTAATCGTCCAGCAGTAGTCCGCCATCATGTGTCTATCCCAGTGTCGTAGAAAAGGCTCCCGACGATATACTATATATCTATTCTTTGTGGGGATTATTCTACATTCGAGTGCGGGGATTTAATCAGATGGCCGAGTATTATTCTACGTTAAAAAATAGGCCTGGAGAGGGCTTATTTATCTTCAATATACTTAAGAAGTGGAACGGAGTCCAAGGATAAATAATATTGCCAGCATTAAAAAAAATAGAATTTTATTAATTAAACTAACAAAAATAACATGGAAAATATTTACATAACCGGGGATTAAAATGGGAGATGCACATGAAATGAAAAGGTCATAGGCTAAATTTGACTATGCGATGTATCAAGATTTGGGGGGATTTAAATGACAAAACAAACAAGAAGGGAAAGGATCGACTAAATCCGTGTTAAAGCACGGAGTTACGTTGGCCCAAAGTTAAATAATTAAATGCAATTCGTAGCTTACGGATTTATAAGGTCGGCGTGCAGGTGAAGGCGATTTGAAGGAATGGCTTCGGTCCGTCTGGCGATTTTCTTCCCCGGAGGAGGGATTTTTAGGGGGGTTGCCCTTAATGAAGGGGGAAGGACAGATTTCGAGGAGTGGGTGCGAAGTGGGGCTCGGAGGTACGAGAGATCCTTGAGATAGGATAGCGGAAATGTTCTGGATGAACAGTTGAGGTTATTGGGGGTAACCAAGCGTTCTCTTGAAGAACGTTAAAAGGGTGAATTAAATTACCACTGACGTGATATCAGGGGAGCGAGAACCGTTTCTTGTCGAACGGGCTCGAAGAACAATGACCGTTCTAAGGTTGTTCTCTTTTGAACAATTGAACATTAGGGGGGGGGGGCTGTTGACTTGGCGTCTCGAGGGGCACGAACCTTGGCCCTCAAGGATATAATCCTCTTCTGGACAATAAGGGGGTTCTCGAGGTAGAGAGTTCCCAGGTGCACAAGGGAGACCGGATCGGCGTGATGCCTGACGAAGATAATCGGGATCTGATTCAAATGCGAAATTCTATCGCATAAATAGCCTGAGCCAGCACCTCGGGGTATGGGGCAATGGGGGACTTCCATGGAATGTCCCGCTAGTGATTCGAACACTCTTATCTTCCCATAAGCCTAACTCAATCTGGCCAGATTGACGCCTGCAGGCAAACGGGGGATTGAACCTCCTTGATTAAACTTAGGGCGGGGGAAGATAAGACTCGGGAAATGTTCGAGGCGATGAAAACGCCATGCTCCTCTCTTTTTGCGGGATACACGTGGGGATCATGAGTACAAATATGTGATAGAAGCGAGGCGCGGCAGCCTCAAGCAATTCTACCACACCCAGTGACCTTGGTAGCGCTCTTCCATCGTCTTCAAATCCTGATGGAAGCGTTTCCCTTGCTCGTCGCTCACGGCTCCCAGATTCTCTGGGAATCGGTCGAGGTGACTATTTAGGAAATGCAGCTTCACACTCATGTTGCTTCCCAGATCACGATATGCTAAAAGCATATTAGTAACCAGATCCTCGTAGTTACGAACACGGCAGAAAATGAGAGCCAGGCTGCCTTCTCTTTTTCATTCATGGTGTTTCACGAATCTAGAATCACTCAAAAATCTTCGAATTTAGGGACTATCAAATACTCCTGCTTTTATTTTTTCGTATGACAAAGCAGGAAACGCCGATACTATGTATTGAAAACAATCATTGTCAGTGCTCAACGCCTTGACACACTGCTTCATCAACCCCAGTTTGAGATGAAGTGGAAGAAAAACGATCTTCTCTCGACTTACGATTGGCTCATTAACAATGATTGGCATTCCTGCTTCCAAAATCCCCCGAATTGGCCAATCCTTTTGGGAGCAGTGTTTGTCACAGACTCGACTGTCCCACATACAGATATAGCATGGAAACTTTGTATATCCCTTCTGCTGGCCAAGGAGTAAGTTGACCATCTTAAGGTCTACACATATGATCCAATTGTATTCATGGTACTTAAGCTAAACTCAAATACTTGTTATGATCACCCTTCACCTATCTATCTACTATGTCAACCTAAACTCAACTGCTTGTTATGACCACCCTTCACCTATTTATCTACTATGCCAACCTAAACTCAACTACTTGTTATGACCACCCTTCACCTATCTATCTACTATGTAAACCTAAACTCAACTGCTTGTTATGACCACCCTTCACCTATTTAACTACTATGTCAACCTAAACTCAACTACTTGTTATTACCACCCTTCACCTATCTATCTACTATGTAAACCATAACTCAACTGCTTGTTATGACCACCCTTCACCTATCTATCTACTATATCAACCTAAACTCAACTACTTGTTATTACCACCCTTCACCTATCTATCTACTATGTCAACCTAAACTCAACTACTTGTTATGACCACCCTTCACATATCTATCTATTATGTCAACCAAAGCTTAACTGCTTGTTATGACCACCCTTCACCTATCTATCTACTATGTCAACCTAAACTCAACTGCTTGTTATGATCACCCTTCACCTATCTATCTACTATGTCAACCTAAACTAAACTACTTGTTATGACTACCCTTCACCTATCTAGCTACTATGTCAACCTAAACTATACTATGTACTTGTTATGACCACCCTTCACCTATCTATCTAATATGTTGTAGCGGTCTACACCCCTACAAATGGAAAATTTTAATCATAACTGTTCATTCCAGAATATATATTTTTCGTATCTCTTTGTTTTAATACACGTATTGCAACGGCGTTGCCGATTTAAGACTAAGGAAATTTCGTCTTCAAATTCAAACTTCCCGTTAGCAATTAACTTCATTCCCCTTGTATAACAAAAATATAGGTTTTTGGGTTTATTGTGACCAGAGCTATCTAGTGTATTGGCGCAATACCACCTAATAACCTATAAATGGTACCCAGACTAGTTTAATTATCTCCCATCCATTCATTCATTCATAATAATAAATTAATTTTCACCGTCACGTGTTGCATGTTTTTCGGACGACTCATCTCCCCTCACTCGTTCCATTTTTCTCGCGTGGACTTTCATTTTCGACACGTGCTCGTTTCTCAATCCAAAGTTGCCTTAACATCCTTAAGTTACTCCTTAGCAATTTCATAGAATTAATTATCAATACAGTAGTAAGGACAAAGAGTGATCAAAATTCGATCATTTTTTTTTTCATTTTTTTTTTACCTTCAAGCGGGTCAATTGGATTTGTGCACACACACACACACACACACACACACACACACACACGCACACACACACATTTAATATTTTATAAATGGATTATGACGGAGCCCAAAGCTACGCTCCGACATCGGGGACAATTACAACCACGCAAGCATCATCCCCAGCAACAACGATGACCTATTCGACCACTTTCGCCCCTCCTCCCACGCAAGCATTCTTTCGCATTCGCCTCCTACTCCCTCTATGGTTCAGCTGCCTCTATTAGACTCACAAAATCCCATTGGCTGGTGGGAAATGGTGGAGCTCATCTTTCAACACCAGGCAGTTCCTGAGGACCATAGAACGATCGCCGTAGCCAATTACCTCTCAGTATCTTTTCTGTTTTTAAGAATATTTTGATGGATGGGGTAATTGCTGATTCTTGGGTTAGGTTCAAGAGGGCGTTCAAGGAGCAATTTGGGAGATCGCAAATAGACGACATTCGGATCCTTCTCGATACGCAGGAAATGGGGGACAGGCGTCCCACGCATTTTTTTAACCATCTCAAAGCTCTTGCACATCCCAAAGGAGCACAGCTCAACCAACTCGAGCCACTCATAACTGAAATATTCATGGGGGATGCTAGATTAAATTAAGCCCCTTCTTTTAATGTCCTCCCTATCGAACGTGGAGAAAATGGAAGAGGCGGCTGACGCCCTGTATAATAATCTTTTCATCAACTGGGGAAATGCAGGCCATTGGTTGTTTAGCGATGTAAATATACAATCACATATATCGATTTCTCAGGTTAAGTCACCGACCGGAGCTCCTTACAACCGGCCAGGCCTTCCTCAGGATGAATCCTCCCAGGTTTCGGGTCTTTTATCTGTTCTAGAGAGGATTGAAATGGATATTCGTGCCCTAAAGGTGCGAACGGGTCTTCACCGAGAGCAACATCGTGAGTAGGACGGAGGAGTCAGACGTCGTTTCTCCTCCCGAAAAAGGCAAAACCAACGAGGGACCTCCAGCACAAGAGGTAAGGCAAGGCAGGTTCATTTTTAACCTTCGTCTAATTCCCCCAATCCTGACAACTCTCAGGGTAGCTGCTGGCACCACTTTACTTATGGGAGCAACGCTGTCCGCTGTGTACAGCCGTGCAATTTTTACCATGCATCAATTCATGCCACCAACTTTAACCCTCATACTCGTCGTGCTGCTCATACTACTATATTTTAACCTTCAGGCTTTTGCTGGTACCACTTCAAATTTGGTACAAGAACAGAAAAATGCTCAAAGCCATGCTCGTACCATCAAAATCCCCAATCTCAATCTACCCTAACTTCACCACTTCAAATCCTACAGAACTCTACGGGTTCCCTTACCCAAATTTCACCTTCAGCACAGGGAACTTTAAACTGAATTCGCAAGGGATACGTGGATCTGTCACCTCTGCAACCTCATCCCTTCACCAGGTCGATCCTCCCTTTAGCGATCATGACCCACTCTCTGGTTTCTCATTCCTAGTTGACACTAGCGCCCAATGCAGTGTCATTCAAGCCACTTCAGTCGAGAAAGCTTGCACCTCCTCTGATCTTGTTCTTAAAGCTACCAATTCATCGGACATAAGGACTTATGGGAGGCGTATCCTCGAGCTCTCTCTTGGGTTACATCGTGTTTTCCTATGGACCTTCATCGTTGCCGACGTCGACATGCCAATTTTGGGCCTCGACTTTCTTTCCGCTCATGACCTCTTGGTAGATTCTCGTCACCGCAATCTCGTCGACAGAACCATGACACTAACTGTTGATGGTTCATTCTTTCCTTTCACCAGCTCTCTCCTCTCTCTTCGTCTCCCTGCAACTTCTCCCCGCTTCCAGCAACTCGTGCGGGATTTCTCAAGCCTCTGTCCACCTCCTTCTAAGGAGAGACCTATTAAGCAGAAAAAAGGTGCGATTCCACTCGCACATCCTTGCAATTTTCCATTGATCGCCTGAAATCAGCTTTCATAGAGGCCGTTCATCTGCAACAGCCACCACCTTCCTCCTTCACTAATGTAGGTCCAGTGGTTATCCCAGCCTACCTTCCGCCCTCAACTATTCCTCCAACACTTCCGAACCCTTCTTCGGCTCTTTCGAATCAAATTGCAACTTTTCCTTCCACCTCTTTACTCGCAAACCCTCAGCCAACCAACTCTACACCCCCTAATTCTTCTTCCCAACGCTGCCGCCTCACTTTTTGTTGCAGGACCAATCGACAGCAGCTGAAGAACATCAAGCAACCAACGCGAAACTCCCGACTGTCGCCTTTTCGGGAGGTCCAGAACAATGGTCTTTTGCAGTCTCCTTCTTTTCTTATGTTCGTATGTAATCGTCACCCGACGCTCCGGTCCTCACTCGCAACAATCTCCCGCATCAATCGAGTGGCACTTCTAATCGCCATCTGACCCGCAATCCGAGTCAGCCAATTGGCAATAGAACCCGTTCTGGACGCGTTGTAAGGAGGCATCGCCGCTATATAGACTAAGATTTATATTTTTTTTTGTAAACATCTTGTGTTGTGCGAGCTTTTCCCTTGGTGGGGTAGCATTGTAGCGGTCTACACCCCTACAAATGGAAAGTTTTAATCATAACTGTTCATTTCATAATATATATTTTTGGTATCTCTTTGTTTTAATACACGTATTGCCACGACGTTGCCGATTTAGGCCGAGGAAAATTTCGTCTTCAAATTCAGACCTCCTGTTAGCAATTAACTTCATTCCCCTTGTATAACAAAAATATAGGTTTTTCGGTTTATTGTGACTAGAGCTATCTGGTGTATTGGCGCAATACCATCTAACAACCATAATGTTAACCTAAACTCAACTACTTGTTATGACCACCCTTCACCTATCTATCTACTATATCAACCTAAACTCAACTACTTGTTATGACCCCCCTTCACCTATCTATCTACTATGTCAGCCTAAACTCAACTACTTGTTACGACCATCCTTCACCTATCGATCTACTATGTCAACCTAAACTTGTGTTTACGATTGCATATTTATTTTTTTTACTCATCATTTTTAGAAATTAGGTTATTTTTGTCATTCCTCGAATTAATCTCTTCTTTTAAAGAATGGCCTCATGGCCTCAATGATACAAGAGTGGCCTTATAGCCTCACATGTATCAAGTACGGCGGAAGAATGGCTACAAAAAGTTAGTAAAAAAAGGTGCATGATAGTATGTAGTGACAATAGAGAGGTAGGGTGGTATCGAAAATGGTAGGTTAACTGAGATGGGAAAGTGAAAAAGGCGTCACATAAGCAAGCAGGAAGAAAGATGTGTTGTTTGTTTTTGTAATACTTTGATGGCGAATTGGACCATATATAATATAATAGACTTTAAATCAATCTATATTAAGAGTCAAAGTGTCTTAAAATTGGCCCATAAAGGATGTTATTATAGTTATTAGTAGTGACGAGCATAGCTGCCTTACAAGCTTTTATTGTAATGATAGAAATTAGTAAGCTATATACAAACTGCCCCTTTTTATAGGGTTTAACCATCTTTATTCATCATACATCTAGAAAAGAAACAAAACAAAGTATTAGTAATATGAATACATATGAATAAATATAAATGAATAAGGGGAAACATAACAAAGGATTAATGTTAAAGGTTTTACCAATTATCTCTGCATATTTAAGATCAGGGTTGTCGATTTTTTATTTAAATCATATTTTTTTATTATTTTTATGTTGATATTTATTATATGTTTTATGTGAAATCTAATATTGCTCAGCATATTTATAAATAAAATAATTAGAATATGTGAATTAAAAATACATATAACTGGAAGCGGGCTTACCCTCTGTAAGGCTGCTTCATCCTGTTTGGGGCTCTACCAGTGAGCACTAGCCTATAGCTCTTAGGCCTCTCAGTCAGTTACGGTTGAGGAGCCACAAAGCAAACAAAGATGTCTACTGTGTGTGTGAAGCCTTAGGCCTCTCAGTCAGTTACGGTTGAGGAGCCACAAAGCAAACAAAGATGTCTACTGTGTGTGTGAAGCCTTAGGCCTCTCAGTCAGTTACGGTTGAGGAGCCACAAAGCAAACAAGGATGTCTACTGTGTGTGTGAAGCCTTAGGCCTCTCAGTCAGTTACGGTTGAGGAGCCACAAAAGCAAACAAAGATGTCTACTGTGTGTGTGAAGCCTTAGGCCTCTCAGTCAGTTACGGTTGAGGAGCCACAAAGCAAACAAGGATGTCTACTGTGTGTGTGAAGCCTTAGGCCTCTCAGTCAGTTACAGTTGAGGAGCCACAAAGCAAACAAGGATGTCTACTGTGTGTGTAAAGCCTTAGGCCTCTCAGTCAGTTACGGTTGAGGAGCCACAAAGCAAACAAAGATGTCTACTGTGTGTGTGAAGCCTTAGGCCTCTCAGTCAGTTACGGTTGAGGAGCCACAAAAGCAAACAAAGATGTCTACTGTGTGTGTGAAGCCTTAGGCCTCTCAGTCAGTTACGGTTGAGGAGCCACAAAAGCAAACAAAGATGTTTACTTTGTGTGTGAAGCCTTAGGCCTCTCAGTCAGTTACGGTTGAGGAGCCACAAAGCAAACAAAGATGTCTACTGTGTGTGTGAAGCCTTAGGCATCTCAGTCAGTTACGGTTGAGGAGCCACAAAGCAAACAAAGATGTCTACTGTGTGTGTGAAGCATAAGGCCTCTCAGTCAGTTACGGTTGAGGAGCCACAAAAGCAAACAAAGATGTTTACTTTGTGTGTGAAGCCTTAGGCCTCTCAGTCAGTTACGGTTGAGGAGCCACAAAGCAAACAAAGATGTCTACTGTGTGTGTGAAGCCTTAGGCCTCTCAGTCAGTTACGGTTGAGGAGCCACAAAAGCAAACAAAGATGTCTACTGTGTGTGTGAAGCCTTAGGCCTCTCAGTCAGTTACGGTTGAGGAGCCACAAAAGCAAACAAAGATGTCTACTGTGTGTGTGAAGCCTTAGGCCTCTCAGTCAGTTACGGTTGAGGAGCCACAAAAGCAAACAAAGATGTCTACTGTGTGTGTGAAGCCTTAGGCCTCTCAGTCAGTGACGGTTGAGGAGCCACAAAAGCAAACAAAGATGTCTACTGTGTGTGTGAAGCCTTAGGCCTCTCAGTCAGTTACGGTTGAGGAGCCACAAAGCAAACAAAGATGTCTACTGTGTGTGTGAAGCCTTAGGCCTCTCAGTCAGTTACGGTTGAGGAGCCACAAAGCAAACAAAGATGTCTACTGTGTGTGTGAAGCCTTAGGCCTCTCAGTCAGTTACGGTTGAGGAGCCACAAAAGCAAACAAAGATGTCTACTGTGTGTGTGAAGCCTTAGGCCTCTCAGTCAGTTACGGTTGAGGAGCCACAAAAGCAAACAAAGATGTTTACTTTGTGTGTGAAGCCTTAGGCCTCTCAGTCAGTTACGGTTGAGGAGCCACAAAGCAAACAAAGATGTCTACTGTGTGTGTGAAGCCTTAGGCCTCTCAGTCAGTTACGGTTGAGGAGCCACAAAAGCAAACAAAGATGTCTACTGTGTGTGTGAAGCCTTAGGCCTCTCAGTCAGTTACGGTTGAGGAGCCACAAAGCAAACAAAGATGTCTACTGTGTGTGTGAAGCCTTAGGCCTCTCAGTCAGTTACGGTTGAGGAGCCACAAAGCAAACAAGGATGTCTACTGTGTGTGTGAAGCCTTAGGCCTCTCAGTCAGTTACGGTTGAGGAGCCACAAAAGCAAACAAAGATGTCTACTGTGTGTGTGAAGCCTTTGGCCTCTCAGTCAGTTACGGTTGAGGAGCCACAAAGCAAACAAAGATGTCTACTGTGTGTGTGAAGCCTTAGGCCTCTCAGTCAGTTACGGTTGAGGAGCCACAAAAGCAAACAAAGATGTCTACTGTGTGTGTGAAGCCTTAGGCCTCTCAGTCAGTTACGGTTGAGGAGCCACAAAAGCAAACAAAGATGTTTACTTTGTGTGTGAAGCCTTAGGCCTCTCAGTCAGTTACGGTTGAGGAGCCACAAAGCAAACAAAGATGTCTACTGTGTGTGTGAAGCCTTAGGCCTCTCAGTCAGTTACGGTTGAGGAGCCACAAAAGCAAACAAAGATGTCTACTGTGTGTGTGAAGCCTTAGGCCTCTCAGTCAGTTACGGTTGAGGAGCCACAAAGCAAACAAAGATGTCTACTGTGTGTGTGAAGCCTTAGGCCTCTCAGTCAGTTACGGTTGAGGAGCCACAAAAGCAAACAAAGATGTCTACTGTGTGTGTGAAGCCTTAGGCCTCTCAGTCAGTTACGGTTGAGGAGCCACAAAGCAAACAAAAATGTCTACTGTGTGTGTGAAGCCTTAGGCCTCTCAGTCAGTTACGGTTGAGGAGCCACAAAAGCAAACAAAGATGTCTACTGTGTGTGTGAAGCCTTAGGCCTCTCAGTCAGTTACGGTTGAGGAGCCACAAAGCAAACAAAGATGTCTACTGTGTGTGTGAAGCCTTAGGCCTCTCAGTCAGTTACGGTTGAGGAGCCACAAAAGCAAACAAAGATGTCTACTGTGTGTGTGAAGCCTTAGGCCTCTCAGTCAGTTACGGTTGAGGAGCCACAAAGCAAACAAAAATGTCTACTGTGTGTGTGAAGCCTTAGGCCTCTCAGTCAGTTACGGTTGAGGAGCCACAAAGCAAACAAAAATGTCTACTGTGTGTGTGAAGCCTTAGGCCTCTCAGTCAGTTACGGTTGAGGAGCCACAAAGCAAACAAAGATGTCTACTGTGTGTGTGAAGCCTTAGGCCTCTCAGTCAGTTACGGTTGAGGAGCCACAAAAGCAAACAAAGATGTCTACTGTGTGTGTGAAGCCTTAGGCCTCTCAGTCAGTTACGGTTGAGGAGCCACAAAAGCAAACAAAGATGTCTACTGTGTGTGTGAAGCCTTAGGCCTCTCAGTCAGTTACGGTTGAGGAGCCACAAAGCAAACAAAGATGTCTACTGTGTGTGTGAAGCCTTAGGCCTCTCAGTCAGTTACGGTTGAGGAGCCACAAAAGCAAACAAAGATGTCTACTGTGTGTGTGAAGCCTTAGGCCTCTCAGTCAGTTACGGTTGAGGAGCCACAAAGCAAACAAAAATGTCTACTGTGTGTGTGAAGCCTTAGGCCTCTCAGTCAGTTACGGTTGAGGAGCCACAAAAGCAAACAAAGATGTCTACTGTGTGTGTGAAGCCTTAGGCCTCTCAGTCAGTTACGGTTGAGGAGCCACAAAAGCAAACAAAGATGTCTACTGTGTGTGTGAAGCCTTAGGCCTCTCAGTCAGTTACGGTTGAGGAGCCACAAAAGCAAACAAAGATGTCTACTGTGTGTGAAGCCTTAGGCCTCTCAGTCAGTTACGGTTGAGGAGCCACAAAGCAAACAAAGATGTCTACTGTGTGCGTGAAGCCTTAGGCCTCTCAGTCAGTTACGGTTGAGGAGCCACAAAAGCAAACAAAGATGTCTACTGTGTGTGTGAAGCCTTAGGCCTCTCAGTCAGTTACGGTTGAGGAGCCACAAAGCAAACAAAGATGTCTACTGTGTGTGTGAAGCCTTAGGCCTCTCAGTTACTGTTAAGGAGCCACAAAAGCAAACAAAGATGTCTACTGTGTGTGTGAAGCCTTAGGCCTCTCAGTCAGTTACGGTTGAGGAGCCACAAAAGCAAACAAAGATGTCTACTGTGTGTGTGAAGCCTTAGGCCTCTCAGTCAGTTACGTTTGAGGAGCCACAAAAGCAAACAAAGATGTCTACTGTGTGTGTGAAGCCTTAGGCCTCTCAGTCAGTTACGGTTGAGGAGCCACAAAAGCAAACAAAGATGTCTACTGTGTGTGTGAAGCCTTAGGCCTCTCAGTCAGTGACGGTTGAGGAGCCACAAAGCAAACAAAGATGTCTACTGTGTGTGTGAAGCCTTAGGCCTCTCAGTCAGTTACGGTTGAGGAGCCACAAAGCAAACAAAGATGTCTACTGTGTGTGTGAAGCCTTAGGCCTCTCAGTCAGTTACGGTTGAGGAGCCACAAAAGCAAACAAAGATGTCTACTGTGTGTGTGAAGCCTTAGGCCTCTCAGTCAGTGACGGTTGAGGAGCCACAAAGCAAACAAAGATGTCTACTGTGTGTGTGAAGCCTTAGGCCTCTCAGTCAGTTACGGTTGAGGAGCCACAAAGCAAACAAAGATGTCTACTGTGTGTGTGAAGCCTTAGGCCTCTCAGTCAGTTACGGTTGAGGAGCCACAAAGCAAACAAAGATGTCTACTGTGTGTGTGAAGCCTTAGGCCTCTCAGTTACTGTTAAGGAGCCACAAAAGCAAACAAAGATGTCTACTGTGTGTGTGAAGCCTTAGGCCTCTCAGTCAGTTACGGTTGAGGAGCCACAAAGCAAACAAAGATGTCTACTGTGTGTGTGAAGCCTTAGGCCTCTCAGTCAGTTACGGTTGAGGAGCCACAAAAGCAAACAAAGATGTTTACTTTGTGTGTGAAGCCTTCAGGGAGAAAAAGAAGTCTAAAATAGCTTTTGGTTGTCGTGACACACAACGGAGCAAATGTCACCAAGATGCGAAGACTGTTGGATGAATCCACTCAACAAAACATCCTCATCTATGCATGTGCAGCGCACCTTCTAAGTCTACTAGCTCATCACCTAGAAATTGATAATGTAAAAGAGCATCTGGTTAATATAGTAAAATATTTTCAAAACAATCATTATGCTGCTGCAAGATATCGCCAGGAAGGTGGCCAATGTCTAGTCATGCCCAGGGATACTAGATGGAACACTATGTCAATCTCTGAAAATCTATACAAATAACTGGCCAATTATCATGAAGATCCATGATGTTAACAAGGAAATTATTGACCCTGGGGTACAGAATAAAGTGTCCAATCTTGGGCTAAAGTGATCTACTGATGAACTATTGGCTAGATTGCAACCAATAGCTAAGGCTCTAGACCAGATGCACACCTGTACCATTGTTCAAGCAGTGGATATTTTCAAAGAATTATGTGGCAGTAAACACTTAAAAAACAATGAGCAAATGAAGAAACTGGTGAGAAAATGGTACGAGCAATTTGCCACCAAGGCTCACTTGCTAGCCAACATGTTTCCTCCTTCACTTCAGGGTAAAACCCTCAACGAAGAAGTGAATACTGCCATGGAATACGCCAATGAGAAATTTTCATCACTTCTTCCCATCATCATGAAGATTCAGGCGAAATCACCTCCTTCCTAGTCATTCCAATTTGCTCACTCTATGACCAAGAGCCTATCAGCTTGTGAATGGTGGTATTCTCATGGAAGTTTCTTGGGCAGTGATCTCCTCTCAGCAGTGCGTCAACTTCTGACTGCCGTAGCCTCATCCTCTGAGGTAGAACGAGTCCTCTCCTCCAATGGACGGACTAGTGCATTCGAAATGGAGGAACCGCTGAGAAGGCAGCTAAACTTGTTTTTCTTTTGAAGTCAATGAATAGCCACACATCTCCTCATGGTCGTGATTATACCTGAATTTTTGGTTATTTTTCAATTCTGTTTGGATTACTTGTTTGTTATCAAATTTAGTTTAACCAGTTCTATTCAAATGAAGTTCGTTTATTGTATATTCTATTACAAACTAGGTATTTTCTTTTATTAAACTGAGATAATAAACATTTTATACATATTTACACTATTATGGCTATCTAATTACTTTGGCAGTTAAAAAAGAAAATTATATTTTTGTTTGATAATCAATTTAAATTGAAATTACTTATAAACTGACATAACGTAGAAATTAAACCTGAAATAACTGCTACAGGATATTATTTAGCATATTTATAACCAAAAAGAATTAAATTACCTCTGTGAATTAAAAACACAACTTGAAACAGTAACATGGCTCCCTGGTCCCTGAAAATAACGGTACCTAAGAAAATAGTAGAGGCAGAATCTATTAGGAGCAGTGAATCATGAAGATCTGTAAAGTCAAAAGGGAAATTAATGATCCTGATGTATAAAATATGATATTCAATCTTGAGTAAAAATAATTAACTTTGAACTGATGAAAATCATTTGTTTAATCTTTGAGTTTTCAAATAAATGTATGGTCATGATTTAAATCATTGATTTTTTAAATCTTTTAATTAAAATCATGATTTAAGTCAGTAATTTAAATCAACCTAATTTCAATTATACAACCCTGTTTAAGATGTTTTTCTTTCTCAGTCGGGACCACCTGATTAATGTGGAATCCGAACCACAGTGTGGCTGTAAAGATTGAAATTGACAAACACACATGGATTTGTGCAACAACAATGGTACTAGAGGACTTACTGTAGTGGGCACTCTGTGAGATAATTCTTAAGAGGATTTATACGAGCTTGGAATTGTAAAAGATCCTGGGAACACCATCATCGTGAGTACCGAGACTCGATGCCAACAGGTTTCTGTTCAAACCTATGAAGAGAATATGGAATTTCATATTAACTCAATTTACCTCTGCTACGATTAGAACACACATCATTAATGAAAATCAGATGAGAGAATACCCCTGGGAAAGTGCGTGAGTGGAGAAACTTGTGATGAGGGTAATAAGAGATAGATTGGCCAGTGGGTAAGGTAAATACACATGCAAATGAGAAAGATATTTGGCAGGTGCGTAAAAGGACTGAAAATATTAATTTGACCACTGAAAGCTCAATCTGGTAGGATAGATTATAGGATACAAAGCAGAGAACAAAGGTAAAACATTAATACTCAGAGAACATGAAAAGGGAAATGCAAAAACAGTTTAAAAACAAAATACTAAATATGGTAATTATTGCTAACATTGATGACCCATAGGCTAGTCTTTACCGAAGGATTTACTAATCCAACATCAAAAAAGTGAAAATCCAATTTCCTTCGATTTATCATCATGGATAGCATTATGTTCCTTGAGGTCTAAAAGGGCACTATCTTGCTGTCACTTATCAGGCAGGATTTATGAACGTAAAAATATAGTCCTTGTTAGTCTCACTCTTTAAGTATCATTTGCATTCTCTGCTTCAAAGAAAGAAAAGAGTCATTCCAGTAGGAAGGAAACATGGAAAGTAAAAAATAAAGACAAAAAAGTACATAGGATTGAGAATGACAAAGAATGAGAGAACAAAATGGCAAACCTAAATGAATGGGAGGTAGGACACGGCTAAAGACCTAAAATTATTAATTTGCCAAGGATTTATAATTGCAACCTTTGGTGGGTGGAGGGAGCACAAAACAAATTCTAATCTCGTATACACACAAAAATCAATGGGGACAAAACTCTGGTGTGCGAGGTCCTTGCCCCGGGGGATGCCTTTGGGTCAAGTTCTACTTACATTTTAACAAGCATCAAATTTTACACCAACCTTCTATTTAAAGGGAGCATGAAAAAAAACAAAAGTAGGTTACAATAAAGCAGCAAAGAGATAAAGAAATAGCCAAATCTCTCGGTATTTCTCCAAGATGGTCGACTGATCTCACCTATATTGTGACCCAACGCATAGAGAAGGCAAAGACTGAATAAGGCGGAGTTATCATTTCCTGCACAGCACAAAAGGTTTCTAAAATTGATTGCAAGAATGGCTTAGAGAAGAGAGACCCTTCCTTTGAGGTATTTAATGGGGTGCAAACGCTGGAAAAGAGAGGAGGGGAATAATAAAATGGATGAACAGGCATGTGAAAAAGAACAGGGAAGAAATAAAACATCAACGACAAGGACTGCATTGTAAAGAAAGCTACTGAATTCAGAATTTCAAGCCCAAATGCTGCGTTATAATATCGGAACTTGAACCTAATCATTCTGATATTTTTTTCAAAATTTTTCTAAAAAAATAAATAAATAAGGACCAAAAACAGTGGGGTAAAATTATACACATGTTTAATTGCATTATTTAGAAGACGGTGAGCTTTAATGGGTAAAGATTATCTTCCTTACAGGAGAAGCGTTTTTTTTAATAAAAATTAAATGAAGAGCATCGAGGAAAGCTACAGTAGAAAGTTTGTAAAGAGATCTGTAAAGAAAGCGGTGAAGATAGAGGAAGGGAAAATGTGTCTAAGATACATAGCTGCAGAACCTCCGTCGACATTGGAGCTGGCAGGGCATGCAACACTCCCTTACAAGATCCGCACTGGGGCTGGAAGGGCGCATCATTTTACAAGAATGTACCGGCCAGTGGGGGGGTGGGGGATCAGTCATCGCAATAAGGTTCAGGGGTGCACCCAGTGCAGACATACAATGCCTCAAGAACAGCTCGGCAGTGAAGACAGAAGCAGCGCCCAAAAGAACCCCGTCGGGTTAAAAGGGGAGGGGCGTGGAAGCTGCTACCCTCTTCACGCTTGGAGCCATCCGTGTACACAGACAAGTCTCCAGAGTGACACGGCGTGTGCTCCAAGAGATACGATATAGAAGGCTTGGGAGACAAGTCATGGAGACAAAAGATCAAAGGCGATACCTTCCAGGGTCGAGTCCTGGGCAGAACCAATGGCTTTGGGTATGAGTGGGGTATCGCATCGGTATAAACAATGTCGAGATCTGGCTTAGGCAAAATGAGAGCTGTTGGCGACTGAGGGAGAGGCTGGGATCATACATACACGTGTATAAAGCACTATGTAAGCCGTAAAACGAGATGCATCTTCTAAACAATGATAAGTACGCCCTCCACAAGGGATGTGCGGAAGACAGCTGTCGCGAAATGGAGAGCAGTGAGGTGGATCGAGTAAAACTTCCGCAATTCAAGCTCGGATGAGTAGAAATCGCGGACAGTGTAGCGTAGAATGAACAAAGGAGCGGCAAAAGAGGCCCTAACAGCTTCCGAGTGCAGAACACCAAGGAAGGAAGAATTTCCATGGCGTGGGTACAAGAAACCGTACGGGTGCAAATGTGTGCCTCCCAGGTGGGGGAAGGGGGGCTGTCAAAATCAAGACCGAGGAAACGATGCGATTGTGACTACCAAATCCAGGCGATCACCATTTAGTAACAAACCCGGGTAGAGGTGAAGTTGTGGATGGCGGAACAAGTGCACCACTTGAGTTATGGCCCAAGAAAACCGAAACCCGAGAGGTGCGATTCAGAGCCTGTTGGAAGTCTATGCTCCAGGACAAGCATCTGGGCGTCACCAAAATAGATCGAAAGGTCTCCTTCTTAGAACGTAGTAAGAAAATCTACGGAGAGATAAATTGCCAGATCGAACCCCGATTAGAGTCGATTACACGTCAGCTGGCATAGCCCTTTTAGTTCCCATAGTTCAGATCCAAGTTAGACGGAAGATCCTCAATGGGAAATGAAATGCCTCAAAAGAGGGCAGATCATGGCTAAAAAAGCCCTACCAAATTATTTAATGTATTGGGGTAAGAAAAAAATGTGATAAAGGAACTCGTAAAGGAGTTATAACTGATTATCACAAAACAACAACAACATAAGTTCAGGACTAAACATCTGTTGTAACGACGGTACCTGATTTAACTGAAGAGCAGCTTTTCTTTCACTTCGTCTGTGATGTTCACATGTGTGGCCTCGATGTCAGAAATGCCACAAGAGGAAGAGGCGGACGGTTGAGGGGAACTTGCTGACGCTTCTGAAATATTACGAGTCCAGATCAAGACAGTAACCAAAGGATATATGTCCAACCAAAAGGATTTTCTATCATTAAAACTATCAAAAACTTAAACATCACCCAATTCCAGATAAGTGGGGTTAGCGCACCTCAACCCCCTTTCTACTCTATTAAGAACAAGGCCACGCCTCATTTTGTCCACGTGGAAGGCAGTTGATTGAGATTGGGATGTTATGTCCTGTAGTATCTAGCGGATAGGTTAATCCCCGGGAAGGCGCAAAACATGGCCCCCACAAACAACCCCTATGTCCAACAACATACACTTACTCCTCAGTCAAACCCTTATCTCTCAAACACTCACATAATAAACTCGTCTTTTACAGTCTTCCAACATTTCACAGACAATGAATGACCAGTCACTCTTTTATATACTCTTCACAAGGCGTCCATTCTCATCCATAGTTCCTCCAGACCCACCTCAGAAAACAATCATAACAAGATCATTCACACTATAAATATGCATCCTTCCTCGGTACAGTACCGTCCCAAAAGATCAGACAGCCTCTGTATTTATATCACAACATCTTTCATAACATTTACCAGAGGAAATCCAAGGTTTCCAAAATTGGTCTACGACGTTTGATCAAAGATTATACAAATTTGTATGAATAAAACTAAAGTTTCTTTCGAAGGAGGGGGGGAGAGGAGCTCCTCTCTGGGGACTTGCTAACGAGGCAATAAGTTGTTGTACTTAATTTCGAGCCTAATACTAGGCTACATTAAAATAAGGTAAAACACAACCCCAACGAAACTCAAGACAAATAAAACAAAAACAAAAAGCAAAGCAAAGTCAGGAAGAAGGAAACACGTTCCGGCATCGATGCTAGTCTCGCCTCACACCTGGAGCAGGATCGTGCGACTGACACCAAAGAGATTAAAATAAAATAACTGAGGTCAGCCTTCTCCAAATAGTCAGATAGTTCACAAGTCTGTGTACACGAATCTGTTCTATTACAAGGGGAAAAGGGTAGTAACAGCGATCGTACCCCTACAGGGACAGTCAACGTGCGCAAAAGATCACAGAGGTTGGGACATTCAACAAAAATCTACCTAACAGTCCGGCTGACAACGCAGTCGCCACAGTAAGGTACATAAGAGTGCTCCATCAAAAGGTGGTGAGCGCAATTCAAGGGCGAAATAAAGTAGGTTTGGAGGGTGGGTCCATGGGGATAGATGTGGCACAATGGCACTCAACTTCAAGTTTCCCTAGGCCGTCTCACATTTTCTTTGCCAATGCCCCAATAGCACTTAGGGCGCTTTGTGAGTTGCTAAATACCCCAATCAGGTTTCTGAACCGGGCACGACGAGATATCTCCCCTACAGAGCAGTGTATTGCAACTAATTCGGCCGTGAAGACAGTCACAGCGCCTGGCAGAGCCCCGCTGACTTCAAACAGAGGGGGTATGGTGTGAAAACCGACGGCCTATTGGTACTTGGAGCCATCCGTATACACTGGCACAGTTATAGCCTGACACATAGTGTGTCCCCAAAGGCAGAACATTATACTCCTGGCGCTGTACAAGCTTTGGAAGCAGAGGTGTGGCAACAAATAGTCAAAGGTGGTACCCTCCAGGGTGGCATCCTGGGCAGAACCAGGGGTACCACCGCCCTGAGAGCTAAACCGAGCTCTCAAAGGAGTTTTCTAGGCCTAAATTCAGAGGGCTTAGGGTATGACTGGCGTCTCTCAGCGCCATAGGCACCGTCGAACTCAGCTGCAGGTGCAGTGAGAGCTGTTAGACACTGGGAGAGGCACCGGGCTCGCGCGTACAGGTGAATAATGCACTGTGCACGGCGCAGAGCGAGTGACATCTCCCCAAAATAGACAAGTGGGGTCTCAATAGGGGGCGTGTAGTAGGCACCAGTAGCCAAGGCAAAACTAGTGTGGTAGAATGAGCCCACTTTCCGCAATTCAGGCCTGAATGCTGATGTGTAAAATTTGTATCCATAATCTAGCTGCAAAGGAACACAGGAAGGATAAAAAACAAGGCAGTAACAATATCAGAACCTGACAAAGCATGTTCATGGCACAGGTAGAGGAAACCCTATGGCTGTGAATATGAGCCTCCCAGGCGAGGCGTCTGTCAAAAACAAGATCAAGGAAACTACGAATCCACCAATTCCAGGTGAAACCTGTTTAGGAACAAGCCTGTGTCGGGGTGGAGCCATGGATGGCGGCAGAAGTGCACCACCTCAGTCTTTGCCAAGAAAAACCGTAACCTGAGTGCTAAGAGATTCGGTTCAATGTCTGTTGGAGTCGACACTCCAGATTTAAAATCTGGGCTGCACCAAAAGAGATCGAAACGTCGTCCATGAAGAGCGTAGCGAAAACATCTTCCGGCAGCACCGAGGTGATACTGTTGATACTCAGGACAGAGTGCGACATTGAGGACAATTCCCTGCTGAACACTTTATTCCTGATCCATTGGGCCAGTGAGGGGTTCCTCACACCTGTACCCTGAATCGATGATCTCGCACAACCTCAGAAACAAAGATTGAGAGGCGTCCCCTCGCCCTCATCGTGCGGAGAGCTTCCATGATACCCTATCGTCATGCGATATCATAGACCTCAAGAGCAAAAAACACCGTGGCGTAGTGCTGTCTACGAAGGAAGGCCTTGCTGACAGCATTTTCCAGTGAGAGCAGAACATACAACGTGGAGTGGAACTTGCCGAAGATGAGCTGTGAGGAAGAAAGGTTACCTCTACTGTCCAGGAAAAAGGTTAGACTAAAATTTCCTAATTTCTCCATCAACCTACATATGCAGGAGGTTTGAGAGATTGGCGGAAACCGGCCGGGGTAGAGTGATCTCTCCTCGGTTTGCGAAAAGCGGGTACAATAGCCATTCACTAGGAGGCTGGGAGGATACCCTCTACTCAGACCCTGTTTAACAAATCTAACAGATATGCCATGCCTCGCTTACGTAGGTGTCAAACATGGCATACGTGACATCGTCCTGACCAGGGGTGGTGTCCGTGCAAGGAGCGAGAGCATAATGCGACTCACTCAATGTAAACAAAAGTTGCGTCGGCGTCCTTCAGCGACATCACGACGTGCATTAATAATGCTGGCGGAGCATCTTACCCGTTCGAGATTTTTTTAATAGTTTTTACGCACAGTGCTTATTTAGGCTCAGTGTGCTGTAAGAAAGAAGGGGAAGAGGCTAAGCTGGGGCCGGACGGGACACTCAATCCTGTAGGCACGGCGGCCAGAAAAGCAAATCACCGCGCCCCTTACGGCACCCCATTCGAAAAAGAGGAGAAAGCAATCGCGAAGGATTTTACTATAGAAGCGGGATCCGAGATAGCGGTTCCATTCTCCTCGAGAATGGGAAATGTGTGGGGAGGGGGATTCCTGCGAGAACTTGGGGTCTTCCTGTTAAGTGAAGACACGTATGCCCGCCAAGAAGAGCGGCGGGCGTGCTTCGAAATATACCAGGACGTAGCCCATCTTCTCAAAAGCACATCCCACCAACTCAGATCCATTGTCACTTAACATTCCCATAGGCAACATTCTCTCACCCACTACTCTAGCAACATTCAATGATGATTTATTTGTCACAGGTGCAGCATACGCAAATTTACTCTTATGATCCACCATCACAATCATCCCTAGATACCCTATCGCAGTCCTCGGAAAAGACACACAATCAATCGCTACCATTTCAAAGGGTTCATTCACACTCAACTTTAATACTGGTGGGGCAACATACACTCTCTGATACTTTCTTTTCTGGCACACTTCACACGTAGTCGCTACATCCACGCAAATCTTTCTCAAAAGGGACTAAATATACGAGGGCGGTCAATAAGTTTTGCAATTCGGATATAAGGAAACGAAATATGAGGAAAAGTGTTTTATTATTTTTCAATATAACTACCCTCGACTTCAATGCACTTGCGCCACTTGTTCCTGAGGCTATGAACTCCCGACAACCAGAAATCTCCCGACTGCTGTTCAATCCACTCCTGGACGGTGAGCTGGACACCTTCATTGTCCCCAAACTGGCGTCCACGCAGTGCAGCCTTGAGCTGGCGGGATAAAAAGTAGTCGCTAGGGGCCAGATCTGGACTGTAGGGGGGATGGTTGAGCTCCTCGAATCCGCACTCGCGCAGGGCAGCTTGTGCAACTCTGGCCTTGTGGACTTTGACGACGTTGAAGTCGATCACGGGGCGTAAGGTTTCATGAGGTTTCTAGGGACCCAACAGGCAGAGACCTTAGTCATGGCCAAATTGTCGTGGATGATGTTGATAACACTTCCATGTGATATTCCAAGTTCTCGCTCGATTTTTTCGACCTTCACCCGTCGATTTTCGAGGATCATCCTCTCCACACGGGCCACATTGTCCTCGTTGGTCACGTCTGACGGGCTTCCTGGACGGGGTCATCTCCAAGGGACTCACGCGCATGGCGGAACTCCCTATTCCAGCGAGCAATGGTTGCATAGGAAGGACCGGTGTCGGTGTACACTGCAACCATGCGTTCATGGATCTCTTTTGCATTCTTGCCTTCCTTGGTCAAATATTTGATCACTGCACGGTGCTCAACCTTCTCCATTGTTGAAAAAATTGTGACTGACGATCTGCGATCAGCTACTGCTTCTTAAATAGACGAGGCAGTAGGGTGCGGCTGCAGGTCCTGACTTGTCATAACTTGTCCTAACACCCCCACAAACAGCCATCCCACTTTGTCTGTTTGGCCCTACCGATTCGCAAAACATATTGACCGCCCCTCGTACATCCATTCTTACATTCCCACAATTTATTCTTACCCATATGTCCAAACCTATCATGCACAATCTCCACCATTCCAATCGTGCCACATACGGAAAACACCGGAATATATACACCCTCATCATCTATATATTGCATTGCACAAAATACACTAAACCCTTGCACACTACAAATTTTCCAGCAAACCTTCTAAACTATCTTAATATGCAACTCCATTCATTCACAGGAACACTGGTCATCACGGTATCTTTCAATTCACGCACCATCGGACATGACACTTGCATGCTCTCTATATCTTCAGCAGTCAACAGCTCTTTACTCAAATTGACACCTGCCACTCCTACAAATCCAGTAGGACCTACAAGTTCACTCTGCAAATTCTCAACTGTTACACCATCTTTCATAAACATTCATTACATACATCCATTGAAATCCTATACTTACGCAGAAAATCAATCCCGAACAAAAAACAATACGGTAACTCATTCTCGATTAACACAACAAAGTCATGCAATATGTCATTCAACTTCCCCATACTTACAGAAAAGCTCACTTCCTTCCATGCCATAATACGTCCACTTACGAGTCCACTTATCGAAACTGTCACACCTTTTCTAGAAACATTCCAACTCATATTATCAGCATCACGCACAACTTTTGCTTTCACCAAGGAAATTTGCGCACCTGTATCAATCATTCCACAATACCTATTCCCAATCATAGTCAATGTAACTTGCACTCTCTCTTCAAGTCCATGCTCACAAATTACATTTAACACTTCTCTCCATTCAACAAACACTTCGGCAGCATCTAAACTTCCACCTTCACTAACGGGAACAATTTCCTCGCAAAAGTAATCAATCTCTCTTCTTACATAATTCATCTTCTCAATCAACTAATTATAATGTACACCACTCAGACATTGCAGATGCAACTCACACCCATTCTCTCAGTCTACACCTTTACCATGATACATCACTGGCTTCTCCACACCATAATGCACATATACTCTCACACCAAACAGCTTACTCACTATCGCTAACACTTCTTGAAACATTAACACTCCTGGCATACACATACTTCTCAACTCTTTTCTTAACCTACTTGAATTTTACATTCCCAATTGCTCTGGTCTTTTTCACGCTTCTTCCATTACCACCTTTCGTAACGCATTCACACTTTCTGGCACCTTCTCAAGCAATCCATCTTTCATGAAGTCTCGTAAGCCATACAATACACTTTCGAACATAGAATCACTCCACCTTTACATTTCCTTCCAACAACTACACCCGTTGGCCAATACTCATGATTTATGCTTACACTCTCGCCCTTTATCAAACTACATGGCAAACGTGACATGAAATTAGCAATCACATTCCTTTCACCTGGCAAATACTCAACAACAAAATCAAAATCACTCAAATCTTCTATCGTCCCTGTAAGCCTACTATCAACTAACTTCATACGCTGCAAATACACTAGTGGCTGGTGATCTGTTCTCATTACAAACCGTACTCCATACAGAAATGGTCGTAATGACTTGAGACAGAATCTTAACGCAGCCAACTCTCTTTCAATCGTCGAATATGCACGCTCTGCCACACTAAACGCCTTGTAAACATACGTAATTACTCGCTTTCTTTCAACTGATCTTGCATAATACCTCCACCCATCGAATGACCAATTGCATCCGTATACACTTCAAGCATTCCTACATTCGTTCCATACGCTGTTTACGCAAGTTCCACATGTTTTGCATTTCCGCTTTTAACTTTTCAAATGCCGCATTCATAGAGTCATTCCACTCTTCTTTTTCCCAGTCCATACACTCAACGGTTTCATCACACCCAAACAATCTTTCATAAACTTTTTTCCAAACTCAACTAAACCAAGAAATCCACGCAACTCTGTCCCTGTGGTAGGCTTAGGGAAATTCCTAACCTTTTCCACAAACTTTTCCGATTTAGGCAATCCAGCCGCGCTCACGTTATGTCCCCAAAACTCAACTTCACTAGCAAACCACACACATTTAGACAACTTCACTTTCACCCTAACCTCTTCCAACTTTCTTAAAACATCATTTACCAAGGTCATATGTCCTTCTATGTTCTCACTCATCACCAAAATATCATCCAAAAACACTCGTACATACTTACACGGAAAACCACTCAACTCTACATTCATATCACGCTGAAAAGCCGCCCTGGCGTTTGCCAACCCAAAGTTCAGGTTTCTAAACTGATAATGGCGCTTTGAGGTGGAGAACGCCGTAATAGGCCTACTCTCTTCAGCCACAGGCATCTGGTAGTAATCATGTACCAGATCCATCTTAGAAAATGCTTTCATTCCATACATACTGTACACACATTCAGACACAACACTCATAGAAAACTTGTCTTTCAACGTTCGTTCATTCACTCTTCTATAGACAATACATTGTCGCAAATGTCCATCTGGCTTTTGTACAGGTACAATCGGACTATTTTAAGCACTCACACTCGGCTCAATTACACCAATTCTCTCTAATTCCTCACACTGTTCCTCGATCTCTTGAGCCACGGGGGGAGGGAAATGACGAGGCCTTTGATAAATTGGCGTATCATTGCTCAAAATTATCCTGAACTCAGGCAAGCGAACGTTGCCAAAGTCCTCATCCCCTTGACTCAAGGCACCTCTCCTATTCCACAATATCATGTAAACTTTTTGATTCTCACATTCACTCAACTTTTCTTCCAAGTTCACTTGCTCAATCAAATCTTCATACTTCCAAACAGTCGACGTTACACTCACGGAAAATACTTGCATTCACCACATGCCTATCATTCTCCATATTCACCACTGTATTTAACATACCCAATTTACCTCCCACTTGCACTCTTCCTTCGCAGATCAGCCAAACTTGTATGCAGACACGCGTATATTTCATATCAATTACATCATCAAACACATACACAACTCACCTCAATCGATAGTTCGCGGCACTACCATCCAATACATAAATATTCCCATCATTCTCACTTGTTTCAACATCATAATTCTATCCAATCCTTACACTCAATGTTTCATTCTGCTTGACAGGCACACTCTCAATCGCATATACCTCCAAACCTTTCATGATGTTCACTCTCACAATTCCATCTGGATCCACATATCATTGACACTTCATACTTCGATTCTTCTTACATTCAATCATCTCTACATCAAGGTGAATCACGGTACCATTCGCTCTCAAAAACTTACAACTTAAGAGCATGTCATACTGCTTGTTTTCACCTTCTACTACACAAAATTCACCCTCATTCATTCGGACGCCTGCAATCGAAACACTCTCTAAACCTCGCAACAATCGGCATATCCTGCTCACCTAATCCAGTCAAATGATATCCACGATCCTCAACTTCACTTACTTTCATTCCTACAAATGCTTCACAGTACATCACATTCACCTTACACCCTGTATCAATCAATGCACTTACTTCTCGTTCCCCACACTTAACTTTAACACACATACTCGTACTCTATTCACTCTCTGACCCCAATTCACTCCACGATTTGACAATCCTTCTCTCACATTCATCACTTGCACTCTCGAGAATTCCCCAGAAGAAACCCTCTCATTCCTTAGTTTCCCTGAGTCGTATCATCTCGATTACTCGCATCGTTCACATCCATTTTTTCGTTCACGCGTCTATCACCAGTCCTACACAACCTTGTCGCATAACAATCATTCCACATTTACCACAGGTAGTTCTTGGACTGGCACACGTCCTGGCATAATGCCCTATCTGCCCACAATCACCACACACTCCAGGTCCACTCATATTCACTCGACCACCTTCCCTACAATCTCGTGCCAAGTGGCCAATTATTACACATCCATAACACGCTCTTTCTCTCGCATGACTACAATCTTTTATCACATGCCCCATTTGCTCAAAACCAAAGCAAATTTCTTGTGACCAGTGACAGTCAGCCCTCATGTGCCCAACTTTCTTGCATCTCAGACACCTAGGCTCATTGACTCTATATCTACTGCTATTCCAACCATTCACGCGACCACTACTCCGACCATTCTGAACCCTACCCCAACCATTCCTACTCTCACTCCTACTTTTATTTCCTCTCGGTTCGCGGCCAACATACACACTCTGTTGTTCATTCTGTCCGTAATAACTCTCAAAAAGTCTTGTCATCACTTCGATCGGGTTCTCCATCAACGCGTCCCGATACGACCGGAACTGGAGCAACTTACTCATACTTGAGTTGCGCACAATGTGAATCGAGGCCTCCTCCCTTCCATAATCCTTAAATTCACGGTCCTCTAACATCTCCAGTAAATCCTTCCATAGTAATTTCTCACCAGCCATCTCATCTTCTCTTTCCTCTTATACGTCACATACTCACCAACTTCATTTGGAACCATATTCAAAAACTTCTTCATCAGCTCTTTATTCCCATTTATTCCGTCATCTCCAAATATCATTCGCGCCAACGAACGACTCTAAGCGATGCGCATATGAATTCACATTCTCATTCTTCCACATTCTCGCTTCTTCAAGCCAATTTGTCTTCCTATATTTCACACTCTTCTTCATCCTCCTACATTGCTATATCATTCGCTCTTTCATAACATCCAGCTTAGGCTCACCCAGACTCATAATCTTCCGGTAAAAATCTTTCATACGCCCATCCAAAAACTCGCACATCTCTTTCACCCAAAACCTATTATTCTTTCCAGATTTTTCCCTACAATAACTTTCATACTCTTCCAAAAACGCTTCCAAATCTTTTGTTCCTTCCACTCTAAACTTATTTAACTTTGGCACTTCTCTGATCAATATACTCCGATGAACCTCAGCATCACTTTCACTCTCACTCACTTCTTTCCCACTTTCACTCATGCCTTCATTCGAGCTGAAATACAAAGAGTCAATGCTAGCCATTTGGGTCATTTCCTGTCGGGCTGGGCGTCTAATCTTTGGGGGGGGGGGAGTCTTCTTTTTCAGTGCTCAGTCACTTGCCGGGGTTCGTTTAAGTAATCCATTTTTGTCCGTCATTTCCATTCCAAATGGAGTTGAGGCAACATCACCACCAATTGCACCTGATTCTCCCATTCTCCCATTCTTTCAATCAGCATTTGCATCAATATTTCCTCCATTCGTACCTCACTGTCTTTAATCCTCTCTTCTATTTTCACTTCCATATTTCTCAATTCCCCCTTCAAACTATCACTCTACTCTCTTAATTGTGCATTTTCTCTATCTTTCTGTCGCAATAACTCACTTAATCTTCTCATTTCTAACTCCATGACCCCAATCTGTTCCTCCTCCTTCAAGGAAAAAAACAACACAGGGTCTCACTCCTCTACTTCCTCAAACCACCAGGCAGTCCCTATTCGGGCGCTAAAAATATTTGGCGGCGGCGAGATCGCTACTCCCTCACCAATTCTTCCCGCCGTTCAGACAAGGTCCGCTTAATGGTTCAAGGAGAGTGTATTAAGGAGAGAGAGAGAGAGAGTATTTTCTAAATTTATTAAAAACCAATAAATATTCCAAGCTAAACTAAAATCACAGCCCCAAAACCTTTAAAATAAATATACCTTATAACCTAATCAAAATGATTATATTTATGTACACACTATATAGGTGACCTTACAATTATACTAGCCAACAACTGCACTCGCAAAGAGAAATTTCTAGGGCTTCACAAATAGATTGCCCAATGCAAAGATATGAGTCCATCCAAAATATATCTGGATCCGGGAGCGCTAGTACCGGTATAAAGAGAAGGGGGTAAAAAGGGGGGGATAGAGGCGGGCCTGCTTTCTGAGGGAAGGGGGGCTCCTTATGTTATTCTTTCTTAAGAGGCTGGGAGCCCAGCTCTAGCCAATGCGAAATGATCCGCACTCAAGGAAGGGGACATGGTGGTTCCAGTCAATGCGGAAAGTGGGAGGGCTCTGGCTCCAATCGATGCGTAGGCGAGTTGGAGGCAGTCTCGAGACTCACGCTTCAAAACAGTCCCCTTACTGCCACACAATGGTCAAGATTGCCTGCTGCCACCTAACAAAGCCAGAACGCGCTGGACAAGCTGGCACCAAGAAGCTGGAAAGGAGAAGGCATTTTCAACCACCCAATCGCTGTCACACTTAAAACATTCTTATACTGACATTCATACACTGTCACCCATTCACACTAAGACTCACTTGAATAACTATTCAGCTTCTTTCTAAATTGTAATAGAACACGTGCACTTTGTTATTTAACGACTATCAAATTATGTCTCCAATATAATTTTGAATGTCTCTTTCACTATTAAACTATTCTCAATTTCGCCTGGTCGGGGGGGTGGGAGACAGGGATGAATGGGGCCACGATAGAAGTCTATTGAGTCTCCCACTCAGAGCGACAACAACGATGCAGCCCAAACACACACACCTTGAAAAGAGAAGAAAAGGATTAGAGACAGGGGAGGGAAAGCGGACACCAACACACTACAAAACAATAGGCAGTAATTAAACTGTCCGATGAACAAAACAAAACACTGCTGCTAGACCAAGGCATCAAGATCTGCGGCACACTGACACATCTACATAACATCGAGCCACAGCTGAACATAAACCCACACAGTGTCACTGGTGTTACAAAACGGGACACGAGACACGAACTTGCCAAGCAGACCTGGTCTGCTCAAGGTGTAGTGTAGTGGGCCACCACTACACCACCTGCACTGTCACCTCACCCCTCTGCACAAACTGCGGCGGCGACTATGTCGCTGTCAACCCTCAATGCCCTTACCTAAATAAAGCCTGCTCTGACGCTGTAGCGGCAATACGGCGTCCACAACCCACCAACACTACCACACACTCCGCCTCCGCCTCTCCTCCCCTCACAACAACATTCGCTGCTGCTGCCGGTGCAACGCTGTCCACACCACCCCCAGTCCTACTCCAGACACACTCTACCCTAGCAGCAACCCAGACTCACCTACGTGTTCCGATACCTGCCCCCACCCAAAAAACCTACACCCAGAGGCTTCCACTACTTCCCACACCAACCCCTACCCCACACCACACACACAAAGCTACACCTGGACGCCTTGCTTTCAACGGTGGCAACCGACATGTTGAGGGGTGACACTCGACTATACGCCAACATACTCAATACACTATTTGCCTCGCACGGTCTAGAACAGATCACCGTCCCCGAGAAGGTGTTCGCTCCAATCGACGAGCATACACACAGGAGACCCGCATTCCTCCCCGTCCTGGTGGGCACGTACACCTCTCTACCTGGACCCATCGCCCTTCACACCCCGCCCCCCACCTTCACCACGCTCCTGCTTCCTCCCGCCCTTCTGTCCTTGCCCCTTTAGCCACTGTACCCTCCTTACCTGCATCTTTGTCCACTGCTCCACCTCTTTTCCAACTGCCTCCTCTCCTCACTCCACAGCTACCACTCCTTCCTCCTCTATACCTAAATCCCTCCTACTACCATCACTCCTCCTTTGGCAGCCTCAACTCCCCCTATTGCCACCAACCCCCCCTCTTACTGTCCCCACCCTCCTTTCACAGCCTCCAACCCCACTCTCACTGATACCGCAACCGCAACCTCCTCCACCTCCCCCACGCCCACCACACCCTCCAACACTCCGCATTAAACAAAAAAACTCCACCATGAACCCCACCCTCCGCCACACACAACCGCGCATAAAGCCGACCAACCCCATCCCTGCTGTTCCTTCCTCTCCCCCTTCCACCCCTCTTTTCTCGCCATCCCAACCTCCTCTCTCTCCCGACACCCCCCCTTCTCATAATCTGCACCTTCCCTACTTTCTCTAGCTCCCCATCTACTATTTCTACTCCCTCCTCCTCTGCAACTAACTCTCCCCTCCTAGACTCTACTCTCTGCAACCATCCTCCCACTCTCTCACTATCTCTTACCCCCCTTCCACAGAACACACTCTCCCCTCTAACACAGTTTTCCCACCCAATAACATCACTGATAACCTCTCCACTCCCATGAAACCACAGCCGACACGCGTAAAGGTACTCGCTCCCCGCGCCTCCTGGGAAATTACCAAGGAGAGGGGAACGGTCCCGGCTAAATCAGCCCCACGCGCACTCCGCCCACGTCAATAGGTCGCCTCAATATAATACAATTAAACATACGCAGTTGGCACGGTATTCGCCATACTGTTGCCAAATGGGTCCTAAGCACACAAAAACCTGACATAATACTATTGAACTCGACCAGTCTACACCCTCCCCAAAACAGACTCCGCATTGCAGGCTACCACACATATCTAACTTCACAAGTGCTGCATCTAGGATCAGCGATCCTAATAAAGCGCTCTATACACTACTCCATCATTCAAACACGCGATGACTCTTTTCTAGCCTGCAAGGTATAGACAAACTCCGGCCCCATCCTAGTAGCTACGCACTACAGACCGACACGCCTACAATTAAACAGGAGTCCCACTTCGGGCTCTATCAAACCACAACCTACCTATCTTCTTTGCGGGGGACCTCAACGCTTTCCACCCAACACTCCTTTCTAATACCACGAATCATGCAGGAAGGTATCCTGGCCGGTGCCCTGCCGCATTATCGCTGCGAGCACATCGGCGCGGCCTTCCTTACATTCTTCGGTACTCGCGGAGGAACCACGTCTCCGGACGTGGTCTTCCGCAACGACCACGCTACGCGCTTCTACACTCACATCTCACCGCGTCCTCACGTACTCTCTGACCCTATACCTATAGATCTGTTAAATGATCACTGATGTTCAATCTTGAACACTATAACTACCACACGTGACCAAAACACACCACAAAAAACCTACACATGTATAAAACACTTCACATATTTCATACACATTCACTACACCAAAGGCCTACGACAGCACAACATCAAGCACCTACGTGCTCGCATCCTAAAGTGCGTACAACTAGATAGGAACCGAAAGTAGCGAGAGGTCACCGGCATCGCGGACGACACTCGTTACACTGATCCCTCCTTCTTCTGGCGGCGCGTAAAAAGGATGCTAGGCACCGATCCAACCAAACCATCAACCTCCAAGTAAATAACCAAACACTCACAGACACCAACGTCATCCTCGACGCATTTAGGTCTCACTGGGACACAGTACACACACAACCCACCCAAACCACACGCACAATAGCACTTCTAGGAAGTCTAGGAGTGGTGTCGGGCCCAGACTCTCGAGATAAGGCCCGTCCCCCTGATACGAATGCAGCTGCTCGACAACACATCTACATTGACCACTCTCATCACCGTCGAGGAAAAAAAACACTACATTAAAACAAGACTAAAACGCGTCCCGGCCCCTCCGGACTACTAGCAGCATTAATACACAACCTCCCCACAAACATATACCCTACACTTACACACCTATTCAACGTCTCACTAGCGTCAGGCCACTTTTCCAAAATGTTCAAAGTCTCTCACAACATACTTCTACACAAAATGAACAAAGACTCCAAACAATTAGTCTTATTGCTCTATTAGGTAACCTAGGCAAAGTTCTCGAAGGTATGACCAACTGCCGCCTACAGGACTACCTATAAGAGAAAGACTGATTCTCCCCCCCACCAATATGGGTTCAGGAAGGGCCGGTCCACTCAGGAGGCTGTGACCATCGTTCACGACAGAATACAAAAAAAACACCAGGTACGACAAAAGACACTCTCTATCAGCAAGGACGTGGAGAAGGCCTTTGATAAGGTGTGGCACGAGGGACTCCGTTGGAAACTCGCCAACAATACGGAGTTACCTCTCTGCACCAGAAGGCTCCTCTCACACTGCCTCACTGAACGGAGATGCCACATACAATAAAACAATAACCTATCACAACCTTTCACACCACGCTCAGGCGTTTTCCAAGGAAGCGTACTGGCACCCAAACTTTACATCATGTACACAAACGGCACCCCATTCTCGTCAGCGGCCTTGGACGAGACGAAATCGCGTACCTCGCACAAATAATACTAGACGAAAAGACAGAATACGGGGATAAATGGCTGATTGCCACAAATCCTCAGAAGACACAGATGACACTCTTTAGCGCAAGAGATCACTACATGCATAACCTACAAATTTTCTCCCACACACCAGACAGGAACCACCAATACCCAACAAGACTCGACTACACACAACAGACAAAAATCCTTGGGGTAACTTTTGACAAGTCTTAGGTTCAATATCCACCAGCACATAATACAAGCAAGAGCCGCACGCACAAACAAAATGCTGCGCAGGTTCTACTCTGAGGGCAAGAAACTACAGTTACACCTATATAAAACACTCGTGCGACCTTTTCTCACGTACGCCCCACTGTCACTCGTAGCGGCGAGTGTCACGTGGCAGAAGAAGGCTCAGCGCATTCAGAACTCTGCTCTGAAGCGCGCTTGCTGCTCTCCTATGCACGCGAGAATGTCCACACTACACGACAACAACAAATTAGCAGCCCTCAACACATACGCTCACACTAGACTCACCAAACTACTTGGGAAACTCGCCAGAGATCTCATATACACCGCACTACACGCAAGACTGTATGTTGCAATGGCACTGCGATATCCCGCAGCCCATGACCACCCGCAACCTATACCGCTCTACGCATAAGTTAAAAGCATCATGAATAACGCGTTTCCGGCTATGCATACAAGATCTCCTTCCTGACCACCCCTCAACCGTCGTCCAGTCACGAACACCCAGAGATACATACAACTACACCACGAATCGGTGTCTAGCCACCGACCTATCAACTCTTCCTACCCCCCTTCAAGTTATTTCCGCACCATTTTCCTCTACGACTACCTGATCAGCTGTGTTACACAGTGATCCCTCTCTGTTCTTTCTATATACATCGATTCGATTCCAACCTAAAGCATTCAAAGCATTCCTAGTTTGGACTCCGCTCTGCTCACTTCTCTGAAGAAAGACACTAGCTTGGGTTTGAAAGCTCAGAATAAACACTCGAAGCTCAGTTGTGCATTTTCTTTCACTATATATATATATATATATATATATATATATATATATATATATATATATATATATATATATATATATATATATATATATCTTGCAGGATGAAGGACATGACGAGAAAGGGGAAGTTCATTTAGTTTACTTGATTGTACAACGTTTCGGGTAAATGTTTTACCCATCTTCTGGTACTGGAAAAATTTCCAAAAATTTATGAAATACTAATATTATGCATTAATAATTTAAACTTTCAAAAAATTCAGAAATTTTTTTGGGGGGGTTGTAGTAGATAGGTCGGTTACATTCTATCCAATGTAAAACTGATGTATCCATTGAAGATTTTAAAGTTCTAAAGACCATTCCTAACCCATTATCCTTACGTATTCAAAAATCAATGTTTATAATTTTTTTCTCTCACCTTAAATTCTGACTCCTCTTTCCACCCACTACTTCTTCTCTAAAATAAACCAACCGCCCTAAATTTTTCTTTCTTCCTACACCCCCCCCACGCTTTCCGCGACAGTCTTCGTTTAACAACTGTTCGCAAAAGGTTAGTGTTTTTTCCCTAAAATGCTTTCCAGTGCTATCTCCATTTATTAGTGTTAAATTTCATTATCCATTGAATTATCTAACTTTGAAACAACATTTCAGTAACCTGTACAACTTTACATTCCCCCCCCCCCGCCCATATTAAAAGTCCGACCTATCTACTACAAACCCGCCCCAATTTTTGAAAGTTTAAATTATTAACGCATAATATTAGTCTTTCATGAATATTTGTAAATTTGTCCAGTACCAGAAGATGGGTGAAACATTTACCCGAAACGTTGTACAATCAAGTAAACTAAATGAACTTCCCATTTTTTGTCATATCCTTCATCCTGCAATAGTTTGTAGCTTAATAGGAGAAACCCTTATATATATATATATATATATATATATATATATATATATATATATATATATATATATATATATATATATATATATATATATATATATATATATATATATATAATTGAAAATCACATGGCACGTGATATATAGATGTATTTAAAGACCCAAATAAATGGAAATTGGTAACACGACCCGGAAAAACACTAAGGGGAATATTACGTGAACAAAGGAAAGCTTAAGAAGGAAAATGGGAGATGTAGAAAACGGAAAGATAGGACATACTATTTTAACCGTTATATGAAAATGAATAAAGAAGTGGGATTTGAAACTGTGTCATCATATATATATATATATCACTTAAGAGATGAGATTTTATTTATATAATCTAAAAAGATAATTTTCAGTCAGTCTTGAAGGAAAGGGAAAGGTTAGAGAATGGAAGAAAAAGTTGTAAAGATGAAAAAGAGACACTGAAAAAGAAGCTATAATTGACGGACTGGAATAGCAAACGTCAACAACTGTAAATACTGGTGTTTTCAGGTCTTATTGATTCCCTACCACCTTAAAGAAAAAAATGTCCATACAAATGGACCTCCAAAAGTCGGAACTTGCCTGCCCTCCTTGCTGGGGGGTGCATGTTGCTATTGGACGAAATAATGGAGAAACGAGAGATTAATTGATCAAAACCAATGTCTCGAGAGAGTGATAGAAGTGAGAACTATCGAGGGGCTTATGGCGGCGATTCCCAGTTCTCAAAGACCTGCGCACTCAATAGCAACGACAGAAACACTTGAAGACATTACTCTGCAAGGAGAGTTGGATGGGGGTTGAAGCGGGGCAGAGGGGATGGAGGAGGTGGAGGTTGGAGGTGGATAAAAATGATCGAGAATGGTAAACACTTCTATTCAGACTCAAAGGTTGGAACTTATCTGTTATAGGCCACGGGGTTGTATGAGGGAGAGAGCTAAAAGGTAGGTTACCGTAAGCGACATTTATCCTAGCGAATACTTTTCCCTTCTCCTTACTCTTCCAATCTTTCAAACGCAGGACCTCTTCGTATCTCAAACTTTACACGCGTATTTTAATTGAACTCTTACTGGGAATCGAATACAGTATTGACAAGAAGCAGAAATACCAGAGTAGGAACCGACTAGTAACGGGTAAAGGAAGCTGATTACAAGATATGAAAAGTGGAGATGTTAAGATGACTTGCGTTTGAAAGATTGAGAGGGGGGAGGTAAGAGTGTTCGCAAGGATAAATGTAGTTTACAATGCTATTAACACCTTCGAAGCAATGGAGTTTTGAGTGAATACCCGAGGAAAGTACTCTTTAAAGTGCTTCAAATTTGTGCTCTTTGTACAAATTTATTTTGGGATGCTTTCTAATAGACTCCTCCCAGTAGTATTTAAGGGTGTTGCAATTCTCAGTAGGAATCCTTTCCACAATAATTCTTTTGTTTATTTCTTTTTCCTTCTACTTGTTTTCCTTTTAATATTTCCCACGGTTCGATAGACCGACCCGAGCAACCGTGAAAGAGAGTCTTACACCTTATAAGAACAACGAAGAAACCGCCGAAGAAGCAACAGGGTCCCCCCTTTCCCCCAACGAATGCCTTTTTTCACTCATGATGGGCCTTTGGGTATTAATGGCCCCTAAGAACACATACACAACACACAGATACATGACACAAACACGAAAAAGACGAACAAAACTGTCAACAATAACAATTTTTTCCGATGAAGATTCGTGATTGGCGGATCTCCGGCTTTAATGGACCAATCCCAAATTGGGTTCTACGCTGGCAGCGAATCGAAATCATCCTTTCATCCGGACACAATTGGGCTTATTTCCTCGCTCTCTCGTTTCCCTTTCTAGCCGTAGAAGGAATGGAGACCATATGGTAGTGGAGCGAGCTGTAGGTAAGGCAAAGATCTCGTGATATGAAGTGACGTGGCAACCTGAACGCACAAGCTTTACCGAAGCCGCCATCAGCGGCGGCGTCCCCGTAGGATTAGATAATACAACGAGACGTGGCCGTGCCGCTAAGTGAGGACTCCCGTCTCTGTCAAAACGGCCTGAGATGAGAGCACCCTTGCTTTGAAGATATGGGAGAAATTGAGGTAAGTCTGCCCGACCTTCCTCTATTAAGTGACGAGGGGAAAGCGCCCCTTTGTGTCGATACACGCAAAAGGGACGTGTAGTTTTAAATTTGACCTCACATACACATAAATCTCATCCCGACGTCATTTATGTTTGTGGCACAAGATCTTTTGACCCAACAGTACAAAACAGATTTGGGAGGGGAAGGGGGGATCTTGTAAGCCAACGAGAGCATGTTGAATCCACCCTAGAATAAGGAAAGGAGTAGGAAGGACAGGGAGAAAAGAAAGAAAATAAGAAAAGGCAGGGGAAATGAAAAAGAACGAGGAAGAGAGGAACTGCCAAGGCCTGGTCTTGTACTCGCCGTGCTGGGGCAGGGGGGCATTTCCACCCCAGCAACAAGTGAGCACAAAAAGAGTACAATGACTTGTGGAGTTTGAATCCTCTGGAGAGAGTAAGGGGGGAGGGGAGAACGAGCTGTTAAATCTTCTTAAAAATAAAATTAATGATAGTATTAATAATATAATAATAACAATGACAATATTAATAATAATCTTGGCGATTATTATTATTTCCCAGCTTGTTTACAACTGACCAATGGCGAAGGCAGGAACTAAATCATTTAAAAATAAAAAAATTAGTGCCCGGGGTGGGTTCCACACACACACACACACACACACACACACATATATATATATATATATATATATATATATATATATATATATATATATATATATATATATACACATAAAACTGTATTGATGAGTTTCCGCTGTTGTTCGCTCGCCTTTATTACGTCGCTCTTTGCATTTGGACAATTCGGTGCCTGAATGGAGGACGAGACCTCGGATTTCCACGCCGGGGTACCGGGTTCGATGCGCGGCGAGAGGGGACACGAGGTTCGGAGCTCAGAAGTAGTTGCTGTAAATTAAGCGGTGCGTCGAGTCTGATGCATGCGCGCAGAAAGCTACAACCGCACAAGTTCCCCCATACATCGCTGTCTCTTCTTCCCTACTGCTCTTACGCACACAAACATCACTTTTCGCACCGAAACATGCTGAAGGGGTTTCAAGTTCACACACCCCTAACCCAGAACGGGTGACTCTCTCTTGGGCTACGAAGGGTTCGATGCCTGCTGGTTGGTAGAAAAAAAAGTATTGCCGCTCCTGTGTCTGCAATTTCCACCCCTTAACGAGAAACGTTCCATGTTGCCTTCAGATTTGCCAGCGATTGTCATTCTGATCTTTATGTGAATTTCATTTTCCGGTCGAAGTGACTCGCAATTATCTAAGTTCTATTGAGTTCATCTAATTTTCCTTTTCCTGTTCTCTTTATATGCAAAGATTAACATAGGGACTAACATAGAGAAAATTCAGAATAATCATTTAATAAATAAAAAATAGGTTTATTAACAATTTCGTTCAATTAATAAATACTTTTTTAATTCCCAATCTCATTTAATGGGGAGAAAACCAGTTGTTTTAATGCTAGGGGGACTTTTGTGCCACTGTACAATCAACTAGATTTTTCACCACCCTGTATGATTAATTCAATTTTATGGCCACCCTGTAAAATTAATAAAATCTTTTGTCCATTTTATAATTCATTAGATCTTTTGGCCACGATGTATAATCAATAAGATCTTTTGGCCACAATGTTTAATTAATTAGATTTTTACCCACACTGTATAATCAATTAGATTTTTGGCCAGCCTTTATAATTAATTAGATTTTTCTGGCAACACTGTATAATCAACTAAATTTGGGACCTACCCTGTATAATGAATTAGATATTTTGGCTACACTGTATAATTACTTCGATTTTTAGCCACCCTGTATAATCAATTACATTTGTGGCCGCCTTGTATAAAAAAAATATATTTTGGGGGTCACTTTGTTTAATTAATTAGATTTTTACCCACACTGTATAATTAATTAGATTTTTGGTCAGCCTTTATTTGTGACCACGTGCGATTATATACCGCCATGGGAAACGTCACTTCTTGTTCGAGAAGTTTCGACTCCTGGGCGTATTGGGGAATTATCCCCCAATCCTGCGAATTTGTACAGAGCCCTCCTCCCGGCGACGAGGAGAGAACGAACCGCTTGTTTTTTTCGCGCCTTGCCTCTAAAAGCTGAATTTTCGTCCCCTTCACGGATTAAGATGTCTGAAGCTTCCTCACTCCCTGATCCGAATCCCCCTTTTCCCCCTCCAGATCACTCGTACAAATACTCGGTTTGGACTTGAGATCTAAGAGTCCCGCACGCACTTCAAAGTCGTCCTCATCGTCTCGAGTCGAAATCCCGCGAGCGATCATCAGGCACCAAGACTTTCTCCGCCGTGATTCTACCCCAGTCAATTGGTAGCTTCTGTGGACGACAATCCTTTGAAGTTGCATGATAGTCTCCATTTGTTTAATCGATTCGAAGAAAATCTTCATCGATTACCTTTGAGGAAAAGAAGTTTTCTCTTCCAGTGGAATTACGAGTAATCCCACATTTCTCCGTCGAACGTCGTCCTTGAAGATTGGCTATCTTCATCGCCATTCCTCGTTAGGTTGGTTTATTCGGAACATGCCCCACTTTCCTCATCCGGATCGTGCCCCACTTGCCTTATCCCAAGTAGGACCTTCCTCTAAGTCACCAACCCGTAAGATTGAAACCCCTTTAATTATTAGTATTGTCAAGGTCCCCCTTTCGATCTGAGCATAGTAACGCTAATTAATTAATTTTATTTGAGAATCTATCCTTATCATAATTATAAATAGACTATTTCATTTTAAATAATTCCCTTTGCCTATTTTTATTCTTATTTTGATCTGTGTAAATAAAATTATATTTTAGTTGTTTGATCTTTAATTAACCTTGAACGATACTCTCGGCCTATTCAAGTAAATCTCGCCAACCATTTTTGCACTTTGTTTGATTATTAAAGATTTGAAACTCAACGCCTCAAGTTTGACCTCCTGGTCGATCGTTAATCCCTGCGAGCAGTCCTTTAAACGGTTCGCGTTGCAGTAGGTGATTAAGTCACTCCCCCCCACATAATATAGGAGTAGTATATGATATAGAGTGATGCACCAGGACATTTATAATTAATTAGATTTTGTTACCACACTATATAATAATCAATTATTTTTTTTTTTGGGGGGGGCAACCCCGTAAAATTAATTATATTTTTGGGCCACACTGTGTAATCAATTAGATTTTCAATTACCATATGAAATTAATTAGATTTTTTTGATTTTATGAATAATAGCGGTCCCACATGATCCAGGGACCGCTATTCTTCAAAAGAATAAAAATGGGCCCCCTATTTTTAAAAGGTCGTTAATAGGAAGCTACTTTAGCGTGCGGTCTACCAGGTCATTTACCGGGTATTTCAAAGGTCCTGCTACACTCGTCACGACGCTCTCAACAAAGGACACACTGATAGTTTTGATGAAGTCAGACACGTTTTTATTATTTTAAGACATAAATATGTGTTTAAAGTGTAATATTAATCTATGTGGTCGCCCTTGGGGGCGAACACGCGCTCCACGAATGACCTAAAGGCTGCTCACAATAGCAGACCAAATCTTTCTTCATGCTGGCCCACACGCGATTGACGGAGGACTTCAGCTCGTTGACATTGCTGCGGCTCACCTTGCAACCCTTGATCTCGACATGCGCCCACACGCTGTATTCAAGGGGATTTAGGTCGGGTGACTGCAGCAGCCAAATGTCCTTTGACCAGAAGTTGATCTTCGACCCCAACCGCTCTTGTAGCGTCTTGGCAGTGTGGGCTGGTACATCGTCCTGCAGAAAGACATAATCCGCCTTCTTCGTGATCTTTCTCATCCAGGAGAGGACTTTCGAAAATGGCCAAGATGTTCCTATAACCTGCTGCGAGCCATATCGGTGGCATCCTAACGTCGTTCGAGCCATTATGCCGAGCTTCATCACGGAGGCCAGGTGCTACGTCGTGTACACGTAGCGAACCTCGGAGACTCCCTGGCCGAGGCCGCCCACGCGGTCATTTTGCTTGTTTATGACCAAATCGACCGTGAAGGTTTTTTCAGCAGAAAAATAGGAGAATTCGATTGTAATGACAATTCAAGTCGTTGAGAAGGTGACGACAGTGCTCCCGATTTTGTTCTCGCTGATGATTCACCGTTAGAAAGGTAGAATCACTACTGTATTCTTGGGTATTCTCATTACGAAAATGACTACCAGTTCTAAAATTTCGCACCGCTAAAAGTGAATTTGCCCCTTAGAAAAACTTTGGCATAGTGTACTTTGAGGTCACTCTGTATTATGAAGTATTTAAAAGTGAGTAATCCTTAAGGAAGCATGTATCGAAGCATATTTGAAAGTCAAATCAAGCCGTTACTAATCGAAGACACTCTTCCAGTGATTAAACAGATAAAAAATCAAAAACTTGTAATATTTTGATGAACTGGTTTAAATTTGCTTCAAATTTGTATAAATATATTTGAAATTGTCAAAATAAATAAAAACAGTGTCAATTAGAAAAAAAATCATTCTTTTTGTAATTCTAAAGTAACCCTTAGAAATGACTTGAAGCTTTTTTCGATTGGTGTGATGAAAGTGGTGAATCAAGTGCATTTTAGTTATTAAATTTCTCACTAAAAACTAAGGTCGATTTATATAGTTTCTTTCGTGAGGAAGGTACTAAGCCTTTTGAAAATAACCCGGTTCAACTAGATGGGCCTGGTATTACGGTACAAGTAGACGAGTCATGCTTTTCTCAGAAACCCAAACAACACGGAAGATCTCCCCATTCCGAAATTTGTGCTTTTAGAATGTGTATTTATAAGAGGCTCGATCTGTTCCTGCGGCCAAAACGTTGTTGGCTCCTAACTAACGCTCATTCACGCATGCGCGTAAACTGCCGGGCGCGCGCAGTAGAACGTTTACTCAGTGTAAGTATATTATATGATTTTATATATTTTTCATATTATATGAAATTATATGGTATTATATGATAGGGAGAATGCGAAACTCTCCTGAATCTGCGTTCACCCCACAAATAATAATAATAATAATCAGCAAGAAAAGATATTTTTGTGCCACAAGATAAGAATTTCGAACAATATGCATCTGTATTTATTTGCGACAGTACATTTTATCTCGGGCAACGCCGGATACCTATGCTAAGTAGAGATACATAGACAAGACCATCTATAGGCTACATGCAGAGAAAGATTAAAAATTTGTGTTATATGTTCGGCTATGGAATCTTTAGCTTCTTTTATGACCCTTGGGGAGATCATGTCCGGACCAGGCGATTTAAATTTATCCATTTTCGTCGACGAGTCTCTTAACATTATTAACTGAACACTTTATTGATTTTAGAGAATTATTGCCAGAGTATTTGCTGTTAAGTGTCTGAATAACGTCGGATTTATCATTGGTGAATACTAATGCAAAGTATTCGTTCAAAACAGCTATTTTCACATCGATGAATTGCAAAACGCCATTCTTATCTTTGATGGGTCTATAGTGTTTTTCTTTTTTAAATTGGTTTCCTACTTTTTACTAGTGCGAAGAATTCTTTGGGGGTTTGACTTACAGTTTAAGGGAGGGAAGGAGTGTGTGTGTGTGTAACAGTTTCCCTTGGGACACTAGGGTTATATGGTACTCCTGCGCTTTTAGCTTACTCGAAGAGCAGAGTCATTAGCCTCGCCCCCCCGCCTTCCCGCCATGCATCCATGGTGTTGCATACAAGTTTTTGACTTCTTCATCTGACCGAGATGATGCATTAGGTCATTCCATAATGGCAGCATTTTCTTTCACGTTTATCATTAATTTATGTATAGAAATCAAACAACTCTTTAGAGGTTATTTATATTTCAATAACTATATATTTATTGATTTAATAGGTAATATAATTTATACCATTTTCTACCACTCGTCTTCATCTTTCTGATAACCTTTCACTAGTTTGTAAATCTCATTTGATTTTGATTTTAAAAATATATTTTTTTAAAGTAGTTTGAACTTCTTTTATTTTTGACATCATCATTCTTTTCAGGTGATTCGGTAAAGTACAAAATAATAGTAATCTGATGGGGCTCAGTGGAGTGATTATAGAGCATAAATCGTTAGTACTCTGATGAGGCTAAGTCGGGTGATTATGAAGGGGAATCGTTAGTAATCTGATAAAGCCAATCGGGTGATTATGGATCATGACCCTTTAATAATCTGATGAGGCTAATCGGGGGACTATGGAGCATGAATCGTTAGTAATCTGATAAGGCTAATCAGGTGATTATGGATCATGAATCGTTAGCAATCTGATGAGGCTAATCAGGTGATTATGGAGCATGAATCGTTAGTAATCTGATGAGGGTTAGCGAGAGATTATGAAGGATGCATCGTTAGTAATCTAATGGGGCTAATTGGGTGATCATCGACCATGAATCGTGGGTAATCTAATGATGCTAAGTAGGGTGATTATGGATGATGACTCGTTAATAATCTGATGACGCTAATCGGGTGATTATGGAACAAAAAATCGTTAGTAATCTGATGAGGCTATGTCGCCTGATTATGGAGCATCAATCGGGAGTAATCTGATGAAGATAATCGGGTGATTATGGAGCATGAATCATTAGTAATCTGATGAGGCGAAGTCGGGTGATTATGGAGCATAAATCGTTAGTAATCTGATGAGGCTAAGTCGGGTGATTATGGAGGATGAATCGTTACTAATCTGATAAGGCTAGGTCGGGTGATTATGGAGGATGAATTGTTAGTAATCTGATGGGGTTAAGTCCAGTGATTATGGAGCATGAATCATTAGTAATTTGATGAGGATAAGTCGGGTGATTATGGAGCATAAATCGGGAATAATCTGATGAGGGTAAGTCGGGTGGTTATGGAGGATGCATCGTTAGTAATCTGATGAGGCTAATCGGGAGATTATGGAGCATAAATCGTCAGTAATCTGATGATGCTAAGTCAGGTAGTTATAGAGAATGAATCGTTAGTAATCTGATGAGGCTAATCGGTGATTTTTGACCATGAATCATTAGTAATATGATGAGACGAATCGGGTGATTATGATACATAAATCCTTAATACTCTGATGAGGCTAAGTCGGGTGATTATGGAGGGGAATTTTTAGTAATCTGATGAAGCTAATCGGGTGATTTATAGATCATGACCCTATAGTAATCTGATGAGGCTAATCGGGTGACTATGGAGCATGAATCGTTAGTAATCTGATGAGGCTAGGTCGCCTGATTATGGAGCATTAATCGGGAGTAATCTGATGAGGCTAATTGGGTGATTATGGAGCATGAATTTTTAGTAATCTGATGAGGCGAAGTCGGGAGATTATGGAGCATGAATCGTTAGTAATCTGATGAGGCTAAGCCGGGTGAGTATGGAGGATGAATCGTTACTAATCTGATAAGGCTATGTCGGGTGATTATGGAGGATTAATTTTTAGTAATCTGATAGGGTTAAGTCGGTGATTATGGAGCATGAATCGTTAGTAATCTGATGAGGCTAAGTCGGGTGATTATGGAGCATAAATCGTTAGTAATCTTATGAGGGTAAGCCGGGTGGTTATGAAGGATGCATCGTTAGTAATCTGATGATGCTAATCGGGTGATTATGGCGCATGAATCGTTCGTAATCTGATGATGCTAAGTCAGGTGATTATAGAGGATGAATCGTTAATAATCTGATGAGGCTAATCGGTGATTATGGACCATGAATCATTAGTAATATGTTGAGACTAATCGGGTGATTATGGCCATGAATCGTTAGTACTCTGATGAGGCTAAGTCAGGTGATTATGGAGGGGAATCGTTAGTAATCTGATAAAGCTAATCGGGTGATTATGGATCATGACCCTTTAGTAATCTGATGAGGCTAATCGGGTGACTATGGAGCAGGAATCGTTATTAATCTGATGAGGGTAGGTCGAGGGATTATGGAGGATGCATTTTTAGTAATCTTAAGGGGCTAATCGGGTGATCATGGACCATGAATCGTGGGTAATCTGATGATGCTAAGTAGGGTGATTATGGAGGATGACTCGTTAATAATATGATGACGCTAATCGGGTGATTATTAAACAAAAAATCATTAGTTGTCTGATGAGGCTATGTCGCCTGAATATGGAACATGAATCGGGAGTAATCTGATGAGGCTAATCGAGTGATTATGGAGCATGAATCGTTAGTAATATGATGAGGCTAAGTCGGGTGATTATGGAGGATAAATCGTTACTAATCTAATAAGGCTATGCCGTGTGATTATTGAGGATGAATTGTTAGTAATCTGATGGGGTTAATTCCGGTGATTATAGAACATAAATCTTTAGTAATCTGATGTAGCTAAGTCGGGTGATTATAGAGCATAAATCGTTAGTACTCTGATGAGGGTAAATCGGGTGGTTATGAAGTATGCATCATTAGTTATCTGATGATGCTAATGGGGTAATTATGGAGCATGAATCGTCAGTAATCTGATGATGCTGAGTTAGGTTGTTACAGAGGATGAATCGTTAGTAATCTGATGAATCTAATCGGTGATTATAAATCATGAATCATTAGTAATATTATAAGACTGATCGGGTGATTATGGAGCATGAATCGTTAGTACTCTGATGAGGCTAAGTCGGGTGATTATGGAGGGAAATCGTGAGTAATCTGATGAAGCTAATCCGTTGATTATAGATCATGACCCTATAGTAATCTGATAAGGCTAATCGGGTGACTATGGAGCATAAATCGTTAGTAATCTGATGAGGGTAAGTCGGGTGATTATAGAGGATGCATCGTTAGTAATCTTATGGGGCTAATCGGGTGATCATGAACCATGAATCGCGGGTAATCCGATGATGCTATATAGGGTGATTATAAGGGGTGACTCGTTAATAATCTGATGATGCTAATCGGGTGATTATGGAACAAAAAATCGTTAGTAATCTGATGAGGCTATGTCACCTGATTATGGAGCATGAATCGGGAGTAATCTGATGAGGCGAAGTCGGGAGATTATGGAGCATGAATCGTTAGTAATCTGATGGGGATAAGTCGCGTGATTATGGAGGACAAATCGTTACTAATCTGATAAGGCTATATCGGGTGATTTCGAGGATAAATTGTTAGTAATCTGATAGGGTTAATTCCGGTGATTATGGAGCATAAATCGTTAGTAATCTGATCAGGCTAAGTTGGGTGATTATGGAGCATGAATCGTTAGTTATCTGATGAGGGTAAGTAGGGTGGTTATGAAGGATGCATCGTTAGTAATCTGATGAGGATAATCGGGTATTTATGGAGCATGAATCGTCAGTAATCTGATGATGCTAAGTCAGCTGGTTATAGAGGATGAATCATTTGTAATCTGATGAGGCTAATCGGTGATTATTGACCATGAATCATTAGTAATCTTATGAGGCTAATTGGGTGACTATGGAACATGAATCGTTAGTAATCTGATGAGGGTAAGTCAGGTGATTATGGAGGATGCATCGTTAGTAATCTTAAACGGCTAATCGGGTGATCATGGACCATGAATCGTGGGTAATCTGATGATGCTAAGTAGGGTGATTATGGAGGATGACTCGTGAATAATCTGATGACCCTAATCGGGTGATTATGGAACAAAAAATCGTTAGTAATCTGATGAGGCTATGTCACCTGATTATGGAGCATCAATCAGGAGTAATCTGATGAGGATAAGTCAGGTGATTATGGAGGTTAAATCGTTACTAATCTGATAAGGCTATGTCGGGTAATTATGGAGGATGAAATGTTAGTAATCTGACTGGGTTAAGTCTGGTGATTATGGAGCATGAATCAATAGTAATCTGATGAGGCTAAGTCGGGTGATTATGAAGCATGAATCGTTAGTAATCTGATGAGGGTAAGTCGGGTGTTTATGAAGGATGCAGCGTTAGTACTTTGATGAGGCTAAGTCGGGTGATTATGGAGCGAATCGTTAGTAATCTGATGAAGCTATTCGGGTGATTATGGATCATGACCCTTTAGTAATCTGATGAGGCTAATCGGGTGATTATGGAGCATGAATCGTTAGTACTCTGATGAGGCTAAGTCGGTTGATTATGGAGGGGAATCGTTAGTAATCTGATGAAGCTAATTGGGTGATTATAGATCATGACCCTTTAGTAATCTGATGAGGCTAATCGGGTGACTATGGAGCATGAATCATTAGTAATCTGATAGGGGTAATTCCAGTGATTATGGAGGATGCATCGTTAGTAATTTTATGGGGCTAATCGGGTGATCATGGACCATGAATCGTGGGTAATCTGATGATGCTATATACGGTGATTATGGAGGATGACGCGTTAATAACCTAATGACGCTAATCGGGTGATTATGGAACAAAAAATCGTTAGTAATCTGAAGAGGCTATGTCGCCTGATTATGAAGCATGAATTGGAAGTAATCTGATGAGGCAAAGTCAGGTGATTATGGAGCATGAATCGTTAGTAATCTGATGAGGATAAGTCGGGTGATTATAGAGGTTAAATCGTTACTAATCTGATAAGGCTATGTCGGGTGATTATAGAGGATGAAATATTAGTAATCTGACCGGGTTAAGTCTGGTGATTATGGAGCATGGATCGTTAGTAATCTGATGAGGCTAAGTCGGGTGATTATGAAGCATGAATCGTTAGTAATCTGATGAGGGTAAGTCGGATGGTTATGAAGGATGCATCGTTAGTACTTTGATGAGGCTTAGTCGGGTGATTATGGAGGGGATCGTTAGTAATCTGATGAAGCTATTCGGGTGATTATGGACCATGACCCTTTAGTAATCTGATGAGGCTAATTGGGTGACTATAGAGCATAGACCGTTAGTAATATGATGAAGGTAAGATGGGTGATTATGGAGGATGCATCGTTAGTACTATTATGTCGTTAATCGGGTGTTCATGGATCATGAATCGTGGGTAATCTGATTATTCTATGTAGGGTGATTATGGAGGATGACTCGTTAACAATCTGATGACGCTAATCGGGAGATTATGGAACAAAAAATCGTTAGTGATCTGATGAGGCTATTTCGGCTAATTATGGAGCATGAATCGGGAGTAATCTGATGAGGCTAATCGGGTGATTATGGAGCATGAATCGTTAGTAATCTGATGAGACGAAGTTAGGTGATTATGGAGCATGAATCGTTAGTAATATGATGAGGATAAGTTGGGTGATTATGGAGCTTTAATCATTAGTAATCTGATGAGGGTAAGTCGGTTGGTTATGAAGGATGCATCGTCAGTAATCTGATGAGTCTAATAGTGTGATTATGGACCATGAATCATTAGTAATATGATGATACTAATCGGGTGATTATGGAGCATAAATTGTTAGTAATCTGATGAGGCTAAGTCGAGTGATTATGGACCATGAATAGTTAGTAATCTGATTAGGCTAATCAGTCGATTATGGACCATGAACTTTAGCAATCTGATGAGGCCAATCATGTGATTATTGACCATGAATCGTTAGTAATCTGATAAGGATAAGTCGGGTGATTATGGAGCATGGATCGTTAGTAATCTGATTGGGGTAAGTCGGGTGATTATAGAGCATGAATCCTTAGTAATCTGATGAGACTAAGTCGGGGATTATGGAGGATGAATCATTAGTAATCTGATGAGGCTATGTCGGGTGATTATGGAGCATGAATTGTTAGTAATCCGATGAGGCTAATTCTGCTGTTTATGGATCATGAATCATTAGTAATCTGATGAGGCTATGTTTGGTGATTATGGAGGGTGAATCGTTAGTAATCTGATGGAGTTAAGTCCGGTGATTATGGAGCATGAATCGTTTGTAATCTGATGAGGCCTAGTCAGGTGATTATGGACTATGTATCGTAAATCCTCTGATGAGGCTAATCGGGTGATTATGGACCATGAATAGTTAGTAATCCGATGAGGCTAAGCTGGGTGATTGTGGATCATGAATCGTTACTAATCTGATGAGGCTAATTGGGTGATTATGGACCATGAATCGTTAGTAATCTGATGGGGCTAATTCAGGTGTTTATGGAGAATCAATCGTTACTAATCTTAAGATGCTACGTCGGGTGATTATAGAGGATGAATTGTTAGTAATCTGATCAGGCTAATCTGGTGATTATGGAGCATGAATCGTTAGGAATCTGATGGGACTAATCGGGTGATTATGGAGCATCAATCGTTAGTTCCCAATCAAGATCATTAAACATTTGTAATTACATCTCCCGCCTTTTTAAAAAAAGATTAGAACCCCATCTGACGACTTCTTATTAGGTCAAAAATCGCCTTAATCATCCTACAGCCTCATACAAGATTAGATTAAAATCACAATGACATGGATAAAAAACAGAAACAAAGGCTAAGAAACAATAAAAAACAAACAAACAAAAACAAGATAAACAATATGGTGAAAAGTGAAAGCGCGCTCCGGCGCAGGGAAGAGGCGGGTCTCCCCTCGCCGCAGGAACAAGCGTCTTACAACCAAGAGATTCAAAGAGAATGGAAGAGGCTAACCTCCTCCAAAAAGTCCCATGGTCCACAAGTATGTGTACAGTAACATCTTTGCGATATCGCGCGATGTGTTGATTACTGCTGACCTTTTTTTCTTGCAATTGCTGCCTGTACATATAAGGTGCATCTGAGGACAATGAACCCCTTTGGTAAAATCCTGATTTGTGATTAAGTATTTTAAAATGAATTATACCATTCATAGCCTGATTTGAGTTAAATATTTTGAAATAAATTACACCATTCATAGCCTGATTTGGGTTAAGTATTTTAAAATGAATTACACCATTCATATCCTGATTTGGGTTAAGTATTTTAAAATGAATTCCACCCTTCATATCCTGATTTGGGTTAAATATTTTGAAATGAATTACACCATTCATAGCCTGATTTGGTTTCAGTATTTTAAAATGAATTACACCATTCATAGCCTGATTTGGGTTAAGTATTTTTAAATGAAATACATCATTCATAGCCTGATTTGGGTTAAGTATTTTAAAATTAATTACACCATTCATAGCCTGATTTGGGTTAAATATATTAAAATGAATTCCACCATTTATAGCCTGATTTGGGTTAAGTATTTTAAAATGAATTACACCATTCATAGCCTGATTTGTGTTAAATATTTTAAAATGAATTCCACCATTCATAGCTTGATTTGGGTTAAATATTTTGAAATGAATTACACCATTCATAGCCTGATTTGGGTTAAGTATTTTAAAATGAATTACACCATTCATAGCCTGATTTGGGTTAAATATTTTAAAATGAATTAAACCATTCATAGCCTGATTTGGGTTAAATATTCTAAAATGAATTACACCATTCATAGCCTGATTTGGGTTAAATATTCTAAAATGAATTACACCATTCATAGCCTGATTTTGGTTAAGTATTTTAAAATGAATTACACCATTGATAGCCTGATTTGGGTTAAATATATTAAAATGAATTACACCATTCATATCCCATCAAAAAATATTTTTCCGTTGTTAGCGTACCTGTTTTGGCTGGGGTATTGTTTTTTCCCTCAGGATTAATCCGTTCTCTGTACCTTTTAATATTATTATTCTTAACCCACTTTTCGTCCCTTGTAACAATCATACTGAAAACGGATTCTCTTTTTAGTTGAGGAAAGAGAGATGACCAAACCTGCTTTTCATTCTTTTTATTTATAAAATAGGATTATTTACAAGAAATACAAATATATTTTTATTTCTGGTTCGATTTATCTAACGGGTATTTCTACAGTTTCTGCTGTGAAAGGTGATATGTTGTAGTATATAAGAAGTCACACATCATCTGTATTTGTGTGATACATTATACGCAATTAAGTGACCATTTCCCAATTTTATCGTCCTCTCTCATTTTCTTCTTACTTTGCTTAGGCCAATAATGTTCCATTTTGTCCTTATACGCCTTTGTCTATTTCTTAGAGCTTAGTATCCTCTGAATATCCGACTATTTTACTTAACCAAAGTCGCAACCATTAGCTGCCAGCTCTATAAAACCGGGGATTATTACCACCTGATACCGAAGCGGCTTATCTGCTTGCTGTCGTGTGCAGGGGTCGCCCCAGGAAAATTAAGGTCGTGATCTGGTGGTATTATGGAAGTATTTGGCTATAAAACCCACTTCGTTGACCCTCCAACCCCAACAAGACCTACAACAGGAACCTAGATTCGATTAATCTTGTGACTGAAGGCGGAGAACTCCAGGAAAAAAACAACAAAAAATATAGGATTCCAATTTATCGGAGTCGCGACGGAGGTCTTTGAGCAGAAAGAAGTAAGCAGAACGCTGAGATTCGTCTCAAGGTCAGACCCTCAAAACCTCTCTCAAAGAAAAGGTAATTAATGGTTACCCACGCAGAACTACACCAAAGGTTTTGACAGAACAAGTTTCCTCCCAGGAATACAAATAAACAAAGGATGGTACCAAAATGTTGATAAGCATTTTGAGTGATCCATACGTTTCCCACCATGATAGAGAGCCATCTATAATCGGGTACAAATAACGAAGTGGTTCGGACACGGCCACCCTATACAGGGTGATCTAAAAGAATTTCTGCAGTAAGAAATTTTACTTGTTGAAAAATAAAATAACTGTCTGTAGGGAAAAAAAAGTAGAAATGAAGAATATAAATCATTTTAACGTATAATTCATGTCTAAGCACGAATGCAAAAATAAGGAGTGGTGATTGTTAAGTACATAGCATTAAATAGTCAACCTATTTATTGATTGGTTGCGTATTTGATAGTGCTGTCGCTATCAGAGTTTTTATTTGGGAATTTGTGTTTTCGAAATAGCAAAGACTACACCGAATTTGTTAAAGAAGAATTCAGAAGTCGCTTTCCCCCACACACAAGTGCTAAATCGTGACTCGGTAAGAGATTTGATTAATAAAGTGCGTCAAACTTGATTCGTTGCAGATGCTGCAAGAACTTGACTAAAAAAAATGTTACGAAAACAAGTTATATGACATTTATGATCGATTATTGGAGAATCCAAGAAAGTCAATTAGAAAATTAGCCCAGCAGTGTGAATTGAGTGAGGGAGAAAAAACAGAGTTGTAAGAAACTAATTAAAACTTCCATATAAAATTATGGCTATGCATGAATTACAATTTTATGAGTACGGGAGTGCCTACAATATTGCAAATTGCTTTCAAATTTTATCTGAAGCGTTGTTTTATCTGAATTTGTGCTACAACTTTCAACACATGCGAATTTGTTTTTGGGAAAATCACAAAGTAACTCAGGGAATACCATTACATTCTACGAAAATTAATGTCTATTTTGCCACCCCCAAATTAATTAGTTCATTTTTCTTTACCGTAACAATCAATGGTAAAAAATATTGTGACAGCTTATCTGCATTTTTTGTTAATTTACATTATAACCAACGTAGTCATCGATACTTTCAAGAAGATGGCGCAACGGCATAGAGTGCAAACCAAACTTCGTTTTTGAGAAGAGTGTTTGGAGAAAGAATAATTTTGAAAACTTCATTGGCCACCACATTGGCCAAAATTCTCGCCCCTTGATTATTTTTTTGTGGGTCAGTGCCAAGCGGATTGTCTACTAAAACAATACACACTGCAATGGAGATTTAAATACATCTAAAATTACTTTACATCTAATGATAAGGAAACACTAACACGCTTCTTTGCCAATAAGCCGAGAAGGAAAGAATTTTATGTTCCAGCACAAAGAAGTTATTATCAACACCGATTGTAACTAATAATTCTTTCATATTGTAACACATATTCTTACTGTAGAGAGATATTTTGATCAACATATAAATATACCAGGCAATGGATTGCAACTCCCCCCTACGGGGGAAGCTTGCGCTACGCTACTAAGATTAAAATTTAAAATCTAAAAAAAAGCAGCCATGGTTAAATTTTAATAAATTTTCTGAACTTCGCTAATTATAATATTTTTAAAAAGGAACTTTAAACTAAATTTTCCCCTTTCAAAATATGACGTTGTGAAAATATAGAGTTATAGAAGAAGATATATAAAAATAAATATTCTGAACCTCATCATTTGGGTTTTAAAAATTTCCCAGATTTTGATACTTATATTTATTTCTGTACTTCACCATTTTTTTATATCATAAAAGAATTATTGGAAATAACTTTGATAAAAAAACATAAGTCATAACCAAACTAAGATGAAATTATTATTCAAATACTCAAAAAAAAGCCCTTCTTAAATTATAGAGTTAGTGATGAAGTGATGATGATATGGGCTCATGCTGCAAACTCGTCTCATCTTAATCTGTGTGAGAACCCTTTATGGTGATCCTAGAAAGAAACTGGTTGAGAAGCGCCCAAAAATGATACTAAACCTCGACTCTTATTACTCGCAAGCTAAGTATGGTAGGCCAGGGTTCAAGATTTGCTCCTCAATGTGGTAACCAGCCACAAAGAAGTGCGCAATTCATAAGAACAAAAGAAAATGAGGAGTCTCCAAAGAGCTAATTAATCAATAGCCTATACGAGGCAGCTCTTGTTCCCGTCACCCAGTTCCGTTCCACGGAGTATCCTCATTCATAAATCTTGCCAGTCTTTTCTTAAAGCTGCGCAGGGATGAAGGAGGCATATATCCCATGATTACTGAGCCTACTCCTTCATCTACCACTCGATTTGTAAACCAATTTATACCAATCTCCTAAACCTAAACCTGTCCAGCTTAAGTCCATTGCTACGTGTGTTATCTTGTTCATCATCAATTCTGTGTGAGGCTAAGCTGTGGGGATAGGCCCAGCGCAAGCCCCTCTCCACATTAATTTACTCACTGCGCAAACACAGCTACACTCATCTTTCATCCTTTGCTTTTCTCATCGCTCATCTCTCTCTTTCACTCATCTCTCTCACTCTCTCTTCCATTCATTTATCTCCATTCACACATTAACTCTTTATCATCATATTCATAATTTCATCTCCATTTTCATCGAGTCAACCTTGAGTCGTCTTCGTATTCGAAGGACAGCTATAAGATATATATCTTGTTCACAAAAAATAAGAACCCAACCTATGAACTCAATCATGATCCCTCGAATTCATTCACCTTTATCCTTTTTTGAGAGGGGTTATAAAACAGGTCACTTATAATTTTGATTAGTTATAATTTTGATTATGATGGAGGATCCACCAGGACCATATGAATATTTTAGTTGAATAATCTGAAAAAAAAAATTGTAGAGGGATCCACTAAAGGATATTACTTTGGATAGAAAACGAGCTGTTACTCCCCCTCCTTTCCTCCGACTTCACCCTTTTTGGACTTGCCACCAGGTCACTGAGAAATTCACATCGAGGCATGACGCTGAAATTGAAGGCTACCTTCCCGCCCTCTTAATCTCCCCCCCCGGGGGGAAGGGGGGTCGGGAGATTACTCGTCTATTTGTAGGTTTGCCTCGAACAACTTTTATGGCTCCAGCCGCTGGTCGTTCCGTCAGACCCGCTGATCCCGGCCTGTTACACTTTCCTGTAAGGACACGCTCAAGTGTCCCGGCTGATAATGAAGGTTCGAGAAGGCTCCTCTCTCTCTCTCCCTATTTTGAAGAAATCCGGGTATATATGCACCCTTCCAAAGATTACCCACAGATTCGGTTAGACGACCCTTCCCCGAACGGAGGTTCGATTCAACGACGCTCTCTTCCGAGAAATGTTTAGTGACAGTCGCAGGCCATGGAAGAGCTGGACATCATACTCGTATCTTCAGGTCTGGGAGAAGAGTCTCCTGAGGCAACGTTAACCTTTCTCAACTGCCTTCGGATCAATGATTGGAGAAGCCATCCTCCGAAGTTCTTCTGGTGACCTCTTGAGGACAAGAGCCCCGCATCTCACTAAATCAGAGTTTGGAGAAAGTAGTATCACTCTCTTTGGGTTCCCGGCCACACCCATGAGTAATCAAGGTCACCATGACCCTCCCCCCGCCGATTTCGCCCCGCTTTACTCTCGAGGTTCAAAGTAACTAAATCGCTCACTCCCCTAAATCCCCCATTATAACCATTTAATAACCCTGGTTATCAAATTAGTATTCGGAACCTAATTCAGTTTTATTTATGTACCTATATATCCATATTTATTGTGTACCTTTTCTTTAGTGTATATTAAAAATCTATTTTTGTCATTGTCTTTGGAATATTCCTTAGTCACGCGGTTGCAGCTATCTATTCAATTCAAATCGCACTCTTAGAACAATAACATTTGTTGCCTTGCTCAGCATACCTTAGAACCCGTGTGCGTATATTCCAGTGCACTTGGCCATACTTCGACATAAAGATTTGGAACCACAAATTATGCTTTTGCAAAAAACGTTAATAAAAGAGCAAGACTCTTTTGGCCCTATACTTTGAGGAAAAGTGGAAAGATATCTTTAAAGCCTCCCTAAACCTATTCGCAAACACGTGACGTGACCCATAAGAGAGGAAAGTATCTCATTATACATAGAGATCTGTCTAATGCTTTTTTTATAATCCCTAAACTTTTAATCTAATAGTACATTTTCCAGTATAACTAGTTTCTAAAAGTGTTTTCTATTTAATGCACCGTTGCCTCACTAAACGTGCCGCAACAATACGATTCTTATTCATCGGAAAACGGGATGGGTTTGAGTTGTGTACTTGTCTGGTCCAAGCAACCCAAGTAATTCAACGTAATTTTACCTCCCTAAACTTGATCACAAACCTCTTATAGACAATCTTATGGCAAGGACGCCTACGATGATTTCCAATTTATTTTTTATTAAATAAAAAAGAATACGGAAGGCTGGCGTGTGAGATAAAACCTCTAGTGTACGGGTACATTTTAGCCAAGCTTGTATGCCCATGTGTTTAAAGGCCTTCTCTTCGGATGTCTCTCATTAGCTGCATGAAATAACCTTTCTCACAATAATTCAGTAATATAAATTAAATCACTTACATTTCATTTTATTTTAACCTTAAATGGAGATAAGGTGACGCAACTGAAGGATGAATGCATCGAATTTTGGTGACATGTTCCACTCACCTCAATGACATGGAAGATACTTTAGATTTAAACAAGCAAGAGAAATAAGGAAAACTTCACTGCACACACTGATAGTATGCGGTTAGTATAGCAATGAGTAACCACAGTCATACTGCATCGGGCACACTAGGGTGAAGGAGGGTTCTCTGCTATACTACATACTATCATTTCGTTTATAGCAATTTTCCTTAAAATATTAATAATGTTTCCTTAGTGTGACAACGATACATCATGTTTAAACATCCTCGGGTATCGTGGTCATGAAAGAGGCAAATTTAAGACCAATTTTCAAACAGCTCATAAAAACTGCTCTAACAAATTTAGGCCCATTTTCCTTACTTCGCTCATTGGTATATATTTGGAGTTCAATATTAGAAACAAAATCGTTGAGTATCTGAGGTCACTAACTTAATAAATGCCCCCCCCCACTGGGGAGTAAAAACGATTCTATGTCACGGGTAGATGAAAACAAGCTGTATAATGCGACGGCAAAAGTTAAGGTTCAAATAATAAATTAATACAGTTCTTCTATATGCTGTTAAATGGGTCTATTGTGCATAGTCACTCGCAGTGTAGTGGCTAATCGTTGCTATAACAACCACAAACTAAAGAGTAAGCCAATAATCAGTTTCTTGCTATAAAGAAATCATCATTATCATCTATTTAAGAGAGAAAAACATGTTACCAACGTTCAATGCCTCTCATCTTTTCCTCGCGTGCAAATTTATCTCGAGTTTAAAGTTAGGATAAGGTAATGGTGGAAATGTAGTAGTAGTGGTTCGCCTATCTGCCTTTATCCAGGAGGCCCCCGATCGGATAATGCAATATACATAAAAGTCAGTATCCCAATCGCTGGAACAGATAGTGTGTGTGTGTTGTGCTGCAAAGACGGGACAGGAAAGAAATAAGTGTTGAAATTGGTTATGTGTTTGATGATAAGTGTAACATCTACCGACCCAAGTGTGGGGTTGAGCGTTGCGCATCCAACAGCTCTCTACGTGCGCTGACGTTTTGTCTCCCTCCTTGCTGAGATGGAACTCGGTACCACGACGTTTGGAGACCATCGCCGTATCGACTCGGCTAGCAAGAGCTCTGTTGGGAATGTAATTAGCATCGCTCTATTCTTGTGGCAAAGGATATTCTATGGTCCCAATGAGACACATCGGAAGGGATAGAGCCTTTGTATTTTAGCTTTTTTATTTGGTACTATTAGAGAACCCATATTTAAACCACTTTATTAGCAATTATTTGCCGATGCTTGGGAATAATTGTCTTGAATCTGGATCCTGAGGTATTTCTGATCATGTCTAGCGGAAAAGATTGAAACAGTGATCGTTTCAGAGACTACCGGGGATGCTTTAATTGTCCTCTGGTCTCAAATTGCTCATCCCTGTTCTACCACGTTAGTGGTACTGGACTGATTCATTCAAGGAAATTTTCGATTTTATCTCTTTTCTTTCTTTGTCTATATTTTTGCATATGGAATGATTGTACCTCATCCCTGATATATAGATGTTGATTACAATTTAACAAATTGATGTAATATTATTAATAGGATCATGTCTTACTCACAGTTCACAACAGCCCTCTCCTTATCCCCTTACACACATGCCATCTCGTTGGATTTAGTCAGCTCATATCAGTTTCAGGTGGATAATCTCCAAAATACACCAGTACATTCTATGAAAGATGCTAAACATTCACTAATTACATTGGTGTAAAAAAAAGCAAGAGGGGTAAAGTCTTCCCTGGACCTTTTGCAAGGGGTTTGCCTCAACCTGGGTGGGTCGGTCCAGACTGCTCCACCCAATACATGGAAGAGCGGCACCCCCTCCCGTCCCCGGTTTCCGCTTCCGATTCCCGGGGCAGAGTAAATCTGAATTATGACTACCTGGGTTTTATACTTTCTAGACCTTTGTGTACCCTTTTTTCGCCATTATCTTTCAACCCTCTTCTCACCTATTTTCGTTGAAGGCGGCTAATTTCGAAAGCTAGTCGCCGATCAAACTTCGTCCATTCATTCCTAGATTGGGCCGAGATGTGGGAGGAGTGGAGGTTGACCTCTTCCTCTTAACTACAGTTTAGATGATAGATTTTTGATATGTCTGCATTCCTCCCACACTCTTCTCCCATTATCCTCATCTTTTTTTCCTCTTTCTTCTAGAGTGTGAGCTCAGAACTGCTGCCTACCTTTTAGGAGGTTTGCATGCCCTTCACGCCCCCAAACTTGCAGAGAATCTGCGGTTCTATATCTTACACACATTTTCACTACTTTCTTTTTAGATCTCTTCTTACAAACATTGCGTGATACGGCCTCGTTGCTATTGCATTATGAAAGGGAGAAAAAAAGGTGGGTCTGATGACGTAAAGTCCCTTTTATTTGTTTTGGATTACTTCCTGAAAACAACACAGTGATTTAGGTTATCGACGAACTCTTCCATAAATCTATCATTACCGTTTTCAACTAAACATGTAATAACATCTACCATAAATCTGTGATTAGCTCTGACCTAAATCTGAAACGTTTTACTCCTATCCCGATTTCATCGATTTATGTCTCGCGATCCATTCGAGGAAAGGGAAGAGAGGTTGGGAACGGATCGAAACCCGAGAAGGTCAAGCGCATTCCACCAAGAGCTAGATATAGGATCTATTGGATAATAGGAGAGAGGGGGAGAGCGAGAGAGGTATATATATATATATATATATATATATATATATATATATATATATATATAAAGAGAGAGAGAGAGAGAGAGAGAGAGAGAGAGAGAGAGAGAGAGAGAGAGAGAGAGAGAGAGAGAGGAGAGAGAGAGAGAGAGAGAGAGAGAGAGAGAGAGAGAGAGAGAGAGAGAGAGAGAGAGAGAGAGAAAGAGAGAGAGATAGAGAGAGGGGGGGCGAGGAGAGAGAGAGAGGGGAGAGGGAAAGATAGAGATAGGGTGAGGCAGTGTGTGTACTAATTTTATCCTTCATTATGTGCACTTTAAGTTTTACTAAAAACCTTTAGTGCTGTTTTGTACTAAACGCTTTGTGAAAGTTGAAGTCAATTATGTTTACTACTGTGTTATTATCGTAGATGGAAATCATTTTGTGAACAAAACATAAAATATTTGTTACTGTAAAACCGTGCTGAATTGTTGAAATTATATAAGGTATTCGCCTCGAGTTAGGCTACCATCCTGTCTATTATTTTTGATTCTAAGAACTTTACCAATTACCGAAATTAAGCCAATAGGACGAAATTGGCTGGGATTCGATTTTCCCCCTTTTTAATGATTTGCGTGATATTAACTCTCTTGACTTCCATTGCGACTATTTCGTCAAAGATAGAACGAATAAAGATCATGTTCAGAGGTTTTACCAATTCGTTTTTAAATTGCTCAAGGTACTTTAGGTATACACAATCTGGTCCCTGTGCCTTCGATTATTTCATTTTTATCTATACAGGCAGTAGTTTCGCATTCGCTTATTTGCGCATCAGAGATAATAATATTTTCGCTCAAAACGATTACCTCACTTAATGTGGTTAGCTGTATTATGTCCTCAACAGTAAAAAGACAATTACAAAATGTTTATTTAGTATCCTAACAGTTTCTTCCAAGTTAACTGATAGGCGGTCTTCTTTGCTTCTTATCGGTCCTATATTATCTCTCCTAAGCTTTCTATTATTAACGTAGGCATAGAAACGGTTGGGTATTTTTTTTCTATTTTTCCTATAATGTCTTTTTCATAGTCTTTCTTCTCTCTTCCAATGGCTCTCTTATCCAGCCTTTTATATATAATATAACACGCTCAATTTGACTTCACAACCTTGTTTTTTTATTATTATAATTGATTTTGCTCCCGTATCGAGTTTATAATTTTGCCGGTAATCCAAGGAGCTCTCTTAGATTTGCTCTGGGTTCCTTGTACTCATTTGACTAATTCAGAATACACCCTTGGCATTACTCGCTGTAAATCTAAATCTATATCTTGTACGCATTTATTTCGAAAGGTTCTATCCCAACCTATGTCAATATACGATCACGAAAACCATCAAAGTTGCATTTTGCTAACAACGGAACAAGTAGTAGCTGATATTTACGGTTACGCTTATTTTTATTTCGAAGCTTCATTTTAATCGTTGGTTTCTTTTTTTGGGTAATGACGGCTTCGACCATTCTCAACCTCCGACGGTTTTGGATTCGCATTTCACAAGTTAGAGTAGTGCCGCGAGAGTGACCATGTTAGTAATGTCGCCTAGACAGGGTTGTGGGAGTCACGTCAATGTAGGTGGAATTGCGTTGTTCGCAGTCATAGACTTTACACGAATAAAGAAAATATAAGTTAAAATTAATAACACTGCCACTGCTATAGTCTTAAACATTATATGTATCCAAAATGGCCTCTTAGCTAATTATAATTCATATATATATATTTATATATATATATATATATATATATATATATATATATATATATATATATATATATATATATATATATATATATATATATATATATATATATATATATATATATATATATGAATAATGAACAATAATGGGCCAACAAGAACTAACTTCTGACGAGCCCCACTGCTTACTGGAGCCCAGTCCAAGTTAATTCTATTTATGGCTACATGTTACGAGCGATATGAGAGCCATTGTTATATCCATCTAATATTTTTTCCCTTATTCCATGCGCTTTACTTTTACCTACAAGCTTTTCATGCTCTACTATATGTATCAAACTCTTTTAGAAAGTTGTTGTAAATTATGGCTACTGCTCTCTTATTATTGTAGATGTAAATCATTTGGTGAAAAAATCCAAGAAATTTCATAGGCAAGAGCGTACTGTTCTAAAACCAGGATCTATTGTCTTATTGTGGCGCAATTTCGTCTCCTTAGCCAAATGGCTGAACGGCCGATACTCGAATGATTAGACCGTGGCATCTTTAGTGTTACAATATCTTTTGGTGTTGTTATTTAGAAATATAAACATTTTTACCAGTGCAGTGGGTTTTTAGAGGGATTTGTAGGGGAACGTGCAAGTGTTTCATGTATGTAGTTTCTGATAGATCATCAGAAACATCATTATTATCTATAACCTATCCTTGCCAGAGATGTGGTATAAACATTTGACTGTTTAACACTCACAGAACTTTAAAGATCGAGAAACAGGTGTCCACACAAACCAAATAGAGTCGCTTTGGACCAAGGCAAAAATGCGGCATAAAAGGAATGTGGAACCGCTCGTTCTGTGATTGATTCCTATATTTGCGAGTTTTTACGGAGGCAACGAAATAAAGGAAAAGACTTAGTTGCTCAAATTTATAAATACATTGTAAAGTTTCATCTATTAAATAATGTTTAGCTTTTACTTTCCTTAGTTTTTTTTTATTTCCATACTCTTATTCGCCCCCAAACACCCCAAATACTTATAACGTAGGTATGATCCCAGCTCTCGATACCCGCGCATGAGAAAGACAGCAGTTCATCATCCTCAGCCGGCCGTTGAGCCATCTGGCTTAGGAGACAAAATTGCGCCATAATAAGATAGACGATCCATAACCATGCTGATTTTTAGAGATTGGTTCAATGGTTTAGGTGGAGGCTACTATCATGTCTTTGATTATACATTCTAAGACTTTAGCAATTTCGGAGGTTGTGCTAATAGTACGAAAGTTGCTGGGATCAGAATTCTTACCCATTTTAAAGATCAGAGTAATATTGCGTCTCTTGAACACTCATGAGACTATCCCATCGCATATAGAACAGTTACAGACCATGCTCAAAGGTCTAACCAATTCGCTTCTTAAATGCTTAAAGTGCATCAGATATAGAAAGTCTGGCCAGGTTGCCTGCGATTGTTTCATTTTTAGTCGCGTGCGATTCTATATCTCACTATATTGTTTGGTCGTTCGGTCTGGTGGTTCACTTTTTGCTCTTTTTCATTTTGGTAATAACATTGGCCGATTCTAACGAAATTTGAAACCCTTATGTTGATTTACATTCTCTTTCGCATGATATAATTGCCAAGGTCATCCTTAGGGGAGACGTGGAATTCTATGCCAATAAAATCATAACTATTCGGAAGATTCTAACGAAATACGAAACCCTTATGTTGCTTTACATTTCCCTTCGACTGATATAATTGCCAAGTTCCTCTCAAGGTTAGCTCGGGAATTATTGAAAGTTTTGAAGGTCGTAAGGTCATAAATTAGAATAAGTGAGAGCACGCGACTTTGGTCAGCAGACCTTGTTTTATATACGTAATAATTTCGCATTCGCTTCCTCGCGCATCCTAGACAATTTTATTTTTGCTTAAAACTGTTTCATAACTTAATATGGGTAGCCGCAACATGTAGTTACCAGTAAATACACTTACGACCGATAGGTCCTAAGGTCTCTCTCGTGAGCTTTCTATTATATTAACGTAAGTATAAAAACGCTTGAGAATTTTGTAGAATTATCTGCCATAGTTCTTTCATAGTCTTTCTTCGTTTTACTAATTTCTTTCTTTACCAGCCTTCTATATAATATAATCCTCACGATTTGACTCTGTAACGTTGTTTTTTAGTATTTTATATCATCGATTTCGCTCCCGTATCGAGTTTACATCTTTCGCCGATAATTCAAAGAACTCTCATAGATGCTGCGTTTTCAGTTATCTCTTTTGATTAATTCAGAATCTACTCGAAGCATTACTCTCTGGAAATCAGATTACATATCTTGTACCTCTTTATTCAGAAAGGCCTATGCCAATCGTATGTCAATATACGATCAAGAACAAATCGATGTTATATTTCTAGAAAAGTGAAATACGTTGGAAGTTTACATTTGCGGTTCAGTTTGCCCTTTTTTCGAATCTAAGCGTGTTATGATCGCTCTTCGCGATGCGGATTCACATCCTAAAGTTTTGCCCTAAATTTTTATCCGTGGTTAAACTAAATCAAGTATAATTTGCCCCTAATTTGCTCCTCGACCTTTTTGAGAAAGAAACTTATTATGGATAAGTTAATTAGTCTTTCTCTCTCCCAGTCTGATTCACTCGCTATAAAGTCAACGTTTGGAAAAGTAAAATCAACGCATATGATAATTATGATTCTTCCAATAATATAGAGAAAAAAGAGAGTGAGAAAGATAATGAGAAGGGAGAGGGGATGGAAAGGCAAAGGAAAAGGGAACGGGAAAGGAAAGGAAAAGGGAAAGATAAAGTAAAATAGAAAGTGTGTATTATTACCACCACCCATACTAATATTACCACTTTTGATTCTACTAATAACACCAGTATTCTGACTGGTACTAGTACTATTATTAAGATACTTCTATTATAAGTCTATTACTCTTCCTATCCCCTCATCGTCTTCCACTCCTCCTCCTACTAGTCTTGGTGTACTCCTTAGGTTGCCCTTTTAGCTGTTGAAAGAGATAAGTCGATGAGGCGGAAGTCACTGGCGAAGGAAATCTTGAGTCGTTCGTGATAAGATCGTTAATGGTGGCATTTAAGAGAAAATAAATAAATCGGAAGAACGATATTATGAAGAACGGTAAATAGGAAGAAGGAGATTAAGAAGAACGATAAATAGGAAGAACGAGATTAAGAAGAACGATAAATGGGAAAAACGATATTAAGAAGAACGATAAATAAGAAAAACGATATTAAGAAGAACGATAAATAAGAATAATCATATTAAGAAGAACGATAAATAGGAAGAACGATATTAAGAAGAACGATAAATAGGAAGAACGATATTAAGAAGAACGATAAATAGGAAGAACGATATTAAGAAGAACGATAAAAAAGAAGAATTATATTAAGAAGAACGATAAATAGGAAGAACGATATTAAGAAGAACGATAAATAGGAAAAACGATATTAAGAAGAACGATAAATAGGAAGAACGATAATAAGAAGAACGATAAATAGGAAGAACGATATTAAGAAGAACGATAAATAGGAAGAACGATATTAATAATAACGATAAATAGGAAGAACGATATTAAGAAGAACGATAAATAGGAAGAACGATATTTAGAGTGGGGACAAAAGAAGTTTATAAACATTAGAATTCCTTATCAAATATTTTATACGTTCTTTAGCCGCAATTTGATAGAAATTCTCACTTATAAACAAGAATTTATTTCGCAAATGGGAAAAACTGCATATTTTATTTTGTGTCTAAAATTACCTTATTATTCCTGTTTGCAAAAAGACGCCCCACCCAAAGTTTGCTGCTCACTTATAGTTGGTGACCATGTTTTCTTTGTAGATCGCAACTTCTAAAATGCCTATAATATTTTATTTTTTATCACTTTTAATTATTTAAAGTAGATAGATTGGTTGCAAGAGGGTACTTGTTATTCCACATCTCTTCTTACGCTGCTGTAATATATTGAAATATATTCCACACCCTCTTTTCTGAATTTTCGTCTTCCTTTTGGCACAAAAACTGTGATGCCCTCGAAAGGCAGGAACATTGGATCGCAGACTTAACACTTCCAGAATATAAATGCTGCATCTTGGCCATCGGTAGGTAAATAATTTAATAAATGTCATTGACCCGGACGCTCATGCTTAACTAATTTGCTTGAGTTTCTTTCAAGAAATAAAGCACAATGCTCCAACAAGATCAATTTGTAGATAAGATTTATCTCAATTTAAAAGAGGCTTTTGACGCAACTCCACATAAAAGATTTAATAAATCTAAAATCACACAGAATAAGAGGTAGCGTACTAAAATCGTTTGAAGACTGGCTGGTAAACCATAGGAAAAGAGGTGTTGTCAATTGAAATAATTATTCATTGGCATCAGTGTCGTAGAATGGACTCTCGACGATATAGCATATATAACTATTCGTTGAGGGAACTTATTTAATTATCTTTAGAGTGCGTGGATGTCTAGGCTGGCCGATATTATGTATCTTCGATATGCTTAAGAAGTGGACTTGAGCTCAAGGATAATAATATTGCTATCATTAATAAAATAGAGTTTTATTAATAAAAACTATCAATAACACACAAAACGGAAAATATTGACATAAACAGAGAATGGAAAGGGTCGTGGGGAATCTAGCTAATCGAGGATTAAGTTAGATTTAAAAAGGTAAAACAAATATAAAGTTAAAGGGATGGGATAGTTCGCTAAACCATTTAAAGCACAGGATAGGGTTGACAAAAGGGTTAAATACCCAAAGGTAACGTTCGGCTTACGTAATTATACTTGTTGTGCAGAGGAAGGCGACGTGAAGGAATTTTCGGTCCACTGGCGAGTTCCAACCTAAGGGGGGGGGAATTAAATGATCCTGACGTGGCGTCTTGGGAATGAGAACCGTTTCTTGACGAACGGCTTAAAGAACAATGGATGTTCTACGTTGTTCTCTTCTGAACAACAGGGGGAGAGGGGTGAGAACAGTCTCTTGTCTACGGGCTCGAGAACAATGGGTGTTCTAATGTTGTTCTCGTCTGAACAACAAGAGGGAAGGGTGAGAACCTTCTTGGCGAACGGGCTCAAACGAACAATGGCTGTTCTATGTTGTTCTCTTCTGAACAACAGGGAGGGGGGTGAGAACCGTTTCTTGTCAACGGGCTCACAAGAACAATGGCTGTTCTAACGTTGTTCTCTTTCTGAACAACAGGGAAAGGGTGAGAACCGTTTCTTGGCGAACGGGCTCAAACGAAAAATGGCTGTTCTAACGTTGTTCTCTTTCTGAACAACAGGGGGGGTGGGTGGGTGAGAACCGTTTCTTGTCAACGGGCTCAAAAGAACAATGGCTGTTCTAATGTTGTTCTCTTTCGGAACAACAGGGGAAGCCTTGTGGACTTGGCGTCATGAAGGCTCGAACCTTGGCACTCAAGGGATATTGTCCTTCTTCTGGACAAGTGATGGTGAGTCTCGAGGTCGAGGTCCCTTGGCGCACAAGGTGAAAGTAAGTCGTAGTGATGTTTCGCGACGAAAATCTGGATCTCCAATCTGCTCTTAGTGGTAAAGTTTCCAAATAAGTAGTCAGGACATCTCCTTGGCGTGGGGGACAATGGAGTGGGAGCTTCGAGGGAATGCACAGCCGAGCCAGGGAACAATGCATTATCTACCCATAAGTCTAACTCAATCTGGCGAGGCCGGAGCATGGGGAGAACGGAGGAAGATAAACCTCCTTGTTTAAACATTGACTCAGGTGGCTGCGATAAGGCCCCCGGCTTTAAAGCGAAGATGCACGTGGGTAGCATCGTGTTTTTAAATAACATGTGATAGTGGTTGAAATTACGCGGCCTCAACCTGTTCTATCACACCCCTCCATTCCGGGGGAAGTTGTCACTTCGAAAAAAAGAGAGAAGGAACAACAAAGGAGATCCGTTGTGGGGAACTTGTTTTCTTGTACCAACCGTACCTTCCTGCACCTAACTAGTATTACCTCAATACATATGATTATTTTGATCTTTTGATTACAGGGGAAAATAACCTTTAATACAAACTTAATAAAAAAAGGGGCATGGAACAATGAAATCATATAAAATTAGTACATATGGGACAAAATAATTTATACGTAATTTAATGGGTACAAATATATATACATACAAAAAAAAATAGGCATTGAGCGTTACTAAATTCAGACATATCCATTAACTAATTATCTTACAAGAGAATTTAATTTAAGTCTTACAAGACGGTATATACATACATTGAGATCCTAATCCTAAGAATACAATTACTCTACGCTATTCGGTAACGCATTCCTACTGAGTGCGTCAGTGACCTGGTTATCGGAACCTTTTATATAATTTATTTTAAATTGATACTCTTGCAAGAGTAAACTCCAGCGCATGATTCGGCCGTTAGAGTGTTGCACATTCCTAATATAGGCTAACGGACGGTGGTCGGTTCCTATCTGAAATTCTTTTCCTATCAAGTACATTTTGAATTTGTCTATAACCCAGATAATTGATAGAGCTTCCTTCTCTATCGTGGCATATCTCTTTTCGCGTGGTAATAATTGGCGACTAGCATATGCAACTGGATAACTCGTTCCGTCATCCTCGTATTTAAGGAGTACACCTCCAATGCCCTCGTTTCTCGCGTCGGTCTTAATCCCAAAGGATTTTTCCGGGTTAGGCAACTTTAAAATGGGGGCAGAAATGAACTTACTCTTGAGCTGATTAAAATGGGAAACAGCGACATCATTCCAACGTAAACGATCGGGGGAATTCTTTTTTAGAAGCGAGCTGAGGGGCGCCGGAATTGCAACGAATTTCGCAACAAATCGCCGATAGTAAGAAGCTGATCCTAGAAACGATCTTAATTGCTTCTTAGTATTCGGGAGGGGTATGTCGGCGATTGCCTTAATCTTGTCCTCTGGGGGACCTAACCGGCTTTGTCCTTTTTTGAAACCCAAGTTTTTCATGGTTTCGTGGGCAAAATGGCATTTGCTGGGCCCAATGGTGAGGCCATTTTCGCACAGTCGCTCGAAAAGAGCTAGTAGGGTGGTTAAATGGTGACTCCATTCAAATAGTCTTTGTAGCTGACTCTTTTGATGTGGTGTCAGCTGCGCGTCAATATCCAGGTCAGAGGGTTCAAAAGACTCGCCTGGTAGGGAAGGAGGAGGGTAATCGGCATCAGGTTGGATGCACACTGTCTGTATTACATTAAGGGACTCCGCGGGGTAATCTTCTTCAAACGCCGATGTTTCATCCAGTGCTACGAACGTATCTCCATGGGCGCGTTGGGGGTACTTTTTTTCTTGGGGGCCACGGACAGTCTCCGTGTCCTTGTCTTGGGCCTTATCGCCTAAGGGTGTAAGTAATTCACACTCCTTTTGTGCCGTCCTAAAGTCCTGGTTAAGGGTCTCCGAGAAATCGGACGGTATCGGGGTTCTGATGGGGACGGGCTCCTGGGCTTCTTTCTTAGCTCGGCCTCGAGGAAGGGCGGCCTGAGACACAGGGTCGGAACTTACTTGGGGGCTCTGTCCTATAAGTATGGAACAAAATTGTATGGGTGCTGAAATGACTTCAGCCCAGCCATCATAATATTGACACTACAGGTAACATCTAACGACGGGGAATTGGTTTGCCCGCCAAAGGTAGTCATGTATCACCGCAAATTTTTCGTGGTTAGGGTCCACTAGTGGGAGGAGCTCGTCAGACACGATGAAACACGTACATCCTGTGTCCCTGACGAGAGTCGATACTCGGCAGCCGTTCACGCTGATTTCCTCAAATTTCAAAGTTCCCGATGAACTTTTATCAAAAATAAAATTTACCTGGTGGCCTGACGGAGGGGGAGAAGTTGCTGCTTGGGTCTGCACCACCGGGGAAGCCGGGGTGACATTAATCTGGTGAACTTGGTGGGCTGGTCCACTCTTAAGCCTAGAATTTTGGGGGCAATTCCAGCTCATGTGGTTTTCTACACCACAGGTGAAGCATATGATTGGTCGCTTCGGGAAGAGAGATGGAGGAGAAATCTTAACGGAAGGTTTGGAGTCCCGTTGTTGGTTTTGGGGAATGAAGTTTTGGGGTTTTACGGGGCCCGGAAACTTCGTCAGCTTCCCTGGGAAGGGGCGCGAATCCTTCCTTCTTTCCTTGTTGGAGGATTAGTGAGAAGTTCGATTCTCCTTTGGGTATGAATTATGGCTGGCGGCATAGACATCCGCTTCTTCGGTACATTCTTTAAAGGTCTGGCACCGATGATCCTTGACGAACGCGTGGATCTCCGTCGGGAGATACGCCAAAAATTGATCCCGCAACACGAAGTCTGTTAAGGACTCGTAGTTAGGGTCAACCTTTGAGGATTCTAACCAAAGTTTAAAATTACTCTGAGGAATGTATCCGAATTGACGGAACGTCTGTCCGGGTTTAATACGACCTCCTCGAAATTCTTGGCGGTAGAAATCGGGAGTCATATTATGAGTGGCCAATAACTCAGCTTTTAAGGTGCTGTAGTTAATTGTACACTCAGATGGTAAAGATATAAAAATTTCGCGCAATTTACAATTTAACAAGGGAAGTAATCTGACTACACCTTTAGCCTCCAGATCCATGTTATTGATTTCGAGGATCTTTTCGAAGTGGGCTAAAAATGCTCCGAAATCCTCTCCATCCTTGAAATTAGGGAGCTTTAGTGAGAAATTGATGGGGGCTTCAGAACTTGAACTGGCTGACTGTATTTCTGCTTCAACACGAGCTAATTCAATCTGATAGTGAAGCTCAGCTTGTCTTTTCCGTTCCTCTCTTTCTCTTTCTTCTCGTTGGATTTCTCTTTCTCTTTCTTTTCGTTAGATTTCTCTTTTTCTTTCTCTTTCTGTTCTTTGCTCCTCTTGAACGTCCTCAATTAGTTCTTTTCCGGAAAGTCCCAAGGATTCTCCTTGTGCTTTAAAGATTTCGAACTGAGTCATCTTTGCACTTGGGGGCGCAATAGTCAACCAACTAAAATTCCTTGCAACAAGAATTATGCCTTCTAGAGAATTAGCCTACCAAAATATGGGCACATAACTATTCGTACTTGGTTTCTCGATCTAATTAACCACTGACTAAAATCACACAAAAAAACCACAAACAAATTATTATGACAGTTCCTTGAGCTACTCCAGCTTCTTAAGTTTCCAAAAAAGGGATAGCAATCGTTAAAACAAAAGGGAACTACTATACTCTATTATTATAACGAATAACACTATGATTTACTCGACTGAGACCAGTGTTTGCAAAGATATAGCCTTAAACCTTACACACCTGACACCAAATTCAAATAGTCTATAAATATATGTCATAGAATGGACTCTCGACGATATACCATATATAACTATTCGTTGAGGGAACTTATTTAATTATCTTTAGAGTGCGTGGATGTCTAGGCTGCCCAATATTATGTATCTTCGATATGCTTAAGAAGTGGAACTGAGCTCAAGCATAATAATATTTCTATCATTAATAAAATAGAGTTTTATTAATAAAAACTATCAATAATACACAAAACGGAAAATATTGACATAAACAGAGAATGGAAAGGGTCGTGGGGAATCTAGCTAATCCGAGGATTAAGATAGATTTAAAAAAGTAAAACAAATATAAAGTTAAAGGGATGGGATAGTTCGCTAAACCATTTAAAGCACAGGATAGGGTTGACAAAAGGGTTAAATACTCAAAGGTAACGTTTGGCTTACGTAATTATACTTGTTGTGCAGAGGAAGGCGACGTGAAGGAATTTTCGGTCCGCTGGCGAGTTCCAGCCGAAGGGGGGGGGAATTAAATGATCCTGACGTGGCGTCTTGGGAATGAGAACCGTTTCTTGACGAACGGCATGAAGAACAATGGCTGTTCTACGTTGTTCTCTTCTGAACAACAGGGAGAGAGGGGTGGGAACAGTCTCTTGTCTACGGGCTCGAGAACAATGGCTGTTCTAATGTTGTTCTCTTCTGAACAACAAGAGGGAAGGGTGAGAACCTTCTTGGCGAACGGGCTCAAACAAACAATGGCTGTTCTATGTTGTTCTCTTCTGAACAACAGGGAGGGGGGTGAGAACCGTTTCTTGTCAACGGGCTCAAAAGAACAATGGCTTTTCCAACGTTTTTCTCTTTCTGAACAACAGGGAAAGGGTGAGAACCGTTTCTTGGCAAACGGGCTCAAACGAACAATGGCTGTTCTAACGTTGTTTTCTTTCTGAACAACAGGGGGGGTGGGTGGGTGAGAACCGTTTCTTGTCAACGGGCTCAAAAGAACAATGGCTGTTCTAATGTTGTTCTCTTTCGGAACAACAGGGGAAGCCTTGTGGACTTGGCGTCATGAAGGCTCGAACCTTGGCACTCAAGGGATATTGTCCTTCTTCTGGACAAGTGATGGTGAGTCTCGAGGTCGAGGTCCCTTGGCGCACAAGGTGAAAGTGGGTCGTAGTGATGTTTCGCGACGAAAATCTGGATCTCCAATCTGCTCTTAGTGGTAAAGTTTCCAAATAAGTAGTCAGGACATCTCCTTGGCGTGGGGGACAATGGAGTGGGAGCTTCGAGGGAATGCACAGCCGAGCCAGGGAACAATGCATTATCTACCCATAAGCCTAACTCAATCTGGCGAGGCCGGAGCATGGGGGGAACGGGGGAAGATAAACCTCCTTGTTTAAACATTGACTCAGGTGGCTGCGATAAGGCCCCCGGCTTCAAAGCGAAGATGCACGTGGGTAGCCTCGTGGTTTTAAATAACATGTGATAGTGGTTGAAATTACGCGGCCTCAACCCGTTCTATCACAATCAGCCAATAGCTTCGTTCCTCAGGGATATGTTCTAGGAGCTTTATTTTTCGAAATCTATATAAACGATCTTGACACGTATTTATTGTTTAATTTCAATTTTGTTCATGACAGGATCTAGATACTAAGGCAGAAATATCAGTGAGTGTAAGAACTTTCAAAATACGCAAAAAGTCCAATGGTCTGAAAGATGGCAGATGCAATTAATTGTTGACAAATGTGGGGAAATGCATACACTGTAGGGCCTGATAATATCAGAAAAGATTATAACATGAGTGGTAAAATTTTAAACACTGTTAACACAAAAAAGGATTTAAGTTCTTAATTTCTAATGGCTTAAAATATTTTCGTATCAATATATTTATCGTCAAAAAAGGCCAATAGGCTTCTAAGTTCCCTGACTAGATATTTTGCATTTAGATCTATTAAAGATATTCTTTCCAAATATAAAGCGATTGTAAGACCTCATTCGGAATATGCGGTACAATTCTGGTCTTCTTATATGCAAAAAAGACATTGGAATATTAAAAATTATTGAGTAACGAAATTAATTCACGAACTTAGAAATAAATCGTGCGAAGAAAGGCTGAGGCACCTCAAATTACTTGCACTGAAAGATCGGTTTCTACGCCAACAACTTCTTGAAATACTAAAATAAATATAAATTATGACTCAAGCTTTGAACTAGATAACCGAGTGACAACTCGAAATAACTGTTTCAAGCTATTAGCCAAAATACTTAACACTGTAATAGAATGACTTGGTGGGAATATCGTCCAAACAACACAATAAACATGTTTATGAAATGAATTAATAAATATTACCTCAAAATAAAGGTTGTATTAATCACTTAATCCACACACATGATTTTACAAAGACAATAAGTAAAGAACAAGTGTTAAGAATAATATGTTAAATTTGTATTTGTTATAAAAAGTAAAGGGTATTGGAGAGGATAGAGTAGGTGAGTCACTATTTAATGAAAGCTCTAAAAGACAGATTGAGTAAAAACATAGTAGAGATGAAGGATCTTTCTCCCCTCGGGGACAATAGGAGGAGGGGGAATTTGTATATCTGATGTTTGACAAAAAGCATAGTGCGATGATCTTTGACAGTAAAAATAATGCATAAATCTAGAAAAATAACAAAAACAAATTATTCTCTTGCTAATATTTTGTCAGCCTAATTTGAACTGTTAAACGATGCAACTGTTTCTAACTTTTGAAGGAAGTTTGTTACATGTTTTAGACATCCCTTTGCCGAAAAATTATATTTATCCACCAGAGTAATCCTAAACTTCCATTCATGGTTTCTGGTGTTGTTTTAACTCAAAGTTTAAAGTTTACGATATACAATATTTTCGAATCCCCCGAGATTTCAAATACTTCTACCATCTGATCTAACAGTCGTCCACTTTCAAGAAAAAACATAACGAAATCTTTCAGCAGAGTCTGAAACCTCCTAAGCTAATTCTAAGGGCTAAGTTTTGTGTTTCTGGTTGACGCCTTTTTGTCATTCGATGCCTTTTGAAAACGCCTTGACCAAACTGAACTTAATACTAGAGGAAAAATCGAACCATGAAGATAGATAAAACGACGACAATCTCATTGTTTTGGAAGTAAACTGAGCAGAGCGTGAAATTTCTTCTCCAAACCGTCACACTCTTCGGAGAACTTGAAATCACTGCTCATCAGTACATTCAAGTCTTAAGTCTTTATGCCTGTTGTGTCTATCAATTTCTATTAAGATAGGGGAAAGAGGGGAAAGAAAAACTAAAAGAAGACTAGCAAAGACCTTAGTATATACTCAAGGTCATCAATGAAAGAGTATATAATACCTCTATCAAAGCAAACTATAAAACATTTCCTTCATTGTGGAAATTCCAATTTTTCTCTGAAAGAGACATTATTATAAAATATAAATCTAATGGCATCACGGGAAATCGTCCGCATGAAGGTCGACCAAAGAAACTGAGGCCTATAGATGTCGGTATATGATGAAAACCGAAGCAAACCTATGAATCCATCAAATGAGTCAAAGGCAAATCTTGCAGCACCCTCCTTAGATGTATATGATTCAACAGTAGAACGTTATTTACCACGAAAAGGATTACATGGGTATCTATCTAAAAAAAACCTTGTACTGAAGAGAGTGCATAAAAAACGTCTGGGAGATAGCCACCGGTTCTTCTGTCAAACATGAAGGAGGTTTGATGATTATGTTTTGAGATGTTTCTATGCTGATATCAATGGAATAATGAAAGCGATGGTTGGTAACATGGATTCTGTAAACTACCAATTCATATTTGATGAAAAACTGAAGCTACTGGAAATGAAAACGGGACATGGAAGGAATTTCACCTTTTAATAAAAACAACGATCGTAAGCAAACTGACAACTCTACTCAGGAATATCTTGCATAACACCAGATGCTTGATGGAGTTCAGATCTGGCCTTCTCAAAGCCCAGATTTGAACTGCATCAAACATCTGTGGAAGGAGCTGAGAAGAGTATAGACAGGAGAGGACCCCGCAACATTGTTGAATTGGAAAGGTTTTCTGAAAATAAATGTAATCAAATCCACCCAAAACGAGTACGATTCTTGTACATTTTTATAAGAAATGCTTTAGGCATGTTATTGAGGGGTAAAGGAGTCATGCCAGATATTAAGTTCATGTTGACATGAGTTACGTTTTCCACATTTTCCTATAAATAAATCTTTGTCATTGTTATACGAGTACATAGTTTTATTTTACCATTTTGCATTGATATGTAGTAGCAATGGATTGAGAAGCTTATGTAATACCTATACATTATGCAAGTGAAGTCTTAACAGAAAATATTGTTTAAAAAGGAATAATATAGATGTTGCCTATACTTATTTAAACATCTGTACATTTGAAAATATTCACTAAGTCAATTTTTTGGAAAATATTCATTAATTCGATTTTTGAGTATATTCATTGACGTGCTTTCAACTACTTGGTTACTTAGATTCTACTATCTTCGTGTTATTTTATAACCGAAGTAATTTTGAGCTATGGCACTGGTTGAAGCGCTTGTTTATGAATTTAAATAATGTTGACGAGTGCTTCTAAAATTATTCATTAGACTGTACATTATAATTAATATTTCGGAATCCTTTTATATTTTACTTGCTTCAATAAGTTATCCACCTAAAAGCTTACTTGCAAGTGATAATCCAAAATACTATATTTTAGGAAGGCAATGTTTTGAACAGTTTGACTAAAAAGTCTTTTCTTAGTTCAAGTGTGACTTTATTGTAATTTTATTAAATATTTCAACATAATGAAACCTTTTGAAATTAAAGGCAATTAATTAGATGTTTTTGAGTGTTTTTAAAAGGAAAAGGGATTTAGAAAAGAGAG